>CM059434.1:126039247-126639247 GCA_030390025.1 Squalus acanthias
AGAGAAGATTGAGAGGAGATTTGATAGAGGTGTTCAAAATCATGAGGGGTCGGGACAGAGTAGATAGAGAGAAACTATTCCCTTTGGCAGAAGGGTCAAGAACCAGAGGAGACAGATTTAAGGTGATTGGCAAAAGAACCAAAGGTGATGTAAGAAAAACTTTTTTACACAGCGAGTGGTTAAGATCTGGAATGCACTGCCTGAAAGGGTGGTGGAGGCAGACTCGATTTTATCTTTCAGAAGGGAGTTGGATAAATATCCTGAAGGAAATAAAATTGCAGGGCTACGGGGAAAGGGCGGGGGAGTGGGACTAGCTGAGTCGGCACAGGCCGAATGGCCGGCTTCCGTGCTGTAACCATTCTATGATGCTATGATGCCTAGTTCCACAGGTGCTGTTAGCCCCCAATACTTTGTCCAAGTGGCTGTTCTTAATGTGTGACTCTAGACAGTGAGTGTGTCATTTTAACCACGGAGAGCAGCACAGCTGACTGTGGTTTTGTTCGTACCTAACAACATCCATGAATGCATATTTTTTTTTTAGCAAAGATTACAGTCCCGTAATCAAGTGGAGAAACCCTGGCTGGTTTCCCCCTTTCCCTGCCGCCGCCCCTCTTCCTTTTTAACCTTGAGGCCAGTCTAATGCCCAACTGCTGCCCAGGCTGAAATCAGCTAACTCAGCATTGTCTCAGACTTCAGATCTTAATTGCTTAATACTGTTTCTTTATTCGCTACATCATGGGGTAGCTGCCACTAAATGTTTTGATTTCCCCGCAGCTTTCTTGTCCACTGATACGGAGCTAATTGCACGTGCAAAAGGTTCGTGCTCAGTCGATGAATAAATCCTCATGTTATCAATCAGCGTACTCGGGCTATCCTTTCATTTGATCTCATGATGAGGGCAATGCTGCATTAGTGCAAGTTTCCCTGACAAATCAGTGACTCATTAGGCCAATTGAGCAGGCATTGTGGCAACTTCATAGTGCAGGTGAGTTGTGTGTAGCCCAGGCCAGGTAGGGGTAGCGGGCATTGTTCCCACTAAGCTGCGTGTGCAACCCGAGCAGCCATTTACAAGGTCCCGCACAGACTGCTCACTGGCTTTTATGTTGTAAAGACTGCGCATGCGCAGAAATTTAGAGGGACCCCGCACTAAAAGAAACAGGCCACGCAGAACATAGCGCAACTTACGGGGAACATTGGTAACAGGTTCCCTTCCCTGAAGGACATTGTTTTTATGACAATCCAGCAGTTTCCATGGTCATTTATTGAATTCCGTTTCACAGCTTGCCATGGGTGGGATTTGAATTCCCTCAACCTCTGGGTTCCTGGTCCAATACCATAACCACTACATTACCATACTCATTTGACTGATCATAGTCCTTGCAGCATATAATTATCCATCAATTTTAACCCTTAAAATGCTAAGATAATGGCCCTGAATGTAGCGGCGTAGCTAAGGAGTACGCTGCTGACATTGCAAGGGAATCCACACTTGCCTTGTGCGAACCCCCCTTCAAGAACTTGCTTTCAAACGCTAAAGGTTGTGTGCAACGTGCCCCACTGAGCCCAGGAGCACACTGTTGTGTGTATGCGAACCTGGGATCACATGGGGCGGTGCTCCTTTCACTTCCTGACTCTTAGCCAATCAGGAAACAGAGGCGGTTGCTGATTTTTTTTTTGTATGATTTATAGAAGACATGGCAGTATCAAGCATTCATTTAGAAGCACAGACCTAAGCTTCATGGAGGTACAAACGACGAGCTGACAGGAGTACATCACATTTACATTTATGGTATCAGCTGCAGTCAACTGCATAAGCTTGGCAGCAACTGAAATCTTCAAAACAACAAATAATGGGGCAATGTTTATTTTAACATTCTGACAATCTTTAAAGTTGTGTAAATCAAATCATTTATCTTTGTGCTGGGGACCTGACAGTTGATTTATTTAATACTCCTGAAGTGAAATTCTGGGTAAACTCTGGGAATACCAGGGACCTTTCTTTGTGCCTCCTTTTATACAGATATACGTGACACCGAAGTGGAATCTAACACAAAGGCTGCCATTATAATAAATTCTGTAACTGCAATCTTATGGTAACAATCTGTCACTGTAAATTTCTCATTAGAACAAAGTATGTTTATTCAAAATTCACATCAGTTGTTACAAACCTCATAACATACTGGCAATACAAGTCTCTCATTACTTCATTACTGATTATTAACTTCTCGTTTTAAAATAAGGTTACAAACCACTCATTTAATACTTTATTCAGCGTGCTCACAAACACTTCATTATGATAACCTCTTAAAACAAATGTTACAGATCATTTTGTTATACAATTTTTCTCATCCGGTCCTCTTATGCTGTGCAACAGGCTTCTTGCTCCTGTTTCCATCAGACTTAAACATTTTCAGCGTAATTACCTCTCATTAGGTGGGCAATTAGCCTAACTTTTCGCCAGCACGTTCATTTGTATGAAGGGGTGAAAGACGCAGCGAAGCCCATGTGCAGTCGGAACTTGACAGATCGCTAGCTCGGGATTTAGCACATGCGGAAATTCCAATTTTGCGGTCAGTTTCAAAGGCGGTATGACCGTGTACTCTGACAGTATGCAGTCATACCGATAGGGCCATTGTTGAGCTATTTGTCATCAGCCGCCTTCATAGTTCTGATATGGAAAAACAATAAATTGACAGGGTTACACCAATAATGCAACCTTAACTATCTTCTGCTCTGCCATTTAACTCACTGTCATTTGATTGACTAAAACAGCAGCTCCAAAGGCCAATTTTTGTCACTATCAAAATGTTTATGATGAGATTTATACTTTTGTTCACAAAAGATGCTCTCCACATAACTACAGTAGAATCTTTGTTTTAGTCTCTTTCATTGTTCTTCCTGTGTCTAGAATTGACAACATGGCTGTCTTTTTCTTTCTTCACCTTCCCCCACCTTGTACATCTGTCGTGCTGTTCCTGGTCATTCAGTTAAAAAGTCACATGTATGAGGCTGGTTGTAAAGAAAATAGACATGAAGTAGGCATATTTCAGTATGCCAATTAACCAACAGAAACCAGAACCCTTGGCTATAATTGGGGCTTTTATGAAAATGTGGAAGGGCTTTGTAGAAATTGAGAAATTCTGTCTTAGTGTGAATTTAGAAAGAAGAAGTGATGAAACACTTTGTAGTGATTGTGATTCATTTGTAAGTTCCAATGAAACATTGCAAAGTTTGATTTTGTTGTACAAAATTAAGTAATCGTTTTGAGCACAGAATGATTCAGTTTAACTGGAATCTTCTACCCCCTTTTCTTGTGAAGTTACTGATTTCATGCTGGGGTCTAGTTCTACAGTTAGCAACAGTCTGAAGTGGTCTTTCTTCCTGTGTGAGCCCAGATAATGTCTGAGCTTATTCGCCAGTGAGGGGGTGGCTGGGACATCACCGCTGAGCTCAATTTTGCCTTTACCCGATCACCATTGAATTTGATTGGACTTGCTGAAATGAGGAGCAGGAACCCTGATTGACTTTTCCTCCTTCCTTCATTTACATTTCTGCTCCCTGTCCAAACCCAGCAACAGAGGCAATTGCCCTACTTCTGCCCTGACCGACATTCAGCACAAACCAGGGATCAAACAAGGATTGCCTTGGTCTATCTGACTCAATACCATACTAAGTACTCTGACATTATTTAACACCAGATTGTAAAGGCACTGCACTACAGAACCATCCTGCCAGGGTCCCTAGAATTCTGTAGCCTCTCGAGGCAAATTCCTGCGGCATGCTCAACTAAATTCTGTGATCAGAATATAGATTGCGTGGCCGGACAATCCGATTTCTGCAACGCAATGCTAAGTGTTCTAAACATGCTTATCTGTTACATTTTTAATTTAGAGTGCATTCACCCTGCAGCTAACGATTGGAGACTGACTGACTGCAGTTTGAGCTCCGGCAAGCCTGAACCCTGTTGTTCCGCTGCCCGGCTGGAACTCTAACTGTCATGTTTAGGAGACATGTCTGGACACATGGATGCATGGAGCTGACCCCTGAAAATGAAGAATTCAAATGTTTAGAGTGGGAAATGGAGAAGCGTTGCTTTCTAAACCTTTTAAGTTAAGGTCAGTTAGATTTAAAAAGTGTAAATGGGGTCCAGCAGATCAACTAAACACTTTGCGAACCACGTTTGACACCATTATGGAATTGTACTCCCTGTGGTATCAAAATGAAGCATTGTAGGACTACCTCCTCCAGGGAGTCTTGCTCTGCTTTGTATTAGAGGGCCCTGATTCTGGATTTACTTCTAGTTTAGTATCGGTGCATATCAGATATCGCTTAACATAGACATTAAAGTTATAGTGTAAATGCACATTTAAATAAAGCTAAACCAATAAATTCTAACACACCTTGTCTTAGAGCATTATAAAAAGAAAAATAAGTTATTTGAACTCTTAAGGGTTGCTGCCAGTGCGGAGCTTTGCACTATGAAGTGCAGATCAGACATTACGATGTGGATGTTGGCTCCCAATTTTCCAGAAATCTGGAAGGCTGATAGCCACACCAGATTCTCAGATCAGTGCTCCCAGAGAACAAGACTCGGTATTCCTGCTCCTGGTTTGCCTTTGTGGGAAAGTTCATGTGTGGATGTCAAGTTAAGACTGGATCAGGATTCACGGGAGTACCCTCCAGTTGCCAATACTCAGTCTTTTCTCACAGTCAAAGAAGGACAACTTGAATACTGTCGGCACCTTCAGGATTGCAAAAAATGGGAACAACTTCTTGCATTTCTATAGTGCCTTTAACATAGTAAAATGTCCCAAGGTGCTTCACAGGAATGTTGTCAAACAAAATTTGACACCGAGCCCCACAGATATTAGGACAGAGGCAGGTTTTGAGGAGCATCTTAAGAAGATAGAGAGGCGGAGAGGTTTAAGGAGGGAATTCTGGAGCTTGGGGCCTAGGCAGTTGAAAGTATGGCCGCCAATGGTGAAGCGATTAAAATCAGGGTGCGCAAGAGACCAGAATTGGAGTAGCGCAGAGATCTGAGGGTTCTTGGGCTGGAGGAGGTTACAGAGATAGGGAGGGGCGAGACCATGGTGGGATTTGAAAACCAGGATGAGAATTTTAAATTCGAGGCGTTGCTGGACTGGGGCCAATGTAGGTCAGCGAGCACAGGAGTGATGAATAAACGGGACTTGGTGTGAGTTAGGATACTGGCAGCAGAGTTTTGGATGAGCTCAAGTTTATGGAGGATGGAAGATGGGAGGCTGGCCAGGAAAGTGTTGGATTAGTCGTCGAGAGGTAACTAAGGCATGGATGAGGGTTTTAGCAGCAGACGGACTGTGGCGGGGCGGAGTCGGGCCATGTTATGGAGGGGGAATTAGCAATCTTGGTGATTGAAGCAGATATGTGGTCAGAAGCTCCTCTCAGGGTCAAGTACGACATTGAGGTTGCGAACGGTCTGAGTCAGCCTCAGACAGTTGCCAGGGAGAGGGATGGTCGGTGGATAGGGAATGGAGTTTGGGGCGGGACCAAAGACAATAGCATCAGTCTTCCCAATATTTAGTTGGAGGAAATTTCTGCTCATCCAGTACTGGATGTCTGACGAGCAGTGTGACAAATCGGAGACGGTGGAGGGGTCGAGAGGTGATGGTGAGGTAGAGCTGAGTGTCGTCGAAAAGCAGCATGTAGATGAGAAATCGGAGGGGGCCAAGGATTGATCCTTGGGGGACTCCAGAACTAACAGTGCGGGAGCAGGAAGAGAAGCCATTGCAGGTGATTCTCTGACTACAACTGGATAGATAAGAATGGAACTAGGCGAGGGCAGTCCCATCCAGCTGGACGACGGAGGAAAGGTGTTGGAGGAGGATGGTGTGGTCAACTGTGTCAATGGGTGCAGCCAGGTCGAGAACAATGAGGAAGGGATCATTTGCCACAGTCCCATAGGATGTCATTTGTGACTTTGATAAGAACCGATTCAGTACTGTGGCAGGAGAGAAACCTGAATGGAAGAATTCAAACACGAGAGTTGTAGGAAAGATGGGCACGGATTATGGAGGCGACAGCATGTTGAAGGACTTTGGCGAGGAAAGGGAGGTTGGAGATAGGGCTGTAGTTTGCCAGGGCAGAGGTTGTCAAGCGTGGGTTTTTTTTTGAGGGGGATGATGGCAGATTTCAAGGGAAGGGGGGACAGTACCCAAGGAGAGGGAACTGTTAAAGCAGCAAACCACAGTAAATACATTTATTTCATATCTTTTTAATTTTTAGGACCTATGACTTCCTGTCGTATTATTTAATCTTGAAAGTATTTTTCAGCTTTCCCCTCCATTCTTTCCCTTTAACTTGTCATTCCTGTTTTTCTATTACTTTTCCTTGTAATAGGAAAGCAAAAAAATATCCTTAATGTTGTCCTCCCCACCTTGGGTATGTAAGCAGCAAGAAATCCTAACTATTGAGTGCCTTATTACAGTGCCTCACCCACCAATGTGCTGCCTTTCATTGTCTGTACTGGTTTATCCTGTTTGTTTAATTAATTCATAAAGGAATGAGGCCTGCGCTGATTTTTTTAAACAATCTGTCTTAAGACCATTTAACTGAAAATGGATGGATTTCTAAATTTTAACTAAGAATCTAATGCTAAATAGTCACTGGCTAAGTACATGGAGCCTGCACCTCATTTGACCACCAACTGTTAAAATAAATCTTAGCCTAACAATCCTATTAATCCCACTGATCTGGTTGGGGGATTATGTTATGAATCCACCTATTCAAGAATACAAATTGTCACCTACATAATTAATGTTTTCCTTCATTAAACATAAGGTCTCCTTTTGAAAGTGAACATGTTCAGAACTGTCTGTGCTGCATCAGCACATCTATCAGAGGTGAAATATCCCTTTTAATAGCTCATCTTGAGAGGTTCGCAAGTTTTGGGAAGTTTAATTCTCGTGTTCTGTTTTGTGATCCTTTTTACAAGAGGATGGAGTACTGTGTAGATCAAGCCTTCCGCTCCACTTTTTCTTTCTCTGTGTCATTCTAACCAGCTCGGTGGCCACCATTCTCAGCCATCCATCCAGCTAGTGCAAATCGTATTGCTGTAGATGACCTCACAAAGCAACTTCAAAATGACATTTGTGTTTTTTATAACCAGTTATTTGTTTACCGGCCTCTCAAGTCTTGGAGAAAATCTGAAACAATTACTGATCACTGAAGGAAAGAAGAAAATAAAATATATTGCACCTTTTCACATCCTCAGGATATCTCAAAACATTTTTCATTGTACTGTAAGGTATAGTTGGTGCATGTGTTTAGAGAAGAGATTGTTAGATGATTCTACACTTAATTGTGCATTAGTGCTATCTTCAACCAATCTTTCATGTAAAACTGAAGAATATGGATAATACTGCGAACCAATATTTTTTCCATGATCAACACCACAGATCATCAACTGGTTATCTTAACTAAATAGTAGTAAACGTGAGAAATTGTTCATAATATTCTTGGTCCCTTTGATTTTTTTTTGTGGTGAACTGGAACCTGTTCTCATTTACGTGTCCTTACCTGCTACTTGCAACCTTGATGAAAGCTCTTCGTGAGGATTTAATTTAAGGTGCTTAATTGGGCTACGCCAAAAAAAAGTCTACATAACATCCCAGCACTGAGCTGTTTGGACCTAATAAGCTGCTTATAAAAATGCCATTATACACACTTTAAAATGCCACACAAGTGCATTTTAAAGATGGGATTTCTTAGCAATTTCAAAATATTGGATTAATAACATTTATTTTCTAACTGACTTCCGACTGAGCAAACATTGACGATATTGCCTCCCAAGTGACAAAATAGTAGACTTTTTTTTCTAAGATTTTTATCCACCAATTGTTCTTGTATTCAGAATTGCACATGTATCCCATGCTCTGTCACTTGGCCAGTTCCAAAGTTTACTTTTATTTAAAGTTAACGAATTACTGTTTATACAGAAACTGGTAAGTGCACATACTGTACATTAATGACAAGAGCACTTGTGCTATAATTTGTCACTTATGTATCATTCCTGTACAGTACAATGATGCCTGTTTTAGTGCTGGGGCAAATGAAACTGTTTTAAGTATTGGGTGTCAGAAGCATGATTGATGTCCTGATCTTCCTGTCTCCACAGACACTTTTGTGTGTTCTCTCTGTGCCGTTGCAGTTTGAAGCTGTTTTTCTTTTGTAAAGCACCTTAATCTACACAAACATGATACTGAAAGTGTATAACCTCAAACCTGTGTTAGCATTGACTCAGTGCTAGCTCGCTTGCTTCTGAGTCAAAGTTGTGGGATCACGTCCATTCCAGAGATTTGAGCATATAATCAAGGCTGACACTCCAGTGCAGTACTGAGGGAGTGCTCCACTGTTGGAGGTGCCGTCTTTCGGATGTGACATTAAACTGAGTCCTCATCTGCCCTTTCGGGCGGATGTAAAAGATCCTGTGGCATTATTTTAAAGAAGAGCAGGGAGTTTTCCCCGGTGTCCTGACCTATATTTATCCCTCAGTCAACATCACTAAAGTAAATCATCTGGTCATTATCACCTTGCTGTGTGCAGATTGGCTGCCATGTTTCCTACATAACAACAGTGACTAACTTCAAAAGTAGTTCATTAGCTGTAAAGTGCTTTGGGAAATCCTGAGGTCGGGAAAGGCGCTATAAAATGCAAGTTATTTTTTTTCTTTCTGTCAAACTGCTGACAATAGTTTGCTTTCTTACTGGTCCAGATGGGCTTTCTGTAGATAGCTGTACAACTGTGGTTTTTTTCCATTTTTGTGCTTGGAGCATTATTAAAGGGAACATTAGTTTTGTGTAGCATGAATTTTGCTAACCCCCCTTGCCATGCTAAGTCACATACCTCCTATCTTCTACTACAAACAACTGCAGATTTTTTGGTAGTGTGCATCAAGAACTTTATTTCCACTATTCCATATCATGGGAAAATCTACAAAACCAGGACCTGATACAAATCCAGCAATTGCACCAGTTGAATCAGTGTTGACATTTTTGATCATTCTGTTTCTAACATAAAGGAACAGGATTCCTTAATTGTCAGCTGACAACCAGAAATCTGTTCAAATACGCAGTCGAAATTTAATGTGTAGTCACTGGGCTAGCTGAAGACACTCGGCTCTGCACCTCTTCCCTTGTCCCACAGCCACCTCTGCTGTTGTGGATGAACCATTTTTTCCATCTATTGGAGAAACCAAAGCTGTCGTTTTTGGCCTTTGCCATGAATTCCACTTGCTTACCACTGAATCCATCTCCCTCCCCAGCCATTGTCACAGGCTGAATCGGGCCATGTGAAAGCTTAGTGGGTTGTTCACCCAGAAGTAGGCTTCAAACCCCATTTCTACCCGTTGGCAAGACAATGTAGCTCTACCTCAGCAACAATGTCTATAGCTGGCCTTACTTTACCCCATTGCTAGTAAAACCCCAATCTAGACTCAATTTTCCATTAACCTTCTTGCTGGGCTCCCGACCCTCCATAAACAGCAAGTTGCCCAAAACCTTGCTGCCCAGATCCTGTCCTGCACTAAACTCCAATCATCCCATTCCCTAATGACCTACACCGGCTCCCTGTCTCTCAGCGGATCAAATTTTAAAGCTCTTGTCCTCATCAACAAATATAAAATTGAAGGGCTTGAAAAGACCAGCTGGTCTAGCAAGCCTGCCCCATACCGTGATGGCCGGAGCATCATGACTAAACACTTTCTCTCCCCCCACCCCCCTGCTGTAGACTAACTATAGTCTTTCACTTAAAATGTGCATTTTAACATTTCCTGCCTTGTGGGTGACCAACTGCAGAAGTGAACTGCTTGCATTTTGACCAGTAAAATCAGAAGTTTTTTTTTTACTTTGTGCTCCTTGCAATGCACTGTGCTATTGAGAGATGGGGCAGCGAACCTTGTCTGCACCGTTCACTTGGCGGGTTCCTGATTAAACAATCTGATTATAAGGAAATATTTAGCAAAGGCTAGGCCAAACACATGCATGTCTGCTGGTTAGCTACTGCTTTTTCTGACTGAGAAGGTAGGCAGATTCTTCTCCCAATCTGCTGTGAATACTGTCCTAAAACCAGCTCCTCGTAAGTGTACAAAACTAATCAGAAAGACACTTACCTCATTTCCACCCTCCCCATGGAGAAGCATGAGGCCTCCATGAGGCCTCGCCCCTGATGGCACAACTGAGTAGGGAACTCGAACAACTTCATTGCCAAGACTTGGATTTTACTGAAGTCAACGAAGAAAAATGTAGGCTGATAGATAAATATTTGGGACAAAAAAATATGCATAATGAAAAGAACTGGGGGGAAAAAAGCTGAAAAGGGAAAAACTGAATAGAAGGCAAATTAAGTCAAAATCGGGAGAGGAGCAATTGGACAGTAGTATCTGAATCAAAAATTTATAGGTAGGAGATTTGCATTCCAGGGATGATATAATCTAGTTTAATAGATTTCAGAGTTGTCGGGCAGCAGTGCAGTAGTTTCACTGTTCTGTATGACTTCTGGAAATTTAGTACATCATAAACAAATGAATTTGGTGGCCTTTGAGGCTGATTCTTCGTGGTATTAAACTGTAGTGCAGCTGCCTGTTGCTATGCCACTAATCTCCACCACTAACATCTGCACAACACACAGCAGGATCAGACATCCTGTCTCCAATGATAACCACGCACAAGCCCTGGGGGAAAGGAACAGGCGGGGTTACATCAAGCTAGACTAAAATTCATAAATTGTCACTCCTTGTGCTATGTATTCCGCAAGGGACGGCGCAGAGCTGATACATTAAGTGACGCATATTTCAAGATAAACTGTCTGCATTGTGTGTTGGGAGACAAATGAGAAAAAGCATGTCAGACATTTTTTTCATAAAGGTTTTTTATAGGGAACAGGTTTATGATTTTTGTTACATAGAGCAGAGGAAATCTTCCTCCTTGTGTCCAAAAATTACTGTTAACGTGACGCTCATTCAGTTGTACAGTGTATCTACTATCCTACAACTATCTTTTCTATGATCAAAACATCTGACTGAAGGCTGTTGTCTATTTGTGTTTGCTGTCTATTTATTGTTTTTGCTATGTTCTCGGACCTCAAGAAAGCTGAAATTAAATGGAATTGATGTTCATATGAGAGCCAATTAATTTTTAAACATTTGTTTTTGATGCTCGTCAAGATGGCAGATCTTGGTCCTCATAAATGAAAATTGTTGAATTCCCCAGCACTAGAGTTGCTAACTCTGGTTGGACGTATACCGGACCTTTCAGCACATGACCTCCCACCACCCCGCCCTCACGCTCCTGCCATTGGTCGCCTGACCCATCCACCCATGCGCTGCACATGTTTCCCAGTTAGTCAAATATCCTAGTTTCTCATCTCCGATATATTTTTTTTAATGCCCCTATGATTTTTCTCCCAGGTTGCTCGCAGCAATGTCCGGGAGATTGATCTTTAATTCCTGCTCCAGGATAATCCAGGAGGGTTGCCAACCCTACCCAACACTCTGCTACCATCAAGCACTCCTAAATCATTACAGCACAGTTGTATGTTTATTCTGAGCCGTTTTAATCTGGGGTTGCTGCCAGCTGCGTCAAATCTGTATCAGCATTCCACTAAATGTATTCTAAAAGGAGCATTAATAAGGTGACGATGTGGCCCAAAATGTGACCTCATCCTGGCTGTTGCAATACTATCTGTGTAATATGGGACCGCTACAACTCACTATTGCCATTAATTTCTAATTAGGGAATCTCCTCCCTCGATCACTAGATCCTGACCTGTGATTCGATGTTCCCACTCCCAGAGAAGTGTTGCATGGAGTGGGATTTTCCACCCTCGCCGTAAGGATGATCTCCAGCCACTCTAGGTGCCCTGCCTCTGCTGCTTCTCTTCCATTATGGTGACAAGGAAGGGTAATGCCAACAGATGAGCCAGTGCAATTTAAGAAAACAAGACTGGAATATGGATGTGAGGACGTATAGGGTGAATATGGCCTGAATACTTCCTATTGATCTGTGCCTGGATCAGGTGACTTTGGATGCCTGTGCTCCGTGTTGACCTTCTGACTAGAAGGTCGTGTGTTCAAGTGCCATGCCAGAATCTTGAGCGCAAAATCTAGGGAGACACCTCTGCGCTTCTAAGGGACTTCACTGTCTTTCGGAAGAGGCATTAAACTTGAGATGAGACCTTATCTGCCCCCTCAGCTGGATGTAAAAAGCAATCACGTGGCATTATTCGAAGAAGAGCGGGGGGGAGTTCTCTTGGTGTCCTGGCCAATATTTATCCCTCAACCGCCATCACTAAAACAGATTAGCTTGTCATTATCTCATTGCTGTTTGTGAGGCCGTGCTATGTGAATATTGGCTGCCACATTTCCTACATTACAACAGTTACTACACTTCAAAATTATTTCATTGACTAAAGCGCTTTGGGCTGTCCTGAGGTTGTAAAAGATGCTATATAAATGTAAGTTCTTTGTTTCTTTAAAATCTTTCATGCAGTATATTTTACTTCAAATGAATTGTTTATCGCCTCTTTGTTGTTGGGCATTTGGGAATGGGAGGACATGAAGTTGCAATTTAATTCATATCATCTGAGCCTATTCTTAATTGGCTTCCCTTTTGAAAGCTTAATTGGAAGGACTGGAGAAAGTTGTTGGAAAGAAAAATCTCTGCTTATCTCTTTCTGCCTTCGAAAAGATTGGACCTGAGATTTCCTCTTGCTGTGGATGACCTCAACTCTGCCAGTTGCCAAGTGGCTAGTAAGTGCTGCTTAAAAATGTGTGAATTGTGAGCGGTTGCCTTCTTTCATTTCAGAAAACATTGTATATTTGAATCAATCTTTGAGAGTTCATAACTTTGTAGTATTGTGACCAGTTTAAATGTCTCCTTTCACTTTCTGGAAGGACTGTCTGTTTCTTTGTATTGGGGGTAATATGCCTTTGACTAACGTTGATGTCTCTTCGGAGGAGTTTGTCTGTCGCCGAGTAGGTGAATTACTGAACAAGTGTCGCAGACGACTAGTATCGGTACTTGGTCACCCCACTGGGCGGGTTGGGGTGGATGGTGGGGGAGAGGAGGCTATTAGTCTCACTCAGTTGTTTTGTTTCACACGTGCAAATGTTTTATCGGGAAACCCCAGTTTCTGTGCTTTTCAACATCACTAGTTAGTGATCTTGTGGGTTTTTTTTATCTTTTCTCCAAGTTCAGACTTCTAAGCAAAAACAAGGTACAACTGGGACTCTGAATCAAGATTTCTTAAGTGAATCTCTTCCAGGCAATTAATGAGCTGATGCTCTGTGAATTTCAGGTTTCACTTACAAACTTGTATCACGGATTTTGCTACATAGTGGAAGTGTTAATACTACAGAGAATGGTCAAATCTCTGCCACATTTTACTGTTTGTAATAGATTCTGTAGTTAAACAAAACACTAATTTCTCTAGCCATTTCTGCTTTTGCTTCTCCTAATTTTGTTAGTTTGTAGCCTGAGAGTCTTATCTGTCTGTCAGTTGGAGAGATCAGAAACATTCAAGATGCTTGACACATTCCAGGACAGAGCAGTTTGCTTGATTGGTGCCCCTGCCACTGGACTTAATATCCACCACTGGCGCACTGCGACTGCAGTATGTACAATCTACAGGATGTACTGCAGCAGCTTACCAAGGCTACTTGGACAGCACCTCCCTTCCCCTGTGACATTTACCGCCAAGAAGTGTAAGAGCAGCAATGCAACACCATCGCCTCCAATTTCCCCTCCAAGTTGCACATTATCCTGATTTGGACATATATCGTCACGAGGTCAGAATCTTGGAAGTCCCTACTTAACACCATTTGTGAGACCACTGTCTGCACAGGAACTGCACCACCACTTTGGGGCATGTAACGATGGGAAATAAATGAAGTCTTGCCTGCGTCGCCCATGTCCCAAGAACAAATTTAATAAAATACAATTTGATTCCTGGCCTGAGCTGAGTTAGCTGATCTCCGATGGGATAGCATTTGAGGTACAATTCGCTTCAGCACCTGTGGTCTGGAGCGAGAGAAAAAAATAGCAAGAGTTCCCAGTGATTCCTGCTGGAAAATGTGCTTGTAGACTTCTAAATGTTGACTCTTGTATATTGTGGTCATTATAGTATTCCTGGGTTACCTTTCCACCCTACTAGACTGTTCCCCTTTCATTGTATTGTCAGAAACTTTAAATCCATTATGACAGAGTGACTCATGTTAAGCAATCTGATATAGCAGATCACTTACTTTTTTAGATCTCGGTGGCAACATTCAATGGAAATTGAAAACTCCAGTTTGTACTGTTGGGTTTGTTGTGCTACAGAAATGCAATAGAAATTGCATTACATTTTGAATAACTAGGGCTGGGTTTGTACACCTGTAAAGTCGGTAACTTTGCTTTCTGCCACACAAACTCAGTTATACCAGTTCATCTGTTAGTGTTGAATGGAATGCTCTTTTCGAGTTACTTACTGTAAAAATCCGTGGATTTCCTGAAGGACAACATTCACTATTTGCACAAACCTCCTTTCTGTTGAACAGAATTCAGTACCATAATCAAAAAGGAACGGGGAAAAAAACTGATAGGCTTGTGAATGTACATACTATGTTCAAAAATCTCAATTTGATTTATCTGGCTTGCAGATATTCTAATTAGTGAGCTACTTTTATATCTGAATGTAACTAATTGCTTCTCTCATTTACAATTAATCTATATTTTATAATATGTAGTACATAACAAATGAACATAAGAAATAGAAGCAGGAGTAGGCCATATGGCCCCTTGAGCCTGCTCCGCCATTCAATAAGATCATGGCTGATCATCCACCTCAACTCCACTTTCCGACCTGATCTCCATATCCCTTGATTCCCCTAGAGTCCAAAAATCTATCTATCTCAGCCTTGAATATACTCAATGACTCAGCAAGAAATGGTGCTGTGATAATATATTAAATCAAGTGAAGTTTGAGTGGTTTGCAGAGCTACTTCATTTAAATTACAGTTCCGTTTCACACTACTTCATGTCAGTCGTAAATTCAGGATAGCCTCTCCTATCAACTATATTAAGTGACCTTGATGGAGTATAAAAATGAGAAGTCTCACAACACCAGGTTATAGTCCAACAGTTTTATTTAAAATTACGAGCTTTCGGAGCTCTGCTCCTTCTTCAGGTACAGGTACTAAGTGAGGGTATGGAGTATGCCATGGTACTCACTGTCAACAAAATGCACCAATAACACAAATAAAAGTGCCCAGCCAGCTTACTGCAGTTTATAGCTGCTCTCCTATTGGTGTTAGTGGGGTGTTTGCATATCCAATGTAAACTTGTCAGCTTCACTAAATCTGGCCACTGGAAAGACCTTTTGAAGAGAGGAGTCTTCTCAGACACCAGATTTGGTGGATCCACTAGGTTTACATTGGGGTTGCCACCGGCTGTGCGAGACCCATGTTCTGGGAACCTCTTGATGCAAACACCACACTGAAGCCAATATTAAAGACTCTTAAGCCATATAAGAAACAGAGTTTGCATTTATATAGTGCTTTTCACATTCTCAATATCCCAAAGTGCTTCACAGCCAATGAAGTACTTTTGAAGTGTAGTCACTGTCATGATGTAGGCAAATGTGGCAGCCAGTGAGATGACCAGATAATCTGTTTTAATGATTGTTGAGAGATTGATGTTGGCCAAGATACCAGGAGAACTCCCCTGCTCTCCTTTGAATAGTGCCATGAGATCTTTTATGTCCATCTGCGTAGGCAGACAGGGCCTTGGCTTCGCATCTCATCTGAAAGGTGGCAATGCAGCTCTCCCTCAGTATTGCACGAAGTGTCAGCCAAGGTTATGTCCTCCAATCCCTGGAGTGAAGCTTGAACCCATGACTTCTGACTCAGATGGGACTGCTTCCACTAAGCAGACTGGACATTGAAAGTGTCAGCTTTTGTTGAGTTAGTTGAGCTCGTGTGAGGAGGCAGTTGGGGCCCTATAATTGGCCTCTGAGGCCTTGCCTTGAAAGCAGAACAGCAGCAGCGAAGTCTCCCAGTGATTGCTGTTCAATGACTCCTGTGGGTGTCAGTTTCCACTGTAATGCCCTCAATGATTGAACAGACTGCAAAACTCACTGTTAAGAAGAGACGAGATACTGGTGCCTGTTAGCATCTGTGAATCCATATTCCAAGAAAGATCTAGCATCTTCAAGGGAGGAGGGAGAAATGGGTACAAAGTAGAGAGAGTGTCCACTCCAAGCTCCACAGTATAGTTTTAGGGTGGTTAAGTTGTTGCATGGAGTGATTTCAAAGCTATAAACTCTTTCTGGGTTTCAGGATGTTGAATCCCAAAACATTAAAACATTTTTTCCATGTTTGGGACTGCCTGCTAATATTGGCACTTGTCGGGACCTTCTGTATAAATTTCCAAAATGCAGTGTTCATTATCCAAAAGAAAACCATGCTGTTAATGCAGAAAATGTTTCTGCTGGTACACAGCAACAGACATGATGTGTTGCTATGTGAACAAAGACTCAAAAATATAGAACAGTGAATTCTCAATGCACTGCTTGTACTGTGGATACCCCAAGGAATCTTCTCAGGCCCCCAGCTTGAATATCTATATGCCTTAGAGGTTCAGTCTTTCAACTTGCATACTCTGAAACACTCAGTTAAAATATTGCTTTTTTAATAGTGCTGGATGTTCATAACTGAATAATCATATTATTTAGTCTTGTGATTCAAATATCTTTAAACTATGCCCTTATTCTTGGAACTGTCCAAAATTCTGCATAGAAATATATTGAATTGATGGCATTTCTTTGTACCAGCCAGTAGAATAACTATCTAACTCTTCTAATCAGAACATAAGGACATAAGAAATAGGAGCAGGAGTAAGCCATTCAGCCCTTCGAGCCTGCTCCGCCATTCAATGAGATCATGGCTGATCTTCTGCCTCAACTCCATTCACCGGCCCTATTTCCATATCCCTTGATGCCCTTACTAGTCAGAAATCTATCGACTTCTGTTTTGTATATACCCAATGACTGAGCCTCCACAGCCCTCTGGGGTAGAGGATTCCAAAGATTCACCACCCTCTGTGTGAAGAAATTTCTTCTCATCTCAGTCCTGAATGGCCTACCCATTATCTTGAGGCTGTGGCCCCTGGTTCTAGACTCCCCAGCGAAGGGAAACATTCTCCCAGCATCCATCCTATCAAGCCCTGCAATAATTTTGTATGCTTCAATGAGATCCCCTCTCATTCTTCTGAATTCAAGAGAGTACAGGCCGAGGTTACTCAATCTCTTCTCATACGACAGTCCCGCCATCCCAGGAATCAATCTAGTGAACCTTCGTTGCACTCCCTCTATGGCAAGTATATCCTTCCTTAGGTAAGGAGACCAGAATTGTACACGGTACTCCAGGTGTAGTCTCACCAAGGCCCTTTACTCCTGTACTCAAATCCTCTTGTAATGAAGGCCAGCATACCATTTGCCTTCCTAATGGCTTGCTGTACCTGCACATTCACTTTCAGTGACTCATGTACAAGGACACCCAGGTCCCTTTGAGCATCTGCATTCCCCAATCTTTCACCATTTAGGAAATACTCTGCCTTTTGTTTTTTCTACCAAAGTGGATAACTTCACATTTATCCACATTATATTCCATCTGCCATGTTCTCGCCCACTCACTGAGCCTGTCGAGATTCCCTTGAAGCCTCTTCACAACTGACACTGCCATCTAGCTTTGTATCATCAGCAAATTTGGAAATGCTACATTTAGTCCCCTCATCCAAATCATTGATATAGATTGTGAATAGCTGGGGCCCAGGCACCGATCCTTGCGGTACCCCACTAGTCACAGCCTGCCATCCTGAAAAAGACCCGTTTATCCCTACTCTTTGTTTTCTGTCTGTTAACTCTCAATCCATGCTGGTATATTACCCCCAATTCCATGTGCCCTAATTTTGTTCACCAGTCTCTTGTGTGGGACCTTATCGAAGGCCTTCTGAAAATCCAAATACACCACATCTACCGGTTCCCCTTTGTCTCCTCCACTAGTTACATCCTCAAAGAACTCCAATAGGTTTGTCAAACAGGATTTCCCTTTCATAAATCCATGTTGACTCTGCCCAGTCTTACTATTAGTTTCTAAGTGCCCAGTTATTGCATCCTTTATAATAGATTCCAGCATTTTCCCAACTACTGATGTGAGGCTAACAGGTCTGTAGTTTCCTGTTTTCTCTCTCCCTCCTTTCTTAAATAGCGGGGTTACATTTGCCATCCTCCAATCTGCAGGAACCATTCCAGAATCTATAGAATTTTGGAAGATGACAACCAATGCGTCCACTATTCCAATGGCCACCTCTTTCAAAACCCTAGGATGTAGGTCATCCGGTCCTTGGGGTTTATCGACTTAGTCCCATTAATTTTGCTAATACTGTTTTTTTTTTTTACTAATAATTTCTTTAAGTTCCTCATTCTCATCACACCCTTGGTTTTCTCGTATTTCTGGGAGGTTTTTTGTGTCTTCCTCCGTGAAGACAGAAACAAAGTATTTATTTAATTTCTCAGCCATTTCCTCATTCCCCATTATAAATTCTCCCGTATCTGACTGTAAAGGACCTACATTTACCTTCGCCAGTCTTTTCCTTTTCACATACCTATAGAAGCTTTTACAATCCATTTTTATATGTTTTACTAGTTTGTGCTCATACTCTATTTTCCCTTTCTTTATCAATTTCTTGGTCCCCCTTTGCTGATTTCTAAAAGATCCCAATCCTCAGGCTGACCGCTTTTTCTGGCAACTTTATAAGCTTCCTCCTTTGACTTAATACTTTGACTTGTTAGCCATGGTTGGATCACTTTTCCTTTTGGGTTTTTATGCCCTAGAGGAATATATGTTTGTTGCAAATTATGCATTATTTCCTCGAATCGAGTTGCATTTTTAGCCTACTACTAACCAAATCGTGCAGTACACAAGCAGGCACCATCACAGTGCAACAAAAATACCAAACAGTAAAAAGGGAATAGGTTAGAAACAATCGTTTACAATCTTTAGAAATAACATTCGGGTGTGCCCAAGACCCCCCAAAAAATAGCTGTTGATTAAACCCCTCAAGATTTGCTCTCGAGTTTTACATCATCTTAACCTTTATTTTTATATGTCATCAGCATGGTTTTCACTTTATTGAGACCACTAATATGTCTTCAATAAAGTGAGAACCGTGCATGGAGACTGATCGAACCGAACCCCACTCATGGACTGAGATCTGTAGTGATCTGGCATTGCAATACAGACACTTCATTCACAAAAGGCATCATAAGGGAATTATTTTGTGATACTGAAGTAGTAATGTAATCTAGGGTATATTAAAGGATTTTCAGTAAGTTTTTATTTTTCAGGATTTATGCCAAGTTTGTGAATGTTATTATTTTGCACTGAGATGCACATGTATATCTCTCTCGTGCTGACTGATCTGTGTACTTTGTGTTCAATTTTTATTTCATTTTTCCTGTATTTACAGTTTCTTCAATTTTGCTAGAAGTTTGTGACCTTTCTCTAAAGGTAATTTAGTTTTCTTGGCGCACAGGAGACTGTTCCAGTTGAAATCATTGAATTCAAAACTCTATGCTGAAGTTCATGTACTGGCTTGTTGAGCTCCATTCAGAGGGGTCTCTGATCTGGTTGTCACAAGGACTCTGGGAGCCTGCTCCTTTCTGTTCCCCATCTGAGACATGTAGGAGCTGAGTAAATTTAAAAAAAGGAAATGTAAGGCAGACTTGCAACACCCCTCGTTAATGAAGAATTTTGGCACAATGGTGCTGAGTGCTGGAGCACCAACTCCCTGCCATGGATTGCGGATGACCGTTAATTTAATTCCCACTTTCCCATTCTGAACCCAGCTGAGTTAGGACTGGGAGGCTCCAAGCAGAGGAAGGAAAACATTATAGTGGAGCTTCATATCTGAGCAATAGCCAGGAACAGAGGCCATTGAATGGGGTCTAGGAAGAAGCTTACCATCTTCCCTCTTAGTACAGAGATGTCAAGGCCATGCAAACAGTGTGCATGTGCTTTCTCCCATTATTGCCGAAAATGCCGTTCAATATATGTAGGGCAGATTCAGCAGTACAAAAAGCTGGCAAGTATTCTTGAATTGCTGCCATTGGATGCAGTTCTGTAATATATCCCAGTTCCTTGCTGCCAAATCGCCCCCATTTATGCTGTACACCGATTTTAGCCACAGTGGATTAATGTGCATGTGAGATTTGCACTTGCAGTTGCTCTGAAATGGTAAACACCATTTTAAAGCCACAATGCGGGGAAGAATCTTGTCCATGTACAGTTGGTGTAAAGTCACATTTGCAACGTTTCCTTGTCTGGGTTGACCTCTTCCCATGTTAGGTATATATGTATGTGGTAGGCTGAGGTCAGCATAGCCAGACCTAAAATGGCAAACCTGACTTGGTGCTGCCGGATGCTGTTTGTTTGCCGATGGATTCAGCTGGCAAATCTCCTAAGTTAAGCCATGATGTCTTTGGCATTGGTGGCACTGGTGTTGATGCATTTAGTTTGCAGGGCTTGCTCCAGTGTCAAGCTTGCTATTAGACGCAGCCCAGTAAAGTAAGAGTGTGAAATGAATAATAAACCAACATACTGAAGCTGTGACAATTTGCGAATTTGTTTATCATCAGTTATCATATGACGAGCAGAACAAGGATAACTTATGATGCCGCTGCTTAAGCCTTTGGCAGCAAAATATAAGAACGGTTTGTGTCTCTTAATAGGCTCGTTAACCCATTATTCTCCTTTTGTGTCAGCTGTAGGAATATG
This sequence comes from Squalus acanthias, assembly GCA_030390025.1. Lineage (NCBI taxonomy): Eukaryota > Metazoa > Chordata > Chondrichthyes > Squaliformes > Squalidae > Squalus > Squalus acanthias. The sequence goes on from CM059434.1 coordinate 126,060,093, forward strand.
TAAAGTAATGTAAGCTCTGGGTTTTATCCCAGTGTTAGTTTATTTAACCTTTTTCTTCATGGTTTTTTTGTGTGCACCAAATTTCTCCCCATTCTGCAAGCCAAAATGTATAGAAAAGTGGGGGAATAAAAAGATATTTGTCCCATTGAAGTTCCTTTTTTCCATTACCCAAACTCTTCCATTTATAACATTCAGCTGCATTTTGATTGTTTCTGTTTTGTGCCTCTTGCCCCACCTGGAAGATCATTCCAAACATTTAGTAATCTCAAGAGATGTTATTAATACATTTTAAATACTCGCCTGAGTTACATTATTGTAATCCTGGGTTTATCTTATCCATATGGCATTTAAAAGCTTTTTTACCTTGCGCCTTGTTGGAATACAGTTCCTCAAGATCACTCCAGTAACCCACTTTTATTGTGAGAAGTCGCACAACACCAGGTTATAGTCCAACAGCTTTATTTGAAATCACTAGCTTTCGGAGCGCTGCTCCTTCGACTTCACCTGACGAAGGAGCGAGCAGCGCTCCGAAAGCTTGTGATTTCAAATAAAGCTGTTGGACTATAACCTGGTGTTGTGCGACTTCTCACATTTGTCCACCCCAGTCCAACACCGGCATCTCCACATCATGGCCACTTTTATTGAGCATTGTATTAACTGGACTTGGACTGTGACTGTCAGGCTATTTAGCCACAGAGAACATTACAACTGAGCCCAAATCTGCCCCCTCCCAATCACCAGACACACACTTTCAGATGTAGCTGCTTGACAATCTGAAGTGGATGCCTTGGCTAATTTTACCCTTGCTAATATGGGGATGTGGAGGCCCATTGTAGCAGTCATGAAATCAGCCAAGGTGGCATAAGCCAAGATCAAAACTGTGCTCTTCCTGGTCTCTACCACAGTACCACATGCTCCGTACCATCCTATACAGTGCAGCTTACCCATTGAGCAATGGGCTAATTCCCATAATTGGTTTATTTTTGGTTGTCTTATTGCAAAATGTTGTCGTAATTATCTGCCATAACCTATACAGGGATGGTGAGTATACTCCCCTGCTTACAAATATTACCAAGCATAATGATCTGTAGTAGTTGCCTGCCCTCCTGTTCTCAAACTCCTAACCAAATCATTGCAGCCCCAAGGTTCACTGAAAGGATTCGACCATACTCCCAGGTAGCTATTAGCCAAATTTTAATTTTTTTGTTGCAACGGTATTTTTTTATATTTGTTCAAGGGATGTGGGTGTCGCTGGCAAGGCCAGCATTTATTACCCATCCCTAATTGCCCTTGAGCCGCCGCCTTAAACTGCTGCAGTCCGTGTGGTGAAGATACTCCCACAGTGTTGTTAGGCAGGGAGTTCTTGCCACTAATCAGCCGAAACCTGAATGCTGTCTAGGTCTTGCTGCGTGCGGGCACGGACTGCTTCATTATCTGAGGAGTTGTGAATGAAACTGAACACACTGCAATCATCAGCAAACATCCCCACTTATGATGGAGGGAAGGTCACTAATGAAGCAGCTGAAGCTGGTTGGGCCTAGGACACTGCCCTGAGGAATTCCTGCAGTGATGTCCTGGGCCGAGATGATTGGCCTCCAGCAACCACAACCATCTTCCTTTGTGCTAGGTATGACTCAAGCCAGTGGAAAGCTTACCCCTGATTTTCCATTGACTTCAATTTTACTAGGGTTCCTTGATGCCACACTTGGTCAAATGCTGCCTTGATGTCAAGGGCAGTCACTCTCACCTCACCTCTGGAATTCAGCTCTTTTGTCCATGTTTGGACCAAGGCTATCATGAGGTCTGGAGCAGAGTGGTCCTGGCGGAACCCAAACTGAGCATCGGTGAGCAGGCTATTGGTGAGTAAGTGCTGCTTGATAGCACTGTCGACGACACCTTCCGTCACTTTGCTGATGATTGAGAGTAGACTGATGGGGTGGTAATTGGCCGGATTGGATTTAGAGTCATAGTTATGTCTTGCTTTTTGTGGACAGGACATACCCGTGCAGTTTTCCACATTCAGATCGATGCCAGTGTTATCACTGTACTGGAACAGCTTGGCTAGATGCGCGGCTAGTTCTGGAGCACAAGTCTTCAGCACAACAGCAGCCGGGATGTTTTCGGGGCCCATAGCCTTGGCTGAATCCAGTGCGCTCAGCTGTTTCTTGATATCACGTGGAGTGAATCGAATTGGCTGAAGACTGGCTTCTGTGATGGAGGGGACCTCCAGAGGAGTTCTGTTTGTTTTGAGATGCGATTATGGTGCTATGTCCATCCTTCTCTAATGTAATGCCTTGTATAGAGATTATTGAAGGAATTTCAGAAATGTTTTAATTTTTTCTCCCTTCAGTTCTCCCATCCTCTGCTGAAGACACCCACACTTGCGGAAGTATGGTTCCACAGGTGCTGGAAGTCCACTAATTGTTACATAAAGACTTGCTGTATTGGCTCACACATGAATAAAGGCCATTTGAGTGAGGTGCTGGAGGGCAATTGATGGAACCAGAGCCCAGCAAATGTTGGGGGAGGAGGGGAGAAAATTAGAGATTTTTTTAAGTTATAAGAAATTGAGAGATTCCTTTTGAAATTATCTTAAATTTGTGTCCCTTTCCCTGTCGGCAAGAGTTGGTAGTGAGAGAGGACAAATTTAAGATAATAAAGAATTAAAGGGATGGTTTGAAAAATATTTTTACATGGAGGAGAACAACAACGTGCATTTAGTCAACTGTCACAAGGTGCTTCACAGGAGTGTAATCTGACTAAATTTGACAGTCTCATAGAGATGAGGACAGAAACTTGGACCAAAAGCCTGGTCAAACAGGTGGGTTTTAAGGGGTGACAAAGGAGGTAGAGGCGGAGAGGTTTAGGGAGGGAATTCCAGAGCTTGGGGCCGAGGCAGCTAAAGGCACGTCTGCCAATGATGGAGCAAAAGAAATCGGAGGTGGGAAGAGGCCAGAATTGGAGGAGCGCAGAGGGTTGTAGAGCTGGAGGAGTTTACATAGATAGGGAGGGGCGAAGCCACGGAGAGATTTTAACACACGGATGAGAATTTTAAAATCAAGGCGTTGCTGGACCGTGAGCCAATGTAGGTCAGCAAGCCCAGGTGTAATGGGTGAGCGGGACTTGGTGCGAGTTAGGATACGGGTAGCAGATTTTGGATGACTGGTTAGAATGTGCAGTTCTGTGCAACAAACCATTGTTGAAGCAGCATCCATAAGTTACTTAAAAAAAATTTTTTTGATAGTTGCTTGAAAAAGGAATATTAAAGGTTATGGAGAGTAAGCAAGATTAAACTGGGTACATCATGGTAAATGCTTGTGCTTTAACATTCAATGATTCTGTGTACAAACCTAGACATTAAAGAACAAGTTAATCAGTTCAGGGGGCTGGTGGAGGAGAGAACATCACAGCATAGTCTCCTTCTTCTGTCCACACTCCACCCCACATGCACCTTTTCTCCTCCCTATCTTAGAGAATTGGGGCCAATTGCACTGTCCTATTGCCACCCTGGCTCTGATTAGTTAACGAAAGACAAGACTGGGGATTGAAACTGTGATCATCCTGCTCTGCATGGATCAGCACACATCAGGCAGTACATTTACCCATAAGTCATCACGTCATGCTTAAAATTGATTCCAATACATATATCTGCTCTGTTACTGATCATAAGACGTGCATGATTAGCAGCACAGAAATAAAAAACCAGAATTAATTCAGTCAACGTGCTATTTTAATATCCTGAAACCATTTGAGAATTATTTTCTTTTGCCAAGCTTATTGGTCCTAAATAATCCAGATCAGTGTAATGTTATACAGCGCAGTTATGGGGAAAATGGGCAGGCTTACTAGTTTGCACAGCTTAGTGATCAGTGAATCTTGATGCAGCTGCTTTTGAAAATATCACCCTTTCATTTTGAATCAGGGAGAAAGTTGAAAGCTTAAGTTTCTGGTACGTTTTGGTGTGACACATCCCTGTCTCATTTGGAACATTTTGCAAATCTGTTTACATATTCCCGTTTCTAGTTTTCTCCTTTTTCTTTAATTTTTTTCCTTCTGTCCTATTTCTCTTTGTTTTTTCTCCTGTTTCTATATCTGTATTTGTGTCTCACCACTCCCTATCCTCCCCTGTGTATTACTGAAACATATTGGGCCATAATTTACTGTCAAAATAAATCTCCGTTATTTATGCACAAATGCTACAGCAACTTCAAGCAAGGGGCAGCTGCACTGTTAAATGCAGAAATTCAAAAGTTGCTGTCCAAGATGCACTGCTCCGCCGTTAGCTTCACAAAAATGGCGTCTCGCTGTCTGCCTCACCATTGAAAGGCATGAAGTTCCTGTATTTGCGCGGTAGTTACGAACTAAACTTGCTGCGATGTTAACAGCTTGCACTTTCAGCAACTTGCCGAGCAAAAATTTAAAAAACCTAAATGGGCAAGTCTAACTAACAGCAGATGCTGTTGGATGCCCTGCTACAGCAAAATATGGCCCATTGTCTACTGGAAAAGATTTGACACTGATTTCCTACTGCTTCGTGTCATTCTTAAAGTTGTGGACCATGTGAATTACTACCAACCAAATGTACAGCAGCAACCCCAGGTACAGGAATTTTAGTGTGCGTGTTCTTATCTTCACTTCATACCTTGCTGTAGTAGTCACTAACCTACACTCTTAATAACTGAAACCAATTATGAAGTTTCCTAATGTCCAATTATATTTTTTAAATAGTTGCATCAAAATACAAATTATGATATCAAGAAATAGAATTTTTGGTTCATGAATTTTTTTTAAAAAGGGGTAGCAAAGCCTAGGAGAGTCCTTTCTTTAAAGTACCTCCCATTTCCTATGTGAGTTGGGGGGGAAAAAGTACTGTGAAGTCATTTTTTTTACCTGAACATATTCCTGCCAGTTCAAGTCCTCTTATTGCTTTGCCTCACTGGTGACATCGACGACCAGCTGTGTTGTGGATCAGCTCCTTTTTGAAGGCAATGGGGATTCACAGATTTGGACCACCCAAAGAGCTAATCTGGAGCCATCCAATTCCAAAGGATCTGCACTACCAGTTGGGTATGTAGTTTCCTAGCTGGTAGAAAAACCCTTATAATGCTTTACCGGGTGAAGGAATTTAAATGGTAACTGAGGGTGCAGTCAGAGACTTTTAACACCTACTTGGATTTATATTCTGCTCCTTGCGTGCAAGAAGACCTATTGTAGAGTCTATGATGGTGAATGTGAGAAGTCACACAACACCAGGTTATAGTCCAACAGCTTTATTTGAAATCACAAGCTTTCGGAGCGGCTGCTCCTTCGTCAGGTGAAGTGAAGAGATGCATATAGGCACAGCATATATAGTCAGAGAACACTGCCAGATGATTACAGTTAATCTTTCTAACTGCCCTTTATCACACCTCGGCAGAGAGATAATCATGGCAATCAAAGGTGTGGATGGTGTCCAAACAGGTCAGTCAGGAAAACATTACATCAAAGACAATGAGGTGGGGTCACGGGGTCAAATGTGGCAGATGCTGGAGTCTGTATGGAAAACAAAAAACGTTTTACTTTTTTTGCTGGAAATCACAGCAGGTCCGGCCGCATCTGTGTAGAGAGAACAAGCCAACGACGACTCGAGTCTGGATGACTCTACGTCAGGTGGGGTTACGTGTAGCGTGACATGAACCCAAGATCCCGGTTGAGGCCGTCCTCATGGGTGCGGAACTTGGCTATCAGTTTCTGCTCGACGATTTTGCGTTGTCGTGTGTCTCGAAGGCCGCCTTGGAGAACGCTTACTCGAAGATCGGAGGCTGAATGTCCTTGACTGCTGAAGTGTTCCCCAACTGGGAGGGAACACTCCTGCCTGGCGATTGTTGCGCGGTGTCCGTTCATACGTTGTCGCAGTGTCTGCATGGTCTCGCCGATGTACCATGCTCTGGGGCATCCTTTCCTGCAACGTATGAGGTAGACAACGTTGGCCAAGTCACATGAGTATGTACCATGTACCTGGTGGATGGTGTCCTCACGTGTGATGATGGTATCTGTGTTGATGATCTGGCATGTCTTGCAGAGGTTGCTGTGGCAGGGTTGTGTGGTGTCGTGGTCGCTGTTCTCCTGAAAGTTGGGTAATTTGCTGCGAACGATGGTCTGTTTGAGGTTAGGCGGCTGTTTGAAGGCGAGTAGTGGAGGCGTGGGGATGGCCTTAGCGAGGTGTTCGTCGTCATCGATGACATGTTGAAGGCTGCGAAGAACATGGCGTAGTTTCTCCGCTCCGGGGAAGTACTGGACGACGTAGGGTACTCTGTTGTTGTGTCCCGTGTTTGTCTTCTGAGGAGGTCTATGCGATTTTTCGCTGTGGCCCGTCGGAACTGTCGATCGACGAGTCGAGCGTCATATCCCGTTCTTACGAGGGCGTCTTTCAGCGTCTGTAGGTGTCCTTCGCGTTCCTCCTCGTCTGAGCAGATTAGCTCTTTGGGTGGTCCAAATCTGTGAATCCCCATTGCCTTCAAAAAGGAGCTGATCCACAACACAGCTGGTCATCGATGTCACCAGTGAGGCAAAGCAATAAGGGGACTTGAACTGGCAGGAATATGTTCAGGTAAAAAAAATGACCTCCAGTTGGGGAACACTTCAACTGTCAAGGACATTCAGCCTCCGATCTTCGAGTAAGCGTTCTCCAAGGTGGCCTTCGAGACACACGACAACGCAAAATCGTCGAGCAGAAACTGATAGCCAAGTTCCGCACCCATGAAGACGGCCTCAACCGGGATCTTGGGTTCATGTCACGCTACACGTAACCCCACCTGATGTAGAGTCATCCAGACTCGAATCGTCGTTGGCTTGTTCTCTCGACACAGATGCGGCCGGACCTGCTGTGATTTCCAGCAAAAAAAAGTAAAGTTTTTTGTTTTCCATACAGACCCCAGCATCTGCCACATTTGACCCCTTGTGACCCCACCTCATTGTCTTTGATGTAATGTTTTCCTGACTGACCTGTTTGGACACCATCCACACCTTTGATTGCCATGATTATCTCTCTGCCGAGGTGTGATAAAGGGCAGTTAGAAAGATTAACTAATCATCTGGCAGTGTTCTCTGACTATATATGCTGTGCCTATATGCATTTCTTCACTTCACCTGACGAAGGAGCAGCGCTCCGAAAGCTTGTGATTTCAAATAAAGCTGTTGGACTATAACCTGTTGTTGTGCGACTTCTCACATTTGTTCAACCCAGTCCAACACCGGCATCTCCGCATTAAAGAGGAGAGTTTCCAGTTATACTTTTTAAAGCAGGAAGGGAAGTGGTGAGGCAGATGACATGAGGCTGTTGAGCAATTTAGAAATGAGGACTTGGAGCTTGACAGGGATTGGATGATGGGTATGTGGGAGCTGGGCCTTGGAGTTCTGAATCAGTTGAAGTTTCAGGATTTGACCCTCCAGGTATTAAAGGTGTAGATGAGTATTCAGCAGTGGCGTGTGGGCATTGTTCCAGAGGAGAAAGCAGGTGGCTTTAATGACTGACCGGATTTGGGGCTGAAAGCTCAGCTCCCAATTGGAGAGTGCCAAGGTTGGGCACTACTGCGTTCAGCCTGAGCACAGTGCTGGTTAGAGACCAGTGCTTGTAGACTGGCTCTTGGGGAGAGGAGGTACCATCCTTCCCACTGATCTTAGTGGAGCCACTCTGAGACTCTCTGTGTGATGTCACCCAGAACAGCCTAGTAGCAGAAGACCAGCCTGGCAGGTCTTTATTCGGGCATAAAAATTTCTTTGACTTTTTAAAAAAAAATTACATTATACATTTTTTTTGATAAAAATGGAGTAGTTTGAACAAAATGTATTTGCCTTTGAAGTGTTTCTATAGGGCAAGAGAGAAGGATATGTTGGAATCCTTGCTATCAATCTAACTGAGCTGAATTAGTTTGAGTTCAGTTTGTAACTTTACTTTCCCAGTTTGTTGAGAGATTATCCAACTTCTCCAGCATTTGTAGGTGGAGCTAGAAGGTGTGGCCCAGAGAAGGTGTGGCCCACCTACAGAGTTAACAAATGATTGATTACCCAAGTGTGGGCAGCTGCACTTCAGCATAGCTCCTCCCAGCTGTCTGAAGTTGTGAGAGCGCTGGCCGGCAGCAGCAGAGTGGAGAGATCAGCACGGAGACTGGAGTGCGTTTTGTGCACTCTGAACACCAGTCTTCTTAAAAGGGTTTAGGTAGTAATTTGTCAAGTATGGTTGCTTATGATGAGATACAAAACCTTTTGCCCACTAAAAGGACTATTACAGTGGTAGATGTTCAGTCACACGTCTTCCCTACAAAAGAATTGGAGGTAAGAATTCTTGGAATTTTTTTACACACTGTTGCAGGAACACAACTATGAAACTTTAATGTTGGTTTGATATGGAAATATTATGCAGAGTGGAATTAGTTGAGTACTGGAATGATCAGCAAGGTTTAAAAGTTTTCTTCAATACAAAGTTAAGCGTTTTGTTACTTGTAATATTACGTCAGCTGCTTGGGTCCACCCCAACTGTCTTTTATTTTAGGCACTCAAAGTAAGTAGACTATGACCTCAGGCTACAGCTTGCACTCACTGTAATCAGATACTGTTACTCGTGTCTGCTGAGAGAAGGGATTCAGTGTTTGTCAGGACAGTTGTGCAGGGTGATCAGATATACTTTTCTTTGCCAGTTCTTGAAAAGACTCTGTGTCTGATACCATGTCTAAATAAAGGTGTAACAGGCGTGTTGGTCAAATCTGCTGTCTGTTTAAACTGCTGTACAGTTCGAACATTATCTAGCCAATGATAAGGTGTTGCAAAACTTTATTGGGTTTACAAAATGCTTTGTACCCTTTGTAACCAGTGGAATGTCAATGACTGTGTTATGCACTTGATATAATTTAGATTATTTAAGAGCAGCCAATGTCTGTCTGGCTTCTGCTGCATTAGAAAAATGCTTGCAAGTTTGTGTCCCACAAAAAAAATGCATTGTTCCAAAAACCAGTTCCCCAACATTTTTTGAAACCAGTTCAAAGCTTTTAAAGTGATAAATTAGTTGTATCTTATTTATCAGTCGTTTCTCTCCTCCTCCTCTCCCCCCCCCCCCCCACTCCCCAAGTCAATTTTCAAACTGATAATAACTGTGGCTTTCAACAACTGTACTTTACCAAGCTGGTGCATGCAATGATAGTTAACATTGGCTAGAACTATTTTTGCCATTTTATGTATCTAACTGTAAATGTGACAAAATGGCAATGCAGCCTAACTAAACTGACAATTGCTTGGGATTCGAAGTACTATTCTAATTACTGTCTTTAATAAACTATCAACTCTCTGCTTAAACATTTTTTTTCACACATTTACAGATATTTCATAGTGACGTTGGGGGTGGGGGGTATTTGCCCACGTTTGACTTTTTCATTGTGTCTTTTTTGATCATTTTAATTGGTGGTGACTTGCTTTTTTTTCTTGAGAATCAGCTGGAAGTGACCTGATGGTTCTTTGTCAGGCTGGTCTTGTTAGTGTTGGTTCAAATAGCTTTTGTAGTGTTTACATTGAGACGGTTGCTTCCTTTCAGGGCTAACAGGCAATCACTTTTTTGAAGCAGTGTTTTGTAGCCCTTATTCCTTTTTCCTGTTTCATTTTCCAGTTTGATCCTCCTTTTGATTATAAAATTTGGCTCAGCTTTTGTGAGTTCTGGTTTTCTAACTTTTAGCTTTATAAGGACCACCTTGTAAGAGATTTTTTTTTAAACCAGTCCAGGGGAGTGGGAATATTCCTCATTCAGAATGTATTTACTGAAAGTAGACATTGTTCTTTATGCAATATTGGATACTAAAAAAGCCAAAAATTCAGCTTTCAAGAGACTGCAAGGAAAAACAACACAGATGCAAACATTACACTTGCAATTTCATTTAAATATTGTGAAGCCCTCTTCCAATCTCTTTTTTTTGTATTTTTCATTCTCTCTCTTTGCCTCTTTTCCACCCACCCCCCCCCCCCCCCCATCACACCATCACCACCCTTTCATGCCATGCGCTATTCCTTTGCTGAGGATGTGTACAACTAACCTGTTCCTTGGTATCTACAAAACTTGTTCTGTATTGAGGTGGTAAGTGGTGAACGGGAGTGCTAGCTATCTCATTTAGTTTTCTTTTAAACTTTAATTCCCTCCCTTTTATTGTGGAAAAATTGCCTTACAACCACGTGACTTTCCCTCTGGGTAACTGACCTGAGATTGGAACTCACTGTGAGGATTCATCGAGGAAAAACCCGGGTCTAACTGCTCCATGGTGCAGAACGTTTTGTTTGCTTGCACAGTTTGGCTGTGTTGTATTAGCAAACTGCATTCACCTTATTACTGTTTATCAGTTCCCAGATATGGGAAGCAAATCTACTGTAATAAAAGAGGGTCATTATGGAACCGATGAGAATTCTTCATCAGTAAGCTGATGGGGTGACAAAGGACACATAAGCACAAGACATGGGGAAAATAAAAGAGGAAAGATGATGAAACCAACATAGATAGGAATGGACCAGATAAAGTCTCGAACATTTTGGAGCAGAAGAAGAAAAGGGTGGTGAAAGAAATCTGATCGTTACGGTGCCTTTAAAGGAACGTTCCTTACTACAAATTAGTAGCATTGGCGCTCACTGCTACAACATACGCCTGGGGGGAAACACATCCTGATTATATTCAGGTTTAATCAAAAACTTAAAATTGAGGTTCCCTGGCCACGCCACCCAAGAAGGCCCAGGTTTGATCCCTTGTCTCTGCTGAATTAGCTGGTTTCAGCCAGCACAGCAGTGGGGCGGCTCCAGTTGACCTCAACTTTCACCAGTACCTACTCATTCAGTGATCACTGCTGTGAGGTATGAGTAAGCTACCCCCATATATCCAAATTAAGATGTTGCCTTCAGCGCAGGATACGCAAGGGAAGAAATCTAAACAAAATATGTGGGCTAGGTATTAAGTGTTAACGATAGGGGAAAGTGCGAAACACAAACCAAAAGCCTTGTATTTAATATCTTAAGGCTGGGTCTCTTTTTTTCTCTTTGAAAAAAGAAGACTGAGGGGTGACTTAATGGAGGTCTATAAAATTATGAACGGTTTTGATGAGTGGATACAGAGATAATGTTTCCACTTGTGAGGAAAAGTATAACTAGAGGCCATCAATATAAGATAGTTACCAAGAAATCCAATAAGGAATTCAGATGAAACTTCTTTACCCAAAGAGTGGTGAGAATGTGGAACACGCTACCACAGGGAGTGGTTGAAGTGAATAGTATGGATGCATTTAAGGGGAGGCTGGACAAACATAGGAGGGAGAAGGGAATAAAGGGTTACGCTGATAGATTTAGATGAGGAGGAGGAGGCTCAAGTGGAGCATAAACACCGGCATGGACTTGTTGGGCCGAATGGCCTGTTTCTGTGCCGTATATCCTATGTAAGATCATGGAGTTTAAAGTAAGATTAAATGGGTTAATTTTACTTTGGAAGTAAAGTGAAGAAACTATACATGGATACTGTAATCTGTATTAAACTCATTCAAAGCAGTATTTCTTTTTGTTTGGGAGAGGGCTAGATAACTATTATTTGTGTAATACAGGGCTGAGATGCTTCCCTATTTAAGCGTTAAGCTGTAATCATTGGAGCCATTAAAGAATGGGGAGTAATCTGTAAATTGCCTTTTTGTTTAAACAGAATGATACTAAAATTGCACCGTCATTCTTTGAGACAATGTAGTTTATAATGTGCTCCAAATTACCTTCTCTGCCTGCCTGACATTTTAAATGGACTGTAGAACACCCACACAAATCCAGGCTCCTTTAACACACACAAAGCTGCTACTTAACTGTAAAGTGTTGAGGATTCATGGATAACAAATTGGCTGATGGTTTGGAAGCAGTGGGAACTTGTTATGTCAGGTGGAGTGCCCAGGGATTGATTTTGGAATCCCTATAATTTGGATTGGGAAGCTCAGTGCAAACTTGTTAAATTTGTGGACAATAGCAAACTAGGAGCTGCAGTTGGAGGGAGGCACAAAATGAATTTAGGCAAAATATGTAAATAGTGAGCAATGGCAGATGAAATTTAATACAAAGTGTGAAGTACTCTGAGGTAAAAAAGTGGATGACATAAGTGCTTGATGAAAGATGTCAAAATAACTCCAGTCAAAAGAGACCTAGAATAATCAGTAGGGAAGGTGCTTAACATGCCCAATAACCTTGGAGCAGTATGAATGTGGGTATGGTAACGTAGTGATTGTTACTGAACTAGTAATCCAGAGTATGAGAGTTTAAATCCCACCATGACAGTTTGAGAATTTGAATTCAGTTTAAAAATAAAAACCTGGAATTAAAATATCTCTACTGATCAAAGTAACCATGAAGCTATCGGATTATCGTAAAAACCCAATTGGTTCGCTGATGTCCTTTAGCAAAGGAAACCCGCAGTCCTCATCACCGCCTACATGTGACTCCGGTCCCACACCAACTTAATTCAGTCCTAACTGGTCTCTGAAGTTGCTAAGCAAGCCACTCAGTTGTATCAAACCACAACAAAGAACCACAGCTGTTCAAGAAGAAGGCCTACCATCAGCTTCTCGAAGGCAACTAGGGATGGGCAATTAATGCCGGCCTTGCCAACGTGCCCACATCCAGAGAATGAATTCTGAACAAAATCAACAAAGCAAATAGAATGCTGAACTGTAGAACCAAAATAGTACAGTACAAGTCAGAGTCAATCATACTTAAGTGTCCTAGTCACATCACGTGTTGAGTATGGTGTCAGTTCTGGTCACCAAGATGCAAGAGAGACATTCAAGCCCTGGAACAAGACTGATCTCCCAGCATCTGAGGACTGAGGGGGAAAAAATGAGAAAATTAGGTTTTCGTCCTTGGAAAAGGGAACTGAGATGACTTCAAAGGATATATAAGATAGTATATGGTATGGAAAAGTATATCTAGAACACTTAAACTGATAACACAAGTTGGCATAGGTTCAAACTTGTGAAAAGCAAATTTCGGTCCCATGTCATGAAGTTCTTTGTATATAGGATGAGCAACACATGGAATAGACTTCTAGGTAAGAAGTGGAGGTTCTTTCTAGATGCCTGAGATTTATAGGAAACATTTCCTAAGTATTATCCAATATTGTTATCTATTCTAGGAAATGGTGATGGGAATTTTAGAACACTATTCTGCCTGCCCCTGTTGTTCCCATTGATTTCGAAGCAGTAACCTATAAGTAGTGGTTAGCAATTGACTAAATTCAGTAGTTCATTGTGGTGTCCATTCCTTTGCCAAAAGCTAAAGATTGATGTTTGAAGGGATTTTTCTTGCTACAGGATGCACATGTTGGAACATTTTTATTGTCCTAAAGATTATCCATATTCCCATAACATCCTTTGAAAGGTTTGCAGTTTGAGTTTATACAATTTCCTGTCCAACCAAAACAGTTTCATTTTAGGTGTGAGATTTTAGTTCTGATGCAGTGTTCTGGGAAATGAAGTGGGTGTGTACATCAGCGTCTACATAGTGACTAACACAAGATCTGATACTACACCAGCGTTAAAATGCACATGCATGCTGAGCTGCAGTTCCACGGTCACCTTCAGCCTTCCTGCATCTTTCTATCTACATATGTAGATTTTGTGGGTGCCAAAAAGCTATTTGACTTTGAGGGCATAAACTGCTGAGGGTAGACCTATTCTCATCCAACAGCAATCATTGGATGGCAATTACCAGCAGATGTTTACATCGTCCTCATCATGATCTGACCTGAGTGCTGAGCTCAGTTGTAGTCGCTAATTAATATGCTTCAACTCTAACTCAGCAAAAAATGGGAATTGAGCCTTGGACCTTCTGGTTTTCCACTGGTGGCAGCAGCACTATCAACACCTGGGAGAAACACCCATACATTAGGCTAAGGTGAGCTGAGTGGCTGAAGTGCTTGTGCATGTGCTATATATATGCCAAGAATAGGGTTTTGCTCCTGTTGGCCTGTGTGGATCTTCCAAAACAATGAGGAAGGTTTTATCCCCTGGCAAAAAGTCACTCTTTACAATTTTAATGCACATGAACAAACTTGCACATGTGCAGATATTTATATGTTGGTTCAGTTCTGTAGCTGCTATTGCAGAACTGGTTTCCCAATATAAAATTAGCATGATAGAAAAGTTCCTCAGTGGGAATTGAGTGTCAAGGATTTCTGCTCCTTGGCTGGATAGATGGATGGGTGGTTTGGGACTTTGACAGCTGTACTATATGTCAGGAGTGCGAAGAATTCACACTTAATCATGGAAACAAAAGGAGCAGATCTGTCTTGATCTGGAATCCTTCCTGCTCTAAAAAGCCATTTGAGATGATCTGTCACCCCATTGTCGGAATAATTCCTGTTTCTTGTCTTTAATCAACAGCTCGAATTGGAAATTGCTGCTAATTTGAATTTCAGTGGGTGGTTTCGAGAGTTGGAATTACATTTACAAAGAGAGAGCTTGTGCACTAAACATGAAGAGTTAGCATTTGAAATTAATTACATCATGATTTCACTCTTTTATTTTTCCATATCCATTTAACAATTTCCCCTGCTGTTGGCTTTAAACAAGTACTAGTAAGTGTTGCTGCCGAACAGTCTTGTACCAGTTCAAATTTCCAGTATTCATAGTTTTGTTTCTATAATAGTCTGTTCCCACACCTAGGCCCCACCCCCTCCCCCCCCCAGTAAAAGAACAGGTCTTTTCAACCTCAACAAATCTGGCAAGTTTACTATGGTGGTGCTGAGCAAGACCTCCATTTACAGCACCAAGCGCAATATAAAAGCAGCCATGGCTGTAAAATGCTTGCTTATTGGGGGACAGTATTTTCAATTAGTGATGAACTACAGCCCTTTCAGGACTATGTCTGCAGTGATGAAATAACCTTCATGTCGATTTAAAGGAATAACTTGAAAACAAAAACAAAATACAGTTTTCAGCAGTTTTGAGTCATATTAACCTTTTACTGTGGTAAGCAAGTTAAATATTAATGTTTATATATGTAAAATAATGTTTTAAGACAGATACCAATCACAATTGTGAGATAATAGCAGCAGCAAGCTATCTGAACGGACACAAAGGCTATTGATCACAGGATGAAGACAGTGCTGCAAGATTGAGAGCAACAGATCCAGAGAACTACAGAATGTGAGAAATGGACAGGAAGCCAAAAAAAAGAGCCAAATGCTGGAACATTTTTTAAAAATTGAGGAAGGAGGAAAAGGGAATAAAAACAGGGATGCTGAAGATAAGGCTCAGTGAAGGTTGGGATTTGTGGGAGCAATCCAGTGTCCGTTTCCATTGAGGATGTGCAGCCTCTGCCGATGTATTTTTAAAAAAAATACTATTTTGTTATTTAGCCAAAAAAGTCCCTTTTTTTAAAAAAAAAGACGCAAGTACATAGAGTAACGTAGACATCTATAATAAAGTCAGAAGTATGCATCAAAGTATCTCCATGCAGCCGAATATTCATCTGTAATCAGAGTGTCACTCCCAAGGGTAAGATGACCTTGGGGTGTCTATAGTATCCATTCGAAGATGGGTGTCAACTGAGTGTCTACAATAAGAGGCTGCAGCTGTTTAACACTTAAATTTGCACTACAAAAACTTTAAAAGTTTCTCTTGTGATGTGTAAGACCCTACAACTTAAAATTCTAGCCACCTTGGGTTATCCATCACTGTTAAATATTGAATATACAAAAGAGCATGCCACTGTGTATACAGCATTGAGAATTTACTGTGGCGAGCTGCAGTGTCCTTAATTTTTTTTACATTTTCTTTAGCAATCCAAGGTATAAGATTATAGAAGCTGCAATAAATAGAAATGGCTGATTAATTTAGTTGTAGTTCTGCCTTGCTGCAAACATGGCAAAGAGTTGATGTTACTTGTGTGAGGTATTTGATTTTCAGTATAATTTTTTTTGATTAATTATCAGGTTGAATCTAAAAGTGACTTTTGTTTTAAGGTTTGAAGGAAGTGTGTTGAAAGAAGGTGGTCTTTATAAGGAACTATCCGCATTGTGAAAGTAGAAGTGAGGCATAATCCAAAACCATTTCCGTGAGGAAGAGGTCTTTTAATAGTTTTTTTTAGGTTTAGCTGTATGTTCAGAATTGGGAAGTGTGCTAAAGAACCATTACTGAGGCTAGTGAGTATTTAACAGGGAACTGGAATATAGAATTTAGTGCATGTGTGGGGGGGGGGGGGGAGGCAGGGTTGGGGGAAGACACATTTATTACATGTGCAGAATAAATTCTTAAATTCCTTGATTTAAATTTCCATTTATCATTTTATCCAGAAAGCTACTACCTGTCCCCATACTTACTTGGGAAATCAACATCTGTAAGCCAGCTCCCAGCATTATATCATTAAACAGAACTCAACGCAGCAGCAAAATCATACACCCACATAAAACTAGGTCTGCAAATTTGTAGTATTGTAAACCTGAGGAGGTGGCTCACTGACACCAATCTCCCAGAATTTGAACTCAACAAACAGCAGTATAACAATGGCTTATAACCTACTGGTGAGAGGTACACAAGATTTCCATTGTTAAATTTCATTTAAAAAGTGGGGATTATTGTGCCAGCAGCACAAAGCAGAGTTTTAAAGTGTGCAGCAGCTAAGTTTAACTCGATATTGCTGAGAATCTGGACTGTTCAATCTCTTATTGATGGGCAAACTGCCCACTCGTTTCCAGCATTGATGGACAGATCACCAGTTGGTGGGGGAAGGGGGTGGGAAATCCAGCAGCCTATCCGCAGGCTGATCCTGTCTGAGGGGTTCAGGCCAACCGGGAAAGGGGTCAGAAAGTGAGTAAGCAGGCGGGGGCATTTTTTTGCCGGCACAAAGACGGCAGTAAGTTTTCCATTGCTATCGGCTAAAAAAAAAACACGAGGTTGTAGAGAGCCCAAAATCACTTCCTTTCAGTCTGACTTCTCTGCCCCAAGGGAATAATTGTTTTAAAGTAACATTGCTTTCAGTGAAGGCTGTTTGAATGTGTTCTGGCTGCATTGTATCACAGACTAGTTTGTACAGGTGTGCCTGGGAGGTATGGACAGAACACGTGTCTATTGGGCAATGTAATGTGGTTTTTCTCATTGCAATCAACTTTGAATACATTTATTGTGTTATGATGAAAAGTGAACTGAAAATGCTTACTTGCATGGGTAGTGTGTAGGTACAGTCACTGTTTAAACTAAAAAAGACATATAAAGCAGAAAATGATGGAAATGCACAAGTCTATCTGCATCCAAAAGAAAAGGTTAACATTTCAACAAAGGAACATTAATCTGATTTCTCTCTCAAATTTTGAGCTGAGCTATCTATTTCCAGCATTTTGTTTGGCTTTCCAGATTTACTTCTTTCAGTTTTTCTTGTCCCGCATTACAATAATTCTGGATGGCAATTAATGGTGCCAACAAAAGGGACTCTGCCTTCCATCACAGGGTAGCTACCGTGGCAGTGCCTGAGATTCAGTGCTGAACTGTATACTAGGATATATACAATGTTGGATGGCTTCACTGTTTAATGTATCCTGTGTGGCAGTTGCTGTATTTTTGGCATTTGATGTTGCACTCTGATTTCAAATAAGGATAACTCAGTCAGGCAGCTGGGTAGGGGGAGCAATATTGCAAATGAGCTGTCATCTCAAGTGTCTTTATGCCAGCTAAGGCCAAAGATGATGGGAAGTGAAGGAATGCAAGATTGATAGTAGTCTAATTTGACTCCAATCAGCTGTTCTTTAGCTATTCTGTTGCCATATGTAACCATCATTTGCTCAGAATCTTTGTACATAATTAATATTCTGTTAAATACTTCCATGTTTTGCGGCACTTTGGGAGTGCCACCAATAACGGGCATGCAGTACTCCGGCCATCCACTAAACAGACACCTCCATAGTCTTAATGTCATTCGAAACATGGATTTTCTTCAGCTGCCATTGAATTTCTGTTTGCAACTAAATGTGCAGAGTGGGTTCCTTCTAAAGCCATCCCATCGTGGATTTCTGGCCTCCCAACTTGTCTTGCTTTGGAGTGGGAGGCAGGAATAAAGATAAATAGGGCAGAACTGTACAGAGTTTGTGAGTCTGGATTTTAGTTCAACTGTCCTGGGACTCCAATTTAAATGTAAAAATGCCTAGAGGTAACTGAAAAGCTGTGATTGTAGAAGTCAAGCACTGGAGATGGCTGAGTTTATTTTTGTAATTATCGCTGGTTCACACCTGGTAACGCTCTGTTTTGTTGCTGCACTTCACCATTCCTGTTGGAATATGAGCTACGTGCAGGGAGCTACTGATTACTTCAGGCATGCTTTCTTGTCCTGCCTGTAATTGTTATTTAAATATTTAGCTTGAAGAGAAGAAGAATACCCAATTCATGACAACCTGCAATTAAGTGGCATGCAAATTTGTGGAATCATTGCATGAAAGTAATGCTACCTGCAAGAAGCTTGCTCCTGGTCAAACACCTATTGTGCTTTCAACAATTCTTGAGCTGCTTTTATATTTTAATTTGGATTCCAGGAGCCTGGAATCCAGGAACTGGCTCCCGACATTTCATGCTGTTAAGTCTGTTTTCTGTAGCCTGGCGGGAGACTCTCGGATACAGGTGAAACTGTGTCTATGAATCTGCCACTGGGCTATAGAAAACTGATCCAAAATAACAGAAAACGCTGGAAAAACTCAGCAGGCCAGGCAGCATCCATGGAGAGAGAAACAGAGTTAACGTTTCAGGTCGAAGACGAAGGGTCTTCGACCTGAAACGTTAACTCTGTTTCTCTCTCAACGGATGCTGCCTGGCCTGCTGAGGTTTTCCAGCGTTTTCTGTTATTTTGGATTTCCAGCATCTGCAGTATTTTGCTACCATAAACTGATTCAACATCATGAACCACAGGAGCTAGCTGACAGGTGCTGGACTCCCAGAAGCTCAATTAAAAGAGGAATACAAATGCAGTTTTAAATTCCATAAGTTGATGTTTCTCCCTTCTTTCTGCACTTCTCTTGCACTTGATATTGCCTAATCACTACTTCCTGGTTTACCCCTGCCTTTTCAGTCTGTTTTTCTAGCGGTTTGGTGGTGTCCTAGTGCTGCCAGCTCCCATCACCAAGGTCTCATGCAAATAGTGGCAGTTTCAAATTAAACCTGTTGGGTTTGCCAAGGCCAGTGGCTTGGAAGATACATTTTTGAGGTTGCTTCTGGCTACTCGATACCCACGCTGAGGAACTGGTGGCACCAACGTGTGACTGAACCTGTATAAAAGCAACTCAAATGGTGGTCTGCACCACAGGCCTTGCCAACATTTAGCTATGTAAAAAGGAAGCAAATATGTAAACAAGTATCCAAGGACATAAAGTTGACAAGTTTTCTAATAAAATAAACACAGTATCATTACTGAAAATTATAATGAAAATATGTATGATATAAATTTCCTTTTCTGTTCTTGAGGGCTGTGGCCATGTGTGAGCTTATTGGCATTGCAACTAAAATCCAAGTTGGACACAACTGTCAATCTTGTGTACCAGCAGCTGTTGCTCTGTGTAGTCCATTGTTAAGTGAGACAGACATTTTAAGACCAATGATCCACAGCATTTGGTTGTCCACAAAAAAAGCTCAGTGGACTTAAACCTACGTAGATTTGTGTAAGTATCGATAAAAGTGAGAAGCAGCTGTCTACTTGGCGTGCAAGTTAACCTGCCCGTTAGGACACTGATACAAAAGTGAGACTATTGCGCAATGGGTTGAACTATGTTGTACATTTTAGAATTTTGCTGGTTTGTTCATCCAAACGGTGATCCTCAGAGGAAACTTTTAATTATTGAAGCTCTTAACTAGTACTGGTTATTAGTTACCTTGATGATGTAACATTTTCATAGGTTTTGTAAGTTATTTTTCCATTAAACCTGTAGATTAAAGTTGAAATCAGTTTGTGAGTGAATTCCACCTTGAGCTACTTGAACTGGTTTGTCATTTATAATGGTGCTAAATGCTAATTTTTGTCTGGTAGTAAGGGTGTACTCCTTTCCAAAGTTTAATACCTGCATCAAGCCATTCCAGGTCAATTGCAGAATCCTATTTTCTGAGTGGTGGGGTGTAAAACATGTTATTGGCACAGAGAGAACTTTTTACACCAAGTCTGCTATGTGTGACCTGGGACTGTCTGATGCTTGGTTAGGAAATTCTCATCAGCTTGATGGAGCAAATTTTTACAAAAAAAAACCCACCCTTCTCTTCCCTTCTGCCCCTCACCTTGAAGACAGTCACTGTTCCTGACTAGAGGAGTAGAACTTGGCCAAGTTGGGCTAAATCAGTAAC
This sequence comes from Squalus acanthias, assembly GCA_030390025.1. Taxonomy (NCBI): domain Eukaryota; kingdom Metazoa; phylum Chordata; class Chondrichthyes; order Squaliformes; family Squalidae; genus Squalus; species Squalus acanthias. Next base: position 126,080,426 of record CM059434.1, read on the forward strand.
CAGACACTGCTTTAGTATGCTTTGAAAGTGTTTGTATATTTGGTGGTGTGTGAACAGATGTTTTAGTTGGCTGAGCTGATGGCAGCCAGAATTCCTTGGGTCGCCACAGAAAGTAATGCATATTCATGAGCAGTACTTTCGTTCTCTTTACAGGAGCCAAGCAACAAGCGGGTTCGACCCTTGTCACGTGTAACATCTCTAGCAAATTTAATATCGCCCTCAAAAAATGGAGCAGTCAGACGCTTTGGCCAAACATTGCAGGTAACGTTGCTTTCCTGGCTCTTCAATTTTTCTGCATAACGGTCCTTACATTTCAGAATAATTTATTGTTTTGTGAAGCACTTTGTAATGTTTGATAGAGCCGATAAGGCACTAAATACTTATGCCCCCCCCTTCCCCTCCTCTTCCACAAGTGTTAACCACAGACGATGGGTGCTCTCTGCTGGGTTGCCCAAGCAGCTTTTGTGTGCAAGCTTTATTTGGGGAATTGTTAGCAAGCTGCTAAACAGTAAGGGCATCAGAGCCAATCTTGGTCCTGTCCTTGTCAGATAGCCATCCCTGTACTTTCTAACAGGGGTGACTGGATCAAGAGGGTCCTTAGCTGATTTTTGTGTGTGTGGTGAAGAGGATTATAGCTTCCCCAGCTGAAACCCAATAATTCCACACAGACTGGGCGTCAAACCTTGAATCTTCAACATATTAACCAACACTGCTATTGCAGCAGCCAAGTTTTAAACCAAAATTAGTGTGTCCTGTCTGTCTTCCCCCCTCATTTGTGTTGAGCAAAAGAATAAAGTGCATGCTGATGAGGAAAAGTTCTACCAGTGTGAACATGGCACAGGCAAGTCAGAGGTCAATAATGATTTAGTACTACAGTTGAGTTTAAAACCAATTCCTGTTTGATCTGTTTTACAGTGGGTGTGTATGTGACGCAAATTTACGTCACTAGCTTTCAGTTAGTTTACCTTAGTATGAAAACAAACATTGTACACCTTTTGTACACAGGTGGTCAGAATTTGATGACGTGTGTCACTGGATCCCAAGTTCAATAGGTAGTTTTTAAAATCATGAATAGAATTGAAAGCTAGATTTAATTGGCTAAAACTCAAAGCTGATCTCCAATCGGATGCAATTTTATACCAAAAGGGCCACAGGGCTAGTGCAATATGGTTGAGGCATATTGGCAGTTTACGTACAGAGGTCTATATTGCATGCTTGATTTGAGCAATATCTTGATTATTTCACTATGTAGAGTTGGTGGATGGGGATTCTTATTGAACACTAACATACCTAGAAAATAATGAACTAGTCCACCCAAGTCTGCGTATTGGCACCAGCTTAGCAGAGCCTTCTTTGTCTCTTGGTGCTGTTGGAGTCCCCAGCCATAAAAGCATAGATACACAATTTCAAAGTAAATCATCCCACAAAATGGATTTCTGATTTTTTTTGGTTCAGGACAAAGAAAAGCTGTTTTCTATAAGCAGTTTTCAAACCTGATAGATGCTTTATTCTTGTGTGTGTTTTTGGAATGCTAATAGGCTCAATTTTTCCATCTGCAGAGATCCATCACATTCCGCAGTGACAACAAATCTCCAAGTTGCTCGCAAAAGCTGTGCAGCAAAGTTTCAGCACCAACCCCACCTAAAAGGCGCAACAGCAAATTGTGGTCCGAGACTCTTGATATGAGCACGAAGAAGAACTTTTCTTCAAAGGAAATTAAACGACAAGAGGTATAAAGTACATGCCATGGAACAAAGTAGTTCTCAAAGCACTTACAATATTTTGCCCTTGTACGGAAATAAAAAGTATCTAGTAAACATCAAAGCTATTTTGAAGAAAAATGTTGTCCTATGAAGGAAAAATAGATGAAAGTTGGAACTTTACTGCATTCATCTCAATTTTGAGAGTATTTTTTCCATGATGTTGAGATTATTTAGAGAATTGTGAAGACTATATTTAGCCATTTAGGTCAAGTCTCTTGTTTAATTTGGCTTACCAGTGCAGTCATTTGATCCAAAATCCACAAATCTGTTTGCCTTTCTCAGGACGGCTAACTTGTATTTATATGTAAATATAACAGCAAACTCTGAATTGTCTCCATATATTAATCCTGCACACAAGTACATTGTGTACTTGTTAAATGTGACTAGCTGCTTTTGTTGTGTGATGAACATAGTATACTTTACCTTTCTAATTCAACAATAATGGGTACAGCTATAGCTAAATTTAAAACTTCCAGGGAAAAATCTTGGGCTGTAAAATGAGTTTATTTTAAATCAGATGGTCATGAAAACATGCCATTCTTAACACAGTTGTTTCATGCCAAGTACATGTTGTCATAATTTTTTTTTGTGTTTTCCAGGCTATATTTGAGCTGTTTCGAGGGGAACAGGATTTAATTGAAGACCTAAAATTAGCGAGAAAGGTCAGTGTTATAATAAAAGCATGAAATACTAGTTTCCATGCAAAAACTTAAATTAGATCTTAGCTATTTAGGAATACCCTTCAGTTGTTTAAAGACTTCATTTTAAAATGAATAATGGTAGTAGTTACCTTTTGGTGAGGTTTTGTTCTATATAAATGTATAAATCCGAACCTTTTGGTGTAAGGTTTTCTGGCTCAAGAGGGTGATATAATAAAATGATTTTATAAAAACACCCATACAAAGGAACTAAGCAATAAATGTTACAAAAGTTATATTGTAGCACTGTCGAAAATCAGATGCATCAGTGCAAATGTTTGGGTACTAAAACTGCTAATCTTTTATTTTGTTCTATCCTTAAAAGTGGGGAGTCATTATTACAGTATGAACATTCAGATTCATACCTGTTTTTGTTTAAGACTTTTTTGGGAGAGAATTGTGTAAACACTTTGCTCTTGTGTCTGTTGTGCACAGGCTTATCATGACCCTATGCTGAAGTTGTCCATCATGACCGAAGAAGAATTGACGCAGATATTTGGAGCGCTTGATTCTTACATCCCTCTGCATGAAGGTGAATATCTCTTGATATGAAAAATTATCTATCAATGTGAAGGAGTTGGTACACTTATTAATAATGTCACTTGTCATTTCCATGTGCAAGATAATTCAAGTCAAATTAACTCTTCTACAATGATCATCAACACCGTATAAATAAAGGGATTCGCCATAGTTAGAACAGAAGCTCCCAATTATTATCACTATTTTACTCCCAAATAGTTATATACTGCCTCAATTATTCACAGGATGCCAGGAGGCTTTTTGTGATGAATTAACTTCCAATCCAAATGCTCTGAAGTTAGTTGCACGAGTGTTAGAAATTCCATATTTTAGCACTCTGTTTCACTTGAGTTTTTCGTTTTAATCTTCCGTTGATTATGACTGATGCTGCTGACAACTGAATTAATGCATTTGTTTTCTTCCAGATCTGCTGACCAAGCTTGCAAAAGCTACAAAACAAGATGGAACAGTTGAACAAATTGGTCGCATTCTTGTGAGCTGGGTAAGTTGTTTTAAAATCATTCCATGAGAAGACAGACTCCAGTTTTTCTGGATAAACAAAGGCTTATAAACTTGATTTAATAGTCACTCACCATCATCAAATGATCTAATGAGGTTATGTTCTAGTTCTGTTGCTGTGATGTAGCTGTGTGAGGGCCTTTGTGCCATCTTCCAATCAATTTACTTTATAAGCAAACAAAAGCTGACCTTGGTTGATGACATGAGACAGTCCTGAAGCAAACGGTCATTGCTGAAGGCTTTTTCATTTTTCTCGGAACCATTTACCAAAAGGCATGGCAATGGGTTCAAGTTACCCCAAGCAGTGTGCCTAAATATCTAAATGTGGGATAAGAACAAACCTATTTGGGTTTAATTAGGGGACCAGAATTGACCTCAAACTTCATATCAGAAAGCTAGTTTTATGGACTAATATCGCATTGTGTAAATTGCTTAGGCTACATTTTGTGCACATTGATTTATCTAGTTCTAATCTATCCAGAATGATATGGCCATTGATTTAATAAAATTATTTTAGAAGCAAATATTTTTAAGTCGAATTTTTTTTCTTCAAATTTAATACAAATCAATTTCAGAATCCATTACAGAACTACTCATGCTCAACTGTATTTTCTCTGTCTCCAGTTGCCGCGGCTTGATGAATACAAAGAATACTGCAGCAACCAGCTGGCAGCAAAAGCACTCTTGGATCAAAAGAAGCAGGACAAGAGAGTGCAGGATTTCCTTCAGCGCTGTTTAGAGTCGCCCTTCAGCAGGAAACTGGACCTTTGGAGTTTTCTGGATATTCCTCGCAGCCGGTTGGTCAAATACCCCCTGCTGTTAAAGGAGATCTTGCGGCATACGCCTAGTGACCACTCTGATCAGAAGAGCCTTGAGGATGCAGTAAGTGTCTGTAATGGATGTAGCTACATAGTTGATGTGAGGTTTAATATTTCTTTAAACATGACCCATGCATCATAACATTTTGTAGGTTGAATTATAGAGATTACAACCCTGAAGGAGACCATTTAGCCCATCACTCCTGTATCAGTACTAACTCTTCACTAAATCTATCTCCTCTGGAAAAAGGAACATTAAAAAAATGCAGGAAAACATGATAAACATATCCAATTTGCTTTTAAAGAACATATTAGTCTCTTGTTTCAATAGCCACTTGTGAGGGTTCTACTTTGCCCTCTAGTGAATTTCTTCTAACTTCTCTCCCTCATACTTCTAGTAATAACCTTGTTTATGCCCCCTTGTTGCCAGCTTTCTAATGAGCGGGAAGAATATTTCACCATTTATTTACTACCTAAAAAAATTGTCATTTTGAAAACCTTTATTGGGCCCACCTTAATCTGTTGAAAAATGCTCCTTGTTTTTGAGCTTTCAACTTTAACCTCGTATTTCAGGTGGTGAATCTTTGTTGTCTGCTTTCCATTGCTACAATATAATTCCTACGATAGGGTGCCCAGAATTGCGCACAGTACTCCACCACTTCTTGCTTTTGCATTCATTGCAAATCCAGAATCCTGTTTGTCTTTTTTTTAATGTTTTTTTTCTGCTAGTATTTCCACATGTTAAAGATCCATATGTATCTGTACCCATGGATCTCTGTTCCTCCACTAAGTGTGGGTGCAGATTCATGATATCAAAACGTTAATAGTGATTGACAACGGGGTAATGAGCTCTAAATTAAATTGGAGTTAAATGTTTTGTTTTCAGTTCAGATATTTTAATTGACCGCAATTTTGTACATAAAATGCTTATTAAATCCATTATTAAAGATTGCAAGCCAGACATTTATAATCATCATTAGTGTACAGTTTAATGCAATTGCTGATCTTCAGATGTTGCTTTCTAGATTGCCATCATTCAAGGAGTCTATCAGACATCAATGTGAAAAAAGGAGAGTCTGACTGTCAGTATTACATTGACAAGCTTGACTATCTGGATGAGAGACAGAAGGATGCTCGAATTGAAAGCAGCAAGGCACTGCTTTGCCATGGAGAGCTTCGAAACAACCGTGGAACAGTAAGTTTAGCAGTTACCTCTTGTTCTCATTAGACCTATGTTTCGGTGTGTTTGAGTCCTGCTATTTGTATATATTTGGAGTTAAACACGTGAACACAAAAATTGATAACCTCATTACCCACAGGTTTATTACATTTTGTTGATACTGGTGTGTGATTATTTATTTAACATCCTATGCGGGGTCTTTTTTATTTAAAAAAAACACAAGTTTAATGTTTTTGCCTTTCTCCTTTCCAGAAACTATATGTCTTTCTGTTCCAAGAAATCTTGGTACTGACTCGTCCAGTGTCCCGTAACGACCGCCAGTGTTACCAAGTATACCGTCAGCCCATCCCAGTTGAAGATCTTCTGCTGGAGGATCTTCAGGATGGGGATACCAAAATGGGAGGTTCCTTCAGAGGCGCCTTTGGCAATTCTGACAAAGGTAAGCCCAAGGTTCACGATTGGAACAGTGAGTGTAACGGCTGCGTGAATTGCTGATTGTAGCTGCGAACTATCTTGCTGTTTTAATTAATGCTTAAAATGTGGAGAAACAACTTTCATTAGCAGCATGTCAATTGACGAAGAGATGATAGTGCTCTACTACTGTTTTACCTGATTGGAAAGTTAATACTTGCCTATTGAAATACTTTAACTTTCAATTGGTGGCATTTTAGAAGCTTAATTAAAAAAATTTTTTAAAGACATAAGTAATCCTTTCTAGTGTTTCTGCTGTTAGGTTTTAATTCAGTAAATGGCATCCACTGAAGATTTTAGTTTTACGGTTGTAATGTCTAGAGTGCACTCCTTAAATAGGTGGGCATGGTTGCCTGTGCTTTCTTCATGGATTCTTAAATTATACACTCAAGATTATGAAATAAGAAAACTAGCCTTTTCTTTCTTTCTTTTTTTCTTTGTGTCGCTGAAACTATTCTCATTTATGTTCTTTATCCACAGCTAAAAACATCTTCAGAGTTCGTTTCCGACGTACAACACAAGGGCAGTCATCGCACACGCTGCAGGCCAACGACATTTACAACAAGCAGCAGTGGATGAATTGCCTACGAATTGCCATGTCCCCCTACCAGACGTTGCCTTCTCCAACAGACCACAAAGAGCTCTTCGAGTTGAATGAAGAATCCGAGCAAGGCTCTCCTCAGCCAGCCGACCTCGCGCAGGAACGTCAGTCGCCCACCCTCTCCGAGGGTGCGGAAATGGCAGATAGTGGGTCAGAAACTGGCTCCAACATGGACACGAGTGAATCCGAACCAAGCAGCCAGCGAAGCAGCATAGAGAGCGAAGAAACAGCGGAGCAGTGTAACTCCTTGTCAAAACAAAGCACAGAAACAGTCGAGCAGCAAGAACAAATGACAAAGAGAACAGAAACATTAGTGTGAGCGCTCCTGTTTTTGGCTCAGGAAAAGGACTCTATTTATACTTCTGTACAGTGTTTGTACTGTGGTGTAGCAGCAGGATTAAATTGCTAATCTTGTTTTGTGTTAAATATATATATGTTTTATGGCAGCTACTAAATGCATTCAGCTTTGCTGAACTACTCTGGTTCTTCTCAAAAGTGACTACATCCATTAATAACCCAGTAGTGTTTTTAAATTACTGGGTTATTCGCTGCAACAGATTAGGTTTAAAAACCTTTTTTTGTTGCAGTTTTGTAAAGGGCATCTACTGTCTTGCCAATATTTTTGTATTGTACATTCCCTTATCTCATTCATATTCCCTGCAGGCATTTTCAAGTTTCATATTTTTGTGTAGTTTATAAGATTTTTGTTTTTTAATTAACCACTGAAAGAGATCCAACATAATATTATTTAGAGGAAGAAATACTTAGCAATTCAGACAAAGTACTTTTGATTTATTATATGCATTTTTTTTTTTAGATCAGCAAATGTTTTGTGAAGTCATTTCTAGGTGTCATGCAATTCAGTCTTTGAGCCATTCCTGTGATTGTGTTGTAGACCATTCACCTGCTGTATCATCTTGCAAGCATGTAAAAAGTGTATTGTGCTTCTAACTACTGAGTGAGAATTGCCAAGGAAAGGGGTTTTGATGGATAATGGAAAGTTGCAGAAGGATAGAGGAGGAGTATATAATGGACTTGAAGAAAAGAAAGCTGGTTGACGAGAAGTAACTAGCAATCAGCCATGATGCGACTGTTTGAGATGGTTCATAAGTGGCCAGGAGGTTTAAACAGTCGCTCGCATTGCAATATGGAAAAAATATTGCAGCATAAACTGGAACAAGTATGTGTTGTGAAAGTGAGTGCTGAAGAAGAGTCTGGTATGTAGCAGTAATTGTGTATAAAATACACATGGCAAGGTGGTAAGAGTGAAAGAAATATTACAGTTGGGCATTTCTCTGATGTACAGATTATTGGATTCAAAAATGTACAATAAAACTGGAAAATTGTAATCTGTAATTGTTTGGCCAGTGTGTTTCTTGCAGTTTACACTAATTCTTTCTAATAGGTCATGTTTACTTCCATTTCATGTGGACTAATTCATATTAAATAGGGTAATATCCTATTTCTAGAGCTATTCACAATTAATGAAAATGGGTAAATTTAATTTTTATCATAGACTGGAGAGGTACCACCAACGCTGCCTCCGCAAGATCCTGCAAATCCATTGGCAGGATAGGCGCACCAACATCATTGTTCTCACTCAGGCCAACATCCCCAGCATCGAAGCTTTGACCACGCTCGATCAGCTCCAATGGACGGGTCACATTGTCCGCATGCCCGATACGAGACTCCCGAAACAAGCGCTCTACTCGGAGCTCCGACACGGCAAGAGAGCTCCAGGTGGGCAGAGGAAACGCTTCAAGGACACCCTCAAAGCCTCCTTGGAAAAAGTGTAACATCCCCACTGACACCTAGGAATCCCTGGCCCAAGACCGCACAAAGTGGAGGAGAAGCATCAGGGAAGGCGCCGAACACATCGAGTCTCTTCGCCGGGAGCAAGCGGAAGCCAAGCGCCAAGGAGCGCACGTCAACCCAAGCACCCCACCGACCCGCCCCTTCAACCACCGTCTGCCCCACCTGTGACAAACTGTAGGTCCCGCATTGGACTCATCAGTCACCTGAGAACTCATTTTTAATGTGGAAGCAAGTCAGCCTCGGTTCTGAGGGACTGCCTAAGAAGGAAGACATGAACCTCTCTAGTTCCTCTTTGTAACCAAGGCTCTTTCCAATCTTAGAATACAATCATACAGCACAGAAGGAGGCCATTCGGCCCATCGTGCCTGTGCCAGCTCTTTAAGTCTATGCAATTAGGCCCACTCCCCTGATCTTTTCCCATAGCCCTGCAAAATTTTTCTTTTCCTGTATGCATCCAATTCCCTTTTGAAAGTTATTATTGAATCTGCTTCCACCACCCTTTCAGGCAGTGAATCCCAGATCATCATAACTCGCTGTGTTTATAAAAAAAAAAACCTCCACTCTGGTTCTTTTGCCAATTATCTTAAATCTGTGTCCTCTGATTACCGACCCTCCTGCCAGCGGATACAGTTTCTCCTTATTTCCTATCGAAACCCCTCATAATTTTGAACATCTATTAAATCTCTCCTTAACCTTAATACAAAAGCAAAATACTGCAGATGCTGGAAATACTCAGCAGGTCAGGCAGCATCTGTGGAGAGAGAAACCAAGTTAACGTTTCAGGTCGATGACCTTTCGTCAGAACCTTCTTTCCAGCATTTTCTGTTACTAATCCTGTGCTTTCAACCCAATTGTTGGGAGATGATAGATGCTGCATTACTTGGCATCTTACCTGATTTGGGAGTGCTTGGTGCTGATACTGGGTGCCAGAATTGAAGGTGTTCCTTTTCCCACGCTAATATCCTTCTCCTTGAGTGCAAAAATTTACTGGATATTTCCATTTATGAGGCTAACTAAAACCTGTTCATGTCTATAACTGGGGAGCTGTCTAATCAACCCCATTTCTGTGAAAAATTAAATTGAGAGAAGAGGGCATGGGTTCAAACCAGTAAAAGGCAATGTTAGGACTATTGGAAAGGTCTTCAGAGTGGTCAATACATGGAATGGACACATGGACTGTCAACTGTGGCTCAGTGGGTAGCACTCTTGCATCTGAGTCAGAAGGTTGTGGGTTTGAGTCCTACCCCAGAGACTTGAATATAAAAATCTACGATGGCACTCCAGTGCAGTGCTGAGGGAGTGCTGCACTGTTGGAGGTGCCGTCTTTTGGATGAGATGTTAAACCGAGGCCCTGTCTACTCTCTCAGGTGGACGTAAAAGATCCCATGGCACTATTTCGAAGAGGAGCAGGGGAGTTATCCCCGGTGTCCTGGCCAATATTTATCCCTCAACCAACATCACTGAAACAGATTATCTGGTCATTATCACATTGCTGTTTGTGGGAGCTTGCTGTGCGCAAATTGGCTGCCACGTTTCCTACATTACAACAGTGACTACACTTCACAAAGTACTTCATTGGCTGTAAAGCGCTTTGGGATGTCCTGAGGTTGTGAAAGGTGCTGTATGAATGCAGGTCTGTTTTTCTTTGGAGTAGTGGAGATGGAAACCTTGGAATTTTTTTAAGGGACAACTGAATGCTGAAATGGAGGTGTTTCAGGGTCTTTCTGGATGGATGAACCCAGAACAGTTGAATGGCCTCTCGTGAGTAATTATCCCTTGTTACTGTATAGTTGAATTCCTTTTTTCACCTATATTGTCTGATACAATATTTATTGTATTATCTGGCAAGGTTGCCACCAGTAACCAGTGAAATGCTTGTATTATTTATAACCAGTCTTGGGTCATTTATTACATGAATAGCTGACGAAGTGTTATATTAAGACTGATGCAGTTTTGGTGATTCTGATCCAGCCTCCGTTATAACATATGATACAAGCCAGCTGTTAGCACTTGTAATGTATACAATTTGTATTATGTTTGAAATGTTATACAAACTTAGTGACATTCTGGGGTTAGTAACAGTTTAAAGTGATTTGCCAAGAACTGACTGCTTTTTACAAAAGGGATGTTTTATAGAGTTAGGATTCCAGTCCAGGAATGCCAAAGCACCATCTGTTTTACTGAAATCATTTTTTACTGGGTGTGGTATCAAGCGATGCAAGAAAAATATTAATGATTTGTTGCATTAGTTATATTTCCACTTGAACTTCTACCTCTTCCCCTCCAATCCATTTAAAATTTTCATAGCCCCCGCCCCACTTCCTTGCCCCCCAACCCCTTCCTACATTACAACAGTGACTACACTCCAAAAAGTACTTCATTGGCTGTAAAGCGCTTTGGGGCGTCCAGTGGTCATGAAAGGCGCTATATAAATGTAAGACTTTCTCAAATCTGCACTCTGTTCAGAACTGCGCAAGAGTTAGCCCCAGGGTGTCTCAACTAATTCTAAAAATTGGGGAACGCTGGTTCCTCTGGGGTTAAGTGCAGTGCACGGTGTGATACTGAGCCATACCCACCCGAGACTGCAATCAGTTAGCCTATCACAGTCCCAAAGCTACGACTGGCCTACAGGACCTTGGGCTAGGGAGGGATAAAATCATTCAGAGTTCAAAGGAAGGGTGGGGTTGAGGGGAAGAGTTGTTTCTCAAATATGAATAAAGAAACAATGGCTCTGTCTACGTATTGGGAGACTGTCCAGTCGATACCCATGTCGTAAAATCAGTTGGTCTCCACGGGCAGTCTAAAAAGGGTGTAAGGATGCAAATTCTACAGCAGCAGAGAGTTAAAATACAAAACTACCTTTTAGGTCGGCTAGCAGTCAATAAACTGACAAAAAGTGAGTAATTATGCAGTCCTGCCCAGTGGTGCCTGTGACTTGGCAGCATTATTTTCACAAATGTTAAAAGGTCCATAAACCCCTGAGTGCCTCCTTTTTCCTGAGCAGTTTAAAAAATAACATTTACTCCCACAGAATAAATATAGACTAAATTACTGTGTCTGGGATGTCAGCACAATCTTCTCACTTGACTGATGGAAAGCCAATCCTCTGGAGGACCAGAAGGACGAACATGTTGTGTATTTGAAGGGACGACGTGAGATTTTATTGAAAGACACCCTTTCCAAATATGGATGTGAGCTTGTTGCCAGTGCCCTTCTCCATAAATGCTCACAGGAATTTGGTTTTGAGAATGGCAAAGGTGTCAGAGTTGACACCCAACTGCATCTGCTATAATGATCCACAAACGTGAATCGGTGGAATAAAATCTACCCAGAGAGTGGTTAGAATGTGGAACTCGCCAACACGAGGAGTTGAGGCGAATAGCATAGATGCATTTAAGGGGAAGCTAGATAAACGCATTAAGGGAGAAAGGAATAGAAGGATATGTTGATGGGGTTAGATGAAGTAGGGTGGGAGGAGGCTCGTGTGGAGCATAAACACCAGCATAGACCAGCTGGGCCGAATGGCCTGTTTCTGTGCTCCATATTCCATGTAATTCTATATTTTTGTTTACTCATCTGTTTGGGCCATCTAGTCTGCTGAGGAAAACCATTTTATTTCCTATTGAGTTGTATTCAGCATTATATTAGAATCTTGGGAGATCTCCTACCCCTCCGTAAATGCATTGATTAAAAAGGAAGAGTTGATTTATTTTTTTGTTGCCTCTTAAGATTGCTTTTGATATTGCTTTTTGAAGTGCTTAATTGTGAAAATATTCCGGGCAGTCCCATAGGGTTGCAGCTACCTGTGTATGTGTGTGTGTGTGTTTCCAGGTCAGGGACAATGATGGATTTGATGGTATTTACTCATCTACAATAAGCTGATGTGGAAATAGGATGAGAGAGGGGAGGTAAAGGAAACAGTTCCTCCCTAAATGGAAAATACATGAGGCCTCTGGGTCCATATTTGGCTAATTTGATTTCGGTGACAATTGCTGTACTTCCCCAGTTTGGCTGCAAACCTAATTCAGAAGTTGACATGTCTGATGCATTATTCAAGCTGACTTCCCAACCCTTCCCCCCCAATTTTCCTCCTCTCTGGCTGTGCAATTCAGTTCCACAGACAACCATCTTGCACACTGCCCAAGTGCCCTTCCTTCTTAATCTGTGAGCTTGGACAGTGAATTTCAGTCAGCTATTTGACTGGAGGACATTGCAGATGAGCTCAGTCCTGTCCTTGTCTGACACGTACACTTCCACCGGCTATTGGAAAATGGGAACTGTGGCCACTTTTCACCTCCCCAGCTATGGGTGCCAGGATTGATTTTAGTGCCTCCCCCCCCACCCCACTGTCACTCTGGTTGAGATTGTGTAAATCAGCAAGCCTGGAGATTGTACCTTGGCTCTTCATCTGTGTGGTTTAGTTACTCATGAAGAGCTGGGGTGGCAAAGACTGCTGCCCATTTGACCAATTGACAGCTGAGAAACAACCTCAGGTGTGTGAATGTGAAGAGCCTAGGCAGACCCCTGTCAACATCCTGTACTCCTAAGGAACTATTCAAGGTAAATGACAGCACTAGTTCCTGGCTGTGGCTTTTCAGTGATGAGCTATGATGATGAGCTACTTGCTGAGCAATTGTCTAATTTTTTAGTGTCAATGACAAATCATTTCTCTTAATAACTTGAAAATGTGTTGGGTAAATGTTGCTTACACAAGTGTGCTGTTTAAATATTGAACTACTCTGAGAAAATGCAGCTTATTAAGGGTCTCTAACGGAAGAACTGCCCTATCGCTATATATTGTGCCATATTTTCATAAGCAGAAACCTACTTTTAAATAAAGGGTGGACTTAAGTAGTTTGCATAAGCACAGCATATTGCACAGTACATTTAAGGATGGTGAGCACTTGGAAGTGATACATATCTATTCTTCCACTTACATGTGCTAGCGAACATTTATCATGTAGCGTAGGGTGACCAAATGTCCCCGTTTTCCAGGGACAGTCCCTGGATGAGGGACTGTGTCCCCGGGCAAACCGTGTCCCCGGTTCACAAAACGCGTCCCTGAAGTGTGCCCCTGGGCAGTGCGTGTAGCCCCCTGGCAGTGAGTGTACCCCCGGGGGGTGAGTGTACCCCCGGGGGGTGAGTGTACCCCCGGGCGGTGAGTGTACCCCCGGGGGGTGAGTGTACCCCCGGGCGGTGAGTGTACCCCCCGGGCGGTGAGTGTACCCCCCGGGCAATGAGTGTACCCCCCGGGCAATGAGTGTACCCCCCGGGCAATGAGTGTACCCCCCGGGCAATGAGTGTACCCCCCGGGCAATGAGTGTACCCCCCGGGCGGTGAGTGTACCCCCCGGGCAATGAGTGTACCCCCCGGGCAATGAGTGTGCCCCCCGGGCGGTGAGTGTGCCCCCCGGGCGGTGAGTGTGCCCCCCGGGCGGTGAGTGTGCCCCCGGGCGGTGAGTGTGCCCCCCGGGCGGTGAGTGTGCCCCCCGGGCGGTGAGTGTGCCCCCCGGGCGGTGAGTGTGCCCCCGGGCGGTGAGTGTGCCCCCCGGGCGGTGAGTGTGCCCCCCGGGCGGTGAGTGTGCCCCCCGGGCGGTGAGTGTACCCCCTGGGCGGTGAGTTAAACAGCAACTTGTACAATGGCCAGAGTGACTCACTGCGCATGCGCGACTGGGCGGTTTTTCTGCGCCAGTTGTTGTTTGAGTTTCCAGCCGGGATCGTGCTGCCGGAAGTGCCTGGAAGCACAGCAACCGGAGCGGGGCAGGGAGAGGCCGCGGGGGAAGGGGGGGTGGGTTAATCCTAGACACGGGGGGGGGGGGTCAAGTGTAACCTCAGTCACTGGGGGGGGGCAGGTGTGGCCTCAGTCACTGGGGGGGGGGGGCAGGTGTGACCTCAGTCACTGGGGGGGGGGGTGGTCAGGTGTGACCTCAGTCACTGGGGGGGCGGGGCAGGTGTGACCTCAGTCACTGGGGGGGGGAGCAGGTGTGACCTCAGTCACTGGGGGGGGGGGGGGGCGGTTCAGGTGTGGCCTCAGTCACTGGGGGGGGGCAGGTGTGACCTCAGTCACTGGGGGGGGGCAGGTGTGACCTCAGTCACTGGGGGGGGCGGTCAGGTATGACCTCAGTCACTGAGGGTGGGGGGGGCTCAGGTGTGACCTCAGTCACTGGGGGGGGGGGCAGGTGTGACCTCAGTCACTGGGGGAGGGGGGGCAGGTGTGACCTCAGTCACTGGGGGGGGGCAGGTGTGACCTCAGTCACTGGGGGGGGGGCAGGTGTGGCCTCAGTCACTGGGGGGGAGGGGCAGGTGTGGCCTCAGTCACTGGGGGGGGGGCAGGTGTGACCTCAGTCACTGGGGGGGGGGCAGGTGTGGCCTCAGTCACTGGGGGGGGGGGGGCAGGTGTGACCTCAGTCACTGGGGGGGGGAGGTGTGAGTCACTGGGGGGGGGCAGGTGTGAGTCACTGGGGTGGGGGGGGGGGGGCAGGTGTGACCTCAGTCACTGGGGGGGGGGGCAGGTGAGACCTCAGTCACTGGGGGGGGGAGGTGTGAGTCACTGGGGGGGGGCAGGTGTGAGTCACTGGGGGGGGCAGGTGTGACCTCAGTCACTGGGGGGGGGGGGCAGGTGTGACCTCAGTCACTGGGGGGAGGGGGGGCAGGTATGACCTCAGTCACTGGGGGGAGGGGGGGCAGGTGTGACCTCAGTCACTGGGGTGGGGGGGGCAGGTGTGACCTCAGTCACTGGGGTGGGGGGGGCAGGTGTGACCTCAGTCACTGGGGGAGGGGGGGCAGGTGTGACCTCAGTCACTGGGGGGAGGGGGGGCAGGTGTGACCTCAGTCACTGGGGTGGGGGGCAGGTGTGGCCTCAGTCACTGGAGGGGGGGGGGGCAGGTGTGACCTCAGTCACGGGGGGGGGGGAGGGGGCAGGTGTGACCTCAGTCACTGGGGGGGGGGTCAGGTGTGACCTCAGTCACTGGGGGGGGTCAGGTGTGACCTCAGTCACTGGGGGGGGGGGCAGGTGTGACCTCAGTCACTGGGGGGGGGGGGGGGCAGGTGTGACCTCAGTCACTGGGGGGTGGCAGTTGTGGCCTCAGTCACTGGGGGGGGGGGAGGTGTGAGTCACTGGGGGGGGGCAGGTGTGAGTCACTGGGGGGGGGGGGGGGCAGGTGTGACCTCAGTCACTGGGGGGGAGGGGCAGGTGTGACCTCAGTCACTGGGGGGGTGGCAGGTGTGACCTCAGTCACTGGGGGGGGGAGGTGTGAGTCACTGCGGGGGGGCAGGTGTGAGTCACTGGGGGGGGGGCAGGTGTGACCTCAGTCACTGGGGGAGGCAGGTGTGACCTCAGTCACTGGGGGGGGGCAGGTGTGACCTCAGTCACTGGGGGGGGGCAGGTGTGGCCTCAGTCACTGGGGGGGGGCAGGTGTGACCTCAGTCACTGGGGGGAGGGGGGGCAGGTGTGACCTCAGTCACTGGGGGGGGGCAGGTGTGGCCTCAGTCACTGGGGGGGAGGGGCAGGTGTGGCCTCAGTCACTGGGGGGGGGGCAGGTGTGACCTCAGTCACTGGGGGGGGGGGGCAGGTGTGGCCTCAGTCACTGGGGGGGGGGGCAGGTGTGGCCTCAGTCACTGGGGGGGGGGGGCAGGTGTGACCTCAGTCACTGGGGGGGGGAGGTGTGAGTCACTGGGGGGGGCAGGTGTGAGTCACTGGGGGGGGGGCAGGTGTGACCTCAGTCACTGGGGGGGAGGGGCAGGTGTGACCTCAGTCACTGGGGGGGTGGCAGGTGTGACCTCAGTCACTGGGGGGGGGAGGTGTGAGTCACTGGGGGGGGGCAGGTGTGAGTCACTGGGGGGGGGGGGCAGGTGTGACCTCAGTCACTGGGGGGGGGCAGGTGTGACCTCAGTCACTGGGGGGGGGCAGGTGTGGCCTCAGTCACTGGGGGGGGGGTCAGGTGTGACCTCAGTCACTGGGGGGGCGGGGGGCAGGGGGGGCCTCAGTCACTGGGGGGGGCGGGGGGCAGGTGCGACCTCAGTCACTGGGGGGGGGGCAGGTGTGACCTCAGTCACTGGGGGGGGGGGCAGGTGTGACCTCAGTCACTGGGGGGGGGAGGTGTGAGTCACTGGGGGGGGCAGGTGTGAGTCACTGGGGGGGGGGGGCAGGTGTGACCTCAGTCACTGGGGGGGAGGGGCAGGTGTGACCTCAGTCACTGGGGGGGTGGCAGGTGTGACCTCAGTCACTGGGGGGGGGGGAGGTGTGAGTCACTGGGGGGGGGCAGGTGTGAGTCACTGGGGGGGGGGGCAGGTGTGACCTCAGTCACTGGGGGGGGGCAGGTGTGACCTCAGTCACTGGGGGGGGGGCAGGTGTGGCCTCAGTCACTGGGGGGGGGGGGTCAGGTGTGACCTCAGTCACTGGGGGGGCGGGGGGCAGGGGGGGCCTCAGTCACTGGGGGGGGCGGGGGGCAGGTGCGACCTCAGTCACTGGGGGGGGGGCAGGTGTGACCTCAGTCACTGGGGGGGGGGGGGCAGGTGTGGCCTCAGTCACTGGGGGGGGTTCAGGTGTGACCTCAGTCACTGGGGGAGGGGGGCAGGGGGGGCCTCAGTCACTGGGGGGGGCGGGGGGCAGGTGCGACCTCAGTCACTGGGGGGGGGGCAGGTGTGACCTCAGTCACTGGGGGGGGGGGCAGGTGTGACCTCAGTCACTGGGGGGGGGGGGCAGGTGTGACCTCAGTCACTGGGGCGGGGCCGATGTGGCCTCAGTCACTGGGTGGGGGGCCGGTGTGGCCTCAGTCACGGGGATGGGGGTCAGGTGTCTGAATGCGTTTCAATAGTGTGACGCCACATTCGCAGTAATTATCTGCACATTTATATTCCATTTGTAATGTATTTGTGCAACTGTTAAAATATCGGCTGCTAAAAAAGAAATTCCTCGCTATGCTGCACAACCTATATTTTCTGACATGGCTGCTTTGCTGTGCTCCCACCCTGCCTGTCCCCGGATTCAGTTTAGAGAATATGGACACCCTAATATAGAGTTACAATTGCCCAAATCTTGACACTTCTGGGGCTAATTCAGCCCACGATACCTGATGTCAGCAACTAACTGCACTAACTCACGGCAACTCGAACAATGACCAGAAGTAAAGCTCACCCTTAACTTAAACTTCTGATCAGTAATCTATTCACTTCTAGCTTCCATCACTTTCCATCCACCATAATTTTGTTTTTCTATTGATGCTATGATCATTGCTCTAATTAATCTTCTTTTGTTCTTCCTTCAGTCAGCTGTGGCTCAGTGGGTAGCACTCTCTCCTCTGAGTCAGTAGGTTGTAGGTGCAAGTCCCACTCCAGAGACTCGAGCACATAACTGTCGGAGGTGTTGTCTTTCGGGTGAGACTTTATACCGAGGCCCCGTCTGCCTCCTCAGGTGGATGTAAAAGATCCCATGGCACTATTTGAAGAAGAGCAAGGGAGTTCTCCCCAGTTCTTGGCCAATATTTAACCCTCAACCAATATCACAAAAAAAAACAGATTTATCTGGGCATTATCATACTGCTGTTTGTGGGAGCTTGCTGTGCACAAATTAGCTGCCGAATTTCCTACATTACCACAGTGACTACACTTCAAAATTACTTAATTGACTGTAAAGCGCTTTGGGATGTCCTGAGTTCATGAAAGGCGCTATATAAATGCAAGTCTATCGACCTAAATATGTTGTCTTATATATTCTTCTATTAAAGAAAGAAAGACTTGCATTTCTATAGCGCCTTTCACAATCACCGGACGTCCCAAAGCGCTTTACAGCCAATGAATTACTTTTTGAAGTGTAGTCACTGTTATACTGAAGTGAATACTCCTAATTTCCCACTTTTTTCCCTCAATTTTCACCCCTTTTCTTCCCTCCTATCCTGAAGATGCTGATTCTGACATGGGCGCCGGTTCTTCGCTGCCAGCAGGCCCTAAGTAATTCACCCAAATGGCCATTCTTCACGTCTGAGCCTAGACATCGAGGTCTAGGCTCTCTGTTCCAACCCCTTTCCCCAGATGGTGGCACTTCTTTAACAAGTCGGGACTTCCGCCTGCCCTTGAGATGCCTTGTTGAGTCCGCCTGTATTTCCAGCATTTACATGCTGTCTGGGAGTTGCGTCACTGTGGGAGGTGGAGGGTTGCTGTGGAAGGAAGGCTGTCCCAGCAGGAGAAAGGGGGTTGCCTGATGTAAAAAAAAATGTTAAAAAACTTGAAAATGTTGATTTAAGCTAATGGGGCCTGAGCACATCAACGCTCTGAGTGCTCTTGCACAACCCCTCCTCTGTTTGTGGTCTGAGGCCCCCTCCACCAACCTCTGAACGCTAGATGCATACAGACAGGCAAAGTACATCCCAACGGGAATGGCCTGTGGAAAATGGAGATGGCAACATACAAGAGTGCGTCTCTGAGTTGCTTTCTGCAATTGTGTGTGGGGGGGGCGGGGGTGGTGGGGGGGGGAAAGCCTGGGCCTGAACGCAGGTCATTTGATTGTGGAAGGCATCGCAATCAAGCCTGATGTTGTCCTCACCCTTACATGTATGTACACAATTTCCAGTCACAGAACCCTGTCTGATGTTTTGCCCTGCTAGATGGGCCCTGGTTTAACGTCTCATCTAATGAGATGTTAAACTGGGGCCCAGCTTTCACTGGTTCAGGTGGAGGTAAATGGTCGCATGTCACCATTCAAAGAAGAGCAGGGTGTATTGTCGTGTCATTCCCAACGTCCTTCCCTCAACCAAAAACCAGATTAATTGGTCATTCATCTTATTGCTGTTGGTGGGACATTCCTGTGCACAAAATGGCTGCCATAATTACCTCCTTAACAGAAGTGACGGAACTTTCTAGCCACTTCATTGTATGTTCAGTGCTTTGGGATAAAGCACTCGATAAAATGTAACTTCTTCCCTTCTTACTTCTAGGAGCACTAAATTCCTTCCCCAACCGCCCCTGAAAAATAAAAGCCAAGTAGTGCTGAGGAAGGGTTTATCCCCAAAACGTCAGCTGACGCACACTTTCTCGACGGAGGCTGCCTGGCCCGCTGTGCGCCTCCAGCATTTTCTGTTTTTGCTGATGACATCTCTGTAACTTTCAATTTAAGCTTTCTCTTGAAGGTGTAAATTGCCCTCAAGTTATCTCTCATCTCTGGGAATCTGTTCCACATGTGCACTACCCTTAGGAGAAAATGGTTTTTTTTTAATGTATATAATCTCCAACATTTCTCAAGCTTGTAAAATTTGTCCTTGTGTTCTCCAGTCCTATCCTCATACTCCAAGTTAAAGAGCTTGTCCAATTCAACCCTTCATTATTTCGAAGAGCTGAATCATGTCTCCTGCCAGGTGCCTTTTCTTCACATAAATAAGTTCAGTCATTTCAGCCTTTCTAGATATTGCAGTCCTCTAAGTGGAACTATCGCCGTCCTCTAAGTGGAACTATCGCCATCCTCTAAGTGGAACTATCACAGTCCTCTAAGTGGAACTATCTCCGCCCTCTAAGTGGAACTATCGCCGCCCTCTAAGTGGAACTATCTCCGCCCTCTAAGTGGAACTATCGCCGCCCTCTAAGTGGAACTATCGCCGTCCTCTAAGTGGAACTATCGCCGCCCTCTAAGTGGAACTATCGCCGCCCTCTAAGTGGAACTATCGCCGCCCTCTAAGTGGAACTATCGCCGCCCTCTAAGTGGAACTATCGCCGCCCTCTAAGTGGAACTTTCACCGCCCTCTAAGTGGAACTATCGCCGCCCTCTAAGTGGAACTATCGCCGCCCTCTAAGTGGAACTATCGCCGCCCTCTAAGTGGAACTATCGCCGCCCTCTAAGTGGAACTATCGCCGCCCTCTAAGTGGAACTATCGCCGCCCTCTAAGTGGAACTATCGCAGTCCTCTAAGTGGAACTATCGCCGTCCTCTAAGTGGAACTATCACAGTCCTCTAAGTGGAACTATCGCCGTCCCTCTAAGTGGAACTATCACAGTCCTCTAAGTGGAACTATCTCCGTCCTCTAAGTGGAACTATCGCCGCCCTCTAAGTGGAACTATCGCCGCCCTCTAAGTGGAACTATCGCCGCCCTCTAAGTGGAACTATCGCCGCCCTCTCAGTGGAACTATCGCCGTCCTCTAAGTGGAACTATCGCAGTCCTCTAAGTGGAACTATCACAGCCCTCTAAGTGGAACTATCGCCATCCTCTAAGTGGAACTATCACAGTCCTCTAAGTGGAACTATCGCTGTCCTCTAAGTGGAACTATCACAGTCCTCTAAGTGGAATTATCACAGCCCTCTAAGTGGAACTATCACAGTCCTCTAAGTGGAACTATCGCCATCCTCTAAGTGGAACTATCACAGTCCTCTAAGTGGAACTATCACAGCCCTCTAAGTGGAACTATCGCCATCCTCTAAGTGGAACTATCACAGTCCTCTAAGTGGAACTATCGCCGCCCTCTAAGTGGAACTATCGCCGCCCTCTAAGTGGAACTATCGCCGCCCTCTAAGTGGAACTATCACAGCCCTCTAAGTGGAACTATCGCCGTCCTCTAAGTGGAACTATCGCCGCCCTCTAAGTGGAACTATCGCCGTCCTCTAAGTGGAACTATCGCAGTCCTCTAAGTGGAACTATCGCCGCCCTCTAAGTGGAACTATCGCAGTCCTCTAAGTGGAACTATCGCAGTCCTCTAAGTGGAACTATCGCAGTCCTCTAAGTGGAACTATCGCCGCCCTCTAAGTGGAACTATCGCCGTCCTCTAAGTGAAACTATCGCAGTCCTCTAAGTGGAACTATCGCAGTCCTCTAAGTGGAACTATCGCCGCCCTCTAAGTGGAACTATCGCCGCCCTCTAAGTGGAACTATCGCCGTCCTCTAAGTGGAACTATCGCCGCCCTCTAAGTGGAACTATCGCCGCCCTCTAAGTGGAACTATCGCCGTCCTCTAAGTGGAACTATCGCCGTCCTCTAAGTGGAACTATCGCAGTCCTCTAAGTGGAACTATCGCAGTCCTCTAAGTGGAACTATCGCCGCCCTCTAAGTGGAACTATCGCCGTCCTCTAAGTGGAACTATCGCCGTCCTCTAAGTGGAACTATCGCCGCCCTCTAAGTGGAACTATCGCCGCCCTCTAAGTGGAACTATCGCCGCCCTCTAAGTGGAACTTTCACCGCCCTCTAAGTGGAACTATCGCCGCCCTCTAAGTGGAACTATCATTGAAATGACACCTTTTCCCCTTGTCTTTCTTCAGTGAAGTTGCCCAAATATCCGGAGTTTGTTCACAATTATGGGATGTGCCCTGTCCACTAATATTGAATCGTGCCCAGCCTGACCCGTATAAAATAAAGCAGTTCGCAGCTGCCACAAAGTAGAGACCTTTGTCCCATCTATCTGCGCTGTACATAGCCTTGAAAGAATAGGGTTCAAACCTCATAGTGACCTGCATAATCTTATTCAATTAATTGTTCTTTTGGAAGTACAAATAACAAGCCACACTTGTCCCATAGGTGCACTATTGTCCAGTCCACAAATACTGTTGCCTGTTGGAAGAGTCTATGGAAATCTGGCTCCATGATTTACAGAGTGTCCTGCCAGCAGTCGTATAGCTGACGGGGTGTTCAGTGTTGATCCAGGAGCAAGTACCTTAAGGATGAACATTTCTGGAGGAAATGAGGGTTAATGACTGGAAGTATATCTCAATTTAGTACATTTGTTTTTACAGGCATAAAGGGCATAGTCATTAACTTTAACACGGTATTAATTTATAAGCAATGAAAAGGAAAGCAGCTCATGAAACCTGAGCAGCGAGGCTGGAAATGGGGCACATTTGACTAGACCCTGTTTACATCCACAGTTTGAAATTGATGCATTTCCTGATGGAAGGTGATAAAGATGCAATGGTCTCTCCTACTTACCTATCAGCCGAAAGATTTAAAACCTTGGGTCTTGCCACCTTTCAAAGGAAATTATATTAATTATAATCTATTTTTTATAATAACAAACACAGTTGCTGCATAGACTGCAGAAGGTACAATTTAGCATTATTCCCAGTGCAGACCCTGGTCCTGGCCAGATGCCTGGGGCATAGAATTATAGAAGGACCATGGAGGTTTACAGCACAGAAGGCGGCCATTTGGACCATTGTGTCTGTGCCAGCTCTTTCCTATTGTAATCAAAACTAATCCCACTGCCCTGCTCTTTCTCTTAGTCCTGTACCTTTCTCTGCTGCAAGTGTTTCTCTACTCTGGATGGAATCCCCGCCGAAGCACTACTGGCGCGAATTCATGAACTCATTTCTCTTATATGGAAGGAGGAGAGCATGCCAGGGGATCTCAGAGATGCTGTAATTGTGACCATCTTCAAGAAAGGTGACAAGTCGGATTTCTGTAATTACAGAGGAGTTTCCCTGCTGTCTGCCACAGGGAAAGTCATCGCAAGAATCCTCCTCAATCGCCTTCTCCCAGTGGCCGAAGAGCTCCTCCCAGAGTCGCAATGCGGATTCCGCCCACTAAGGGGCACAATGGACATGATCTTCACCGCACGTCAATTACAAGAGAAATGCAGGAAACAGCACCAACCAACATGGCCTTCTTTGATCTCACAAAGGCCTTCGACACTGTCAACCGTGAGGGATTATGGAGTATCCTCCGCAAATTTGGCTGCCCTCAAAAGTTTGTCACCATGCTCCGCCTGCTTCACGACAACATGCAAGCCATGATCTTGACCAACGGATCCACCACAGACCCAATTCACGTACGAACCGGGGTCAAGCAAGGCTGTGTCATCGCACCAACGCTCTTCTCGATCTTGCAGCAATGCTCCATCTCACCCTCAGTAAGCTGCCCGCTGGAGTGGAGCTAATTTACAGAACAAACGGGAAACTGTTCAACCTCCGTCGCCTCCAGTCCAGATCCAAGGTCGTCCCATCCTCTGTCATCGAATTACAGTATGCAGACGACGCTTGCGTCTGCGCTCACTCGGAGGTCGAACTCCAAACCATCGTCAACACCTTCACTGAAGCATACGAGAGCATGGGCCTCACACTAAATATCCGTAAGACAAAGGTCCTCTACCAACCTGCCCCCGCCACACAGTACTGCCCCCCGATTATCAAAATCCACGACAAGGCCTTGGACAACGTGGACCACTTTCCATACCTCGGGAGCCTACTGTCAACAAGGGCAGACGTCGACGACGAAGTCGAACACCGCCTTCAGTGTGCCAGTGCAGCCTTCGGTCGCCTGAGGAAGAGAGTGTTTGAAGACCAGGACCTCAAACCTGGCACTAAGCTCATGGTCTACAGAGCAGCAGTGATACCCGCCCTGCTGTATGCCTCAGAGACATGGACCATATACAGCAGGCACCTCAAAGCACTGGAGAGGTACCACCAACGCTGCCTCCGCAAGATCCTGCAAATCCATTGGCAGGATAGGCGCACCAACGTCAGTGTTCTCGCTCAGGCCAACATCCCCAGCATCGAAGCTTTGACCACGCTCGATCAGCTCCGATGGACGGGTCACATTGTCCGCATGTCCGATACGAGACTCCCAAAACAAGCGCTCTACTCGGAGCTCCGGCACGGCAAGAGAGCCCCAGGTGGGCAGAGGAAACGCTTCAAGGACACCCTCAAAGCCTCCTTGAAAAAGTGTAACATCCCCACCGACACCTGGGAATCCCTGGCCCAAAACCGCACAAAGTGGAGGAGAAGCATCCGGGAAGGCGCCGAACACATCGAGTCTCTTCACCGGGAGCAAGCGGAAGCCAAGCACAGGCAGCGCAAGGAGCGCACGTCAACCCAAGCACCCCACCCACCTGCCCCTTCAACCACCGTCTGCCCCGCCTGTGACAGAGACTGTAGGTCCCGCATTGGACTCATCAGTCACCTGAGAACTCATTTTTAATGTGGAAGCAAGTCATCCTCGGTTCCGAGGGACTGCCTAAGAGAAGCCTCTTTCTTTAAAAGATGCAATGGTCTGAGTGACTTGCTAGACCACTTCAGAGGGAAGTTAAGAGTCAACTACGTTGGTACGGGACTGGAGTCACATATAGGCCAGACCGGGTAAGGATGGCAGGTTTCCTTCCCGAAAGTACATTAGAGAACCAGTTGGGTTTTTACGACAATCCTTCATGGCCACTTTCTACTGATAATAGCTTTTTATTTCCAGTGTGGTAGCTTTACAAGGTTCATACCTCATTCTAATTGTATAACTGAAAGACAGCCCTGTGTAAAGGCCACTCCTTCAAGGCAACTTATTCAGTCGGGTGAATAGGCAGCTGACATTCATGTGTCTAGGCTCACACATGAGGAATAGCCACTTGGACAAGGTGTAGGAGGGATGCCTATATTTAAGGAATGAGGCCATGACATCAAGAGAGGAGTGAAAAAAAATGTAAAGGGAGTGAAATAAAAAGAATTTCAAAATCAGTCCTAATAGCCTTGAGAAGGTTTCCTATTTACCGAAGCACAGAGGCCCATGCTCACCTGAAATGTTTCACCACATTCTGGAGTGCTGCCATTTACTTGCCTACATTTACTTAGTCATCTTGGGACAAGCTGCATCCAGTTTATACCCTGAGGATTTCCACACCTTATGATTAGTTAAGAAAGGAGACTGATACGTCACTCACCACATGTTGCCGCCTGTATTTATTATATATGTTGAAGCTGAGAGTACACGGAGGCGTGAAGCTTTTAATGATTGAGTCACTCGGGCATGGGCTGCTTTGTGAAGGCCTAATAAAATGTAGAGGGCTGAGCGATAAAGAGTAATTGTTTACTCTGGGACTGTTTTCTCTTCAGAAGAGAAGGCTAAGCGGAAAATCGGTAGAAGTTTTTAGGATTATGAAGAAGTTTAATAAGCTTCAAGCAGGTAAATTTTTCTGTACATACACATTTCCAGAACTGGAGGCGTAGATTCAAGATAAAGTAATCTAAAATAAACAGGCAATTCAGACAGAATGTGGATCAACATATGGAACGGGCATTCTCCCAGTGCAGGCGATCTGCACACTTTATAAGGGGGTTGCAAAGAGTAGAAAAATAAAGACTTGCATTTATATAGCGCTTTTTGCGACTTCAGGATGTCCCAAACTACTTGACAGCCAATGAAGTACCAAGTGTAGTCACTGTTGTAATGTAGGAAACACGGCTGCCGATTTGTGCACAGCAGGATCCCACAAACAGCAATGTGATAATGATCAGATCATTTGTTTTAGTGATGTTCGTTGAGGGTTAAATATTGGCCAAGACACCGGGGAGAACTGCCCTGCTCTCGGTTTAACGTCTCCTCTGAAAGTTGACACCTCTGACAGTGCTGCACTCCCTTAGTACTGTACCTGGAGTGTCAGCCTGGATTTTGTGCTCAAGACTCTGGAGTGGGACTTGAACCCACAACATTCTGACAGAGGCGAGAGTGTCTACCAACTGAGCCACGGCTGAGACACACGGGCAATAAGACAAGTTCCTGGCATCTGAAAAAAAAATTCGTGGTTAATAAATTTTGTAAATGATATGGAGATAGGGGATCATTAGATGGGCAGGTGAGCTGGACACATGAATTTCCATGGAGTTCTTCTCCCATCTCCTGCTGGAGCAGCCTGTGGAAGTTCTGGGCAATGGTCTTGTCCTGCCTGAAATATGTTATGATGCTATAGAGATACCACTACAACAGCAAGAGAGATGGGGGGAGAAATTCAGTATCGCCCCATTTGGGGCGCAATTATCGGCCGGGCGCAAAAGATTAGCGCCTGGCGCTAATTATCGCCACCGACTGCAAACTTGACTTTTAACGCCCCTGGAGGTGATTGGAGCGCTAAATCAGGCGCTTCACACCTGTCTTAAGGCGCAAAGGCCGAGGAGCGAGGCGCTACCTCAGAGCGCTGGCGAAGCTCATGTGATGTCAGTCAGCAATGGAACACACACACAATGGCACGGGCCAGTTCTTAAAGGGGATGGTTAATCTTGCTTTCCATCCACATCCTGCTCATTGCAGCCTTGAATCTCGGCCTGGAGAGACCTGCACAAAGGGTAATAAGAGAAGCTGGTGGCAGATTGGGGGGACCGAATTGGAAAGTTGGTCATATTGAGGCTTATTAATGTTTACATTTACCAATACTATCAACTGCGCAAGACCTGTACACCAGAAGTCACCAGCACTGATGTAAGTTAAAAGAGCCTTTTGTTGTGATGATGTCACTCACAAACAATGCAGTGATGTTTTTGCAAAACAAAGCCATGGTGCGTGATAAATTGAACCACCACATTGCTGTGCTTGGTGTACATACAAAGACTTGCCAAGCACTTTAATATTGTGCCCCCTTAAAAGCCAATCACGTCCATGTTCAGCTTTTCCTAATTTTCTAAATGGTGTCAGCTGTGGCTCAGTTGGTAGCACCCGCGCCCCTGGGTCAGAAGGTCGTGGGTTCATAGTCCCACTCTAGAGACTTGAGCACAGAAGTCTAGGCTGACACTCCCAGTGCAGTGCTGAGGGAGTGATGCACTATCGGAGGTGCCGTCTTTCGGATGAGACGTTACACCGAGGCCCCGTCTGCCTTCTCGGGTGGACGTAAAAGATCCCACGGCCACTATTTCGAAGAAGAGCAGGGGAGTTATCCCCGGTGTCCTGGGGCCAATATTTATCCCTCAATCAACATCACTGAAAAAAACAGATTATCTGGTCATTATCACATTGCTGTTTGTGGGAGCTTGCTGTACACAGATTGGCTGCCGTGTTTCCTACATTACAACAGTGACTACACTTCAAAAAGTACTTAATTGGCTGTAAAGCACTTTGGGGCATCTGGTGGTTGTGAAAGGTGCTATATAAATGCAAGGTTTTTTTTCAGGTAAATTAACTGGGAGATGTAATGAGGGAATAGAGCGACCTAGGAACTGAACCTCTGGATGAACACACATTTGTAACTTTAAACCAACACTCTAATCCCTGTGGTTATAATGTGCTCTTTCAAATCTGTCTGCTACAGGGTTCAGCTGAATGGACGCAATTACTGTGGCTACAAAAACAGAACCTTCAGAAAACAGGGTGAGTCATGTGTGACTATCAAATGTTTCTGTAACACCCTGAAGGTTTGGTCTGATGATGCGGTGCCTGTAGCTTGTGCCTTGCTAAGTCTTGACAACAGTATGATTGTTGAAGTGAGGAGGCTGACACCAGCTACACTGTGTGTCACCCCCCAGTTCTTGTATATATTAATCTTAGTGTACTCGAGGGCGTGAAATTATTAATGATTAGTCACTCGGGCAGTGATCTGCTTTGTGAAAAGGTATCTATAAACACTGTTACAACCAACAAGAGAGATAGCGAACAGCAGGCAAAATCTAGGGTTTTTTTCTTAATTGGACTCTGTTTGACTCCTGATAGGGGAGGGGGAAATCCTGCAAATGTCTCTTGGCTCCAGGCGAAGAGGAGCAGGGAGTTCTCCCAGTGTCCTGGCCAGCATTCGTCTCGCAACCAAAAACAGATTATTGAATGATTCATTCCTTTGGCTGTTTGTGGGACTTTCTGTGAGCACCGTGTTTGCCTGCATAACAACAGTGACTGATTCACTGGTTGTGTCGGACTTTGGGACACCCTGGGAATGGGCTACTCTCAGCCACCCCAAAAGAAAACAGTGCTATCTAATCACGTTATCATTGCACAAAACATTTTTATTACTTTACAGCAAAAGAAACACGGATAACACGGTGGCATAGTAGTTAGCACTGTTGCCTCACAGCGCCAGGGACCCGGGTTCGAATCCGGCCGCGGGTGACTGTCTGTGTGGAGTTTGCACATTCTCCCCGTGTCTGCGTGGGTTTCCTCCGGGTGCTCCGGTTTCCTCCCACAGTCCAAAGATGTGCAGGTTAGGTTGATTTGGCTATGATAAATTGACCCTTAGTGTTAGGGGGGATTAAATACGTGGGGTTACGGGGATAGGGTGGGATATGTGTCGGTGCAGGCTCGATGGGCCGAAATGGCCTCTATCTGCATTGTGGGATTGGATTCTGTGATTCTGTGAAATCACAAAGGTGGTACAATGTAGGTGATCTAGTGGATCCTCGACACGGCCCCATAAGCTCCAAGATTCTACGGCTGTGAAAATCACTGGGGAATTTACTGTTACCCATGGGATTTCCCTCCTTCCATATAGGCCCAGTAGAATGACCTGTTCAGGCCTTGGCCTTGGCGGGGGCTGAATAAAAATTCGCAGCTTCGGGGCTCTACTTTAAATCCTCGCTGCCTCGTTGAGTGCTGCAGAATTTTTGCGGCCGTGAAATTGCAGGCTCCTTCTTGGCAGTGAGGATCCCCCCCACATCCCGGGAGCCAGTCCTGTATTATTAATAATCCACCCCGTGCCCCCCCCCACCCAGGAAAATGGGTCCGGGTTGTGCTGGGGTGGAGGCCAGCAGTCCTGCCTGCTGCTACTCTGCCCGCGAGAGGAGAATCCAGCCCATTGTGTCCTACTGTTTAAAGGCACCTTCAGTGATATCGCCACTCGGGTAGAAAGCTGCGTGTGTGCTATTCTTAGCTAATTGATTAGCGCATTCAGGTGAAATTCCTCTACTTTTAACAAAGTCTTAAACCATTTCTAATTTGGAAAAAAATAGCACACGGGATAATTTCTGCCCCTCACTGTTAAAATTTTAAAAAGCGTTCTGAAATTGCAAATTAAAACATAGCTGGCTTTAATCATACTTTTTTCTTTTAAAAGAAAAGTCCTGATAGTAATTTTTTATTATTCATTCTCAGGATGTGGGCATTGCTGGCAAGACCAGCATTTATTGCCCATCCCTAGTTGCCCTGTTTTGATACAATTGAGTGGCACATCTGAGGGCAATTAACAGTCAACCATGTTGGTGTGGGATTGGAGCCAGGTATGGTCATTAGTGAACCAGTTGGGTTTTTTTTTTATGACAATCCCACATCTTAATACCAGCTTTATATTTCCAGATTTTTTTAAAAACTGCATTCAAATTCTCAAACTACCATGGTGGTGGGATTTGAACTAATTCGCTGGATTACTAGCCCAGTACCATAACCACTACACTACCCGACCCATTCCCAGTGAGAGTCTCTCTCTAAGTAACACACACAAGCCACTTCACAGAAAGTGACACCAGGCCATAAATCTATATGTTTGGACAAGACGAAACTTGGTTAAAATGCAAAT
Source organism: Squalus acanthias (assembly GCA_030390025.1). Lineage (NCBI taxonomy): Eukaryota > Metazoa > Chordata > Chondrichthyes > Squaliformes > Squalidae > Squalus > Squalus acanthias. Next base: position 126,109,959 of record CM059434.1, read on the forward strand.
TGCTCATCTCCACAGAAGCACAGCTTTTAACACACGAGGAACAGTCTCTGTTACTTGGTGATGTGGATGACAACATTTGCAGACTGGGAATGCTGCCGGATCCCCAAGACCTGCCAACACATCTATTAGTTTATTGCCTATAATAACTGCCATTGCAAAAGAAAAAGCAAGGTTTGCATTTCTATAGCGCTTTTCACGACCTCATGACCTCCCAAAGCGCTTTACAACCAATGAAGTATTTTTGAAGTGTAGTCACTGTTGTAATGTAGGAAACACGGCAGCCAATTTGCTCACAGCAAGCTCCCACAAGCAGCAATGCGATCATGACCAGATTATCTGTTTTTTAGTGATGTTGGTTGAGGCATAAATATTGGCCAGGACACCGGAGAGAACTCCCCTGCTCTTCTTCGAATACTGCCATGGGATCTTTTACATCCACCTGAGAGAGCAGACGGGGTCTCAGTTTAAAGGCAGTCTCCTCCGACAGTGCAGCACTCCCTCAGTACTGCACTGTCAGCCGAGATTTTGTGCTCAAGTCTCTGGAGTGGAACTTTGAACCCCCAACCTTCTAACTCTTAGGCGAGAGAGTGCTACCCGACTGAGCCACGACTGACACTGGCATTGGAAAGTGATCTGTAATCTTGGTGGGGGCAGCATTCAGGGCGCTAAAATTGGCCTCAGTGCCTTTGAGTTAGGGAGTGGATAGTTAGGCACGTTTACTGTCCCTGATCACTGTCCAACAATCCTTGCTTGAAGGGTGGAATGAGGTCAAGATCAGGCTTGGCTGTGATAGTCAACTTGGCTGCTGACGGTCACTGTTGTGGCTAACACCTGAAGAATGGCCACTTGGATTGGGTATTGTAAGGGTGACTGGCGCCGATGGAATTGTATCCCAGTGCAAGTCCGACATACTGAATGACGGCCACACCCAGCTGTTGTTTTAAGCAATCTTCCGTTGTTCACTTGCGTAGTAACGAATTCAGTCTTATGGTTATAATCACTTTATTTTTTCTACTTTAACATAAAAAACAACCTAAAAGCAGAGTATAATTTGTTCAGAGTATAATACAATTTACAAGCAGAGTTTTGTCTGTAGATTTGAACATAGGCATGCGCTCATCCTTGTACGTTTCTCTCTTCTAAAACTTAACACAAAAGCTTCTTTTTTATACACTGTTTTTCTCCTTATCAAACTGCCTTATATGGTAGTCTCTGGTCAATGCACAGTCCTTCAGCCGATTCTTACGCACACCAGTTTACATTTCTCTACAACATACGTATATCAACAACCTTTCACGTAAGTTGCAGCGTCCTTGTTGTTGTGACCGTAACAGTTATAATCTAAATATTCTATTATGGCACTACTAGAAACATCCCAAGGCCTTACTTCAATCTTGAACACTGGCTAGGGTGATCCATAATTCTCTTTCTCTCTCGATTGTTGCTAGGTTAGGGTACCTCTCTCTCTCTCCCTCCCTCATGTACCAACACCAGCACAAAGTCAATGGCATCAGGAGAGGTGTGGAGAGGAGGGAATTTTTTTTTTAAAACCCTCTTCAACACATTTTCTGTGGATTCTTGCAGACAGTTTTCTTTTCTTTCTTCTAAATTAGCAGGCACAATTGTGGATTATTATTTATCACTGAGGACCTGCCTGGCTCGCAGGTGCTAAAAATTCTGGCAAGGACCTGAGCTTATCACAGTTAAATTTGGTATTGCAGTGATTCAGACTATTTAAGCACCCTATGCTTAGTTAACAGCAGCTGGGACGTTACAGTTGGCCTCAGTACCCCCACCCCGGGGTAGGGGGAATGGCCTCTTGAGTGAGGTGCTGACAGTTCGCTGGCACCCTTGGAACTAGACCTCACTACTCCTGCTCATACAACTGTGGAGTCGTACAGCAGGAAGGAGGCCATTCGGCCCATCGTGCCCGTGCCGACTCTTTGAAAAAGCTGTCCAATTAGTCCCACTCTCCCCCACTCCCCCGCTCTATCCCCATAGCAAATTTTTCAGTTTCAAGTATATATCTAATTCCCTTTTGAAAGTTGCTATTCATATCTGCTTCCAGCACCCTGTCAGGCAGTGCATTCCAGATCCGAACAACTCGCTCCGTGAAAAAAAATGTCTCCTTATCTCCCCTCTGGTTCATTTGTCAAATATCTTAAATCTTTGTCCTCTGGTTACTGATGAACAGTATGTGCCTTTAACTATTGTTACGTGGAGTTTGATATCCCAATCCAAATTTTTTATTGTAACTGCTATCTTCAACAGTGGGTTAAAGTTCATACAGATAATACTGTACGTAGATGAAAAATACATTCCATGTTCAAACCCCTTTACATTGTGCACATGCTTAGTCTCTTAGAGTTGCAAAAGCCAGCAGGAAAAACCTTCTTTAGCAAGTTCGTCTTTTCTTTATTTAATACACCTTTCTTCTTGCCAATTTTTCTCCCTTCCTCTCTGCTTTTCAAGTTGTTGGCTCCTTGTTATGGTGTAGTTCCACAAGCACCAGTTCCCCTCCGTACCTCGTCCAAATGGCCATTCCTCATGTATGAGCCTTGACAGTGAGTGGCAAAAGTCTATTCAATGTAGGAAGCATCACACCAGAGTCCTATCCTCACCTGCACACTTCCAGTGTCAGCCGCGGCTCAGTGGGTAGCACCTTCCCCTCTGAGTCAGAAGGTTGTGGGTTCAAGTCCCACTCCAGAGACTTGAACACTATAATCTAGGCTGACACTCCAGTGCAGTGCTGAGGGAGTGCTGCACTGTCGGAGGTACCACCTTTTGGATAAGACGTTAAGCTGAGGTCCCGTCTACTCTCTCAGGTGGACATAAAAGATCCCATGGCATTATTTAGAAGAAAAGCAGGGGGAGTTATCCCCGGTATCCTGGACAATATTTATCCCTTAATCAACATCATTAAAACAGATTATCTGGTCATTGTCACATTGACTTTTGTGGGAGCTTGCTGTGTGTAAATTGGCTGCCGTGCTTCCGACATTGCAACAGTGACTACACTTCAAAAGTAAAGCGCTTTGGGACATCCGGTGGTTGCGAAAGGCGCTATATAAATGCAAGTCTTTCTTTTTTTCTTTCTTCCTGCAGGAGTCACTGGATAGCCATGCTCTCTAAACATTTAAATAAAGGTCGGGTAAGTCTACAGTGCCCATGGGCCCAGACTTGCCACGGCATGGGATGTATACTCCATGTGGTGTTAAACCAAAGGGGCGTGCAATTAACTCCCTCCAATGACTCTCACTCTGCATTGCCCTGCAGTTCAGATTTACATTTCTAATTTAGCTTAACTACAAAGCTGAAATTGATTTACACCAACACTAAACATGCAATGTAAATTCACCTTGAGTACCAGTTTTGGCTGCCTATTCTACCACTGACATAATGGTGTTGCTAAAATCCTGAATCATCCCAGTATGTTTAAAGTCAGTCGAGTTTGGAATTCTCATACAATGATTTTATCTGATTATTCCATTTTGGCTTTTTGGAGTCCACCAGCCTCACAATTTTGCATTGGATGTCAAAGAAAGAAGAAAATCCAGACCTGGCATTGACCGACTCCCCTGATCATCCGATATCATTCAACAAAGCACCAGTCCAGACATCTGCTGATCAAGTGGGGTTTCATTATTGTTTTGAAATGACTATAAAACTCAAGATCACACTGTAGCAGTTTGTTCAGAGATGCACAAGGGGTTCGGAGATGCACAAGGGCTCAGACTGACTCGCTCAGTTTTTCATTCCCTTGACTTAGAGAGCTTCACATCTCTATATAGGTACTTATTTTTTATCGTTGCATCAATTTTGAGGAGCAGTGAAGGACTAACCTACCAGTTCTGTGTTCCCTGCTTACTTTTCCACCTGGCACTGTATGATGGCTAGAAGTGGAGCTGATGATAAGGTGCCACGTCATGGGTTAAAAAAGAAAAGGACTTTGTGCTGGGCTGTTAGGTGCTATAGTTCAGATTGTGCCTTTAATCAATTGTTAAAATGGAGTTTGTTGCTTCAAATCTAATTAACATCCATTGTCCCTTTGCTGTTTTGGGGAAGACACAACTGAGGAGTGGGCTCCAAGAACCTGAAAGATGGTGCTGGAGGAGTGATTGTTTAGGCTGCTGTGACTTAAACTGTGAAAGGAGCAGGTGCCCGACTTTCTTCTACTGGGTGCTAAGGAACACTTATTTTCTGAGCGTAAAGCAGAGGAAAAAGGTTTGAGGTCATTTTGGAATATAAATTAACAACAACTATTTTGCAGTCCTCGGGTACAAACCCTGCATTTCTCGAGCTCCAAAAATATTGTTCAGAGTCTTGGAGATACTCAGCAGGTCAGGCAGCATCTGTGAAGAGAGAAACAGAGTTAACGTTTCAGGTCGATGACCTTTCGTCAGAACTGGAAAAAAGCAGGAAATGGAACTTAACTGGCCCATAAAAGACTCCAGATGTTTTTGTCCCCACCTGGAATATTATTCAGGCAAACGTCGCTCTATATGATAAGGTGCATCATGACATCAGTCTTGAATTTGCCTTTTACCAATTTGTACCAATGTCTTACCTCCTGCTGTTGTGGTCTGACTTGAAATAGTTTCCGAATTAACCTTTTGTAATTCCATTTAGTATCTTTTATACATCTATAATATTCTCTCTCATTGGCTTCTTTTGAAGGCTGAAGACTCCCGTGTTTTAAAAAAAAAGTACAGGAAACTCTTTATTAACCGGCACCGACGGGACCGGCGTGGTGCCGGTTAATCAAAAAGTCCGGATAACGGAGAGTTATATCTCCCAACGTACGAGAGCCCCGTACACATTGACATGCGCCTGCATTCGGAGCTCCGTCTCCCCGGGGACCGCCAGCTGACCATCTGTCGTGTCCGCTGCCTACCCGGGCTGCACATTCCCCTCCCAATCTACACGCTCCGATACAAGGCAAACGCCTCGGGGTTTTTTTTAAAGTTAACTTTAAACGAGAGATGAAGGAAAACCCCGGTTACCTACTCAAGAATTTTGCCGGTTAAGAGAGATTTCCAGATATTTGGGTGCCGGTTAATAAAGAGTTTCCTGTAATATATTAATTCATCACAGGAACATTCAGTCCGAAGCCATTGCACACAACCTTTTGATACATTACACAGCTCAATCTCAGAAGCCTTTTTACAATGTGACCTAAATTGTAAAACAAGTCAGATCAACACCAATCTCATTTAATTTTGGACCCTCACATCTACCATCATGAAGGGAAATCCATCTCTCGGTTTAGACTGCATTTAAACCTTGGCGAAAAGAGCATTTCCAAATCATCCCTCACGCATCTCCTGCTGACTGGCATCAGAGCAGCATTGGCAGAGGCTTTGAAGCAGATTATCTACCCCCTTCTTTAATTCGAGAAATTATGCATTCCAGAAAGAAATATTTATAAAAATGTGATTGACAGGAAAGATGTGATTGCACTAGAGAGGGTGCAGAGGAGATTTACGAGGATGTTGCCAGAACTGGGGAATTTTATCTATGAGGAAAGATTGGATAGGCTGGGGTTGTTTTCTTTGGAACAGAGGAGGCTGAAGGGAAACTTAATTGAGATGTATAAAGTTATGAGGGGCCTAGATAGAGTGGATAGGAAGGACCTATTTTTCCCCAGAGAGGTCAATAATCAGGGAGCATAGATTTAAAGTAATTGGTAGAAGGATTAGAGGGAAGTTGAGGAGAACTTTTTTCACCCAGAGGGTGGTGGGGGTCTGGAACTCACTGCCTGAATCATAGAATGGTTACAGCACAGAAGGAGGCCATTCGGCCCGTCGAGCCCGTGCCGGCTCTCTGCAAGAGCACTTCAGCTAGTCCCACTCACCCCGCCCCCCCCTTTCCCCGTAGCCCTGCAAATCTTTTCTCCTTCAGGTACTTATCCAATTCCCTTTTGAAAGCCACGATTGAATCTGCCTCCACCACCTTTTCAGGCAGTGCATTCCAGATCCTAACCACTTGCTGCGTAAAAAAGTTTTTCCTCATGTCGCCTTTGTTTTTTCTGCCAATCACCTTAAATCTGTGTCCTCTGGTTCTCGACCCTTCCGCCAATGGGAACAGTTTCTCTCTATCTACTCTGTCCAGACCCCTCATGATTTTCAACACCTCTATCAAATCTCCTCTCAACCTTCTCTGCTCTAAGGAGAACAAGCCCCAGCTTCTCCAGTCTATCCATGTAACTGAAGTCTTTCATTGGAACCATTCTTGTCAATCTTTTCTGCACCCTCTCTAAGGCCTTCACATACTTCCCAAAGTGCGGTGCCCAGAATTGGACACAATACTCCAGTTGAGGCCAAACCAGTGTTTTATAAAGGTTCATCATAACTTCCTTGCTTTTGTACTCTATGCCTCTATTTATGAAGCCAAAACTCTACTGCCCATGTCCTAACTCGCACCAAGTTCTGTTCACCCGTCACCCCTGTGCTCACTGACCTATGTTGGCTCCTAGTCCGGCATTTTAAAATTATCATCCATGTTTTCAAACCCCTTCATGACCTCATCCCTCCTTATCTCTGTAACTTCCTCCAGCCCTACAACCCTCCGAGATCGCTGCGCTCCTCAAATTCTGGCCTCTTTCGCTCCACCAATGGCGGCCGTGCCTTCAGCTGTTTCGGCCCCAAGCTCTGGAATTCCCTCCCTAAACCTCTCCACCTCACTATCCCCTTTTAAGACGCTTCTTAAAACCTACGTCTTTGACCAAGCTTTTGCTCACCTATCCTAATATCTCCTTATGAGGCTCAGTATCAAATTTTGTTTGATAATGTTCCTGTGAAATGCTTTGGTCTGTTTTACTATTTTAAAGGGGCAATACAGTATGATTCGACAAATGTGGAAGATGTCAAATGCGCGGCATGCTGCCTCCTCGAGGCTTCCAGAGTGCAATCTAACCCACCATGATCTCAGCCCCAAGCTGCTGATGTACCCTCTCCTTTTCCCACTCCTGATCCAGGCCCTACCACCCTGCTGCTGGTTCCCAGTGGGATCATTTCTAAAGCCCAAAGTATGGAACTCACTCTTTCTCCTCGAGCAAGATCCACATTGACAGGACTCCCACACCTGCAAAGTGACAGGACTCGCAGAACAGTAAAGGAGGAGAAACGCCGCTGCAAGCTTCCTTCAGTTGCGATCCACCTTCATAGGGACAGACTTAAATACTACAAGACGACAAGGCAGGTTATAGGAGGCGGCACTCGGCCAGCCCAGTGTTATCTCCTGTGAAACCATTGTTCAGTGATGGCCATGTCTCTCAACATCAGCTGTTGTGCTGCCTCTCCTGGGCTTTACAGCCATCAGTCGGGGCTAGGTTCCATCTACCTTTTCAGGCACCTACCAAAATGCCTATATATTTTTCCGAGAGGTTTGCTGATGTAACTTAATGTTATCTCTGTGTCCACTTGCATGCATCTACTGGCTGCAGCCCTGCAGCTTCCCTCCACTCCAGTCCCCCAGTTCCCACTCCAACTCCTTTTCATCTCCAGCCCTCCATGTGACACACTTTTCCTTCTCTCATCTATTTTAAACAAAAGCAGAAAATGATGGAGAAACACAGTTCGTCAGCCAGCATCCAAAGAGAAAGGACAGGTTATTGATGTTCCAGGTGTGTAATATTTCATCAGAACTGATGAAGGGTTACACACCCAAAATACCACAATCCGTCCTTTCTTTTCACAAATGATGACAGACATGTTGTATACTTCCAGCATTTCTATTTTTAGTTTAGTATTAGCAAGTTTTTCTTTATTTTTTCTCCAACATTCCTTTTCTCTCTAGGGTTCTCAAATGCATCATGACCATCCAACTCCTCGAGCACCTCTCCCCACACCCACCCCCACCACCATTCCCTTTCAATCCCCAACAATCTAGTTTTTCATCCTGTCCCCAGACTGAGATTACCCTGTTCAAGCTCACTAATGATATCCTGCATGACTGCGATCGTGGTGCATTATCCCCTCATGCTCGCTGCGGCCTTCTATACAATCGACCATGCTATCCTCCTCCATCCTATTCCATTGGACCATCTTCACATTGGTTCCATTCCGATCAGCACAATGGCTTCCCCTCCAGGACTCGCACAATCACCAGTGTGCCCCAAGCTTCCATCCTTGGCCCATTATTCACCTATATGCTGCCACTCAATGGCATTATCTATAGACTTGGTATCAGTTTCTATATGTATGCTAACAATACCCAGTTTCACCTCCATCACAACCCACAATTCCACATTACTGTGCTGTCCAACTGCTTGTCCTGAATCAAGCCATGGATGAGGCTAGAATTTGGCGAGACTGAAGCCATCCTGCCCAGCTCTCACCAGGAAGTTTGCACTTTTGCCCCATTCCCCCTCCCCCTTTAGACAGAGCCTGAAGAAAAGAAATCTCAGTGTCCTGTGTGATCCCGAGTCGGGCTTTGAATCCTACATCCGGTCCATTACCAATACCACCCTGTCTCTGGCACCAGCTCGTCACCATTGCTGCTCAAACTCATGCCTTTGTCATCTGAAAACATGACTCCTCACCAGCCTCCTGATTCCGTCCTACATAACTCCAGCTCATCCAGAATTCCACCACCTACATCCTACTCGACACTAATTCTTCCTCACCTATCACCCTTATCCTCACCAACCACTACTGGCTTCCTATCTCCTGACAAAATTTCAAAACCTCTATACCTGTTTGCAAATTCTTCCACAACTTCACTCCATCCTACTTCTACAACCTCCACCAGCCCTACGTCCCAGCTTGAACTCCCCACTCTGATGTTCCCACCCCCCTCCCCCTGCACCTCCTGCTCCACCTATGGTGGCAGAACCTTCATCCAGCTTACCCCACATTCTACAATTCTCTTCCCCCAAACCTCTCAACCTTCCCCATTTTCAAAAACCTCCTTAAAACCTACTTATTCAGTCTAAAAACCAATTTCTTCAACCACACATTCAGCCACCTCCCCCAACTGTTCTCCCTATCCCTGTTTCATCCAATCCATCCCTCCACCACCGGCGCACCATGGCTGCAGTATGTACCATCTACAAGACGTACTGCAGCAACTCACCAAGGCTTCTTCGGCAGCACCTCCCAATCCCGCGACCTCTACCACCCAGAAGGACAAGGACAGAAGGCGCATGGGAACACCACCACCTCCACCACCACCTCCAAGTTCCCCTCCAAGTCACACACCATCCTGAGGAGTTACTCAGCAAGGGTTCAGTCTCCTGATCAGTGTCTATATAAACCCCTGCTGTGCATATTGCTGCTGGCCGGGATTAAGATCAGATTCAGCTCTGAAGCCCCTATAGTTGAATACTTATGGTCAAGGCACACACATGAATATGGCACTGGGACAAAGTACCACAGGTGACCAGAGCAAATAGAGTTGTACCCCATCAAGAAGTCAATGCCTTTGAGAATGGAGGGGGAAAAAGGTGTTGAAAAAATACACTCCCCATTGAAAGGGCTTCGGAACTAGCCAGTCTTAATTTCAAGAATTCGCAAAAAATTGAGAGTAATTATCACTTCTCGGACCAATCTGCAACCATAGTTTTAACTTCTCTTGAAAACTACACGTTTTTAAACAAAGTAACTACAAAGCAGTTACCCGCACTAATAAGATCTTACCTGAACCTGGATATGCATCAACAGATCTGTTCCCTGTTGGAGTTTCAGATTCACTGCTTTAAACCATTTCATTTTTAATTTCTGCTTCATTCAAAGGGTGGTAGAGGCAGAAACCCCCCTCATCACATTTAAAAAGTACTTGGATATGCACTTGAAGTGCTGTAACCTACAGGGCTACGGACCAAGAGCTGGAAAGTGGGATTAGGCTGGATAGCTCTTTTTCGGCCGGCACAGACACGATGGGCCAAATGGCCTCCTTCTGTGCCGTAAATTTCTATGATTCTATGAAAAAAGGCGTAATTACAAAAAAAACAAGTGGGTCAAGGAATATGAAGAAGACAAGGGCAAGCAACCATGTCCGAGGGAATTCCAGTATTAAACTGTACCTTTGATAATATAAGAAAGTATGGAACGATAAAAAGGCCATTCATCCCCTCAAAATTCTCTTCACACACCATGTACAACTTGCAACTTGCCCAGTTATGGAAGCTATGTAACCTACTCAGTCTCCTGAGGAAAACATGATCACAGGTAAAACCTTCAAGCCTTCTCAAGGTTAATCAGATAAAACTTACAATCTGCACTAATCAGCTCTGGCAAGATCGTTTCACAGATGATTATAACGATGGCACAATCATTGTGCTCCCTTTGTATTTTGGTTATCTAGATCTGTGCTTATCCTTACAACCTTTATCCTTATTATCTTTTTAACAGAGTTAACTGTGTTTGCTGGGAATCTGTTCCAAATATCCACTAACATGAGAAAAATCATGCTTCCAATGTCTTGTCGTACAATAGATACGTGGAGCTATTGACTCAAAGTAAACTTTGACAGCCATCCAAGCAAGTGTTTTCTGATATTAAATCCTTACCATTGAAGAGTACTAGGCACCGCCTTTATACCAAAAGCCATTAGTCTAATCTATCGTTCCATCATTGGTATACAACATTTATCAGCAATCGATCATTAAACGGCACAGGCCAAAAGCAAAATCAGTTTTGGAATAGTAATCTGTGATATTACAAATAAAATATTATACAATGGCAGATGTTACTCCTCATCTCTGTAGACACCAGCGGCCAAAGTGTGACCAGACGATAGTTATTGGGGGGACTCAGCATGAGCCTCATTTGCCAACAGGTACAATGCAACCTTCCATCCATTATCTGCATATTTCCTCTTCTCTGGATTGTTTAACTCAGGGTTGATATTAGTTTAAAAGTGCACATCTAGAAGGAACAGGCACACCGGTCCAGGAGACAACATTAAATGCCTAGTTTCATGGGTTTAGCACCAAAGGGTCTAAGACGGGCAATCAGCAAGGCCAAAGAATTTAGTGCAACCTTTTTATTACAGCTTCCCAGAAACCTTTGGGTCCAGAGTAAAAACAAAACATGTTGGAAAAAGCTCGACACCATCCAGGACAAAGCAGCCCACTTGCTTGGCACCCCATCCACCACCTTAAACATTCACTCCCTCCACCACCGGCGTACCGTGGCTGCAGTGTGTTCCATCTACAAGATTCACTGCAGCAACTCGCCAAGGCTTCTTCGGCAGCACCTCCCAAACCCGCGACCTCTACCACCTAGAAGGACAAGGGCAGCAGACGCATGGGAACACCACCGCCTCCAAGTTCCCCTCCAAGTCACACAACATCCTGACTTGGGAGTATATCGGCCGTTCCTTCATCGCCGCTGGGTCAAAATCCTGGAACTCCCTCCCTAACAGCACTGTGGGAGCACCTTCACCACACGGACTGCAGCGGTTCAAGAAGGCGGCCCACCACCACCTTCTCAAAGGCAATTAGGGATGGGCAATAAATGCTGGCCTTGCCAACGACACCCACAACCCATGAACGAATAAAAAAAAAGTCTGTCAGCATCTGAAAAGAGACAAGGCAGGTTAACAGTTTAGGGATTGAGTCTTCATTGGAAGTTCTGCCAGTTAAAAAAATCAGGCAGATCTCCTGTTTCTGATCACCTTTGTGGAACTATAATGGAAAATGCAATGGTTGGACACTGAGTGAAAACAGGACCAGGTTCGCTGTGATGCTCTCCAGAGTGAAATGGTCTACTAACACTCACTGTCCAGGGTCACACATGGAGAATGGTAATTTTAGCAAGCTCATGAAGGATGGTCAGTGGCCATGGAACCATACCCTCGCCTGATTCAGTGCTTCCGGATGAGGAGGCGAAAAATTGAAAGGAGAAAAAAAATAAAAGTTAGCAAAAGAGTGACTGAGGTGCCTGACCAGAAACCAAACTGACCAATGATAGCACTATGCGGTATTCCAAACAAAGAAAAGTCTCATCTATCAATAAATTCATTCAGTCGTTTTTCCCTCTTCTTTGTTATTTTTTAATTTATTAACTCACGGGATGTGGGCATCGCTGGAAAGGCCGACATTTATTGCCCATCCCTAATTGCCATTGAGAAGGTGGTGGTGAGCTGCCTTCTTGAACCACTGCAGTCCGTGTGGCGAAGGGACTCCCACAGTGCTGTTAGTTAGGGTGTTCCAGGATTTTGACCCAGTGAAGGAACGGTGATATAAGTTCACGTCAGGATGGTGTGTGACTTGGAGTGGATCTTGGAGGTGGTGGTGGTCCCATGCTCCTGCTGCTCTTGTCCTTCTAGGTGGTAGAGGTCGCGGGTTTGGGAGGTGCTGCCGAAGAAGCCTTGGCGAGTTGCTGCAGTGCATCTTGTAGATGGTACACACTGCAGCCACGGTACGCCGGTGGGGGGGAGGGAATGTTTAAGGTGGTGGATGGGGTGCCAATCAAGCGGGCTGCTTTGTCCTGGATGGCATTAAGCTTCTTGAGTGTTGTTGGAGCTGCACTCATCCAGGCAAGTGGAGAGTATTCCATCACACTCCTGACTTGTGTCTTATAGTTGGTGGAAAGGCTTTGGGGAGTCAAGAGGTGAGACACTCGCCGCAGAATACCCAGCCTCTGACCTGCTCTTGTAGCCACATTATTTATGTGGCTGGTCTGGTTAAGTTTCTGGTCAATGGTGACCCCCAGGATGTTGATGGTGGGGATTTGATGATGGTAATGTCATTGAATGTCAACGGGAAGTGGTTAGACTCTTGTTGGAGATGGCCATTGCCTGACACTTGTGTGGCGTGAATGTTACTTGCCACTTATCAGCCCAAGCCTGAATGTTGTCCATGTCTTGCTGCATACGGGCACGGACTGCTTCATCATCTGAGGAATTGATGTTGAGTCGCCTTAAAGGTGAGATGGGTCAGTTCACAAACCCTGTCAAACCAGGACTTGGTGCCTCTCCTAAATCTGATCACTTTAATTGGGATATGACAGCCTGACCTCACTTTAAAATTTGAAAGGATGAGACCCAAGTTCCTTGGGGAGAGAATCTCATTTTTCATTTTGGGACGAAATAAAAAAAGTTTCTAATGTTCTTGGATCAGTTTTATTTTATCTACAGATATGATCAACATTCCCACAGTCAACATTTACATTTGGAGGTGCTGTAATGGAAACTTGGCACCTTTAGACAAAGACCAGATTCATATAATTGCAGCACAGAAGTTTCTGAAATTCTGTGTTGAGATTAATTGTGTTTTCTTGCCTGTTAAAATAGAAGATATCATCTGCGCAACAGTAATATTATAAATATAGGCCTGGATTTTTTTAAAGCGTATTTGAGGAAACATAATTGGGAGCAAAAAAAAAACGCTTTTTTGTGGTAAAATCAGCTTCAGATGAATGTGCAGAGTTGCATTTTGGAGTCTAGATTAATGGCTGGTTTTAATGGTTACCACCAGATTTGTTGACTATTAATTAAACTAATAATTACAGGCTGGAACAGCTTGAAATCTGCCAAGTCACTCTGTCCCTTCCCACATTCCAGGGTTAAACACAGGCAGCACTGGGGGCTCTTGCACTAGGTTCAAGTAGCACCTGTTGTTAGAATCAGCCTTTGTTCAGATTGCAGAAGTGGCTGCTGGAGGACTATGAATCACGTTGGTGGCAGCGGCAGCTGTACTGTAACAACCAGAAAGCAGGGCAGGTGTCTATCAGCTCCGACGGGTTGATAGAGCAACTGCTAATACACCCCCCGCCCACCCACCCCCTGCGGAAGGAGGCCAGCATTAATGTAAAATGCTGCTCCCCGTATAAACTAGGTGCTGGTAAAACAAAACCGGGAGGGGGGTAGTAGTATCCCGCCACTGGATCTGTCAGCTAAGATTGAGTTCTACAGTTTATTTCAAATGCAGTGTCTAAGGAAGTTCACACTTGCCAGAGAACAAGTCATTCGGGAATCCCGATCTAGTGGTTCGACGCACAGTTTGTGATCATTACTGCTTAATGAATAGTCCTGAAATGAAGAGCAGTGATTAAGAATCATGTTACCAATTTTATCCAGGTACCTTTTAACCCTACTTGCACTGCGGGCAAGTTTAATGTCTAGGTGCGTTCAGGTTAGCAACATGAGTAAAATAACTTGTCCTGCTGTGGCTCAGTGGGTAGCACCCTCTCTCGCCTCCGGGTCAGAAGGTTGTGGGTTCATGTCTCGCTCCAGAGACTTGAGCACAAAAATCTAGGCTGGCACTCCAGTGCAGTGCTGAGGGAGTGCTGCACTGTCGGAGGTGCCGTCTTTCGGAGGAGACGTTAAACCGAGGCCCTGTCTGCTCTCTCAGGTGGGCGTAAAAGATCCCGTGGCACTATTTTGAAGAAGAGCAGGGGAGTTATCCCCAGTGTCCTGGGGCCAATATTTATCCCTCAATCAACATCACCAAAAAAACAGATTATCTGGTCATTGTCACATTGCTGATTGTGGGAGCTTGCTGTGCGCAAATTGGCTGCCGCGTTTCCCACATAACAACAGTGACAACACTTCAAAAAGTACTTCATTGGCTGTAAAGCGCTTTGGGATGTCCGGTGGTCGTGAAAGATGCTATATTAATTCAAGTCTTTCTTTCTTTTCTTTCTTCAAGGGCCTATTTGACTTGTTAAAATGAATCAGAGATTGAACTGGCTGTGTTTATGATGTGACCAGATCAATGACTACTGACTTGCCACTCAATTGCCTGAAATAAAATTGGGGTTTGGAGCTCTTGTTTATCCAATCACAGGCTGATTTTTCCTAGTCTGGGACCCACCTCAGAATTAGACAGTGGGGCCTAGGAAATTTAGAACAAGATAAGGAAAAACTATTTCAAGCAGATAAGTTGTATAAATGTTTTATTTGGCTTTGAAAGCTTGACCTTTAGTTACTTACTATCCTCTGGAAAATTAAATGAGTTGAAGGCCGCCCATGATAGTGGAAACTGTACATCTGCTGTTGGAAGGCGGGGCCGAGAGCCTTGTAAACTTTTATCTGTTCGTATGGGGGATGGGATGTTTGGGTCAAGCAATCCTCTTCCATTCTCCACTGTTTCTTTAGAACAGATCAGGAAAAGTGTCTTTATTCCAAGAGTGATCAGTGTTTGAAGAAATTTATCAAGCAAGGTAATTGAAGCAAAAGAATTGGGGATATTCAAAGCAATGTTCCCTATAATTTTTTGGGGGGGCCGCACGTCCCCTTTAACGGGCTGTGCGGATGTGCAGCTTAAAGAGAACAATTGATTCAAAGTACAATTAGATGGCACAATGGGGGGGAGGGGTGATGGGTGGGGGTGGGTGGGGATATGGGGGGGGGTGGGTGCGGTGGTGGAGGTTTTTGTATTAGCAGGGTTTCTGTGAGCTTTGATGGGCTGATTCTCATTTTTCTACCCCTGACTCTTTATCTATAAAAGTAAAGTTGACATAGAAGAGGAAAGAACCCAAGTCGGGTTGAGCTGAAGTATTCAAATTGTTTATTAGTTGTGCAGGGTTAATGTTACAATACTAAACCTGCTCCTAACATTTGGGTATTTTATTAGTGTTTGTTTCTGTATCACAGTGCACGATCAGAAAACCTGTTAAAAAAGCCAACTGGCCCAGGCGGGTCACGTCACTTTGTGCCGATGCTGCTGATGCTGGCACCATCCCTCTGAAGGAAAACTCAGGCCCATCGGATGCTTCATCGTATCAATAATTATCCTAATTCCCTGACTTGTTCCATCTCTTGAGAAACGAAACCTAAATATCAGTTTGATTTCATTCACGTTGAAACTACTGTCAAAGATCCCATGGCGCTAGTTGAAGAGGAGCAGCGGAGTTCTCCCAGAGTCTTGGCCAACCTTTATCCCCTGAACCAACACCACTAAAAACGGATTATCAGGTCATTTATCTCATTGCTTTTTTTTTGTGGGATCTTGCTGTGCGGCAATTGGCTGCCACGTTTCCTACAACAGTGACTACGCTTCTAAAGTATGTCAATGGTTGTAAAGCGCTTTGAGACATCCTAAGGACATGAAAAGCACTATGTAAATACAACAGGGATCTCGGGTTCATGTCACGCTACAGAACGTGACTCGACATCGTTGTCTGTTTTTCCAGTTTTTAAAAAAATAAATAAAAAAGTTAAAAGCTTAACTGCAGACGGCAGCATTTGACACGTTGGACCCCCTGTGACCCCACCTCATTGTCTTAGCTGTACTCTGATGTGTCTTTGATGTAATGCCTCCCTGACGGATTGTATCTCTGCAGACACATTGTTCTCTGTGTATATATACGGTGTAATTGATTCCCTCACTGTACCTGTACCTGAAGAAGGAGCGGAGCTCCGAAAGCTCGTAATTTTAAATAAAACTGTTGGACTATAACCTGGTGTTGTGCGACTTCTCATTTATGTAAATACAAGTTCTTTCTTCTTTACACATCTTTGTTGAGAGCCACGTTCAAATGGGCTCTGTCTGTATTTCCACCTTTCAGACTGCAGTTTACACAGTTCTTAGCACCATAGGAAATGTTTTGTTCTCCTTAGCTGCGGTGATGTGGTGGAATTGTTCCCCTTTGGGTCTTCTGTTTTTTTGACAATCACCACTGGTTCTGGTTTTTTGCTCCCATTTGTAATGAGCAGAGTTCTTGAAAACCAGAAGCGTTTCCTCATTTTATAAAATAGGCCTTTACTGTTAACACACTTGTTCTTGTCAAAAGCTGCGCTATTCCTCTGATGTTATTGCTGAGTCCCACATATGTGGAGAAACTATTTGCGTCTATTAAATAATTTAATTATAGAAGCGTCGAATGGACGCAAAGCAAAAAAGGTTGAACGTGCAACACTTTCTGTTCTGGCGGAAGTAGTTCATCTGTTTCCACAGGCATAAGCCAAGCCACCCTCTATTAAATATATCAATGGCAGCAGGATCCCGCGTCTAAAAGAGCACCACCTGTGACAGACTGGACATGAAGTCATTTTTTCCGCTGTAGACTAATGATACCAAACTTGCAGCACACTAGTAAATCACTCTAATTTAGGTGGAAAATACTTTGAATCCACTTGCTTTGAAGACTAACTTATAAAACACAGAATGGTAATTTCAATTTTACTGTTAACAAAGGGATATTTTACTCGACAGCTGACTGATGCGTTACTGAGGGAAAATTCTGAGCACATCATCAATCGAAACAAGTGTTGTTTTCCCCTCTCCTGAATATGTTGATAATATATCCTGAGGTTTATCTAGCGAGCTTATTCATTGATGAGCAATGGCAGGCCTTCAAGGCGGAGATGGTTCGGGTACAAACCAAGCTTATTCCCATAAGGAGGAAAGACGGGTTCATCCAAAGCTCGAGCTCCCTGGGCGACAAGGGAAAGAGAGGCTAAAATAAAACACAAAAAGGAGGTTTATGACTATTGTCAGGCACAGAATGTAGTAGAAAACCAGGCAGAATACAGAGAGTGCAGGGGGTAATTGAAAAAGTATATAAGAAGAGAAAAGAGAGAGTATGAGAAAAGATTAGCGGGTAACGTAAAAGAGAACCCAGAAATCTTTTATCAACATATAAAAAGATTCACTTTGGAATTGAGTTTTTGTTCTGCGGCTTACATCATAGAATCTTACAGCACAGAAGGAGGCCTTTCGGCCCATCGTGTCTGTGCCTGATCTTTGAAAGAGCTCTCCAATTTAGTCCCACACCCCAGCTTCTTTCCCCATAATGTTGCAAATTAGTCCTCTTCAAGTACACGACCAATTGCCTTTCGAAAGTTCCTGTGGAATCTGCTTCCTCCACTCTTTCAGGTAGTGAGTTCCATGATTATAACAACCCTCTGTGTGAAAAATTCTCCTCAGTTCCCCTCTAGCTCTTTTGCCAATTATTTTATATCTGTGACCTCTGGTTACCAACCCACTTGCCAGCAGTTGCTCCCTACTTGCTCTATAAAAACCCCTCATAATTTTGAACACCTCTATTAGGTCTCCCCTTAACCTTCTCTGCTTTAAGGAGAACAATCCAATCTCTTCACATAAGTGAAGTCCCTCAACCCTGGTATCATTTTGGTAAACCTCCTCTGTACCCTCTCCAAGGAAGAATTTGAAAATATTTTATACTGAACACAAGCTTACTGTTAAGTGGAGCACAGTGTAATGGATAGAGGAATTGAAATGCTGTACTGAATTTGAACAAATGTTTAATTACATTTATTAAGAGGTGCCCTTAACCAGCATAGCCTCTCAGGCTTTTGTACTTAATGTGGG
This sequence comes from Squalus acanthias, assembly GCA_030390025.1. Taxonomy (NCBI): domain Eukaryota; kingdom Metazoa; phylum Chordata; class Chondrichthyes; order Squaliformes; family Squalidae; genus Squalus; species Squalus acanthias. The sequence continues at coordinate 126,128,182 of CM059434.1, forward strand.
GAGAAAGCAGGGACAGGGTACTGAATTTGGATGATCAGCCATGATCTCATTAAATGGCAGAGCAGGCTCGAGGGGCCGAATGGCCTACTCCTGCTCCTATCTTCTATGCTTCTATGTTACACATTCCAACTATTCAAACGTGATATTACCCAAAATAAAAACGATGGCCATCCTTTGTTTCTTAACCTGTCCCATTACCATGTCCTTTTGCCTTGAATATCTCTTAATGTCTCTTAACCTCTCCTGCCTTCTATCCTATCCCAGACCTTCCCTTTTGTTCTTTCATCCCCCTCCCCCCTTTCCCAGCCTCTACACTTGCTTAAAAATCTGTTCCATTTCCTGCTTTTTTCCAGTTCTGACGAAAGGTCATCGACCTGAAACGTTAACTCTGTTTCTCTCTTCACAGATGCTGCCTGACCTGCTGAGTATCTCCAGCATTTTCTGTTTTTATTTCAGATTTCCAGCATCTGCAGTATTTTCTTTTTGTGATATTACCCAACGAGTGATAGAATTTGAGAAGGAACTGAAAGCATAAGAATGTAGATGTGATGTCATTCACCTGGTCCACATGAGTATTCAGACCGTGTTCACTGAAATGAATGGGCATGCAGAGAGATCGGACAATCCACTCCAACGAGGATCAGCCATTATTTTCTAGCCCTGGGAGAGCCTCTGAGCGTGGTTGCCCAATTAAGGCCAATTGCTGCAAAATTCAACTCAAGAACGGTTTGTCTCAATGAACTTCGAGCCTGGGTGGATCTGTTTTTTGCAAGTGAAAATGGGAGAATATCTGATTTCCTCTGTAATGAATCACCCAGTAATGGAATGGCATTCTCGGCGAGCGCGCATTTGAAAGCCGAGCGTTCCTTCAATTTCATTACAGGCTTGTTAACTGCATTGAAATGCAGGAATTCTCCTGCATTTTTCTGTTTTAAAAGGAGAATTTCAGGCCCAGCTCATGTTTGCCACATAGGCGACTGAAATCTTGATTCAGTTCGCAGTACGTTCATTCACATCTGTAAGTGAAAATGCATAGCTTTAATTTTCTAATGATTTGCTTTGTGGAGCAGTACGCTGGAAGCTGAAGCACGGTACCATAGAGTGACAGGAGAGGGATTTGTGGCTGTGATTCCCTCTCAGATGGTGAACTACCAACCCCGAGTGATGCCGTTATGCAGAAGACATGAGCAGAGGTCAGACTTTTCCTTACAAGGAGAGACAATTGCAGGCCAGGTCACCCCAGGCCACTCAAACTCCTACTAACTGCGTGTTATAGGGTGCCGTTGATTGAGGCCTCGTGGGTGGGTGATGTGGGAAGTTTCCAGAAAAAGAGGAGGGAACATGGAAAAAAATAACTTCATTTAACAAACATTCTACTCAAGGGCATACAGCTGACAGCAGGAAATGTGGGGATTGAACTCTGTAGTGCTGACAGAGGCATTCAAACAGTAACCGTTCCCAGTAACACTATTTGATTTGTGTTATTTTTAGCATGGAAACTCCTTTTTATTGCAAAGGACTGAAATCCATGTTTTATCTTTTGTCAAACAGAGTGCCTCTGTAACAAGAAAAATAATCAATTACTATTCTTGTCCCCAAAGACACAAGCCAGACTCGACCCATCTATCCACTTCACATTACTGCAACCATAAGAAAGGAATGAATCTGTCCACGATGGGCAACAGCCTTTCAGTTGTGGTGTAGTCCACAGAGGAAAGAAAATGATTCGGAACCAGTCTGTAAATGATATTCTGGAGATGAACTCCAGACCGAAGCGTTATTTGAACCCTGCCCATTGTGTACAAGTATGGCAAATGAAGTTCAGTCTCAGATCAAACCAGAACTAAAGATGGCTATTAAAACTAATAATAATTATACATGCATTTATATATAGTGCCTTATCACACTGAAAGGCCTCAAAGAACTTAACGCAAAAAATTGCGCTTGAAATGCACTGACTTGCTATATAGGCAAATGAGCATCCATTCTGCCCCAGGAACGTGCCATAAACAGCAATGAGATGAATGACCAGTCAGTTTGCTTTTGGCTGTGGGCAGAACATTAGGAGAACTCCCGGCTGTTCAAATATGGCCATTGGGATCTTTAACATCCACCTGCACAGTCAGCCAAGACCTTTGGTTAATGTCTCATCATCGCTGACAATGCAGCACTCCTTTAGTAGGGCACCAAAATGTCAGCGTAAAATCAGCTCAAATCCACTTCTTTCTGATCCAGAAGCAAGCGTGCAACCAACTGAACCAAACTGAAACACAAACAGTAAAAAAGCAAACAAAAGCAAGTTTATTTTTATCTGTTATTTTTTGAGTTTATTTTTTATCTGTTGCTTGTAATTGAGATAATTCTGTCGAGGCCTCCGCACAGGACGGCATCAAGGTTCAAAAGATGTAGGAAAGAGCATGAGACAAATTTATTTTCCAACCAAATGTTTCTCGAGTTCCCTTTTTTTGAAGGATTTAATTCTCCAAGTCTCAAATTCTTTTGTCGGAAATTTGAGCTACTCGTCCACAACTCTGTTTTGTCAGCACTATTTATTTCAATTACAAGACACCCCATTGCATTAGGCTAGTCAGTACAAAGAGAGACCATGATGGCCAGTGCAAATTGCAGTTGACTTCAGCGACTAGCAAATTTTTGTTCCGTAAACTCTTTGTTATTTAAGGTAGAAAGATTTGCATTTAAAAAGCACCTTATCACATCTCTCACAAACATACAATTAATTACTCTGAAGTGCAGTAACTGACAGGTAGGTAAATGTGGTGCACAGCTTCTGCACAGCAAGATCTCACAGATAGCAATAACTAGTTCAGTTGTGCACAGCCAGATCCCATTGACAGCGAGACTCATTGATCTATCTTTTCGCTGGAGTTTAGAAGAATGAGAGGAGATCTCATTGAAACTTATAACATTCTAACAGGACTAGAGAGACTAGATGCAGGAAGGATGTTCCCGATGGCGGAGGAGTCCAGATTGATCGATAGCTCCGAAAGCTTGTGATTTCAAATAAAACTGTTGGACTATAACCTGGTGTTGTGCGACCTCTCAATTTTGTCCACCCCAGTCCAACACCGGCATCTCCGCATCATGAGGAGTCCAGAACCAGGGGTCACAGGCTAAGGATAAGGGGTAAGCCATTTAGGACAGAGATGAGGAGGAATTTCTTCACCCAGAGAGTGGTGAACCTGTGGAATTCTCTACCACAAAAGGCAGTTGAGGCCAATTCATTAAATATATTCAAGAAGGAGTTAGATATATTTCTTAAGGCTAAAGGGATCAAGGGATATGGGGAGAAAGCAGGGACAGGGTACTGAATTTGGATGATCAGCCATGATCTCATTAAATGGCGGAGCAGGCTCGAGGGGCCGAATGGCCTACTCCTGCTCCTATCTTCTATGTTTCTATGTTTTGGTAGCGTTAATTTGAGGAAGAAGTGTTGACCAGGCTTAAACCCACAGCCTTCTGACACCAAGGCAATAATGTTATAAGAACATAAGAAATAGGAGCAGGAGTTGGCCATTCGGCCCCTCGAGCCTGCTCTGCCATTCAATAAGATCATGGCTGATCTTCTACCTCAACTCCACTTTCCTGCCCTATCCCCATATCCCTTGATTCCCTTAATATCCAAAAATCTATCGATCTCTGTCTTGAATATACTCAACGACTGAGGCTCCCCAGCCCTCTGGGTAGAGAATTCCAAAGATTCACCACCCTCTGAGTGAATAAATTTCTCCTCATCTCAGTCCTAAATGGCCGACCCCTTATTCTGAGATTATGACCCCTGGTTCTAGACTCCCCAGCCAGGGGAAACATCCTCCCTGCATCTACCCTGTCACGCCCTGTAAGAACTTTGTATGCTTCAATGAGATCACCTCTCATTCTTCTAAACTCTAGAGAATATAGGCCTAGTCTACTCAATCTGTCCTCATAGGACAATCCCCCCATCCCAGGAATCAGTCTAGTGAACCTTCGCTGCACTCCCTCTATGGCAAGTATATCCTACTCTCTGTTTTCTGTCCGTTAACCAATCCTCAATCCTTGCTAATATATTACCCCCAATCCCATGAGCCCTAATTTTGTTTAATAACCTCTTGTGTGGCACCTTATTGATTGTCTTCTGAAAATCCAAATAGACCACATCTACTGGTTCCCCCTTATCTATTCTGCTAGTTACAACCTCAAAAAACTCTAACAGATTTGTCAAACATGATTTCCCTTTCATAAATCCATGTTGACTCTGCCCAATCCTATTATTATTTTCTAAATGCCCTGTTATCACGTCCTTAATAATAGATTCTAGCATTTTCCCTACTACTGATGTCAGGCTAGCTGGTCTGTAGTTCCCCGTTTTCTCTCTCCCTCCTTTCTTAATTAGTGGGGTTACATTTGCTACCTTCCAGTCCGTGGGAACTGTTCTAGAATCGATGGAATTTTGGAAAATGACAACCAATGCATCCACTATCTCTATAGCCACCACTTTCAAAACCCTAGGATGCAGGCCATCAGGTCTAGGGGATTTATCGGCTTTCAGTCCCATTAATTTCTCCAGTACTATTTTTTTACTAATACTAATTTCTTTCAGTTCCTCATTCTCGCTAGACCCTTGGTTCTCTATTATTTCCGGAAAGTTTTTTGCGTCTTCTTCCGTGAAGACAGACGCCAAGTATTTGTTTAATTTCCTTATTCCCCATTATAATTTCTCCTGTCTCAGTCTGTAAGGGACCCACATTTACTTTTGCTAATCTTTTCTTTTTTACATACCGATAGAAGCTTTTACAGTCTCTTTTTTTTAATGTCTCTCACTATTTTCCTCTCATATTCTATTTTCCCTTTCTTTATCAATTTCTTGGTCCTCCTTTGCTGAATTCTAAAATCCTCCTAATCCTCAGGCTTACTACTTTTTTTGGCAATCTTATAAGCCTCTTCCTTTGATCTAATACTTTCTTTAACTTCTCTTGTTAGCCACGGTTGGACCACTTTTCCTGTGGGGTTTTTGTGCCTTAAAGGAATGCATATTTGTTGCAAATTATGTATTAATTCTTTAAATGCTAGCCATTGCTTCTCTACCATCATACCTTTTAATGTAGTTTCCCAATCTACCTGAGCCAACTCGCCCCTCATGCCTACATAGTTTGCTTTGTTTAGATTTAAGACCCTAGTTTCAGATTTAACTAAATCACTTTCAAACTCAATGGCCCAGAAATTGATCTCGCTCTGTTCCCGCGGGGGTAAGCCTTCCCCGCGATGTCTCACCTCGCTTGTGCTTTTTCAGATCCAGCTCGCACGAACTTGATGTTCTGGACAGCTGCTGTGCAGTGCTTGCGTATCCCACCGGCGTAGTGAATTCGTGCGAGCTGTGGGATCACGTGACTCAGTTAGAGCCAATGGCAGCACACCATCTTCCATTCATAAGTTTGACAGACCTGCTGTGAAATCTATGAATCTTACACCCCCCCAAAATAACAGCTAAACCTCAATTAAATTTAAAAAAAAACCATCACATTAATAAAATAAGTATAGTTAATTAAATTAACCATTTTAAATAAAAAATTAAATTTTTGAAAAAATTTAAAATCTCTTAAAAAGTTATAAAAATAAACTTACCTGTCTTTAAAGTCTCTAAAAAAGATATACCTGTTAAAAAAAATTCAAAAAAATACTTAATTCACTACTTACCTTCTTAAAAGTGGGTCTTACTCCTCCTTTTTACATTTCCAAAATCTTCAGTACTTACCTGCGCGTCCAAAGCATGAAGTGCACAGCGTGCGCGCAGCCTGTAGCGCGCACGCGATGCACCGAGGACCTGCCCCCTTTTCAGAAGAGCAATTGCCGGTTTTCAGCGCATGCGCAGGGCATGCAGAAAACCGGCAATTGGAGTGGGAATACGCGAGAGTACGCAGTGCGTACTCTCGCGTCCCGGGATCAATTTTCGGCCCAATATAAAATTCTATCATATTATGGTCACTCTTCCCTAAAGGCCCCTTTACTATAAGGTTATTAATTAACCCTTTCTCATTGCACAATACTAGATCTAAAATAGCCTGTTCCCAAGTTAGTTCCTCAACATACTGATCTAGAAAACTATCTTGCATACATTCCATGAATTCGTCCTCCACACTATTACTGCAAATTTGGTTTGCCCAGTCTATATGTAGATTAAAGTCCCCCATGATTACTGTATTATCCTTGTTACATGTGCCTCTAATTTCCTGATTTATACTCTGCCCGACATTACAACTACTGTTTGGGGGCCTGTAACCAACTCCCACCAATGTTTTCTGCCCCATGCTGTTTCTTAGCTCCACCCAAACTGATTCTACTACTTGATTTTCGGAGCTAAGATCCTTTCTCTCTACTGTCTTTATCCCATCCATTATTATCAGGGCTACCCCTCATCCTTTTCCATTTGCCTATCTCTTCTAAAAGTTAAGTATCCTGGAATACACACACATATACAGCCTTAATTATACGGCATAGCAATTACTTTTGTATATTATAGACAAGGTTACTGATTTTATGTATTCACGTAAAAGCAGACCAGAATTGAAGAATGCGATCACCAACACAACAACAACAACTTGCATTTATATAGCACTTTTAACATCCTAAGGCACTTCACAGGAGCGATTATCAAACAAAATTTGACACTGAGCCACATGAGGAGTTATTAGAACAGGTGACCAAAAGCTTGGTCAAAGAGGTAGGTTTTAAGGAGCGTCTTAAAGGAGGAAAGAGAGGTAGAGAGGCGGAGAGGTTTAGGGAGGGAATTCCAGAGTTTAGGGCCTGGGCAGCTGAAAGCACAGCTACCAATGGTGGAGGAAAGAAAGTTGGGGATGCTCAAGAGACCAGAATTGGAGCAACCACGCATAACAATTCTTCAGAGTTTGACTTCTTTAAACCAGCGATCCTGTACGTAGTCTTACCCACTGAGCGATTGGCAGGAGAAGGAATCCCTTGCCTGCACTGTGTCCTGCCAGCCCCACTTTCCCCTGGTTTCCTGTCTTGGTTCTGCTTGTTTTTGGATTATCTTTTCAGCAGATGGGCACTGTGGGAACAACAATAATGATTGGCGCCGAGATCACATCAAAAAGAATAGTCTTGGCTCAACCATTCGAGAACATTACCAACAGCTTTCATGTGCCAGGCTGCTGATCTTGAGTCCAAAACACCATTCCAGCAGTCATGATTTTTAATTGTTTCTTGTAAACTCTCAGCAACTGAGATTATGTCGTCTAGACAAGCAAAGCACTCTGTCAACTCTTGGTGCTGTGCTTGTTTTTACGACCAACGTTTTACTGCTTCAAAGCTTGTGCTTCTCAGCAAGAATTGAATGTTATACGGAGAAAGAAAACCGATTGGTACCCAATTTATTTATTTGGTTTTTTTTGTCTTGTTCAGGGCTGGTCCAAGGCCATGTTCATTGTACGGGCCAAATGCAGCAGGCATTGTAGAATCATTGCATGGTTAGTTTATGTCTTTTTAAAAAATACATTAATTCTCGAGATGTGGGCGTCGTTGGCAAGGCCGGCATTTATTGCCCATCCCTAGTTGCCCTGAGAAGGTGTTGGTGGTGAGCCTTCTTCTTGAACCGCTGCAGTCCCGTGTGGTAACGGATGTGCTCACTAAAAGCCAATGGCTGTCGACCTATGGGTGCTCTCTCCTCTCCAGCCGACAGAAGCATTGCAAATTTGCACTGTGGTTCAGGTCTGTTGATTGGTTATATAACATCCATTGGGAATTATTTTAGCCATCACTATTTCAGTCTTACATGTAAACGAGAGAAATTAGACATGTTCAGCCTCTTTTTCTTTCACCTTCCTCTCCCCCCAGAGTAATTTTAGTACCTCTGTTAGATTGCTTAGGCTGCCATTATTATAGTAGTCCTGTAACCGTTTTTTTTAAATCATTGAGAGATCTAGATGAAGAGGCAAGGCCCACAGTGCAGGACACTGCCAGAGTTAAATAGGGTATCGCTCAATCCACATAACAAAAACAGATTTTCTGGCCATTGTCACATTGCTGTTTGTGGGAGCTTGCTGTGCGCAAATTGGCTGCCGCGTTTCCTACATTACAACAGTGACTACACTTCAAAAAGTACTTCATTGGCTGTAAGGTGCTTTGGGATGTCCGGTGGTCATGAAAAGCACTATAGAAATGCAAAGCTTTCTTTTCTTTCTTTTAGAAAAGAATATGAGGCAAATGACATTGTAGTGGTTAATTGGCACTAAACTTGGATTTTATAAAAGCCTGAAGCTGGTAGGAGGAAGGAAAGGCTGAGGGAAGTAAAGAGTTCCACACTCTTTAGGTCTCGGTAAACCATCAGTTAGAGTAACCCACCCCAGGTGGCATCAATTAGTCACGGCCACATGCAAATCGCGCGATGTTGTGCTTTGATGCAACTAGTGTCGTCTGTTTGTAAAAGAAAATGAATTGAGGTTTGGCAAAAGTAATAATAAAGCAAGTGGTCATTTAACGGCACTGAGTGAACATTTTGCACCTGAAAGAACTGGCCTGTAAACAAACAATAAGGGAAATCCGCCAAGTTACAGCACTTGATATAGAGTGAGGTGAAGCCACAGAGTGTTCAGAATCCTTCAACAAACTTCCTCCGCCTTCTGGATTGCTTAAACCGTAATTTTAGCCACATTATATTCTAGAAGAATTGTAGCGAAGAAGCAGAAATGGACACTGTGTGGATTACAGAGTCTAAGGAAATGCCTTACCTCTTTAACACAAGCCATTAATGAAATCGAGAAGTCGCACAACACCAGGTTATAGTCCAACAGTTTTATTTAAAATTACGAGCTTTCGAAGCTGCTGCCCCTTCGTCAGGTAGAGAAATCAATGAGGGAGCTATCCCATTGACAAATGTTAAATTGGTACCGCTGCATGTATTGACTATCCACCAGTGTCGTGGATACTTGTTAAGATTTGGTACCTTGGGTATACAGCCAGTAAAGTAGAGCTGAGAAGAACCACAGTACATGATGTACACAAATTTTGGCTGTAAGCTTAGCCACAAGCCTATTAGTTGTGATGAGCTGCTCGCCCCATCTGCGGTATTGTGTAATGTTTCTATTCATCCAATTTCATTTCTATTGCAATTTCCTTTTCTGTTTCTGCCTTTTTGCATACTTTTGGTTTGCTAGCCCAGTTTGGGGAGAGGTGGAGGGGCAGGGTAAGCCTCCACAGAGGACATTCCACTTCATTCTGAAATCATTCCTTGGATTGATTGATGCTATGTTGGCACTACTTGGATGCCAGAAAAATCCTTTGGCAGAGGATTTATTCAATTATAAGAACACAAATTATGGAACAAGAGGATTAGATAGTGTAATGGGAAGGTGATAATGTTGGTATCTCTGAGATCAAATAGGCTGAAGGGATGGTTTGATCTGAATCAATCTTGTGAAAAGGCCAGTCACCCCTTTCAACATGTTCCTCCCAGAGAAAGTGTTCATTCTGCTCTATCGTTGATGCGACCCAAATGGTTTAACCTCCTGAAGAAACATTCAACTAAATGTCTCCCTGCCCCTAAAGGCAAATATAGGGTAACTCCAGAAGGCCTACCTAATCTGGGAAATATATTTGTGTTAGAAAGGGTTCAGAGAAGAGCGAGTGGAATGACTCTGGGCTTTAGGGGACTAAGTTATGAAGAAAGGCTCAAGTGACCAAATTTACTTTTGCTGACGAGAATACTGAAGGGAGACTTGATACAACTCTTCAAAAGAATGTAAAGTATAGAAAAGATTGAAGTCAGTGAGCTATTTAACTTGGACAACGAGAGGACTGGAAGACAATGGGCTGGATTTTGTCAATGGGGAGCTTCTGGAGGCGGGACTCCCACTTGTCGGGTTTTAGTCCCGCCTCCATCGACTTGTGGCCAACCCACGCTATTTTCCCTTGATTGACCTTGTTAAGCCCGCCCAGTGGGCTTAGCAGGCCAACTAAGGGAAAGCTGGTTACAGGTGACGTCAGCGAGTGACGTTTCATCTGTCAAGAGCTTTTGACGGATGAAATGTTAGCGTTTGACGGTTCTGTGAAGCTGTCAAACACGGACAATCTGTCCTCTAAGCTGAGCCCTTCCACTCAGGCTCAGTTAGAGAGCTCTCCTGAGCAGAAAGCAGAAGGCTGCACCTTTTGACAGTTCAGCGGCCATTCTGCTTTCTGTGCCGGTGAGAAGCGGGACTCCCGAGACCTGAAGGGATGAAGCCTGGAGGAAGAAGTAAAGGTAAGTAAAACTTATTAAAACACTTTACACTCACCTCACACACTTACCTCTCCACACTTGCACCCATCACTCACCTGCACACGGGACATCTCGACTACTCCGACCCCCGCAGACGGACGGCCCGCCTCGCTGACCCTAGCGAGGTTCAGAGCCGTCGGGAAGCCCACACTTCAGGGCTGAAAATAGGCATTCTCAAAAAACTGCCTGTTAACTACCTGTTAACAGGCAGTTAATTGGCACTAATCCCCTCCCGCCTCGAGGAGATGGGACCTGGCGCGGGTCGGGTACCCGCCTCCTGGGAAGATGGCATGGAGGCGGGTTGGGGGCGGGATGGGCACCCGCTCCCAGATTCTGCCATTTTCCCGGCAGTCCTGCCTCCTTACCCGCCTCCCCAGGGCTGGGAAAATCGCCCCCAATGGTGCAAAATTCACACGCTTTGAGCAAGATTAACGACAGGGGGAAGTCAATACTAGGATATTCATTCTCTAAAATCATACATAGACTCCGAATGGGCTTTTCCCACTCCCAACATTTTTATTTAACTTTTCCTTCTTCATCCATTGTCTTCCTTGGCCTGACATTCCCATGGTCCCAACTTCCCAGGAATTCTAATGTGTCCCATGTGTAATAAATTAGATCATATAGAAAAGTCTTTACCAACAATCTACTGCACCGTGTGAAGTCGATGGTAAAGTTTTATGGAAGCAAGACTTTGAAAATTAACCTGTGAAAGTAAGTATTGTCCCTGGTCTCTCTTAGTGCTCCTCTATGACCTGCCACTAGGAGGTGCGGGTGTCTGACCCTTTATGTTTCCCTCCTTCCCCCCTGGGGAAATGCCTGTTGAAGTCATGAGCTCATCGCGTGGGTTGTTGTGAGAGAGGGCCTGTGTCCTGTCACTCCACTACAGCGATTGTTCAGTATCTACTGACTCATAAAGACTAGGGAAGTCCCCAGGTTCAATCCTTGGCCAATTGTAAATTTGATGATCTCACTTTAGATAACAGTATGATGCTCGAGGATGCTCAGCTCCCGCAGGCGAGCGAGAGGAAACATCTGATAAAGTTCCTGCTCCTGACTGCTATCCAGTGAAGCCCTGCTGAGAAGTAGGCTTGGCTGTGTTACCACATCACGGTGTGAAAGACCCGCCGTGGAAGATCCCGGGGTTCGATCCTCCGCGAAGTTTATGGGCAACCTTAAACTGCATCCGCGCAAACCGTGGCAGATGCGGATACTAGATGCAGAAATGGAGAATTAAAAACTCTCCAGTGTGCGACTGTGGTCACCCAGAACAGACCGTGGAACAGAGAACGACTCAATGCCCCGATTCACAAATACGAAGGAGGCTTCACAGCGACACACTCCGCTACTCCTGACGCAATTATCTGGCTTAACCACCTAAAGGTAAAACTATAGTTGTTGCTCTACCTCTACATCAGCCACACGAAGTAGTTGTACAGTTGACTAGCTCGTTGATACTCACGGGCTCACATGTGAAGAATGGCAATTCCAGCGAAGCATCTGAGGACGTTTGGTGGTGGAACCATCGTCTGGTTCGAATTGCCATCTTCAGGAAAAGAGCGAAGAAAACTGCAGGTACATAAAGAGCGAAGAAAACTGCAGGTACATATAATAATACCTGAATAATGATCAGACCTTTTGGACTAACTGATTCATCATTTTTAGAGCTATAATCTGTAATTACTTTTATGGTTTCCAGCACTGTGTATTTTTTTTTAAAGTCTGTGTTTGACTCCTTAATGACATCCCTTTGGAATTTGACCTTTGCTCCTTCTCTGTCTCCCTCTCTAAAGGATTCTGTTGCTTGAAACATCAAACACCTGTTGTCACATTTCCACTGGAAAATATCTTTCACTGATCTCACCCATCAGCCATTCGGTAAAATTCCCCCAGCAACAAGATTCATCTACAATTGCCCAGTGTGATGTTCTGAATTTTGTTTGAGCTTTCTTTCTCCCCTCCCCTCCTCTCCCGAAGGGGCTGCTTCATTTTGGGGTACTGTGCAACACCTCATCCAAGTGTCCCATCTTCATGGATGAGCCTAGACAGTGGGGTCGGGAGGTGGTGGTGGGGGGTGGGGGTGGGGTGGGTGGATGGCTAAGACGTCGTAACTGAACCCTGTCCTTTTCCTGCCTGATGCCGACATGAACACTTTGCAGCAGGACTCAACAAGTAGAGATCGGGATTGGGATCCAGGGCTGACTTTTTCTGCCCAGCCATTCTCCTATCCCAGGGGCACTGAATGGAGTCATAGGAACCCAACCGCTGGTCCGCCTGAGATCCCCTCACTCAGCACGGACCAGAGGGTCGAACGTGGAAGCATCCTCATCTGCATGGCTCGGTACCCCACCATGTTTTACTCATTGAGCTATCAGAAGGAGCTCTAACATCACTGCTATCTTTGTCGACTGCTCCTTCACCCTCATCATGGGCTTCCCATATGATATTGTGCTTGAAGCTTCAAACCGAAAAAACATAATATTCGGAGGGTGGCACTCTATCCCCACTGCAATGTAATATGGAGTGACCAGACAACAACAACAACAACTTGTATTTACATAGCGCCTTTAACGTAGTAAAACATCCCAAGGCGCTTCACAGGAGCGATTATCAAACAAAATTTGACACCGAGCCACATAAGGAGAAATTAGGGCAGATGATAAAAAGTTTGGGAAAAGAGGTAGGTTTGAAGGAGCGTCTTAAAGGAGGAAAGAGAGGCAGAGAGGTTTAGGGAGGTGAATTCCAGAGCTTAGGGCCCAGGCAGCTGAAGGCACGGCCGCCAATGGTGGAGCGATTAAAATCGGGGATGCTCAAGAGGCCAGAATTGGAGGATTCAGTTCACACTCTCAACTCTCCCAATCATGTTGTGCTTGTCAATATAGCAGTGAGGAGATGCTGAGGACAGGTCAGCTGTTTCTCCCCAGGGTGGAAATATTGGACCACTCTCAGCTCCTAGTGGGCAGCCATAGAGTGACATTCGTAAAGCCCCATGCATCAGCAAAACATCTCAACTGGTTACAATGCATTGTGACGGGAAGAATATAATAAAATTGTATTAAAGACAACATCAAATGTTTGGATGGAAATAAGTACTGTGTGCGTGTCTGCTCATTCAGTACAAATGGTCTAGTCTGCATCCACTATATTCCTACTTGTACTAATTCCTGTTAAATTAATACACTATGGCATCGTGGCATGATATAAATCAAGCTTGCGTATGTGGTTCCTTGCATGGTAAGTTCCCAGTCTTGACTAGGTTGATTTGGACCATTGGGGGGAGGAGGAGCCACTGAGCGGAGTTAAAATTCAACAATACTACATTCTCACAATACACTGGCAGGCCGTCCAGTGGCTGCTCTGAGAATTCTGCCCTCTTGTCCAGCAAGGAAATACAAACTCTGTGTCAACTGTGGTACCGTTGTTACCTCTGAGTCATGAGGTTGTGGGTTCAAGCCCCACTCCAGTGACTTGAGCACATAATCTAGGCTGGCACTTCAGTGCAGCACTGAGGGAGCTCTGAACTGTCGGAGGTGCTGTTTTTTTGGATGAGATGTTAGATCAAGTACCTGTCTGCCCTCTCAGGTGAACGTAAAAGATCACATGGCCCTGTTCGGAGAAGAGATGGGGAGTTCTCCCTGGTGTCCTGGTCAACATTTATCCCTCAACCAACACCATTGAATCTGGTCATTTATCTCATTGTGGGATCCTGCTGTGCCCAAATTAGCTGCTGTGTGTTTCATACATTACAACAGTGACGACCCTTCAAAAAATACTTCATTGGCTGTGAAGTGCTTTGGGACATCCTGAGGTGGTGAAAAACGCGATGTAAATGCAAGGTATTTCTTTATTTAACTTTACACTGACCTGAAAATTCCAGGTATATGATAGTTTCCACGTTAATTGCTCCAATATGTTGATAGGGTGCTAGAATGGAGAGTACGGAAGGCCAAGACACAGCACCAGAGAGTAATACCAGGTGGGACTTCACTATTGATAAATATCATACGCACTTCTCATCTCAGCTGCGTTACTGTGGAGAAGTACTAAGCAGAGGGTGGGACATCAGAGCGAGGGATTCATACGGCCTGGTGTGAAAGTGAGTCATACAGACCCAAAAGGTTCCAGGGGTGGTTTTTGATGTCTGCTGAGATAGCTGATCTTGACTGGGGCAGTGGTAACATAGAAACATAGAATCTAGGAGCAGGAGTAGGCCATTCGGCCCGTCGAGCCTGCTACGCCATTCAATACGATCATGGCTGATCATCCAAATCCAGTACCCTGTCCCTGCTTTAATCCCCACAGTACACATATCCCACCCTACCCCCGTAACCCCACGTAGAGGCATTACAGTAGCCTATGGGTTGGGGTGTGGGGAGAAAAAAAATGTGTGCGTGTGTGTGGACATGGGATAAGGCCAGGACTGCGCTCAGCTGTGATGACAGCCGCATATAGTAGAATAGCCTACCGATACATTCTGGTGAGGTTCCAATGTAAAGAATAGCCACTCACTGAGGTACGTGAGTGTCCGAGGGAGGGAGGCATGGTGCATGACGTTTCTAGAAACCGATAGTATGAAAATTACCACCAAGGCTATGAAAGCGAATGAAATATCGCAGAAAGGAGACAAGCAACCGGCAGATTAACATCTGCATTTGATAATCAAGGAATGCAAGTTCTACAATTGGAGACACATGAAAGATCCTTTCAAGCTGACATTTAAAAGCTGGTAAAATTTCAGCCAACATCCCCAGAACATCCTGAACTATTCATGTTTCAAAGAACGCTACAAATTCCATATACATGTTTGAACTGTGGGTGTAGCTATCAAGTGAGCTGGCACCCAGCACCAAAGAGCACCGGCACATTTCCATGACCTCAGGTAACAGGCCCAAGTCTCTGCGCTGTTAATGCAGAGCTTGAACCAGCAGTAGGGTTGGTGCTTGGGACAGGAGTGTACATTTTATTTTTGTAGAACCACAACAACAACTTGCATTTATATAGCACCTTTAACGTAGTAAAACGTCCCAAGGTGCTTTACAGCAGCGATTATCAAACAGAATTTGACACCGAGCCACATAAGGAGATATTAGGACAGGTGACCAAAAGCTTGGTCAAAGAGGTAGGTTTTAAGGAGCGTCTTAAAGGAGAAGAGAAAGGTGGCGAGGCGGAGAGGGTTAGGGAGGGAATTCCAGAGCTTAGGGCCTCGGCAGCTGAAGGCACGGCCGCCAATGGTGGAGCAATTAAAATCGGGGACGCGCAAGAGGCCAGAATTAGAGGCGCGCAGATATCTCGGATGGTTGTGGGGCTGAAGGAGATTACAGAGATAGGGAGGGGCGAGGCCATGGAGGGATTTGAAAACAAGGATGAGAATTTGAAAATCGAGGTGTTGCTTAACCGGGAGCCAGTGTAGGTCAGCGAGCACAGGACTGATGGATGAATGGGACTTGGTGTGAGTTAGGACACGGGCAGCAGAGTTTTGGATGAGTTTAAGTATATGGAGGCCAGGAGTGTGTTACAATAGTCAAGTCTAGAGGTAACAAAGGCATGGATGAGTCAAGTCTAGCAAATGACCTGACATTTTGCCAGCTTGCAAGCTTTGCACGGCATGCCTGCTTTGCTGAGTGGCATTGTACAATGTTGGAAGTCGTAATTTAAATGTCACAGTTGAGATGCAGTTAAAATAAAATAAAAATCCCATTTACATAGCGCCTTATGACAATCTCTCAGAGCTTCACACAATGAACTACTATTGGAGTGCAGTGACTGTTTGTACGGAAGCAATTGTAAATGTCATTCTGTGACAGAAATGTCCATGAACAGTAATGAGAAGAGGATGAGTTGGTAATCTCTTTTTGGTGGTGTTGGCTGAGGAGCAATGATGGGCAGAGCACTGGGAGAACTCCCGTGTTCTTTTGAATAGTCCCAAGGTGAAGAAAGAAAGAAAGAACTTGCATTTATATAGTGTCTTTCACAACCTCGAGATGTCCCAAAGTGCTTTACTGCCAATTAAATACTTTTGAAGTGTAGTTACTGATGTAATGTATGAAACGCGGCAGCCAATTTACGCGGATAACCTGTTTTAGGTGTCGAATGAGGGATAAGTATTGTCCGTGACACCGGGGAGAGGCCCCCCTGCTCTTCTTTGAATAGTGCCGTGCGGATCTTTCCCGTCCACCTGAGACGGCAGACATCCCATCCAAAGATGGCAGCTCCAACAGTGCAGCACTCCTCAATACCGTGTTGAAGTGTCAGCCTACATTATGTACTCAAGTCACTGGAGTGGGGCTTGAACTTCCATGGCCATTTGACTCAGGGGGGAGCGTGCGACCCACTGAGCCAAGGCCTCTTTCCAAGTAGTCCCATGGTATTTTTACCTTCCCAGGCGGCTGGGACCTTGATTTAATGTCTCATCCAAAACTGAGTTTGCAGCACTTCCTTAGTGCTGTACTGGAGAGTCTTGGTAATATCTATGCTCAAATCCTGATACAACAATTAAACTGTTTACAGTAATGGGAAGATTTGAACCAGTTCCTTGTCACGAGATATTTACGTGCGGTAGCGCACTGCCTGATAAAATGATATCGGCAAACAGGGTTGGATGACATCAGGTGTAATAAATAACTTCAGTGCAAATGAAAGCATTTCAACATAGCTCGAACATTGTGCTATGATATTAGGGTACAAACCTCTTGAACGGGCTTCTATGAAATGATTTTGCTATTTTAATGTGACAAGTGACCTGTTGAGTTTAAATTGGTTAATGCCTCTGTTAAAAGGATGCATAGAATCATTTCATACAAACATGCTGATATCACAAAGCCTAGTTTCTTGCTGTTCAGAGTAAGTGTACCTGTACAGGTGGGTATTGCTTCACGCCACAAAGGGTTATTAACCAGAAGTGCTTTGCTCAGTCATTCTCAAGGAGGATGATTTCAACAACCAGCTGTTCAAAGGTCGATCATCTTGTAATAAATGGACTCAAGCTGAAACTTTCTTGTGCTGATAAATGACCTTTATGTCAGTCCATGCAAGGAAAGGCAATCCACTTTATTAGTCATGTTGTAACTATGCTTGGGGGAGGGGAGTGACTGCAGAAATGTATAGACCTGTGCAGACCCCCACTGTAACATTCCACCTCTCTGACTCAAGCAACTCATCCTGGCTTTTTTGGTTACACTGACTCTCAATAGAACACAGACACAGACACACACACAAAGACACGCACAGACACAGACACACACATACACAAACATATACAGTCAGACAGACACACACACAAAGACATGCACACAAAGACACACACACACACACACACACAGACACAGACACACACATATAGACACATACACAAAGACACATACACAAAGACACGCACACAAAGACACGTGCACACAAAGACACACACACACACACACAAAGACACACACACACACACAAAGACACACACACACACACACACAAAGACACACACACACACACACAGACACAGACATATAGACACATACACAAAGACACGCACACACACACAGAAAGACACACACAAAGACACGCGCATACAAAGACACACACACAGACACAGACACAAACACACACATATCGACACATACACAAAGACACGCACATACACACAGAAAGACACACACAAAGACATGACCACACAGGCGCACAGACGCACACACAGACATGACCACCCACACATATACAGACACACAGGCGCACACACACAGATACACACACACACAGACATGACATCACGTACACACACACAGACACACACATACAGACATGACATCACACACACACACAAACACACACAGGCACACATGAGCATGCACATGTTTATGTCTATCACCTTCTCAGCTTCTATAGTTAAAGCTCAGACCCTTAAGTGTTTGCCAACCGCTGGTTTTGGCTCAAGCTCCGAAAATAAATTAAAATTACAATCTCCTTTTCAGTTTGATACACTTGAATCTGGCTGACTGCTGAACCTCTGTATATTTGGGTTGATTTAGAAACAGCCCCTTCTGTTTCAGTAAGATTTATTAAAGGGACTTGAGGTCATCCAAAACTCTGCTGCCCATGTCCTAACTCGCACCAAGTCCCGTTCGCCCATCTCCCCTGTGCTCGCTGACCTACCGGTTAAGCAGCACCTCGATTTTAAAATTCTCATCCTTGTTTTCAAATCCCTCCATGGCCTCGCCCCTCCCTATCTCTGTAATCTCCTTCAGCCCCACAACCCCCCGAGATATCTGTGCTCTTCCAACTCTGCCCTCTTGAGTATCCCTGATTATAATCGCTCAACCTTTGGTGGCCGTGCCTTCTGTTGCCTCGGCCCTAAGCTCTGGAATTCCCTCCTTATACCTCTCTACCTCTCTTTCCTCCTTTAAGACGCTCCTTAAAACCTACCTCTTTGACCAAGCTTTTGGTCATCTGCCCTAATTTCTCATGTGGCTCGGTGTCAAATTTTTTATCTTACAATACTCCTGTGCAGTGCCTTGGGAAGTTTTACTACGTTAAAGGCGCTATCTAAATACAAGTTGTTGTTGTTGGGGCGCTGCCTTCAAGAAAAAAATGTTTGGGAAACCTTTCTTCATTCGGTCACATCGTTGTGATGTAAACTGTGTCAAAATACGTCATTGGGCTTTTGTCTGATGGTCACAGCGGAAATAATGAGCAGTTTCTCCTTTTCTCTCCAATAAAGAAAGGCTTGTCATACACTTTAATGTAGGTGCAACCCTTTCAATGTACTTCCAACATACCTTCCCTCACCCTAGTTCCTTCTAATATTCATTCACTCATTCTCTCTAACAATCCTTCACTTTTCCCTCATTCCCTTAAACAATCTTTCACTTTTCCCTCTAACGAGCCTTCACGTGGAAGAGAGAAGTTTGGGTGGAGGGTTTGGTGCCGTCACTTAACAGGAAGACACTTTCTGCATTTTCAGGAATAGATCCGGATCCGGCATTTCCGTGCGGTTTCTCCCAATCTCTCACCGTTACTTCGGGGGGGAGTTTGCCAGAAACCCTGGAGAAAAGGCGCGAACAGTGGTTGCCACATTTCTCCGCGGTTTCCACTGAACCACTGTGGAACTTCGACCCCCCCTGATGTTTCGTGTGGTTGTGAGGTAATTAAATGAACAATTCTCAATTCTTTTGACCTCACACCAGAAATCCATAGGCATAAATTTAATACGTTACTAAAGTGCTGGAGAACTGGGAATAGAAATGGATGGTGCATGGAATCTGTGGTTAGAGGTAAAGAATGCAAAGGATCCTTTTCTAGAGGTCATTCCAGATAATTTAATGATGTGGAGATGCCGGTGTTGGACTGGGGCGGACAAAAGTGAGAAGTCGCACAACACCAGGTTATAGTCCAACAGCTTTATTTGAAATCACAAGCTTTCGGAGCGCTGCTCCTTCACCTGACGAAGGAGCAGCGCTCCGAAAGCTTGTGATTTCAAATAAAGCTGTTGGACTATAACCTGGTGTTGTGCGACTTCTCACAGATAATTTAAGGCTGCTTGAATCAGAAACCAGGATCCCAAGACAGGGAGCTGACTGAACCATGACTTATGCAGCCTTACAAACACCGAGGAGCACACTAGGAAGATGGGAACCCAGATGTCAGACTCTGGCAGTTGACTCATCACATTGGGTGATATTATGGGATATGGTGGAATTCCTGCATCCAATTGCCATGAATAAAGAGCAAATCAAAAGATTGTGTGATATGGGCTGTATTCTGATGCTAATATGCTTACATTTGGTGCAGGGCAATGAACTGCTGGACTTCAGGATTAGCTTGTCCATTTTAGATGGATAAATGAGAAGTAGGAGTCTCCTTGGCATTGCAGCCTGGTGCACTTTTCTGTTAATAGTCAGCGCAGTTAAGAGGAGCCAGGCTAGGCGTAGAAAAACAATCAAAGATGATTCAATGCAACCAGCTGATGGTGGACACTGGTGTTGTTGGGCACCATCTTGAATGGGTCAAGTGCTCAGACTGCCCAGGAACGAGATACCCACTGCGGTAACTCCAAGCAAAGTAGAGGCGTACAGAGAGGTAGCGAGTCCCAGGGGAGTCTGGAAATGTAGAGGCTCAGCACGTTGACTCTAAACTAGAGACTATGTGGAGGCAGAGAAAGAGACCATTGAACTCTCTTTCTCTATGTCTGTCTCTCTGTCTATCTACCTATCTATGTCTGTCTACGTCTGTCTGTCTGTCTGTGTATCCATGTATCTATCTATCTATGTCTATCTGTTTGTGTATCTATCTATCTACGTCTGTCTGTCTGTCTGTGTATCCGTGTATCTATCTATCTATGTCTATCTGTTTGTGTATCTATCTATCTACGTCTGTCTGTCTATCTGTCGCTCTATCTAGAATGCTGGAAATACTCAGCAGGTCAGGCAGCATCTGTAGAGAGAGAAACAGAGTTAACGTTTCAGGTCGATGACCCTTCGTTCTGACTCCAGTTCTGACGAAGGGTCATCGACCTGAAACATTAACTCTGTTTCTCTCTCCACAGATGCTGCCTGACCTGCTGAGTATTTGCAGCATTTTCTATTTTTATTTCAGATTTCCAGCATCTGCATTATTTTGCTTTTGTGTCTATCTATCTATCTATCTATCTATCTATCATCCTTCAAACCTCAAAGTGTTAAATGTGCTTTTTTTAAATTACCTGTAGCTAGAAATTTACGAGCACATTCCAAGTTGCAAACTTCCTTCACCCACAGCAATTCATCTCGGAATATTTAAAGCAATTGGACTTTATAGCCTTAAAGGGATAGGTCAGGTTAAACTCAGCTGTACCACAGCAACGGAATAATATATTGTGCATTATGTGGTATAATGCTCCTGCTGTTTATAGAACAGCGTATCGGCCACCTCACTGTGAGCAATGCCACGGGTGATGTGCAGTATTCTTATAATATTACTGTTGATTTCCCATAGTGCAACACACAAGCGGGGTAATTTTAACATTTATTGGCAGGCATAAAACGGGTGATAGTGAATCGGCAGCCAGTTTTACACCTCTCCCAATGTTCTGTTCCAATGGTAAGTGGAGGGATTCTTATTTATAAAATTTACTCCTCAAATCAATTAGGTTCTTAAACATTGAAACTCAGGTGTCATATGTTTATTAAGCGTACAGTACATGCAATAATACTTAAACATACACTTAAAAGGCAGTACTTACAACAAAACCTAATAGTTTAGTTGGGGGATTCAAATGTGAAAAGAAAGACTTGCATTTCTATAGCGCCTTTCACGACCACCGGACATCTCAAAGCGCTTTACAGCCAATGAAGTACAGTCACTGTTGTAATGTGGGAAATGCAGCAGCCAGCTCCCACAAACAGCAATGTGATAATGACCAGATAATCTGTTTTTTTGGTTATGTTGATTGAGGGAGAAATATTGGCCAGGACACCGGGGATAACTCGCCTGCTCTTCTTTGCAATAGTGCCAAGGGATCTTTAGCATCCACCTGAGAGAGCAGACAGGGCCTCAGTTTAACGTCTCATCCGAAAGACAGCACCTCCAGACAGTGCAGCACTCCCTCAGCACTGCACTGGGAGTGTCAGCCTAGCTTTATGTGCGCAAGACCCTGGAGTGGGACTTAGAACCCACAACCTTCTGACTCAGAGGTGAGTGTGCTACCAACTGAGCCACAACTGACACTTAAATGTGTTACAGTTTTGAGCTCAGTCTCCTAGGCCTTTACGAATCCAAATATTCATTACAAACGGCCAGTTTTTATACATTTCTCTCACACTCTCGACATAACAATCCACACAATTCTGCATTACATATTTATATAAAAGCTAAAATACAACTCCATATAAGAATTTAATTGGCTTATCCCTTATCAATAACTTTCCTTACTTAACGAGCTCCTTTTCTGATGAGCTAACGAGTATAGCTTCCTTACTTTGTCATCTTATCGATAGTTTCACTCTTGTTCCATATAATTGCTATTCTACCTAGTGAAACCTTGAATTATATGTCAGTTTCTTTTTATGTATCATTTATACCAATTCAAAAGAATGATGTAGGCCCAGATGTTTTCCCTTGCAGAACTAACTACACTGTTATCAAATGATTCAGCATGCAGTAGGGCACGTACTTCTCTGCTTAACAGGCACAGGCTAAAGGTTAACATAATTCCAATGTAAAGAGAAATCAATATTAGTAGATTTGAGGACAACCTACAGGGCTACAGACCAAGAGCTGGGATTAGGCTGGATAGCTCTTTCGGCCGGCGCGGACACGATGGGCCGAAATGGCCTCCTTCCGTGCTGTAACTTTCTATGATTCTATAACTGGCCACTTAAAAAAACACACAGATTAACTGGTGTTTCATTTCGATCCTGTTTGAGGAATCTTGATGTTTTAACTGTAAGTATTTCCATCTAATTATGAACTGGGGGAAGATGTAAGATGTAATACGCTGTGGCATATTTAGCTGTAATTGATTAAAATCAGCTGGGTTTCATCATCCTTGTTAATCTCATTTCTCCCCCCCAAGGGTCAGACCAATGTAAGAACAATATTTCAAGCTGGAGTCATCTCTTTACAGCGAGAAGCACAGAAATAGCTGATTTTATTCACAGCAAACAGCAAATGTCACTGAAAATACAGCGAGACTTGACAGCTCTAATGTAAAGTAATTTGGCTAAAAACCATATGTTGGCTATAAACCTTCATGTTTATTGGGTAAGTGGATTTATCTAAATTGCTACTCGGTCCTACATGTTATTAAAGAACGAATCTGAACACTTCAACTGGCGTCTCTCAGTCTTTGCTTTCTCGTGTCCTGGGCTCCAAAACTGCTGGCCAGCAACAGCGCGTTTAGTGTGGAATTTCCCCTGCAGTCACATCATGGTTGCACTCCAGTGATTTTGGGAATGGGGAATGTTGCCCACCGGCTGCTGCTTCCTGACAACTTTACTGCAGGGAAAAATAAACTTCATGCTGTCCCTGCAAGTGAATCTTCAGCCCAAACAAATTCAAGGGGATCTTTTACACCACTGTACTGGACAACAGAATCATGCAGGAACATGGTCCGGTGTTGCCTTTCCTCCCTGAGATCTTCTTTCTCCCCCTGAAGCACCTTTTTCTCCTGAGCCATCCTTCTCCCCTGTGTTGGATTTGGCAAAGTGCCATGGAAAAGAAATGATCTAGGGGCCACTCAAAAAATACTTATTTCCTTGTCACTAATCACATCTCTCCCGAACTTGGTTCCAAATGCTTTGAGTAGAAATGTCCTCTCTCCCCTCCCCTCCCCTCCCCCCCTCTCCCTGCTCCCCACTCGCCTCTTCCCACCCCTCCTCCTCATTCTATCCCCACTCCACAATCCCCTCTTCCCACCGCCCTCTCCCTGCGAATGAGCAACAGCATGGGGAATCCGCAAGTAACAATAAAAAAAAACTTGATTGTGCATTGTTCTTCGCCAAACTCATTGGCCAACAGTAGTCACCTGACTGTTCTGCTTGTGAAGGTTCCAAGTGATCCTTTTAGATACCGGTAACCATGTGACTGGTTTGCTTGCCAATGGTCAGTAATCTGCCAGAGGGCCTGCAGCTGTTGTTGAGTTACCAACTGTTTCAGGCTGACTCCTTCATAAATTTAATTGCTGCTCCGCCATCAGGCCAAGAACATCGTTAAACAAACATTTCATTTGATCCAGAATTTATGTATTCAACAACAACGACTTGTATTTGTATAGTGCCTTTAACGTAGTTAAACGTCACAAGGCGCTGCACAGGAGTATTTTAAGACAAAAATTTTTGACACCTGAGCCACATAAGGAGAAATTAGGGCAGGTGACCAAAAACTTGGTCAAAGAGGTAGGTTTTAAGGAGCGTCTTAAAGGAGGAGAGAGAGGTCGAGAGGCGGAGAGGTTTAGGCAGGGAATTCCAGAGCTTATGGCCTAGGCAATGGAAGGCATGACCGCCAATGGTTGAGCGATTATAATCAGCGATGCTCAAGAGGGCAGAGTTGGAGGAGCGCAGATATTTCAGGGGATTGTTGGGCTGGAGGAGATTACAGAGATAGGGAGGGGCGAGGCCATGGACGGATTTGAAAACAAGGGTGAGAATTTTGAAATCGAGGCGTTGCTTAACCAGGAGCCAATGTAGGTCAGCGAGCACAGGGGTGATGGGCGAACGGGACTTGGTGCGAGTTAGGAGACGGGCAGCCAAGTTTTGGATGACCTCAAGTTTACGTACGGTGGAATGTGGGAGGCCAGCCAGGAGTGCGTTGGAATAGTCAAGTCAGAGCTAATAATGGCATGAATGAGGGTTTCAGCAGCGGATGAGCTGAGGCAAGGGCGGAATTGGCCGATGTTACGGAGGTGGAAATAGGCGGTTTTAGTTATGCCGCGGATATGTGGTCGGAAGCTAATTTCAGGGTCAAATGTTTGCAGATTTTTTTTAGGTTGTTTTATGGAGAGACAATTGAAGTAAGGATTCTTTTCCTTTTAGGCGTCATTTTATGGACATTTGATTTGGTTATAAACACTTGTAGATGCGTCATTTGATCGGATGTAAAAAGAAAGAAACCAAAAATAAAAACACCAGTAACGAGAAAAAAGACAAGTTAATGCTTCGTGTACAGACCTTTTGATAGAGCAAGGCATCTCCACATCATGAATAAAGAGACACACCCAAAATGTCAGAAGTTGTCTTTTCTCTTAACAATCAACATAACAAAAGTAGATGATCCAGTCATTATCGCATTGCTGTTTGTGGGAGCTTGTGCGCGCAAATTGGCTGCCGCGTTTCCCACATTACAACAGTGACTACTGGGGTGATTTTGCCAGCCCTGGGGAGGCGGATATGGAGGCGGGACTGCCGGGAAAATGGCAGAATTTGGGGGCGGGTGCCCAACCCGCCTCAACCCGCCTCCGTGCCATCTTCCTAGGAGGCGGGTAGCCGTCCCGCGCCGGGTCCCGTCTCCTTGGAGGCGGGAAGGGACTAAAGCCTATTAACTGCCTGTTAACAGGTAGTTAACAGGCAGCAAGTAGGATTATCCCCTTTTTGCCCTCACAAGTGTGGGCTTCCCGACGGCACCGAAACCCGCCAAGGTCACCGAGGTGAATATTGGGTCTGCGGGGGTCGGAGGGGGGGGGGTGCAAAAGTGTGGTGTGAAGGTAAGTGATGGGTGCAAGTGTGGAGAGGTGAGTATCTGAGGTAAGTCCTAAGTGTTTTTAAAAGTGTACTTACCTTTGTTTCTTCCTGCAGGTTTCAGTGAGCTCTTGTATGCTTAACAAGCAATAGTCCCGCCTCCCGCTCGCCTCCATTCACAAAATCACCCCCAACATGTCAAAATGTACTTCATTGGCTGTAAAGCGCTTTGGGACATCCAGTGGTCATGAAAGGCGCTATAGAAATGCAAGTCTTTCTTTGACAGTTGCTGATTGCCCTGCTGTGTTTTTCCAGTGTGATCTGTTTTTATAGAACATTTACTTTATCTTTTTAACCACAGATCCAAAGACACACTTGTATATTGTAATGTATTGTGCTTGATAAGTATATAAATAACATTTTATATGTGTTAAAATTTGATCATTTATTTTACCCAGCAAATAAATCTGCCAGATTCAGGAGTCTGCAGAATTAAGACAACCGACAACCAACTGTTCCCATGTCATAGGAAAGAAAAGATGTGCGTTTTGAAGGCTGAAAAAGTCTTTTGGTATTCAAAAAGTCATTTATAAATGACCATTGCTCCAACTACCCTTAACTTATAGAAAGTGTCTTAAAACACTCCAACACTCCTGTGAAGTGCCTTGGGATGTTTTACTGTGTTAAAGGTGCTGTATAAGAAAGAAAGAAAGACTTGCATTAATATAGCACCTTTCACGACCACCGGACGTCTCAAAGCGCTTTACAACCAATGAAGTACTTTTGAAGTGGAGTCACTGTTGCAATGTGGTAAACGCGGCAGCCAATTTGCGAACAGCAAGCTCCCACAAGCAGAAATGTGATAATGACCAGATAAACTGTTTTTGTTGTGTTGATACAGGGATAAATATTGGCCCCAGGACACTGGGGATAACTCCCCCTACTCTTCTTTGAAATAGTGCCATGGGATCTTTTACATCCACCTGAGAGAGCGGTAAATACAAGTTGTTGTCATTGTGGTTCTCATTCCATTCCAGCAAAGGTCGCTCCTGGTGTCATTTCCCAAGACCAGGCAGCTGTGTTGAAAATTAAGCCGAGGGACAATGAAAAGCAAGAAATTTGAGCTACCCCACCGTCATGTACGAAGTGATGAAGCAGGTTCACCCAGATACTGGTATCTCCTCCAGTGCCATGAGGAATCGGAATTATACTGTGAATTATATTTTCTGGTGCATCAGGACTGACGCTTCCCACCTGGCTCGTTACAAATAGCACTCCCAGAAAGATCGAGTATGTCACATGTCTCCTGATGCCCGGTGATCTGACCAACAACACCAAATACAGCAGGTCCAGGTAAAACTCCATAATGTACTGGAAAAAAAAAACCCATCCTGATTTGTTCCTGGTTAGCAATTCTGCGCATTTCCAATCTGTAAATAATTGTACTGATGTGTTGCATGGAAATGTCTGCTCATAAGCTTTGCATCGAAAACCCCTTCTCACTGTCTCCCTCTCTCCTTTTCACTCCCTCTCTTTCTTTCTTCATAACTTGTAATTTCCCACTTAAGATTGCCACTTTCAAATAGGATCAATGACGGACAGGAAAAGACCCTCTGGTCCATCCAACCTGTCCTTGAGCATCACAATAAGACCATAAGAAATAGGAGCAGGAGTAGGCCATTCGGCCCCTCGAGCCTGCTCCGACATTCAATAAGATCATGGCTGATCTTCTGCCTCAACTCCATTCACCGGCCTTATCGCAATATCCCTTGATGCCCTTACTAGTCAGAAATCTATCGACTTCTGTTTTGAATATACCCAATGACTGAGCCTCCACAGCCCCCCTGGGGTAGAGAATTCCAAAGATTCACCACCCTCTGTGTGAAGAAATTTCTTCTCATCTCAGTCCTGAATGGCCTACTCTTTATCCTGAGGCTGTGGCCCCTGGTTCTAGACTCCCCAGCCAAGGGAAACATTCTCCCAGCATCCACCCTATCAAGCCCTGTAATAATTTTGTATGCTTCAATGTGATCCCCTCTCATTCTTCTGAATTCAAGAGAATACAGGCCTAGTTTACTCAATCTCTTCTCATACGACAGTCTCGCCATCCCAGGAATCAATCTGGTGAACCTTCGTTGCACTCCCTCTATGGCAAGTATATCCTTCCTTAGGTAAGGAGACCAAAATTGTACACAGTACTCCAGGTGTGGTCTCACCAAGGCCCTATATAATTGGAGTAAGACTTCTTTACTCCTGTACTCAAATCCTCTTGTAATGAAGGCCAGCATACCATTTGCCTTCCTAATGGCTTGCTGCACCTGCACATTCACTTTAAGACTCCGCCCCCCAGCCCAATGCCATGTGAGCTCCCGGGAGAGACAAAAAATCAGAGAAAAACCCAGGCCTTTGGGAAATAAAATCTGGGAAATTCCTCTCCGAGCCTCCCCCTCCTTAGACAATCAAAACTAATGCAGGAGAAACTGAATAGCAGATTATTCGCTCGGGACTGCCAGCCCAATGTTAAATTCCAACAGTACAAATCATCTCTTTAAATCATTGTCGTCATGTAACATTTCAAAGCTTCTCTAATACATCAAAATAGGTTAGTGATGGAACAACGTCGATTATCAGTACCTGGCTCACATTGAAATATTCATTTGCCTCACGCAAGCATTAGATTGGGTCAAAGTGACCTGTGTTTGCATAAACCGGAGCGTGGTCTCTCCCCTCATTGATGCAGACAGATAAAGGATGCGTTTCAAACTCATTCTTCTTTGTCAAAATCCTGGAAGGTTACACTGGGTCTAGTTTCACACACGTCAACAAATTACCACATATCACACGGATGATACGTCAAAGGAAACTACGCTCAAACTGCTCAGGCCAGACCACACCTTGAACATTGTGTCCAGTACTGGTCATCGAGACTCAAGGGAGACATTCAAGCATTGAAGAGAGTGCAGAGAAGAGCCACGCGGCTGATCCACTACTGCCAAAGGTCTGAGTTATGAGGCTAAATCCTGAGGAAACTTGGGCTTTACAGCTTTGAAAAGAAGCATTTGAGAGGTGATCTTCAAGGCTTCTTCGGCAGCACCTCCCAAACCTGCGACCTCTACCACCTAGAAGGACAAGGGCAGCAGACGCATGGGAACACCATCATCTCCAAGTTCCCCTCCAAGTCACACACCATCCTGACTTGGAGATATATCGCCGATCCTTCATCGTCGCTGGGTCAAAATCCTGGAACTCCCTCTCTAGCAGCACTGTGAGAGTACCTTCACCACACGGACTGCAGCGGTTCAAGAAGGCGACTCACCACCACCTTCTCAAGTGCAAGTAGGGATGGGTAATAAATGCTGGCCTTGCCAGCGACGCCCACATCCCAGGAACTAATAAAAAAAAGTTCAATTGTAGGAGTCGAACCAGAGGCTACGGGTTCAAACTAGTATAAAGAAACATGTAGGACTGATACAGGAAATTCTTCTTAACAAAGAGTGATCAATACATGGAGTGGACTTCAGGATAGAATGGTACAAGCAAAAACCTTGGATTAATTTGAGGACCATTGGTGCTGATATTGTGGGACTTTCAGGGTCTTTCTCAATTGATGAACTAAATGGGCTGAATGGCCCTTTGTAAATATCTTGTGATCTTGTTGATATAAAGAGAGAAAATGCAGGATAATATTTCAGGCCTAGTTCTTCACCAGAACTAACAACCAAAGGCTCATACTTGAAATCCTAACCTAGCTTTTTTGTTTCAGATGTTGTACTGTTTGAGCTCTTTCTGTTTTATTTGGGATCTCCAACATGCTCGATTTTCCTTCTTATTAAACACATGGGGATTGGATAGGTCTTTCAAAGAGGTACAATGGGCCGAATGGCCTCCTTCTGTGCTGTATGATTCTATGATTTAGTCCTCATTATTGGTGACAAGCACTAGCACGTGTAATGTGAGGTCCTCGCCATATTTACACTCATAAACCTGTGTCAGGATGATATTTTTTTGGGGGGATGTGGGCGTCGCTGGCAAGGCCAGCATTTATTGCCCATCCCTAGTTGCCCTTGAAAAGGTGGTGGTGAGCTACCTTCTTGAACCGCTGCAGTCCGTGTGGTGAAGGTACTCCCACAGTGCTGCTAGAGAGGGAGTTCCAGGATTTTGACCCAGCGACGATGAAGGAACGGCGATATACTTCCAAGTCAGGATGGTATGTGACTTGGCAGAGAACTTGGAGGTGGTGGTGTTCCCATGCGCCTGCTGCCCTTGACCTTCTAGGTGGTAGAGATCGCAGGTTTGGGAGGTGCTGCCGAAGAAGCCTTGGCGAGTTGCTGCAGTGCATCTGCACCCATTG
Source organism: Squalus acanthias (assembly GCA_030390025.1). Lineage (NCBI taxonomy): Eukaryota > Metazoa > Chordata > Chondrichthyes > Squaliformes > Squalidae > Squalus > Squalus acanthias. The sequence continues at coordinate 126,157,928 of CM059434.1, forward strand.
ACCCCATTGTCCTTATAAACCAAATAATTTGGAAAAGCAGAGAGAAAGGGCACAGCGGGAGCGTAGCTTGTTGAAGGAGATTCAATCTGGACATCATTATTTCCGTTACCAATGACTATATTACATTACAAGAATTGCAACTGGTACAATGCAAATATTCTCAAGACTAGACTCACAGGGTGAAGATTTCATCTGGTATTGGGAAATCACAAACATAAGAACATAAGAAATAGGAGCAGGAATAGGCCACTTGGCCCCTCGAGCCTGCTCCGTCATTCAATAAGATCATGGCTGATCTTGGGCTCAAAGCCACTTCCCCGCCCACTCCCCATAACCCTTCACTCCCTTATCTTGCAAAAATCTGTCTATCTCCACCTTAAATGTATTTAATGACTCAGCCTCCACAGCTCTCTGGGGCAGAGAATTCCACAAATTTATGACCCTCTGAGAGAAGAAATTCCTCCTCATCTCAGTTCTAAAAGGGCGACCCTTTATTCTAAAACTGTGCCCCCGAGTTCTAGATTTCCCCACGAGGGGAAACATCCTCTCTGCATCTACCTTGTCGAGCCCCCTCAGTATCTTATATGTTTCAATAAGATCACCTCTCATTCTTCTAAATTCCAATGAGTATAGGCCCAGCCTGCTCAACCTTTCCTCATAAGTCAAACCCCTCATCTCTGGAATTAACCTAGTGAATCGTCTCTGAACTGCCTCCAATGCAAGTATATCCTTCCTAAATAAGGAGACCAAAACTGTACGCAGAACTCAAGGTGTGGTCTCACCAATACCCTGTACAGTTGTAGCAGGACTTCCCTACTTTTATACTCCAACCCCTTTGAAATAAAGGCCAACATTCCATTTGCCTTTTTGATTACTTGCTGTACCTGCATGCTAACTTTTTGTGTTTCATGCACAAGGACCCCCAGGTCCCTCTGAACTGTAGCATTTTGTAATCTCTCTGCATTTAAAAAAATAATTTGCTTTTTTATTTTTCCTGCCGAAGTGTATAACCTCGCACTTTCCCACATTATACTCCAACTGCCAAATGTTTGCCCATTTACTTAGCCTGTCTATATCCCTTTGCAGTTTCTTTGAGTCCTCTGCACAACTTGCTTTCCCACCCATCTTTGTATCATCCGCAAACTTGGCTACATTACACTCGGTTCCTTCATCCAAGTCATTAATGTAGATTGTAAATAGTTGAGGCCCCAGCACCGATCCTTGTGGCACCCCACTAGTTACCGTTTGCCAACCGGAAAATGACCCATTTATCCCAACTCTCTGCTTTCTGTTAGTTAGCCAATTCTCTATCAATGCTAATATATTACCCCCAATTCCGTGAGCTCTTATCTTATGCAGTAACCTTTTATGTGGCACCTTATCGAATGCTTTCTGGAAATCCAAATACACCACATCCACTGGTTTATCTTTGTGCACCCTGCTCGTTACCTCCTCAAAGAACTCCAGCAAATTTGTTAAACATGATTTCCCTTTCATAAAACCATGCTGACTCTGCCTGACTGCATTATGATTTTCCAAATGCCCTGCTACTGCTTCCTTAATGAAGGACTCCAGCATTTTCCTAACGACAGATGTTAGGCTAACTGGTCTATAGTTTCCTGCTTTCTGTCTCCCTCCTTTCTTAAATAGGGGTGTTACATTAGCAGTTTTCCAATCCACTGGGACCTCTCCAGAGTCCAGGGAATTTTGGTATATTGCAACCAATGCATCCACTATCTCTGCAGCCACTTCTTTTAAGACCCTGGGATGCAGGCCATCTGGTCCAGGGGACTTGTCATCCTTTAGTCCCATTATTTTACCAAGTACTATTTCCTTAGTGATAGTGATTGTCTTTAGTTCCCCCTCCCTGTGGCCCCTTGATTATCCATTATTGGGATGTTGTTAGTGTCTTCTACCATGAAGACAGATACAAAATATTTGTTCAGAGTCATTTCCCCGTTCCCCATTATTAATTCCCCAGTCTCATCCTCTAAGGGACCAACGTTTACTTTAGCTACCCTCTTCCTTTTTATATACCTGTAGAAGCTCTTACTATCTGTTTTAATGTTTCTTGCCAGTTTACTCTCATAATTCATCTTCTCTCGCTTTATTATTTTTTTAGTCATCCTTTGCTGGTTTTAAAAAATTTCCCAATCCTCTGGTCTCCCACCAATCTTGGCAACATTGTATGGCTTCGTTTTCAATTTGATACCATCCTTTACTTCCTTAGTTAGTCACGGATGGTGCTCCCTTCTCTTAAAATCTTTCTTTCTCACTGGAGTATATATTTGTTGAGAGTTATGAAATATCTCCTTAAATGTCCGCCACTGCATTTCAACTGTCTTACCCTTTAATTTGTTTTTCCAGTCCACTTTAGCCAGTTCTGCCCTCATGCCATTGTAATTGCCTTTGTTTAAGATCAGGACACTGGTTTGAGATACAACTTTCTCACCCTCCAACTGAATTTGAAATTCAACCATGCTATGATCACTCTTTCCTAGAGGATCCTTTACGCTCTTTATAAACACATGTTGCTATAATGTTAACTAAGTAGGATCATGGGTTCCAGTCAAAGTTGTTAAAAAATAGTCCAAAAAAAAGATGCAAAATGCAGATCCAGGAACTGAATCTTGTTCTGGGACCAAACAAGAGAAGAGGGAATGAAATCGCTGAGTGCCCTTATTAGGCCGTGTGGCATTGAGATTGCAGATGCATGGGATAGGGTGAGGGGTAGTTTCACATTGATGCTTGTTAAGATCAAATTTGTGAGCTGGTTCCTGGCATTTGTACTAAATTTAGTTCCCTTAAACTGATAGAATCGTAGACCCACAAAAAACTACATCTGGGAAGAGTACCAGCTTTAGCAATGGAAACTTAAAGAGATAGTCTCCCGCATTCTAAATAAAACAGTGCCAATATAAATATAAATATAAATATAAAAGTAGTTTAGGTTACATACAATAGTGCTTATGTTGGAGATTCATGGAAAAATGCTTTGGAACACACTCAATCTGTTTTGAAGACAAATAATGAATGTTTCCAAACAGATCCAACCTGTCTGTACAGGTTTTATGCACTGCACCAAAGTCAGCCTGAAGTACATTGTCCTGTTAATGGTAACTTGCTCTGTTCTGTGTACGGTGGCCATTGTAGGCAATGGGTTTATCTATGAAAGTAATTATAATGTACAGAGCGTAAGGAATGCTACGTGCACCTATTAGTAACGCAATAACTTGCACTTACATAGGGTCAGTACCGTAGCAAAATGTCCCAAAGTGTTTTACAGAGAAAGGGGCAGGGACAGCTGATACTGAGCAGCAGCAGGAGAGGCGATAGAAGGTGCACGGGAAAATGTAGGTTGTGAGGGGATCTTAAAGGCAGGGGAGAGGTGTGGGCAGGTGGAGGGGTTTAGAAAGAGTTCCAGGAAACAAGGCCATGATGGCTGAATGCTCTCTCTCTCTACCCTGATGGTGGAAGATAGGGACAGAGGCATATACAGGAATCCCTCCCCAACCGCGGGGGATACGTCCCTGAAAACCCCCGTGGTTGGTAAAACCGCGGTTGGCAAATATAAGACCTTCTGGGAAAAATGGGGTTAGGGGGAACGCGGCCGCATTTACACTCATCAGAGCCTAAGTAAGTTGCTTTATTTTAAATAACACAATAAAAAAGATCATCGATCGAGGGGGGTGAATGCGGTGAAGCGACATCGTAGCTGGTTGATGCAACTGGGCCATCAACTGGGCAGTTTCTTAAAGAATTCTGCGATGGATGGTTGACTCATTTATTTTCTGAATATCTTTCTGGACCTGCTTGTCTGGTCTCATTAAATCCTCCAAACCTCGCTTGAACTTTAAACTACGCTCCAAGAATGGGTCAATCTGCATACAGAGGTCCGAGAGATTAGTAGCAAGGAGCATTGCCTTGCTAAGGTTGGCACTTGTCATCTTCGACTTCTCCACCATATCCTCATCTTCGTCCTCGTCCTCTGCCTCACTGGAATGCTGCATCAGCTCATCCAGGTCCTCCTCTGTCAACCCTTCCCGGCGATCATCTTCTTCAGCTCTTCCGGGAACTTGGCAGCGGCCTCGTGATCGGCTGAGGCCGATTCCCCCACAACCTTGAGGTTAGTCAAGGCGAACCTCTTCTTAAAATTTTCCAACCAGCCCTTACTCGCTTGAAACTTTATGTCATCTACACTTTCCCCGGCAGCCACAGTAAGATGCTTGTAGATACTCAGGGCCTTCTTACGTACCCATGTGGAATTAACATTCGCTTGTTTCTGGTTCTGGTCTTCCAACCAGATATTAAGTGCCTTCTCCATTTTTTCAAGCTTATGGTCCCGTGGCATAAACAACACTTTAGCACTTTTCGAAGAGCCACCTGCAATACTAGCCCTTATCGACACTTCACTTTTTTTTATGGTTCTAATGGTGGACTCGTTAACCCCCATTAGTCATCCAACCGACGCTGTACTTTCACCACGGGCAAGTCTATTGACGACATCTAATTTCCTATCTAAGGTTAGTACATTCCTTGCCCTTTTCGCTATTGATTCACCTTTACCACTGAGATTACGCTTAGGGGCCATGATTAAGGGCTAAACAGAACAATACAATACTGTAATTAAAGGCAAAATGGGGAGCAACGAGACGACGTTCACACACACACAGTATTTCCACGAGTGAGCGAGTCCACGCGTGGTGGTAAATATGCTGAAAAGGGCGGCGCGGATGAATGGAGTCTCGTGTTTTGGAAGCGCGACCCGTGAAACTTGAAAATCAAAAACCGCGTATACGCAAAATTCACTGCCGTGGTTGGCAAAATTTGTCGCAGAGAGGAAACCGTGTATACTTGAAATCCGCGTCTGGCAAAACGGCGGTTGGGGCGGGATTCCTGTACTGCAAGCCAGTCAGAAGGGTGGAGGGTGTGTGCTGGATTATAGGAGTGGGGAAGGTTGCAAAGATGGGATGGGGCAGGTGATTATCTGTACGTGTGCCCTTCCGTACTTCCCACTTCTTCCGATATTTTCCCTCTTTTTACTCCTCCTACATTACAACAGTGACTATAATTTCAAAAGTACTTCATTGGCTGTAAAGCGCTTTGGGAAGTCCTGGGAATGTGAAAGGCGCTATACAAATACAAGTTCTTTCTTTCTTGCCTCCTTTCCTGAAGGCCCTGATGAGGTATGGTCTCACAGTTGCTTGCACTGGTATCTGAGTTAACCCAGTGATTCTCAGCAGGTTAATTGATTGTGGAGAGCGTCAGAGCTCAACCCTGTGCTGTTCTCACCGGCCATCTCCGCACACACGTTCCAGCAGGAGTCAGTAGGTAGTGATGAGGGAACCTTGGTTGACTATATATTTTTAAAGTTACCTTCCCTGCCCCCGCCCCCCACCAATTTAGCAATCTTTTATTGTTTCTTAAGCTTTGACATTTAATCTCCATGTGACCTGGAGTTGCTTTGCTAATCCTGCATTTCATTTAAAAAGTAAAAACAAAAATAAACCGAATCCAGAAGCTGAGCTTTGTCCTTTTGAATCAGATTGTGTTACAGCTTTGTTCCGCACACAATCAGAATGCAAATAGAATGTCCTTTTCAAAGAAAAGAAAGACTTGCATTTATATAGTGCCGTCCACAACCTCAAGACATCCCAAAGCACTTTACAGCCAATGAAGTACGTTTTGGAGTGTAGTCACTGTTGTAATGTGGGAAACACAGCAACCAATTTGTGCACAGCAAGCTCCCACAAACAGCAATGTGATAATGACCAGATCATCTGTTTTTGCTATGTTGATTGAGGGATCAACATTGGCCAGAACACCGGGGATAAATCCCCTGTTCCTCTTGGAAATAGTGATATGGAATCTTTTGACGTCCACCTGAGAGCAGACGGGGCCTCAGTTTAACGTCTCATCCGAAACACGGCACCTCCAACAGTGCAGCACTCCCGCAGCACTGCACCGGAGAGTCAGTCTAGATTTTTGTGCTCAAGTCCCTGGAGTGGGACTTGAACCCACAACCTTCTGACTCAGAGTTGAGAGTGTTACCCACTGAGCCACGGCTGACACTGTCAGACTCGTCACATTGACGCCCCTTTGCATCATCATAGATTGATGATAACAATACAGCAGCAGGCCCAGAGCGTTCATAGATGGGGTAGGGTCTAATGGACTCGAGTGCCTTCAGACTGATCGGCTTTTAGCACTGTAGCTATGCATCAAGCAAGTTGCTCGTGATTGACCTTTCCCCCTCCTCTCTACCACTTCAATATAGCAGCGCCTACATTTTCTCCACTTTTGAATGCAAACTGTTTCATCATTTCTGTACACCACAAGTACATAAGTTAAGTCCCTATAGCTGGCTTCTGGAAATATTCAATCAGTTCAACTGCATTGCAGCTCATGTGGTGAATTTATTTTCTTTATTTTTTTCTCTCAGTCCTCTCCTCTTTTGCCCCCTACCTCCCTTGAATTTTCCAAACTTTTGCTGGTGTACAACACCAGTTGCCTTCTGGTATCTTACCCAGTGAGCTAGACTACGTGTGAGAGCCTAGACGGCGAGTGCCATCAGGAATTCGACTGTAAGAGACATCACAGCTGCGTCAAATCTTGTCTTCACCCCAGGTCCATGCACGTGCACTTTCAATCAGGAGCACAAACCCTGGCTACTGTTTTTTCTCTTTCCTCCCCTCCTTATTGCAAAAGTACTGATGCCAATTTGGACCTCCTGCTGCCTCCTGACCTGAACTCAGGTAACTCAGCAGAGACCGGGGATCACAGCAGAGACCGGGGATCACAGCAGGGACCGGGGATCACAGCAGAGACCGGGGATCACAGCACGGACTGGGGATCACAGCAGGGACCGGGGATCACAGCAGGGACCGGGGATCACAGCAGAGACCGGGGATCACAGCAGAGACCGGGGATCACAGCACGGACTGGGGATCACAGCAGAGACCGGGGATCACAGCAGGGACCGGGGATCACAGCACGGACTGGGGATCACAGCAGAGACCGGGGATCACAGCAGGGACCGGGGATCACAGCAGAGACCGGGGATCACAGCAGGGACCGGGGATCACAGCAGGGACCGGGGATCACAGCAGAGACTGGGGATCACAGCAGGGACCTTTCAAAAAAAAATGTATTAATTCATTCAGCATTTATTGTCCATCCTTAATTGGCCCTTGAGAAGGTGGTGGTGAGCTGCCATTTCAGAGGGGAGTTAAGAGTCAACCCCATTGCTGTGGGTCTGGAGTCACAGGCCAGGTAAAGATGGACATTAGTGAACCAGATAAGTTTTGTACAGACAATCCAGTAGTTTCATGGTCACCACTACTGATACTAGCTTTTTTATTCCAGATTTATTTAATTAACTGAACTTAAATTCCCCCACTGCCATGGTGGGATTTGAGCTGATGTGAGATAATTATTCCAGGTCCCTGGATTACTAGTACCAGTAACATAACCACTATGCTACCCTTCCCCTGGCTCCAATTACTCACTGCCTTCAGTAAATGAACCATCCCGGGTGTGCCACTGCTGTTTGGCATCTCCAAGTTAACTCTCTCTTCTCTTCAATTGGGTGTCTCATGCATTACAGGAACGTAGGTGTGTAACCTGATCCCCACCTTCCCCAGCCCTATAGTTTTAAAAAAAGAGAAGTCGCACAACACCAGGTTATAGTCCAACAGTTTTATTTGAAATCACGAGCTTTCGGAGCGCTGCTCCTTCGTCAGGTATAGTTTTAAATGTAGGATGTTCACTGGTCCTATGGATTCTAGGAAAGCTTCTCCATAGCGTTTTCTTGTTTTCACTTTTCCTCCATCCAGGTAAAGCAATGAGATTTACCAGCGCAATACCCTCGGGCAGGGGGACCTAGTGTGACAAAGTGTGAGTGATACAACAAGATCCACACTGGGCGCAGTCAGGCTAATCTGTGTTGGATTTTAATGATAAGTCAATTCTTAGATCAGTGAAACAATCAGCAAAAGGATCCTTCAGCCTCATTAAAATACTGAAATGAAGGACACTCCCCCCCCCCCCCCCCCCACTCCTGGAAGCGGGTTGGTCGCCCACCCCCGTTAAAACTGGAAGTGAGCGGGTTTGAGACTTTTTACATTTTTACTTTCACCCAACCCAAACCCACCCGTTTTTGGGGGTTAAAATTTTCCCCTATGAGATTGTGATTTTATATTACATCGGATTACATAGGATATACGGCACAGAAACAGGCCATTCAGCCCAACCAGTCCATGCCGGCGTTTATGCTCCACACGAGCCTCCTCCCGTCTTTCCTCATCTAAATCTATCAGCATAACCCTCTATTCCCTTCTCCCTCATATGCTTGTCCAGCCTCCTCTTTTGGGTAAAGAAGTTTTTTCTGAATTCCCTATTTGATTTCTTGGTGACTATCTTATATTGATGGCCTCTAGTTTTGCTCTTCCCCACAAGTGGAAACATTGGGCTGGATTTTCATAGACCCGTGGAGGCGGGTTTGGAGGCGTGTGGGGGGTTAAAATTGCGAAAAGTGGCGGGCGGACCCGATCCTGCCTCCACGCAACTTTGATGAAATCGTGTGCGGTGTTCCCGACTCCGTCCCGCCTCCAAGAGGCGGGAGAGGCCATTAAAGCCCTTAACAAGCCCTAAATTGGCTCTGTAATGCCATTTTGAAACATTTTAGCTAGTTTAACCCTTTTCCCACGTGAAGCACGCCTGATGTGAAACACGCCAGTGAAAGCTGGCGGGAGCACAAGTGGATAGCTGACTATCAGCTGCAGGTCCACTATTACAACGGAGATGTGATGAAGGTAGTAGTAGTATTAGGTCTGAAAGATGCAAAAAAAATTCTCTCTCTCTCTCTCTCATTTTGCATCCAGGTCCTCTCACACCAAAGGCCAGGCAGTCTCTGACCTGCAATGCAGCAACAATGATGACATCATCAGAGGCGACTTTCAGACTGAAAACACTAATTGGTTCATGGGTTCCCACATGCTGGAACTCAATTGCCCAATTAGGTGAAAATTGCATCAATCTCCCACATCCAATGCAGTCGGGTGGATAACACGAAATGCGGATGACACGACCCCAACCCGCCCCAGTATCAAAATCCAGCCCATTCTCTCTGTGTCTACTCTATCAAAACCTTTCATAATTTTATAGACCTCTATTAGGTCATAGTCTTACTGTCAAGAAAGATCCCAGCTTTAATTCCTGGTCTGTAGGGTGTTAAATGATCTCAGTTCGTGCAGTAGCAGGCGTGCTGAATTTGCCACAGCAGCCTTGGGTTACGGCAGAGCGGGGGGAAATAGTCAAGCCAGGTTTCCAGCTCCTGATTGCCACCCAGTGACTGCTGCTGGGAGATGCATGTGTGTAGTCTTTGGGTCAGGATCAAATCAGGCTCGCTGGGATTTCCCTCACCCCGATTGTCAAGCAGCCTCTCTATGCTCACACAGGAGGAACGGTAACTTAGGAGAGGTACTGAAGGGGAGTTGGCAGCTGTGGAATTGGATTGTAAGAATCAGCACTTTTAGGAGAAGAGGATTGAAAAGTAGACCAGAAATAAACAGAACTGCATTTGTGGGCTGTCCTTAGTTTAGTCAGTTTTCAGCTATAATTGTTGGTGGTGTGTCCATCCAACTAGCTTAAAAAGAACTTCAACCCCTACCCACCTTTGCTTGATCTCATGTGCCCAGTCGTTGGGGGGCTGGGGGGTCACTGTAAAAGGTTAACTCCTAGAATTCGAAGAATATTACAAAATTCTCGATCCCCTGGAGTATTTACAATCTGACGACACTTCTCTGAATCAGCTGAACCTGCTCTGTCCCCCTCAGATGCTATAGTTTACTCTTAAACTTTGCAGCAACATTATGCATTGAGTAAACCACCTCATGAGTGAGTATTCTGAAGCAAAACTGGTTCATAAATAGGATTTGGAAAACACTCCTTTCATGTTTTGGTGGCTTTCTCTTAAGAACGGAAGGGCAAAGCCCGCCAGAGTAGACTGTACATGGAGTGGGCTTAATGGACTGAATGGCCTTTTCTTGTACCATTCGTCATGCTAACAACAAAAAAAATTCCCGTACTATTAACAGACTATTTTTCAAACAATCCATTCATAACCCGTGTGTGTGATATAACCCCTAATGCCCAAATATTAATCACTCCCCACATATTCACCTTCATCGACAGTATGTATTTAAATCTGTGCCTAACCATTTCAAAGCCATTCACTAGGATATTAATCCAGTGGGAAGATAATGAACTTTGGTGATTGTGTGTCATTCGTATTAGACAAGGCCACTCCACTGCTGTCTCCAACACTCTTTGTATTCTCCGTTAATAAATTACTTGCAATGGGGAAGGTATTTGCACATTGCTCTTTCGTTTCTGGATCTTGGGATCAAATTAAGCCCAGCCTGATATGCTGTGTCAACTCTCTCTCCCTCTCGATAGCAAAATACTGCGGATGCTGGAAATCCGAAATAACAACAGAAAACGCTGGAAAAACTCAGCAGGCCAGGCAGCATCCGTGGAGAGAGAAACAGAGTTAACGTTTCTAATGACCTGAAACGTTAACTCTGTTTCTCTCTCCACGGATGCTGCCTGGCCTGCTGAGTTTTTCCAGCGTTTTCTGTTGTTATTTCTCTCTCCCTCTCTGCTGGCTGTGAAAGTGAATTAATTAAACAGTAGCCCACGAATAAGAACATAAGAAATAGGAGCAGGAATAGGCCACTTAGCCCCTTGAGCCTGCTCCACCATTCAATAAGATCATGGCTGATCTAGGGCTCAAAGCCACTTCCCAGCCTGCTCCCCATAACCCTTCACTCCCTTATCTTGCAAAAAATTGTCTAACTCCACTTGTAATGTATTTAATGACCCAGCCTCCACAGCTCTCTGGGGCAGAGAATTCCACAAATTTACGACCCTCTGAGAGAAGAAGTTCCTCCTCATCTCAGTTCTAAAAGGGCAACCCTTTATTCTGAGACTGTGCCCCCGAGTTCTAGATTTCCCCATGAGGGGAAACATCCTCTCTGCATCTACCCTGTTGAGCCCCCTCAGTATTTTATATGTTTCGATAAGATCACCTCTCATTCTTCTAAATTCCAATGAGTATAGGCCCAGCCTGCTCAACCTTTCCTCATAAGTCAAACCCCTCATCTCTGGAATTAACCTAGTGAATCGTCTCTGAACTGCCTCCAATGCAAGTATATCCTTCCTTAAATAAGGAGACCAAAACTGTACGCAGTACTCAAGGTGTGGTCTCACCAATATCTTGTACAGTTGTAGCAGGACTTCCCTGCATTTATACTCCAACCCCCTTGAAATAAAGGCCAACATTCCATTTGCCTTTTTGATTACTTGCTGTACCTGCATGCTAACTTTTTGTGTTTCATGCACAAGGACCCCCAGGTCCCTCTGAACTGTAGCATTTTGTAAAATCTCTCCATTTAAATAATAGTTTGCATTTTTATTTTTCCTGCCAAAGTGGATAACCTCGCACTTTCCCACATTATACTCCATCTGCCAAATGTTTGCCCACTCACTTAGCCTGTCTATATCCCTTTGCAGATTCTTTGAGTCCTCTGCACAACTTGCTTTCCCACCCATCTTTGTATCATCTGCAAACTTGGCTACATTACACTCGATCCCTTCATTCAAGTCATTAATGTAGATTGTAAATAGTTGGGGCCCCAGCACCGATCCTTGTGGCACCCCACTAGTTACCGTTTGCCAACCAGAAAATGACCCATTTATCCAGACTCCCTGCTTTCTGTTAGTTAGCCAATTCTCTATCCATGCTAATGTATTACCCCCAACTCCGTGAGCTCTTATCTTATGCAGTAACCTTTTATGTGGCACCTTATCAAATGCCTTCTGGAAATCCAAATACACCACATCCACTGGCTCACCCTTGTCCACCCTGCTTGTTACATCCTCAAAGAACTCCAGCAAATTTGTTAAACATGATTTCCCTTTCCTAAAACCACGCTGACTCTTTTTGACTGCAGTATGTTTTTCTAAATGCCCTGCTACTGCTTCCTTAATGAAGGACTCCAGCATTTTCCCAACGACAGATGTTAGGCTAACTGGTCTATAGTTTCCTGCTTTCTGTCTCCCTCCTTTCTTAAATAGGGGTGCTACATTTGCGGTTTTCCAATCCGCTGGGACCTCTCCAGAGTCCAGGGAATTTTGGTATATTGCAACCAATGCATCCACTATCTCTGTAGCCACTTCTTTTAAGACCCTGGGACGCAGGCCATCTGATCCAGGGGACTTGTCGTCTTTTAGTCCCATTATTTTACCAAGTACTATTTCCTTAGTGATAGTGATTGTCTTTAGTTCCCCACTCCCTGTGGCCCCTTGATTATCCATTATTGGGATGTTGTTAGTGTCTTCTACAGTGAAGACAGATGCAAAATATTTGTTCAGAGTCTGTGCCATTTCCCCGTTCCCCATTATTAATTCCCCAGTTTCATCCTCTAAGGGACCAATGTTTACTTTAGCTACCCTCTTCCTTTTTATATACCTGTAGAAGCTCTATCTGTTTTAATGTTTCTTGCCAGCTTACTCTCATAATTCATCTTCTCTCTCTTTATTATTTTTTTAGTCATCCTTTGCTGGTTTTTAAAAATTTCCCAATCCTCTGGTCTCCCACCAATCTTGGCAACATTGTATGCCTTCGTTTTCAATTTGATACCATCCTTTACTTCCTTAGTTAGTCACGGATGGTGCGCCCTTCTCTTAAAATCTTTCTTTCTCACTGGAGTATATTTTTGTTGAGAGTTATAAAATATCTCCTTAAATGTCCGCCACTGCATTTCAACTGTCTTACCCTTTAATTTATTTTTCAAGTCCACTTTAGCCAGTTCTGCCCTCATGCCATTGTAATTGCCTTTGTTTAAGATCAGGACACTGGATTGAGATACAACTTTCTCACCCTCCAACTGAATTTGAAATTCAACCATGCTATGATCACTCTTTCCTAGAGGATCCTTTACTCTGAGATCATTTATTAATTCTGTCTCATTACATCCAAGATAGCCTGCTCCCTGGTTGGTTCCATTACATACTGTTCTAGGAAAACATCCCGGATGCATTCTATGAACTCCTCCTCCAGGCTACCATGGCCAATTTGATTTGTCCAATCAATATGGAGATTAAAATCACCCGTGATTATTACCGTACCTTTTTTACAGGCCTCCATTATTTGTTGATTTATACTCTGTCCAACAGTATTGCTACTGTTCGGGGACATGTAGACTACGCCCACCAGAGACTTTTTCCCCCTTATTATTTTTTACCTCCACCCAAACCGATTCTACATCTTGATTTTCTGAGCCAGTATCACTTCTCACCACTGCATTGATCCCACCCTTTACCAACAAAGCCACCCCACCTCCCTTTCCTTTCTTTCTGTCCTTCCGAATTATCATATACCCTGAATATTCAGTTCCCAGCCCTGGTCACCTTGCAACCATGTCTCTGTAATGGCGATCAGATCATACCCATTTGTATCTATTTGTGACGTCAACTTATTTATCTTGTTATGAATGCTGCGTCCATTCAGATATAGAGCTTTTAACTTTGTCTTTTTACCATTTTTCCTTGTTTTGGCCTTTTTTTCTGTTACACTCTTATTTTTAAACATTCTGTCCCTTCCTGTCACACTCTGGTTATTATTTCCCCCATCTCTAGCCTGCTCTATTGCTTTCTCATTTCTCATTGACTTTTTATTTTACCGCTCACCTGGATCCTCCCCCCCACTATTTAGTTTAAAGCCCTCTCTACAGCCCTAGTTATTCGATTTGCCAGGACTCTAGCCCCAAAGTGAAGCCCGTCCAAACGGAACAACTCCCTCTTATTCCAGTGCCCCACAAATTGAAACCCATTTCTCCCACACCAGTCTTTGAGCCACTCGTTCATTTCTCTGATCTTATTTACCCTATGCAAATTCGCTCGTGGCTCAGGTAGTAATCCAGAGATTATTACCTTTGTGGTTCTGCTTTTTAATTTAGCCCCTAACTGCTCATACTCTCTCAGCAGAACCTCATTCTTTGTCCTACCTATGTCATTGGTACCTACGTGGACCATGACAACTGGATCTTCCCCCTCCCACTCCAAGTTTCTCTCCAGCCCAGAGGAGATGTCCTTAACCCTGGCACCGGGCAGGCAACACAGCCTTCGGGACTCACGCTCTCGGCTGCAGAGAACAGTATCTATCCCCCTCACTATACTGTCCCCAATCACTACAACATTTCTTTTTGCTCCCCCCACTTGAATGGCTCCCTGTACCACGGTGCTGTGGTCAGTTTGCTCATCCTCCCTGCAGTCCCTGGCCTCGCCCACACAGGGAGCAAGAATCTCATACCTGTTGGACAAGGCCAAGGGCTGAGGCTCCTCCACAACTACCTCCTGGATCCCAATACCTGCCTCGCTTGTAGTCGCACCCTCCTGTCCCTGACCATGGGCCAAATTGGAAGTAATTATTCTAGTGGGTGTGACTGCCTCCTGGAACATAGTGTCCAGGTAACGCTCTCGCTCCCTAATGTGTAGCAGTGTCTGAAGCTCGGACACCAGCTCATCAACTCTGAGCTGAAGTTCCTCGAGCAGCCAACATTTGCTGCAGATGTGGTCGCCCTGGACCTCAATGGTGTCCACCAGCTCCCACATGCAACAACAACAACACATTGCCTGGTCTCCCAGCTCAATTAATTAATTAGTTTTAAAATTTGGAACACTTATATCTTTAATCTACACAAAGGCACTTAAATTTAGACGCTCAAGTTTGGAAAAATGAATGACAGTAGTCCAGTTCCAAGTGGGTGCGGACCTACAGTACAAAACTGTTCATGGTGAAGCATTAATTGGTAACGTCACACAGTCATGGCCACAATTATACCTTGTGCAGGAAATGGAGATGTTCTACTGTTGCAGCAGAGGGGGAATGTTGCAGGTTGGAGTTAAGGTACATCATTAGGACAGGGTGGCAGAGTTATTTCCACCTAGCTGTGCTTATGACTGGCGAATACTCAGCCTGCAACTCAGTTATCTCCAAACGTTCTCATTATACATGATTACAAAGAACAATGGCCATTCAGAAGGTGGTTTAAGTCAATAGTTCATCGCTGCGACAATGACGGAAGCTCATAATGTTCTCTATCTCTCGGAACTACTCACCTATTAACAAAGCTATTACACAGCACTTTCCATTGTTTTGAGGTCTACTTAAGACACGAGAACAACATAATGGAAAGATTGAAAAGACCGTTCAATCTATCTAGCCCAGCCCTCCCAACAGCCCACTTGCCCCCTCTGCCCCGCCCCCCCCCAAGAAAATTTAAAATTTGTGAATTTAGGGGTTAGCTAACAATTTGGAATTTGTATACACACACCATCCAATGTCACCATTGAGAAAGCCTGAGGCTGCAAACCCTCCTGATTTCCCTGCTGTCGATGCGATGCTGAATTAAATTTGTACGGAATCTCTATGCCTTCCTGCACGCCCTCTGTGAAATTTCTCCCTCTCAAAAATGAAGACAGTCAAGTGAAAAATCCAGGATGAAAATCTAACAGGAAAAATTTGCATGGCTATGGGGAAAAGAGTGGAGGAGCGGGACTAATTGGAAAAGCTCTTTCAAAGAGCTGGCACAGGCATGATGGGCCGAATGGCCTCCTTCTGTGCTGCATCATCCTGGTTTTCCAATCCCTCCATGGCCTCGCCTCTCCCTATCTCTGTAATCTCCTTCAGCCCCACAACCACCCGAGATATCTGCGCACCTCTATCGGCCCTCTTGAGCATTCCAGATTATAATCGCTCAACCATTGGTGCCTTCTGTTGTCTAGGCCCCAATCTCTGGAATTCCCCACCTCGCTACCTCTCTTTCCTCCTTTAAGATGCTCCTTAAAACCTACCTCTTTGGCCAAGCTTTTGGTCACCTGCCCTAATTTCTCCTTATGTGGCTCAGTGTCAAAATTTTTGTCTTATAATACTCCTGTGCAGCGCCTTGGGACGTTTTACTACGTTAAAGGCGCTATATAAATACAAGTTGTTGTTGTTGTATAATTCTATGATTACATCCTACACTTAACTGGCTGCATTCCACTTACAAGCAGTTTCTAATAAACGTAGGCTGCTAAACAGGCCAAGGAAACAGCACACTTAAAGAATTCACTCCACTGCAGACAAGCATTTTAATGGTGCTGTCATAACAGTGACCAAACATCTCTAGCAACAAGTTATTTACATATCCTACAGAGGAAAAAAAAACTCTTTCTGCACAGAATGAATGCAGTAATTCAAAAACATTATTCCCATGCTTAGAATTTATATTAACAATTCTATTTTTTTTTACAGAAGTAATATTTGTTTCCTTTTGAAGAAGACTTGTACGGTAGCATAGTGGGTACGGTAGCATAGTGGTTATGTTACTGGACTAGTAATCCAGAGGCCTGGACTGATGATCTAGAGACGTGAGTTCAAATCCCACCATGGCAGCTGGGGAATTTAAATTCAGTTAATTAATTAATCTAGTCACCAGTAATGGTGACTATAAAACTACCGGATTGTTGTAAAAACCCATCTGGTTCACTAATGTCCTTTAGGGAAGGAAATCTGCCGGTCTGGCCTATATGTGACTCCAGACACACAGCAATGTGGTTGACTCTTAACTGCCCCTCTGTGGTTCAAGAAGGTGTCTCACCACTGCCTTGCCAGCAACGGCCACATCCCATGAACAAAAAAAACCACTTGTACATAAATATCTACCCAGCTGGAAATAAACGTTCCCACTGTAACCCCATGATATTCATTAACATTTTCTTCCAAGGACAGGTTTTTGTTTGTTGCTCTTTAAGAGTCGAGAGGGAGATTTTACTCTTAACTGTACCAGTTCCCAGGTGAAGTGAACAGGAAAAAAGGGTGAAGACCCAATATAAAGATTAGGGGGTGCTCCTGGCCTTCCACCTCCCTTTCCTCTTCACTGGTCTATGGGAAGCCCCAGCAGCGAGGCACCCGAAAAAAGGACTTAAGTGTTAGGGCTTGAGCCAGAGCCCCTGTAGATGGCCTTGGATCAGCCTGAAGATTGAGGGAAAGTTTTTTTTGGAACTAATTTCCCTCAGGGCCCCCTCTTTGTCTTCTTTCCCCAGAAGTGGGCAGAAGTCAGCGAAGTGGACATCCAGGAGCGGAGGCAGTTGCACTTCTGTTTCTGCCCCCCTCGCGGATCTCTGGTGCGGTTGGGGGAGGGGGGGGGGGATGAGAGGGGATAAGAGAGTTGTTTCAGATTCTGATGTTTATGAAACTCGATTTCTTCAGAAGATTCCAACCCTCTTTCGATCCTAGATTACCATCTATACCAGAACCTAGAATGGGGCCTGGGCAAGTCAGGTTTAAATGAATACCAAAGACCGCCGGTTGGAGTTATACTGTGGTACTGGTCAGTTAGCGATTGGCACCTTGCTGCACCTCAATTATACTGTAGACTGCAAATTTGCACTTCCACCGTCACAAAAGAGCTCTCCATGGGCACAGAGCTCCACCCAGAGTTTCAAAGCAGGAGCAAATGCTTCCTTAAGCATTTTATAAAATTTTTGTTTCAGTTTGTAAAGTGATCAGCAGGTGCAACGGAAGCCCAAGTATTCTTGAAACTTGGCTTGTCACTGCATGGGGAATGGGGGCGGGGAGGAGTCGCACACTGTTGCGTCCCACACAGTTAGATGACTGATGTTCTATAATGACTTTGCAGCAACACAAAGGTGATAGATAGTATAACTGCATTCTGAGAGCATTGAAACTGGCGAGTCCTCCATGTTCACAATATTAATCAGAGGCCATCCACTGGCAGCTGAAAGGATTAAAAATAAAGGGGGCTCTACTTAATATTCTGCATTTGTAAAAACTCCCCCCGAGTCTGACCAGATAAAACAGTCTCACTCTTCTGTCGCACTATTGGTAACTTGCTGAAAGGAGAACACGGCAGACAATTATTTGTGCATCTACAGACATCAGAATAGCTTAAAGCGTCAGGAAAACACGGAGGTCAGTGGGCGGCAATTAAGACTATTGTAGAACATTCGTGGCTAGGTTACCGTTTTTTGATAAAAGCAAAAGAGGTGGGCAGCAGATGACACTGGATCCATAAGAGTGGGGAGATGGAGGCTTCACTCAGCTGAGATACTAATCCAAGCTCTGTCACGGTGGGAAGGTGCCGAGGGGAGGGAAGCAGTGGACAACTAGAGGGAATAATATCACTGGGCTAATCGTGCATGCCCTCTAGCAGCCACATCAAGAGTGACATAGGTGGAACTCTGGTTGCATTTGCCTCCTCGAGCCTCAGGAACACCGTGACCAGTAGGGGAGAAAGTAGGGCGAGAATTACAAATGCAACACAAACTCTCCCCCCCACCCCCCGCAAAACAAGTTTAAAATTCAAATTCATCAAAAGAAAGTGAAGGAAACACAAAGGCCTCCTGGGTTATCGAAGCTCATCTCTCTCGTGCTCTACATCACCACCCCAGCAATCGACTGAATAAAATCCCCTTATGTACTGAACTCTGCTGCTTTACCAAGCAGGTCATGCCAAGTTAAGGCTGTTACATAATTCCAGCCTCACATGATAACATGGTACAGCGGCTTGAGCCATTCTCTCAGGGTCCTCAATGTCACCAAGTATCTCGGTAACCTAATAGCAAAATACTGCGGATGCGGAAATCTGAAATAACAACAGAAAATGCTGGAAACACTCAGCAGGTCAGGCAGCATCGAGGAGAGAGAAACAGAGTCAACGTTTCGAGTCGGGGACCCTTCGTATCTCGGTAACCTAACTGCCTTGTAACACTTTTTCTTGTTTCATTACCATACCCTACATCGATAGTCAAGCAGGGAAAGTGATGCAGAAAAAAAATACCTGAGAAATCTATTGTCCGAATCTGGGCCTGGAAATTACTCACGCAATACTGCCTAATCAGTTCGTATCAAATTTCTCTGTCTGCTATTTTAACAGAGATGTTAACACCTCAACCTCCATCACCTAGAAGGACAAGGGCGGCAGGTGCATGGGGACATCGCTACCTGTCACCTCCAAGTTCCCCTCCAAGTCATACACCATCCTCACTTGGACATCTATCACTGTTCCTTCATCATCACTGGGTCATAATCCTGGAACTCCCTCCCTAACAGCACTGTGGGAGATCGTTCACACGGACTGCAGCAATTCAAGAAGGTGGCTCACCACCACCTTCACAAGGACAACTAGGAATGGGCAATAAATGCTGGTCTTGCCAGTGACGCCCACATCCCGAGAATTAATTTTTTAAAAAACACCTCGATTAAAATAGCAAAGGAGTGAATCAAAGCCTGGTGCTGAAGTGTAAGTGGGCACAAAAGTGTAACAAGCGTGATAAATACTTATACAATATCATACAACGTAATTTCTAGGTTCTGCACGATCACACTCATTGGCTGCATATAGTGACACCTCTATTCCCGGCCAGAATGGAGATGATTGGGCAATTCCCCCGTCAATTACGCCCGGAGATCGCACTGTTGCAAGTGACTGGGATTGGTCACCTGCACTAATTTCTCCTTATGTGGCTCGGTGTCAAATTTTTTGTCTTATAATACTCCTGTGAAGTGCCATTTACTACATTAAAGGCGCTATGTAAATAAAAGTTGTTATTGTTGATCTTATACATATAATTTGTATTATGTAACTATCTGCCACTCACTGCAATTTGCTGGGAAAAAAAAAATCACCCTGCTTATATCGGGAGAAGTTGCTGCAGTTTCGGCCATGAGTTCTGCTTGCTGCAGACTCTGTAAATAGACTTTGTTTGCTGCAAGCCCTGCCGTAAGTCCCGCCCAGCCTCCAACTCAATGACCGAGACAGGGGTGTCAATAGACTCTCCGTAAAGTAATAGGTACAGACCTCCATGGCGCCAAGTTTAAAAACTTAATTATACATGCAAGATTTAAATTTATCAATTGGAGCAGAGGGTTAAAAGCGCTTTCTGTTGCCATCAAGAAAAACCGCAGCAACACGAAGTGGAATTGACCTTAACTGTCGAGTGGCAACTCCCCCCCCCCCCCCCCCCCCCACCACAGAGATAATTTCGAACCGCAGTCGTGGAGGGAGGAGCGAAGAGTTACAGCTCTGTTCAGTGCATTCTGTAGTCTCGTTCCTTCTGTTGACAGCACCAGTAAACAAGTGCATTAATCGTGTTCACAAAAATCATTGATGTGTCATTTACTCCTCAAGACCGTTCATCAAATCTTTGAAGCACCCATTAATATTCTGGGGGTTTAAAAACCAGGTTTCAATCATAGCAGAGATAGCTGATGAGTCTTGGGGCAATGTTTAACTGGTAGATAGCTTGTAATCTCCGAGGGCCAAGGGCTTTTCTTAGGGTCACTCTGCAGTGGTGTGACAAACTCAGTGGCATCCCTAAAATAAAAAAACACATCGGTTAAGAGCGACAATTAAAGAGACAGACACCCCTCCTATACAACATTCATGATATTTTAAAATATGATAGCGTGTACTTCCTGTTGGTCATGTCACACTGTTGTGTCATGACCAACAGGAAGTTTGAGTACAGGAGCAAGGATGTCTTGCTACAGTTGTACAGGGCCTTGGTGAGACCACACCTGGAGTACTGTGCGCAGTTTTGGTCTCCTTACCTAAGAAAGGATATACTTGCCATAGAGGGAGTGCAGCGAAGGTTCACCAGACTGATTCCTGGGATGGCAGGACTGTCGTATGAGGAGAGATTGGGTCGACTAGGCCTGTATTCACTAGAGTTTAGAAGAATGAGAGGGGATCTTATTGAAACGTATAAAATTCTGACAGGGCTGGACAGACTGGATGCAAGGAGGATGTTTCCCCGGGCTAGGGGGGTCTAGAACGAGGGGTCACAGTCTCAGGATACGGGGTAGGACATTTAGGACTGAGATGAGGAGAAATTTCTTCACTCAGAGGGTGGTGAACCTGTGGAATTCTCTACCACAGAAGGCTGTGGAGGCCAAGTCACTGAATATATTTAAGAAGGAGATAGATAGATTTCTAGACACAAAAGGCATCGAGGGGTATGGGGAGAGATCAGGAATATGGTATTGAGATAGAGGATCAGCCATGATCATATTGAATGGCGGAGCAGGCTCGAAGGGCCGAATGGCCGACTCCTGCTCCTATTTTTCTATTTTTCTATGTGTCACGCTCTTCGATTCACTCACACAGGCATTACAGTTTTTCACTCCCACTTCAGCATCATATTTGCTCAAATTTCACTTTCAAGGAATCGTAAAATGCATCCAAAATGGAACCTGGACCAAATTGCACCAAACACTCTGAATTTTTTTCTGATTGCCATATCTCCCCCCCTTTAGCTCGTGAACTACCAACAGGTTGAAATACAATTTAACACGCAAATTCATTAACAAAAACATTGCAAAAAATATTATAACTTGCACATAAAACTGCCAATTGCCGTCAGAAATGCGACATTAAGTCTTCCCCTTTGACACAGGGGGCCTCGGGCTCGGGTTTTGGCCCACTCAGAGCCATGGTGCACTGTTCTGAGCTCATATTCACCTGCCACACCTCGACATTGTTTCTACCCAATGGTTCGCCCTCCCCCACCCCCACAACCCATTCCTGGGAGTCAGACCACTCTCCTCCCCCCGCAGTGTTCCTGGGCCCAGCAGCCCGGATCCCGACCCGTAGCCAGTTTTTAAGCATCAGCTGTGCTCCAATTTTCTAACTGCGCACGTGACATAGCAACAGGAGGAGGCCATTCAGCCCCTCGAGCCTGCTCCGCCATTCAATTAGATCACAGCTGAGCTTACAGGGCTTGACAGGGTAGATGCAGGGAGGATGTTTCCCCTGGCTGGGGAGTCTAGAACCAGGGGTCACAGTCTCAGAATAAGGGGTCAGCCATTTAGGACTGAGATGAGGAGAAATTTCTTCACTCAGAGGGTGGTGAATCTTTGGAATTCTCTACCCCAGAGGACTGGGGAGGCTCAGTCGTTGAGTATATTCAAGACAGAGATCGATAGATTTTTGAATATTAAGGGAATCAAAGGGATATGGGGATAGTGCAGGAAAGTGGAGATGAGGTAGAAGATCAGCCATGATCTTATTGAATGGCGGAGCAGGCTCGAAGGGCCAAATGGCCCACTGCTCCTATTTCTTATGTACCTCAACTCCACTTACCTGCCTTTATTACATATCCCTTGATACCCTTATCTAACAAAAATCTGAAGTGCATTTTGTGTTAAAAACACTCTAAGGCCAGGACCCATGGCTGACAATGATGGCGTCAACTGAGAGTTAGTAACAGGTCGGGGCAAGTCAGGTCATGAGTGTTTGGGACCGCTCTCAAGATTCCAGGCCCCATCTCCCCCGACTACTGCTCCCAGACCCCGAATTAAAAAGGTGCTTACAAGTAAAATCTGAAAGGATCACTGAAACAGAACGAAAAAGTCGATCGTTAGCTCTTTTCCCCCAAAATGGTATCCTGCGAGTTTGTTGTATGAAGTGCAGAGCACAAGAGAATGAGGGATAACTGCTGCCTCTTCCTTCAAACGACCACACGGTGGCAGTATATTCACATATTACAATTACGACTTGCACTTGTATAGCACAAACTTACTGGGCCAAAAATTCGGCCCTTCCCGGGTGAGTACGCGCTGTGTGCTCACCCGTAAGACGTCCTGAAGTGCTGGTTTCCTGCATGCACTGCGCATGCACGGGAAACCGGAACTTCCGGTCTGGTGAAGGGGGCGGTTCCTAGGTGAACCGCGTGCGCGGTAGAGGCTGCGCGCACGCAGCAAACTTAGGTTTTTTTTCAGGTTTCTACGGGAGGGTAAGTATTGAAGAACCTGCGCTTTTAAAAAGGACAAAAATGAGAAGTCGCACAACACCAGGTTATAGTCCAACAGTTTTATTTGAAATCACAAGCTTTCGGAGCTATCGATCGCCCCTTCCTCAGGTGAAGTAAAGAGATACAGAATCGCCAAAGCATATATAGATATTTTAAAAAGGAGGCGCAGGACCCGTTTTCAACAAGGTAAGTGGTTAATTAAGAATAATTTAAATTTTTTTCAACAGGTTTATCTTTTTTAGATACTTTAAAGAAAGGTAAGTTTATTTTTAGCACTGTTAAAAAGTATTTTAATTTTTTCAAAAATTTAAATTTTTGTTTAAAGTAGTTAATTTATTTAACTATAGTTATTTTATAAATGTGATGAGTTTTTAAAAATTTATTTTAAGTTTAGCTGTTCTTTTGGGGCCGATTTCAATTTACAGATTTGACAGGGTCTCCTGTCAAATCTATGAATGAAAGATGGTCTGCTGCCATTGGCTCTCCATGGCCCACATGATCCCAGGGGACGCATCGCACTAACTGCGCTCCTGGGACACGCAAGCACTGCGCGCCGGCACTTGGAGCAGGCCCAGGAGCTGAAGTTCCCGTGGGCCCAGAGGTCAACGGCAGGCGCGGTAGGTAAGTGCGCGCGCGATCCTTACCCCCGCGGCAAGCCGGAGAGGCGAATTTCAGGGCCACTAAGTCAGAATGTCTCAAACTATTTTCACACAATGAGTTAAGTACAGTGCAAATAAAAGACTGTCGTAAATTGTTTGAGGAATTTGGTATAAAAAAATACAAAGGGCAACTGTTCCTGCAGATAGTTACTGCTGAATAGGAGCGATATTTTTATTTTTAAAGCATTTTTTTTTTAACTAGAATCAGGAAAAAAAAGCACACCCAGGTCAGGCATAGCACAGCGTCTTGAATAATGGGCTAACTGGTGGGGTGTCCTCGGGTCAGACACACTCCTGGAGGAATCATATGATCCCCCATCTTCAACCGTTCCCCCCCACCCCACCCCACCCCCGCCCAGTCCAGCAACCTTTCCCTCCCCCGCCCGTCTCCAATATTAAAACACACACAATTTCTGTAAATGATGAAAGGAGCGGGAGTAGCGAGTGACTCAATTACATCGGTTGAAAGAAGAGGTTTCAGTAAGGGTGGTCAGGTTGTGGAAACTTTGGCCCGGATTTCCCGGGGGCCTGTGACTGCGGACGCTGCCGTAAGCGCCCCGCAGGTTCCGTGTTTCCGCCTGCGCTGCGCTGCGCGTGCGCGAGAACCCGGAACTGGTGATGTCAATTTTCAGCTGGACAGCTCATCCGCATCCCCGGGAAATGGACACTCGCTGGCGGAGAGTCGGGCTATTTGCCCACGAAACTCTCACGCCTGGTAAAAGCAGGCTTGGGGCCTTCAGTTTAAACTGTAAGGGTTTAAATCAATCTTAAAATAATATTTTAAAAATCATTTATAAACATTCTAAAACCTTTAAAATTAGTTTAGGTTGTTTTTGGCCCCTTTAAAAATGTTTAAATTCATTTTTCAAAAAGTATTTTTGTTTTAAATGTTTAATTGAATTGTACTTGAATTAATTTTAAACATGTGGTGATTAATTTTTATTTCAGTGTTGTGAAAGTCTATTTTTTTTTTTAGGGGATTCCTATTTATGCTCATGGGGACTCTGTACGGAAATGGAATCCCCGTAAGCATAACGGGAATCCCTCTTTTTGATTGGTTGGGCTGGCCCACGAGATCCCAGGGATGCTTGCGAACCGCCTGCGCCCCGGGATACGCGGGCCTTTACGCAGGCCTACGGTGCAGGCCCAGGACCGCGAGAGTCCAAAGATACGGAGGCGCCAGGTAGGTGCGTGCTTTCCCTGCGGATCGGAGGCACTCGCCCGCGGGAAGCCTCCGACCCCAATTTCAGGGCCATGAGGAGTAGAGTTAAGGAACAGCAAAGGATGCAAATCTTTGGGAGGAGTTGTCTGTCAACCTCCTGATAGTAGTGATGTAGAGGGGGTAATGTATAAATACGGAGATCAGGGAAGCATGTAGCAAATACAAAGTGGTTATAAGGAGGGATTTTAATTTTCACAGACTGGGAGAAGAACAGCTTGAGGAGTAAAGGCAATGTACTTCCAGAAGTACTGCTCAGATTCACCGGAATGATACCAGGGCTTAAAGGGTTAAATTATGAGAAAGAAAGACTTGCATTTATATAGCACCTTTCACGACCTCAGGATGTCCCAAAGTGCTTTACAGCCAATGAAGTACTTTTTGAAGTGTAGTCACTGTTGCAATGTAGGAAACGCGGCAGCCGAAATTGCGCACAGCAAGCTCCCACAAACAACAATATGATAATGACCAGATAATCTGCTTTTTAGTGATGTTGATAGAGGGATAAATATTGGGCAGGACACCGAGGATAACTCCCCTGCTCCTCTTCCAAATAATGCCATGGGATCTTTTTCGTCCACTTGAGAGAGCAGACGGGGCCTCGGTTTAAGGTCTCATCTGAAAGACGGCACCTCCGACAGTGCAGCACTCCCTCAGCACTGCACTGGGAGTGTCAGCCTAGATTTTTGCCCTCAAGTCTCCGCAGTGGGACTTGAACCCATGACCTTCTGACTCAGTGGCGAGAGAGAGAGTGCTGCCCACTGAGCCACTGGCTGACACATGAGGACAGGTTGCATAAACTTTGCTTCTATTCCCTTGAGTTTAGAAGGGTGAGTGATCTAATCGAGGTACTTGAAATAATATAGAAGTGAAATCAGGAAGCAAAGGGTAATGGGCAGGAACTCTCTCTCCCAAAAGTCTGTGGACGTTGGGTCAATTGAAATTTGCAAGACTGAGATCAATGGAGTTGAGGTACAGATCAGCCATAATCTAATTGGATGGAGGAACAGGCTCAAGGGACTGAATGGCCAATTCCAGTTCCGATTACTTTTCTCCTGGGTTGCTCGCGGCAGTGTCCGGGAGATTAATCTTTCATTCCCGGAGACTCCAGGCCAGTCCAGGAAGGTTGGCAAACTAGGTTTGACTGTGATATCTCCCAACAACTACATTAACTTGCTTTCCTGCAGGGGGGGTCAGTGGGATAGTGGTCAGCAGGGGGAATTCTGGCTGATTTCGCCCCCTCCTAGGCAAGATCAGCTCACTCTGCATAGACCAGTGATCAAACCTGATCTGTATGACTGGGTTCACACTGGGCAGTGGATTCAGCCACACCCCATCATTTTTTAACCCATGTCGCACAGTTGCTTCATGATAAACGTCCTTACTCTGGCAGTACTCCAAGCACTCCCAGGAAGGGGATCCGGATTGCGTGTAGTCCAAAGGCGCCCTCCCTCGATTGTCCTCTGCGTAAACGTTGGCGCCATAGTCGATTAGCATTTTGATCAAGTCTACATTCTTGGCCTTGGCTGCAAGGTGAAGAGCAGTTTCGTGGAGTCTAGCACCATTCACATTCGCACCTGGAACAGAATAACCACATTCAAAAACAGAAGAACAATACTTGCATTTATAAAAGCACCTTTCACATCCTCAGGATGTCCCAAAGCACTTTACAGCCTCCCACAGTAACAAAACTCAACACAAACTGACAACCTCAAGCAGACTGGTCATAAAGATCACAGGCGTGGGAATTGATGGATTCTCCCTGGTGCTTTGGGAGTGCGGGGAGGGGGGTGCTCTTCAGCGTTTGTGATTAAGGCAGATTGCTGCGACAGAATAGGGCAGGTTTACCTGTTGCACCAAACCTGCCCTACAACTGACCAGGGAGCACTCAGTGTCAGCCGTGGCTCAGTGGGTAGAGCTCTCGCCTCTGAGTCAGAAGGTTGTGGGTTCAAGTCCCACTCCAGAGACTTTAGCATAAAAATCTAGGCTGACACTCCCAGTGCAGTACTGAGGGACTGAATGGCCAGTTGCATGTACCGCTGTACATGGCCTTCTTTGACCTCACAAAGGCCTGCGACACTGTCAACCGTGAGGGATTATGGAGTGTCCTCCTCAAATTCGGCTGCCCTCAAAAGTTTGTCACCATCCTCCGCCTGCTTCACGATGACATGCAAGCCGTGATCCTGACCACCACAGATCCACTTCACGTACGGACCGGGGTCAAGCAAGGCTGTGTCATCGCACCAACACTCTTCTCGATCTTCCTTGCAGCAATGCTCCATCTCACCCTCAGTAAGCTCCTCGCTGGAGTGGAGCTAATTTACAGAACTAACGGGAAACTGTTCAACCTCCAGTCCAGATCCAAGGTCGTCCCATCCTCTGTCGTCGAATTACAGTATGCAGACGACGCTTGCGTCTGAGGCCGAACTCCAAACCATCGTCAACACCTTCACTGAAGCATACATGAGCATGGGCCTTACACTAAACATCCGTAAGACAAAGGTCCTCTACCAACCTGCCCCTGCCACACAGTACTGCCCCCCGGTTATCAAAATCCACGACAAGGCCTTGGACAACGTGGACCACTTTCCATACCTCGGGAGCCTACTGATCAACAAGGGCAGATGTCGATGACGAAGTCCAACACCGCCTTCAATGTGCCAGTGCAGCCTTCGGTCACCTGAGGAAGAGAATATTTGAAGACCAGGACCTCAAACCCGGCACCAAGCTCATGGTCTACAGAGCAGTAGTGGCACCCGCCCTCCTGTATGCCTCAGAGACATGGACCATGTATAGCAGGCTTCCTCAAAGCACTGGAGAGGTGCTGCCTCCGCAAGATCCTGCAAATCCATTGGCAGGATAGGCGCACCAACGTCCCCAGCATCGAAGCTTTGACCACGCTCGATCAGCTCCGATGGATGGGTCACATCGTCCACATGCCCGATACGAGACTCCCAAAACAAGCACTCTACTCGGAGCTCCGACACGGCAAGAGAGCCCCAGGTGGGCAGAGGAAACGCTTCAAGGACACCCTCAAAGCCTCCTTGAAAAAGTGCAACATCCCCACCGACACCTGGGAATCCCTGGCCCAAGACCACACTAAGTGGAGGAGAAGCATCCGGGAAGGCGCCGAACACCTCGAGTCTCTTCATCAGGAGCAAGCGGAAGCCAAGCGCAAGCCGCGCACGTCAACCCAAGCACCCCATCCACCCGCCCTTTCAACCACCGTCTGCCCCACCTGTGACAGAGACTGTAGGTCCTGCATTGGACTCATCAGTCACCTGAAAACTCATTTTTAATGTGGAAGCAAGTCATCCTCGGTTCCGAGGGACTGCCTAAGAAGAAGAAGTAGTGAGGGAGTGCTGCACTGTCAGAGGTGCCGTCTTTCGGATGAGACCAAGTCCCCGTTTGCCCTCTCAGATGGATGTAAAAGATACTATAACACTATTTCGAAGAAGAGCAAGGGAGTTATCCCCAGTGTCCTGGCCAATATTTATCCCTCAACCAACATCACTAAAACAGGTGATTGGTCATTATCACATTGCTGTTCGTGGGAGCTTGCTGTGCGCAAATTGGCTGCCGCGTTTCCCAAATTATAACAGCGACTACACTTCAAAAAGTATTTCATTGGCTGTGAAGCGCTTTGGGACGTCCTGAGGTCGTGAAAGGCGCTATATAAATGCAAGTCTCTTTTTTTTCGTTAATACCGACAATGGGTGCAGAAATGGGAATGTGTTCCACTCGCTAGCACTGACGTCAGCTTAAGCGGCACAAAACTTCACAAAAGGAGGCTATATCTTTCAAGTAGGCCAGCAAGAACCATCTTATTACAGCTTTGAGAAAACTCATTACCTGCATTAAGCAACACCTTTGCGCAGTCGACATGTGGCCTCGCACAAGCCACGTGCAACGGGGTTCCAAAGTGGCAGTCGTAAGCCTCCAGGTTTGCGCCTACATTTATGAGCAGTTTCATGCATTCCGAACTACCTGAAACACAAAGATCAGAGGGAAATTATAGCGATTAAAACAAAACCGCCTGTATCCTTCTGTGCTACTTTTCCCCTTCTCTCACCCTTTCCTTGGCTGACAGGACAGGTGCGTAGTTGGTTTCTGCTGGGCACACCTGATCGGTTGGAGATGCACAGACCAGCTCAGGGTGAGTTCTGACATGAATCTTGTCATTCATGTGGAAATGACTTATGAAATAATACTGGGCGGCCTGCTGGTGGCGCTGTCCAGGGAGAGTATAAATACTCGGGCATGAGCCCAGCTTGCTCAGGACATTCTTTAACAGGAACTAGTGAAGGCCACAACTAGACCTCCATGTTGAAAAACAGTTGATTAAAGCTTTGTTTAACGCTTAGACCAAGTGCCTAGTAGTTTTCTTACGTCAAGTTCATCTTCAAACTTTCCCCTCTCCGTGCAAGGACATCTCTACCAATCGCTTCCCCTACTGCCAAAATGGCCTGCCTTAGAGGTCAGGAACCCACTACATGGGGCATCATTGGTGCGAACAACTCCATTGTGGTGCTGCCCCTCCCAATGACTTACAGGTGCACTCATCAACTTCCCAATGGTTGGGTACAGAACACCTTTTACATTGATTTCAGTGCCATCACCAATAAAAAAAAAAGGGGCACAACCAATAAACCGCAAATTAAACAGAATTTAAATGGAACTTAACAAATCAAATCAGAATTTTGTTTCCGGGGGTGATGAAGCACTCCAGTCCCTCCGGTGCCCGCCTGTCGCAGAAGGCTTCACGCGTACCGGCGGACACCGCGTGCTCCACCTCCAGGGACACCCGGGCGCGAACATAATCGCAGAAGAGAGGCGGCCAGTCGGGCCGAACGACCCCCTCGATCGCCCGCTGCCTGGACCTGTTAATGGCCGCCTTGGCCAGGCCCAGGAGCAATCCAACAAGGAGGTCCTCCGATCTGCCCGCTCCCCTCCGTTTGGGTACAGAACAAAATTCGCAGAGACCAGTCCATTTTGTTAGCTAGGAAAAAATCATCATGTACTTTCGATTCCTTACATTGACACAAGTTTCAAAGCCGTAACGTAGACTCACCTTGACAGAAAATATCAGAGAGGAGTAGATGCCATTGTACAGGCTGGTAATGGAAGTGCCAGATTTATAGCTTACGAGGAACAGGTCAAGGAAGGAGATGAATGATCACGTTGCATTAATGGTTTTGAACCAGGATGTCATTATCATAAAGACAGATGATAGTATCAGAGAAAGTGGTCATCGACTCATGGGGTTGGTCCTCCACCTCCCCTCCCACACCCCAATATGCTCCCACCAGGATGAATCTACACAGTTTGCGACATCTTCCCCGTACTTGGTTGTAAATTTTCCAACAATTTACTAGTTCGGCTTTTGCAGGGAAAAGATCCCCTGCACTGTATTCCTAATATTAATCTATGGATAGGTGTTAAGGTAGTCTAGAATCTAGTATTCTCAAGACATTTGCCACCAAATGCTTTCATCTAAACTGGATATGCTTCATAATATTTTCTTCCAGTTCATTCTATGCTGTTAATGTTCTTTTCATGACCATGCCATGCTAATAAACAGAGGATTCCGTGTAATGCTTTGCAATAGATGGGAGCAGACCACTCAACGAGCAGAGCTCGATGCTCAAACTAACAATTCCATCTTTCCAGAGTTCCCAACATTGAAGACTAGAATTGCTATTGCTTATTCTTGCCCCAAAATCCTTTGAGATATCGCCTGTCAATTCTACTTGAATTTAGTTACTTACTCTAGATCCTTAGTAGTCTATATGATATTTTATATGACTTAAGACTGAATAAAACAGGTTTCGAGGGAGAAGTGATCTCCAGAACTTGGTTTTGTCTTTTCTTATTAAAATTCATCAACATTTATTTCCGACTCCTCTTCTGTGTCAGCTACACCACCTACAAATATCTACATCATGACTCATCAATCTATGTAATCATTCCCATTTCTTTAGCTGCTTGGACCATAACATATTATTCAAAAATACTGAAGGGGTTTTGGGAAGTGGCAACCTTGATCAGTTTCCAACTGATTGGCTTCCAATCTGTTAGATCTCAGTCAACTCTTGCACCTTCACACAGATCTCAAAGAACAAGACGACTGTCGGTGTGCAATTGGTATGTAGAGGTGCTATTGCAGCTTAAAGAGATCTCGCTGCCAGCCTCTGTCAAACCATTTGCACAAGCGAACAAAAACAATTAAGTTCTTGGCCAACAATCTCTTATACTTTGCCAAGTCTGAAATTTGTACTTATTGAGAAATATGGGTACACCCATTAGTGTAGGACACCACCAAGGTTGAAAAGAAGAGAAGACTAGATACATCAGGAGGCAGTGATGAGGTGATGGCGAGCTTAGACTTTAAAAGCCTGTGTAGAGGATTGAGCGACGCAGGCAGTTCACAGGTTCGAGTTGAGTAGGGAATTGTCGGACGAATCTTGGTTTCAACATAGCAAGGATGCAGGACAGAGGAAAAACAAATAAAGATTATGTAGTTGCGGCTTAGGAGGAATGAGAGGGAAAAGTTCCATCCTTTTTTTGAAGATTTTTTTATTCTATCTTTTCTATTAATTTAAGAATCACCTTATTGGGATGGCAGGTAAAGTTGTGCTCTGCAATGTCCACAATGCATACAATTTCCTTTTTTGGAATTATAAATTAACGGTTTTTGATCATGGGATAAATAAAAGCATGCTTTTACTATCCAAACCTTTGCTGCCCGTATCCTAACTCACACCAAGACCCACCACCCCTGTGCTCGCTGATCTACATTGGCTCCCGGTCCGGAAACACCTCCATTTCAGAATTCTCATTCTTCTTTTAAAATCAGTGTTTCTGGCCTCACCCCTCCCTATCGCTGTAACCTCCTCCAGCCCTACAACCCTCCGAGATATCTGTGCTCCTCCAATTCTGGCCTCTTGCACATTCCATATTTTCACTGCTTCATCATTGGTGGCCGTGCCTTCAGCTGCCTGGGCCCTAAGCTCAGGAACTCCCTCCCTCCCTAAACCTCTCCATGTCTCTACCTCTCTTTCCTCCTCGAAGACGCTCCTTAAAACCTAGCTCTTTGGCCAAGCTTTTGGTCACCTGTCCTAATATCTCCTGATGTGGCTCGGTGTCAAATTTCGTTTGACAGCACTCCTGTGAAGCGCCCTTGGGACTATGTTAAAGGCATGATATAAATGCAAGTTGTTGTTGCTTGGTGTTGAGAGACAAGTAAGTGAGGAGTCCCATTTATCTCAGTTACATGATGTATGTTTTAATTACTGATAAATAAGAAAGCATCTGGTACTTGTAACTTACCGATCATGCAGGCCTCATGCAACGGTGATGCTGTGAAGAGGAGTGGATTCACCTTTGCGCCGTAGGTCAACAGTAACTTGACACATTCAATATTGCCAGTAGCACATGCATCACAAAGCGGAGTACTCCCATCAATGTTTCTGGCATCGACCTGAGAGACAGATTGCAAGAACGTAGATATGAGTGTTGTAAATACAGAATGAAGACAGAGCAGCTAATGTAGCAATTATGGTTAAACCACAAGGAGTGGATCAAAGTGTACGCTTCCGGATCTTATCTTGTGATCACAATGGCACTCCAGAACAAAGTCATCATTCAGGAAGAGCAAAGGTTGCTGAGATAACACTGGAGATGGAAGAAACTTTAGACAATTGAACAGGATATTGACAAGGATGAGGCCCACTTTGGTTGTGTGTGATCAGCAATCTGTTTGATGACCTAAGGGTCATAAGATGCCCAAAGTTAAACTCAGCAAGAATTAGAAAATGAATGCTTATTTTTTAAATGAAAAAAATACTTGCATTTATATCGCGCCTTTCACGACCACCGGATGTCCCAAAGGGCTTCACAGCCAATGAAGTACTTTTGAAGTGTAGTCACTGTTGTAATGTAGGAAACGCGGCAGCCAATTTACGCACAGCAAGCTCCCACAAGCAGCAATGTGAGAATGTGATAATAACCAGATAATCTGTGTTTTAGATATTGATTAAGGGATAAATATTGGCTAGGACATAATAAATATAAAAAAAGAGGGGTACAAGGCAAAACTTTAGGAACTTTAGCTACCTTCAAGGAGAGGTACCG
The DNA here is from genome assembly GCA_030390025.1 of Squalus acanthias. NCBI lineage: Eukaryota > Metazoa > Chordata > Chondrichthyes > Squaliformes > Squalidae > Squalus > Squalus acanthias. The sequence goes on from CM059434.1 coordinate 126,190,820, forward strand.
TGAATGGCCTGGACAGGAACTCACTCAAGATTCCCGAGGAGTTCTTTACATGCGAGTTTTCTAGATGTGGGACTGCGTGTACTGCTCTATATGTAATGTTTTGAAATAATAAATGAAATGAAGTTAATTGTCAGACATTTACTGTCTCCATCTTTCACGAATCTGTTATTAAAAGGATAAGGATTATCCAACACAGATCACAGACAAGTAATGAAACTCACTGTGCGCATCTGTAGTTGCATGTGCACTGTATGGAAACAGAAAATAATGTGCTGAATCTGGGCATCTTATTGTACCTTGGGTTTCAGAATGCCACTATCTCACGTTTAAAAATCTCTTCTGGTTTGATCTTGGGCCTCCTGAAAGCATTGCCATTTCTGTTTCTTGCCCAGGAATAGATTGGTGATTCATTGCAACTGTTGAGTACTATTAGAGATTTGAATTAAGCTACAGGTTAGAAAGCCAGCAAGGAGTAATTCACACAGAGAATAGATACAGATGAAAAAAAAAAAATCGGCATTTGACTCATCATACTTCCTCTATCCAGAAACAATCAACAGCATTCCCCGCGGTCGAGGGGGTCGTTCGGCCCAATTGCCTGCCTCTCTTCCGCGGCTATGTTCGCGCCCGGGTGGCCCTGGAGATGGAGCATGCAGTGTTCGCCGGCACACTTGAAGCCTTCCGAGACTGGTGGGCGCCGCAGGGACTGGAGTGCATCGTCTCCCCGGACAACGTACTTTTTATTTACTGTGTTAAGTTTCATTTGAAGTTTTGTTAATTTACAGTAGTTTATGTTGACTCAAAAGAGTACAGCATTCCCCAGCATACAGCTGAAGGCACTTAATTAGGGAAACTAGATTAAACTGGTTCTCCTATAGCAGGACCCAGCAAGCTCCTTTGTTTCAGGGCCTATAAAAACAGGCTTTGCAGTGTGATTTTGGAGGAGAGGAGAGGACAGAGGAGAGGAGAGAGGAGAGGAGAGAGGAGAGGAGAGGAGAGGAGAGGAGAGAGGAGAGGACAGAGGAGAGGACAGAGGACAGAGGACAGAGGAGAGGACAGAGGACAGAGGAGAGGAGAGGACAGGAGAGGGGAGAGGACAGAGGAGAGGACTCTCTCTCTCTGTGCCTAGGAGAAGAAGACAGAGCCACGAAGGGCAGAGTGGAGACCCTTTCCACCTCCACCACGCCTGTTGCAGCTACTACAACTACTACTGCTGAGGTGCCAGAAGGGAGAGAGGAGAGGAGACCAAAACAACAACAGAAGGAAGCCTTTCCATCACTGCCTCCCCAACTGGTCTCCATTACGAGAGAGGGAGAGAGGGGAGAACAAGACTAACATCTGCTTGGAAGGAGGGAGAGCGAGCCATCGAGAACAACATCTAGAGGTGGGTGTTAAAAAGGGCACTCTCCAAAAGACTTTGGTATTTTAGGTGGGGGGAGGAAAGAAGAAGGAGAAGACCGGGATAACAAGGGGTGTGTGTGTGGCTCTTGCTAACAACTAGGCCACACACCATCAATAAGCACCCCTTGCCTACTGCTTGACCTGGGACAGCTGGAGCTGCCCAGGCGAAGTCATCAACCTATTTCCCAATCTACAACATCGTTAAGACCTGGTGGTGGACTGAGCCTGGGCATCTCCAGCTTTATTTTCCCAGGTGAAGACCTCTTCCCCCCCCCCCACCAGAAGAACAGAAAAACAAGGACTATAGTTAACATCAGAGAGTGCCCCCCTCCCTGTAAGCACCCACTATCCTGAGTGGCGAACAGGCCCCTGCGGCCTCCCTCCTTCCCACCCATCTCTCTCTCTCTCTCTCTCTCTCTCTCTCTAACGAGGCACCTTTATCTATTCATTACCCATTTGAGCAGAGGGGAGAAGGCCCCTCTCCCAATTCCAATCATCAAAGGGAGAGGTGTGCCTTCATTTTTAAAACAACCCCCTCTGCTCAGGGAAGAGACAAAAAAAAACAACTACCTAGGCCATTTCAACCATCACCCGGCCTGTGACTTGGGGTGAGTGCAGCCTTTAGAACACCTCATTATGGCGAGCACATCATCGCCGGCGACGGGGCCAGCAAGGTCGTATGCGGGTGTGGCAGCCACGGCCACAGCCAGTCCCGCTTCTGCTGCCCCGTCACCTTTCAGGTTACTGACAAAAAAGCTAGGGGTGAAGAGCTACACTCACCCCAACATGACCATAGAGGCTTGCGTCAAAGCCATGGCTGGGGTAGTCGGCCCCTCAGCCATCGTAGCGGCCTCTAAAATGTACGGCAAGGCTGTGCTCTTCCTGGGGTCGGAGCGGGGCGGTGTCCCTGGCCGTCACGAAGGGGCTCACCGTGGGCGGGACCTTCCTGCCGGTGGATCCGCTTGAGGCCACCGCGCAGCGAATCGTCCTTTCAAACGTCCCGCCCTTTGTTCCGGTTGAGCTCCTCCTCCCCCACCTACGTCAACTGGGGGAGGTGAGGTCGGGGATTAATCCGATCCCGCTCGGCTGCAGGGAGGCCAGCCTCCGGCACGTCTTCTCCTTCCGGCGCCAGCTGTTTATCCAGCTGGTGCGGGAGGAGGACACGGAAGGCGTGTTTGTCATCCAACACGAGGGGACCGCCTACCGCGTCTTCTGGACGTCGGACGGTGTGCGGTGCCACGCCTGCAAGGAGGTGGGGCACATAAAGAACTGCCCCGCCTCCAAGGCCGCCAAAACAGCTGAGGTGGCCAAGGCTGGCGCCGCCACCGCTCCTCCCGTTTCTGTCCGCGACACCCGATGCGCGGTCGACGCCAGAGGTCAACGCCGTCGCGGCCTCCAGCGGAGGGGAGGGGGAGCGTCTGATCGGAAGGAAGGCGCGGAGGAAAAGTAAACCCCTTCAGGCGGGTCCCCTTGACATACAGGATGAGCTACCCGGGCTTACGCCCCCGTACCTTGCGTGGGAGGCGGCGGTGCTCGAGAGTGCGGGGGGCCTCGTGCCCGGGCCTGCGGCTGCAACCGCCGAGGCAGCAAAATCAAGACCTGCGGCTGAGCCCGAGAGACCCGAGCAAACCGTTCAACAGGGGGGAGCGGAGGTGGAGGCCTCAGTACACATGGAGGTCTCCCAACCTCCGTGTCCCTTCACAGCTGATGGCGACCCCCCGGAGGAGGACGGGGACCCGGCGGAGGACACGGAGGATGACATGGAATCCGTCGCCAACGAGGCAGCGGATGCCCTCGTGCCCCCCTCCGGGTCCCCCCTCATCCCCGTTGTGGAACTCCGGGACTTTGTGGCCATGGGCCAGGGTCACCAGGATATAATCCGGCTGGCCATTGGTAAATGGTCGGATCTGGCGCTGCTCGTTTGCTCTGTCCGCGCCGCCGTCAAAACCATGGGCGCGGACGGGGGCGTGGGCCCGGCCGAGCGGCGTCAGATCCGGAGTTCCTCGCTGGGTTGAGAAGGGAGTGGCGGTCGACTAGCGGCCGCGCTCCCTCCTCCCGTTAGAGTAAGGTAGAGGTTGCACTATGCTCTTGTCATGAAGATAACCATAGCCAGCCTCAACATCAACGGCAGCAGAGAGGCACGCCGTAGATTTAATAACTTCTCGGTCCTTCGGGAAGGGAGGCATGCGGTGTGCTTCCTGCAGGAAACTCACACCGTTCCGGGAGACGAGGCCACGTGGCTCCTGGAGTGGCGAGGAGGGGTCAACATGAGTCACCTCTCCAACATTTCCGGCGGGGTGGCTATCTTGCTGGCCCCGCATTTTCAGCCGGAGATCTTGGGGGTCGAGGAGCATGTGCCGGGCCGCTTGCTCCAGGTCACTGTTAAGCTGGGGGATGTGCCGCTCCATTTAGTGAGCATGTACGCCCCCAGGCCGGTGTGCAGCAAGTGCGCTTCTTCGAAGAAGTGTCCGCTCTTCTGGGCACCATCGACGTCGGCGAGTGCGTCATCCTCGGGGGGGGATTTCAATTGTACCCTCGAGGCGAGGGACCGTTCGGGTCCTCCGCGAAGCCTGGCGGCGATGGTGAAGTTGAGGGACCTGGTCGGGTCCTTCGACTTGGTGGACGTCTGGCGAAATCTCCAACCCGACTCCTGCGCCTTCACTTGGGTGGGGTCTGGAGGAGGAAGGTCCAGAATCGACCGCCTTTATATTTCCCGGGCGTACGTCTCCTGCGTTCCAGCGGCTTCCATGCGGCCGGTGCCGTGCACGGACCACCAGCTGGTGTGGGCGGAGCGCGCGCCGGGGGCGTCCGCGTACTGGCATTTTAACAACCTGCTGCTGGAGGACGAGCGGTTCCGGGATTTGTTTCGTCGGTTCTGGGCCGACTGGAGAAGGAAGCAGGGGGGCTTCCCCTCCTTGAGGCTGTGGTGGGACGTGGGCAAGGCTCACGTCCGTCTCTTCTGTCAAGAGTACGCGAGGGGGTCGACCAAGAGGCGGGAGGCCCGGGTCGGGCGGTTGGCGAGGGAGGTGCTCGACCTGGAGTCCCGTCTCGGTCAAGTCGTCGAAGACCCGGCCCTGCGGAAGGTGTACGAAGAGAAGAAGGGCCCGCTGAAGGACCTGCAGCTGGTCGGGTCCCGAGGCGCGTACGTGAGGTCGCGGATCCAGTTCCTCCGGGACCTGGACCGCGGCTCCCCCTTCTACTCGCTGGAAAAAAGACGGGGGGTCCGTAAGCAGCTCTTGGGGCTGCTGGCCGACGATGGATCTCTGGTCTCTGATCCGGAGGGGATCAGCGCGGAGACCCGGGCCTACTACGGGGCTCTGTTCTCTCCGGATCCGTCCAGCGAGGATGCGCGCAGAGTTTTGTGGGAGGACCTGCCGAAGGTTGGCCCGGAGGGCGCTGAAGAATTGGACGCTCCGCTAAGCTTGGCGGAGCTGACCGGCGCCCTCGGCCAGCTCTCGAGGGGAAAGTCCCCGGGGCTGGACGGGCTGACCGTGGAGTTCCACAGGGCGTTCTGGGACGTCTTGGGGGGGCGACTACGCGCGGGTCCTGGGGGGGAAAGACTGGGGAGATACCCCTCTCTTGGCGCAGGGCGGTCATCGTCCTGCTGCCCAAGAGGGGTGATCTCCGCCTCTTAAACTGGCGCCCGGTCTCCCTCCTCAGCACGGACTATAACATTTTTGCCAGGGCCATGTCTGCCAGCCTTGGCACCGTGCTGGCCCACATGATCCACCCCGACCAGTCCTACACGTTCCCGGGCCGGACAATCCACGACAACATCCATCTGGTCTGGGACCTGGTCCACCTTTTCCAGAGGGCTGGTCTGTCGGTCGCCTTCTTCTCCCTGGATCAGGAGAAGGCGTTCGACAGGGTGGATCACGAGTATCTTTTCGGAACTCTGCGCGCATTCGGGTTCGGGACGCATTTCGTCGCCCGGATCCGACTGCTGTACGCCGCCGCGGAGTGTCTGATTAAAGTTACCGGGTCTTTGACGGCGCCCCTTCGCTTCGGGAGGGGGGTGCGTCAGGGATGCCCCATGTCCGGTCAGTTATACGCCGTTTGCGTGGAGCCTTTCCTGCACCTCTTGCGGAAGAGGTTGACGGGACTGGCTCTGCAAGGGCCGGGCGTGGAGGTGGTCCTCTCGGCTTACGCCGATGACGTGCTCCTCATGGTCACGGATCCCGTCGACTTGCGGAGGATGCGAGAATGCCAGCAGATTTACTCGGACGCATCCTCCGCCAGGATCAACTGGGAGAAATGTTCTGGACTCCTCGTGGGCCAGTGGCGGGTGGACTCCCTGCCGGAGGAGTTCAGGCCCTTCGCCTGGAGCACAACGCACCTCCTCTACTTGGGAGTCTACCTCGGCCCTGCCGAGGACACCTGGCCAGCGAACTGGCAAGAGCTGGAGGCCGAAGTCACCACTCGCCTAGGACGCTGGACGGGGTTGCTCCGAGTGTTGTCCTACAGGGGTCGAGCGCTGGTCATAAACCAGCTGGTGGCCGCCATGTTGTGGTACCGGTTGGTCACTTTGATCGACTTCTTCTGGGACAAAAGGAAGCACTGGGTCTCTGCCACGGTTCTGTGTCTCCCGCTTAGGGAGGGCGGTCAGGCGCTGGTGTGCCTTCGCACCCAGGCAGCGACTTTCCGTCTTCAGACGCTGCAGAGATACCTTTACATCGAGAATCCTCCCAGATGGTGTGCGCTGGCGATGTATTTCTTCCGCCAGATGCACGGCCTCAACTATGACACGCAGCTCCTGTTTGTGGAATTGGGCCGCACGCGTGCCTACCTGTGGGAGCTGCCTGTCTTCTACCAGGAACTGCTATGGGTCTGGAAAAAAGTCGCCTCCAGGCGGAGTTCTCCCCCGTCAGGAGTGGCGGCTCTCCTTCGGGAGCCGCTGCTCAGGAATCCGCACCTCCACGTCCGACGGATCGCATGGCTGGCGGAGGGCAGGGCTGTGCCTGGCAAGGTGACCAGAGTCGGGGACCTGCTCGATGGCGGAGGAGCGGGCTGGATGGCACCGGAGGAGTTGGCGCGGCGCCTCTCCTGGGTCGATGTCTGGCGCGCGACCAAAGCCATCGAGTCGCTGAAAGTGGCACTGGGCCCGGAATCTACTAGGTGTATCGAGGAGGCTCAAGCACGTGGGGCGATCCCGTCCGAACTGACCCCCGTTCGGACGGAATTCCTCATCGGCGCGCGGCCCCGAAACCCCTCTCGGGAACCGGCGCCTCACAACTTGAGCCTTCTCGGGGAAATGCCCTCCGTGCCCTTTAGTTCTGCATGGAGGCGTTTCCTGTACGGACTGCTCCTGCACACTCTCCACTTTGCCATCTTCGCCTGCCGTCTGGACACGCCTTGGCGTGCCAGCTTGCCGTCCGGCGGAGGCGGAGGTCCCCAATGGAGGGCTCTCTACGCGGGAGTCCTCCTCTTTTCTATTGGGGACTTGGCCTGGAGGGTGTTGCACGGAGCAGTCCCGTGCAATCAGCTTTTAAGTAGGTTCACGGACTCCCAGGCCGCCTGTCTTTTTTGCGGCCTCGAGGAGTCCGTGTTCCACGTGTACGTAGAGTGTGAGAGGTTGCAGCCCCTCTTTCAATATTTGAAGGGGCTGCTCCTCGCTTTTTGGTTGCACTTCAGTCCCACGCTCCTGATCTACGGTCACCCAGGTGCGGAGGGGAGAGGGCAGGTCGGAGGACCTCCTCGTAGGACTGCTCCTGGGCCTGGCCAAAGTGGCCATCAACAGGTCCAGGCAGCGGGCGGTCGAGGGGGTCGTTCGGCCCAATTGCCTGCCTCTCTTCCGCGGCTATGTTCGCGCCCGGGTGGCCCTGGAGATGGAGCACGCGGTGTCCGCCGGCACACTTGAAGCCTTCCGAGACCGGTGGGCGCCGCAGGGACTGGAGTGCATCGTCTCCCCGGGCAATGTCATTTTAATTTAATGTGATAAGTTTTATTTGAAGTTCTGTTCATTTACAGTAGTTTTATGTTTACTCAAAAGAGTACAGCATGCCCCAGCATACAGCTGAAGGCACTTAATTAGGGAAACTAGATTAAACTGGTTCTCCTGTCGCAGAACCCAGCAAGCTCCTTTGTTTCAGGGCCTATAAAAACAGGCTTTGAAGTACGATTTTGCACTGAGTGCAATTTAAACAGTGCTGCGGGTTGGGTGAGTCAGGTGAGGAGTGGAAGGAGGAGCTCCCTTGCTTCGCCTTTGTTTTTCCTAATTTTTCACCCTGTAGGAATTGGTTCTTACTTTACACCAAGGAAAGAGTCCGAGAGCGGGAGCAGTCAAACAACAACAACTGCGAAACCGCTAAAGTGACATCACAACCAGGGAAGGAGCCGATTGGTAAGTAGGACCTGGTTAGTATTTCTACAGTCCAGTCGTTAAAGTCAAAGTAAGGTCTCTAGTTTAGAGTAAGTAGTGTTTAAAGGGAAGTAAGGTCCCTAGTGTATTTAATATTCTTTAATTTAAAGGAAGTAAAGGGAGTAAATTAAGGTTAGGACATGGCAGGGCAGCTCGGTTGCATGAAGTGCTCCTCCTGTGCTATGTGGGAAGTCAGGAACACTTTAGGTGTCCAGGGCGAACACATGTGCAGGAAGTGTCTCCAGCTGCAGCTACTCAAAATCCGCGTTTCGGAGCTGGAGCTGCGGCTGGAGTCACTGTGGAGCATCCGCGAAGCTGAGATCTTCGTGGATAGCACGTTTAACGAGGTGGTCACACCGCAGGTAAAGAGTGCACAGGCAGACAGGAAATGGGTGACCACCAGACAGAGTAAAAGAACTAGGAAGGTAGTGCAGGAGTCCCCTGGGTCAATCTCCCTCTCTGACAGATTTTCCGTTTTGGATACTGATGGGGGAGATGGTTTCTCAGGGGAATGCAGCAAGAGCCAAGTCCGTGGCACTACGAGTGGCTCAGTTGCACAGAAGGGGAGGAAAAAGAGTGGGAGAGCAATAATGATAGGGGATTCTATCGTAAGGGGAACAGATAGACGTTTTTGCGGCCGCAGACATGACTCCAGGATGGTATGTTGCCTCCCTGGTGCCAGGGTCAAGGATGTCACTGAACGGCTGCAGGGCATTCTGAAGGGGGAGGGCGAACAGTCAGAGGTCATGGTTCACATTGGTACCAACGCCATGGGTAGAAAGAGGGATGAGGTCCTGCAACAAGAATTTAGGGAGCTAGGTAGCAGATTAAAAACCAGGACCTCAAAGGTTGGAATCTCTGGATTACTCCCAGTGCCACGTGCTAGTGAGTATAGGAATAGGAGGATAGAGCAGATGAATGCGTGGCTAAAGAGTTGGTGCAGGAGGGAGGGCTTTAGTTTCCTGGATCACTGGGTCTGCTTCTGGGGAAGGTGGGACCTGTACAAGTCGGATGGGTAGCACCTGAACCGGAACGGGACCAACATCCTTGCGGGGAGGTTTGCTAGTACTGTTGGGGGGGTTTTAAACTAACTTGGCAGGGGGATGGGATACGGAGTGGAGCTGTAGTAGGGGGTGATGCACAGCCAAATAGAGGAAAAAACAAGTCAGCCTGGAGGCAGAGCAAATATGTAATGGCAAGGCTGGATGGCATTTATTTTAATGCAAGGTGTCTTGTGAGTAAGGCAGATGAATTGAAGGTGTTGATGAACACATGGGAGTATGATATTGTTGCTATAACAGAGACATGGTTGAGGGAGGGGCAGGACTGGCAGCTCAATATTCCGGGGTATAGAATCTTCAGGCGAGACAGAGGGGGGTGTAAAAGAGGAGGGGGTGTCACAACATTAATCAAGGAGTCAATTACTGCTGTAAGGAGGGATGATATCTTAGCAGGTTCCTCTAATGAGGCCATATGGGTAGAACTTAAAAACAAAAAGGGGGCAAGCACTTTGCTGGGAGTGTACTATAGGCTCCCAAACAGTCAGGGGGAGATAGAGGAAAAGATATGTAGGCAAATCTCAGAGAAGTGTAGAAATAATAGGGTAATAATAGTAGGGGATTTCAACTTCCCCAATATTAACTGGGATAGTCAGAGTGTGACAGGCTTAGAGGGTGCGGAATTCTTAAAGTGCATCCAGGAGAATTTTTTGAGCCAGCATGTAGAAAGTCCAACAAGAGAGAGGGCGGTACTGGACCTAATTCTAGAGAATGTAGCCGGGCAAGTGGTAGAAGTGTCAGTAGGAGAGCATTTTGGTGAAAGTGACCATAATTCGGTGAGATTTAAGGTAGTCATGGAAAAGGACAAAGATGGACGGAAATAAAGGTTCTAAATTGGGGGAAGGCCGATTTTAATATGATAAGGCAGGATCTGGCCAAAGTGGACTGGGATCAGCTACTTGTAGGAAAATCCACATCAGAGCAGTGGGAGTCTTTCAGAAAGGAAATAGAGAGAGTACAACGCCAACATGTTCCCATAAAAGGTCAAGGGTGGGACCAACAAACCCAGGGAACCCTGGATGTCAAGGGTTATACAAGAATGGATTAGGAAAAGAAGGGAGGCTTTTGGCAGATACAAAGAACTAAAAACAGTGGAAGCCCTAGAGGAGTATAGAAAGTGCAGGGGGGTACTTAAAGAAATTAGGAGAGCGAAGAGGGGGCATGAAAAAACACTGGCGGGCAAAATAAAGGAAAATACCAAGGTGTTTTATAAGTATATTAAGGGCAAGAGGATAACCAGGGAAAGAGTAGGGCCCATTAGGGACCAAAGTAGCAATCTGTGTGTAGAGCCAGAAGATGTAGGTGAGGTTTTAAATGAATATTTTGCATCTGTGTTTACTATGGAGAAGGATGGTGTAGGCATAGAAATCAGGCAGGGGGAATTGTAATATACTTGAACAAATTAGTATTGAGAGGGAGGAGGTACTAGTGGTTTTAGCGGGCTTAAAAGTGGATAAATCCCCAGGTCCTGACGGGATGTATCCCAGGCTGCTGTGTGAGGTAAGGGAGGAGATTGCAGGGGCTCTGACACAAATTTTCAGAACCTCTCTGGCCACAGGGGAGGTGCCAGAGGACTGGAGAACAGCTAACGTAGTACCATTGTTCAAGAAGGGTAGTAGGGATAAACCAGGGAATTACAGGCCAGTGAGCCTAACATCAGTGGTAGGGAAATTATTGGAAAAAATTCTGAGGGACAGAATTAGTCTCCACTTGGAGAGGCAGGGATTAATCAGGGATAGTCAGCATAGCTTTGTCAGGGGGAGATCATGTCTAACCAATTTGATTGAATTTTGAGGGGGTGACTAGGTGTGTGGATGAGGGTAGTGCAGTTGATGTAGTCTACATGGACTTCAGTAAGGCTTTTGACAAAGTCCCACATGGGAGACTGGTCAAGAAGGTAAGAGCCCATGGGATCCAGGGCAATTTGGCACATTGGATCCAAAATTGGCTTAGTGGCAGGAGGCAGAGGGTGATGGTCGAAGGTTGTATTTGTGACTGGAAGCCTGTGTCCAGTGGTGTACCGCAGGGATCGGTGCTGGGTCCTTTGCTGTTTGTAGTGTACATTAATGATTTAGATATGAATGTAGGAGGTATGATCAGTAAGTTCGCAGATGACACGAAAATTGGTGGAGTGGTAAATAGCGAGGAGGGAAGCCTCAGGCTACAGGACAATATAGACGGGATGGTTAGATGGGCAGAACAGTGGCAAATGGAATTTAACCCTGAAAAGTGTGAGGTGATGCATTTTGGGAGGACTAACAAGGCAAGGGAATACACAATGAATGGTAGGACCCTAGGAAGGACAGAGGATCAGAAGGACCTTGGTGTGCATGTACATAGATCCCTGAAGGCAGCAGGACAGGTAGATAAGGTGGTTAAAAAGGCATATGGGATACTTGCCTTCATTAGCCGAGGCATAGAATATAAGAGCAGGGAGGTTATGATGGAGTTGTACAAAACACTAGTTAGGCCACAGCTGGAATACTGTGTGCAGTTCTGGTCGCCACACTATAGGAGGGATGTGATTGCATTGGAGAGGGTGCAGAGGAGATTCACCAGGATGTTACCTGGGCTGGAGCGCTTCAGCTATGAAGAGAGACTGGACAGGCTGAGGTTGTTTTCCTTAGAGCAGAGAAAGCTGAGGGGGGACCTGATTGAGGTGTACAAAATTATGAGGGGCATAGATAGGGTAGATAGAAAGGAACTTTTCCCCTTGGTAGAGGGGTCAATAACCAGGGGGCATAGTTTCAAGGTAAGGGGCAGGAGGTTTAGAGGGGATTTGAGGAAAAACTTTCACCCAGAGGGTGGTTGGAATCTGGAACTCACTGCCTGAAAGGGTGGTAGAGGCAGGAACCCTCACAACATTCAAGAAGCATTTAGATGAGCACTTGAAACGCCATAGCATACAAGGCTACGGACCAAGTGCTGGAAAATGGGATTAGAATAGACAGGGCTTGATGGCCGGCGCGGACACAATGGGCCGAAGGGCCTCTTTCTGTGCTGTATAACTCTGACTCTATGACAGCCACTTAAATTATTCCAGCGTTTTGTCCTGACTAATATTTATCCCTCAATCAACATAACAAAGAGATTATCTGGTCATTATTTCATTGGTGTTTGTGGGAGCTTGCTGAGCGCAAATTGGCTGCCGCGTTTCCTACATTACAACAGTGACTACACTTCGAAAGTACTTCATTGGCTGTCAATTGCTTTGGGATGTCCTAAGGTAGTGAAAGGTGCTATATAAATGCACGTCTTTATTTCTTTCTATTACTGAACCCAGAAGTCTATTTGACATGGGCTGAAATTAAGGCTGAGGGGAGACTTAATTGAGGTGTATACAATTGAGGGGCCTAGAAAGAGTGGATAGAAAGGACCTATTGCCCTTAGCAGAGAGGTCAATAACCAGGGGGCATAGATTTAAAGTAATTGGCAGAAGGATTAGAGGGGAGTGGAGGAGAACTTTTTTCACCCAGAGGGTGGTGGGGGTCTGGAACTCGCTGCCTGAAAGAGTGATAGAGGCAGAAACACGCATTGCATTTATAAAGTGCTTGGCTATTCACTTGAAGTGCCGTAACCTACAAGGCTTCGGACCAAGAGCTGGAAAGTGGGATGAGGTTGGATAGCTCTTTTTTTGGCCGGCACAGACACGATGGGCCGAATGGCCTCCTTCTGTGCCATAAATTTCTATGATGATTCATGAGTGAAGAATCCTGATTTACTTTCTGGCACTTTGAACCCATTTCCTTTGCCCCACTGTTTTAGGTAACTCAATGTTTGGGATTCACTGTTACGATTCTGCTTATATGACTACGAGGTCATCCGTCTCCTTTCAAAGAGCCACGTTTCTCCAGTCTTTCCTCAGAACTCAGTCCTCTGGCGCTATGATTTATGATGGGAGCTGTTGCGGCAAGAGGTCAAGCAGAGAAAAGATGTGTGGAGAGGGGGTTCTGGGAAATCAGCAGAAATAAGTCTCTATGCTACTCCCTTATATCCTCAAGACTGTCTCACAGCATTACTGGTGGTGGCCCAGGAGCACGCTGCTTGGCTAAGCTGTTAGGGGTACATCCTGCTCCCAAGTCTCCATCACTGCCGCTCTATAATCAGTCTTTAAAAAAGCATGGAGTGACTGTCCCTTTCCCCAGTGAAGTGCTTGGCCTCCGAGTCAGAAGACTGTGGGTTCAAGTCCCACTCCAGATACTTGAGCATATAATCTAGGCTGACACTTCAGTGCAGTGCCGAGGGAGTGCTGCACTGTCGGAGGTGCTGTTTTTCAGATGAGATGTTAAACCGAGATCCCGCAAGCCTTCTCAGGTGGACGTAAAAGATGGCACTATTCAAAGAAGAGCAGGGGAGTTTTCCCAGGTGTCCTGGCCAATATTTATCCCTCAACCAACATCAGAAACAGATGATCTGGTCATCATCACATTGTTGTTTGTGGGACCTTGCTGTGCGCAAATTGGCAGCTGCGTTTCCTACAGCAGTGACTGCACTTCATAAAGTACTTTGGGACATCCAAAGGTCATGGAAGGTGCTATATAAATGCAAGTCTTTCTGGTGCTTGCCCAAGATGGTATGGCCAGATTTACTGGTGGTGGAGGGAATCAATTGTGTAAAACAGTTATGCATCATTAATGCAGTATATCAATGAGCTTCATGTTGCTACTACGTTGTGTCACCCTTTTATCAAATAATCATGTTTTGATCTTCTGAGCAGCAAGTACCAGACGCACGTACTTTGCTCGAGGAGATTTCCTCACTCAGTACAAATTCCACATGGGCTCCCGGAAGTAACCCGATACGATCAGCAGCTTCAGCGAATGAAAAACAACTGAGGATGGCATCAGTCGGAATCGCACTGCAGTAAAACCGTTTTGACGGCAGACAGCAAAACATTTACTGTGTGTAAAGGTCACGGGTCACAGGTCACAAAATCTGAAACAGGAAAAATAAGTTTCCTCCGATTACCATGTCAAGAGGATCATGTAAACACAGCCATGCCAACACCGAAAAAACACTGTCAAACTACAATGCAGGTTCACCCCTTGCAGCTGCCAGAATCCATGTGAAGCATCGCTTTCATCAGGGCAGTGAGCAAACTGGAGTTACAAATTTAGGCCATTACAATCTACTCTTAATTTGAAGTAGCTGTATCCAAATTGTGGAAGGGAAGGAGGAGGGGGGGAGGGGGAACCGACTCTTATTGGAATTCCATTGCTTAATTTGTACCATTGGCTAATATTTAATTAAAATGTCCATATCAAGCGGGTCTTCAACCGTGAAATGTACAGGTCTTGCTGGAAAAAAAATAACCAGCATCTGAACAACGCACGCCGTTATTAATGCACAAACCGGCCAGCAACTCCTGGTGAGGAAGAGAGGCGCCGTGAATTGCGAATCGCCACAAGTTGCTGGCTGATTTACGCCGCTTTGTCGTTAGCTTCGCAAAAACGGCATCTCGTGCTTAAACCTCCATGAGGTTGTCATGATTGCTGCATTTGCACATTAATTGCCCATTAAACATGTCACAGAAAGTTAAATCTAGTAATTAATAGTGTAAGTACCTATTTAATGATGTGATAATTGTTAATAACTGCCAATCAACCTCTCACTATCCCTTGCCCAGAAAGTGAACAATTAAAAGTGCGGAGTCTCATTCCTTCAGGTTGTGAATTGTTGTAGAAGATTTTTCCTATCTGTCTTTTTTTTCTCTCTCTTAATCCAATCTTTCTCTCCCTCTCTTTATTTCTCTTGCTGTACCCAATTTGACATTGAATTCACCCATTATAATTCGCCCTCCTTCTCCGTCGTTCCTCTGTTATTTTCTCAATCCTTTAATCTCATTGGTTAAGGAGATTCACTGTTTGCCCCATTGTGCAACAAGGTCCCAGATGCCCGGTTGTCCTCGCTGTGCTGTTAAGTCACAGATCAGCCATGATCTCATTGAATGGCGAAATGGGCTCGAGGGGTTAAATGGCCGACTCCTGTTCCTATGAGCTGGCACTTCCAGCAACGTTGTGGGCAAAAAATGTTAAGACCTAAACGTGAATGAACAAGTCTAACTATCAGGGCACAACGTGAGATACCTTGCTCCAGCAAAATCTGGGCCCTTCATTCAAAAACCAAGTCAGCGTCAGGTGCTTGGGTCTGGCTGCCCTCCCCCAGGGACAGACTGACCATATGGGAAACCAGGAGTGCCCCCGTGAACTGTATCAGTGGACAATCCCTGAAGGAGGGGATTAGGAAAGTAATTACAGAACGTGGGGCCTAAATGGTTGAAGGCACGGCCGCCAATCAGAAATCTTGCATATGGCGTGGGTAACATCTTAAGTGTATCTGACTACAAAAGAAAAATTGCCACGCTTTTCTTATTAGCACAAGTTTCCTACAAACCCAACAAAACAGTACTTCAACACCGAAAGAAAGACTTGCATTCATATAGCGCCTTTCACGACCACAATACGTCCCAAAGTGCTTCACAGCCAATGAAGTACTTTTTGAACTGTAGTAATGTAGGAAATACGGCAGCCAATTTGCGCACAGCAAGCTCCCACAAACAGCAATGTGATAATGACCAGATAATCTGTGTTTGTTATGTTGATTGAGGGATAAATATTGGCCAGGACACCGGGGATAACTCCCCAGCGTTTCTTCGAATATTGCCCTAGGATCTTTTACGTCCACCTGAGAGGGCAGACAGTGCCTCGGTTGAACGTCTCATCCGATAGACGGCACCTCCGACAGTGCAGCGCTCCCTCAGCACTGCCCTGGAGTGTCAGCCTAGTTTTTTGTGCTCAAGTCTCTGGAGTGGGACTTGAACCCACAACCTTCTGAGTCAGAGGCCAGGGTGCTACCCACTGAGCCACGGCTGACCCAGTTCAGTGTCTGAGTGCATCTCTCTCAAAATTCTTTCCAAATCCCAGGTCTGTTTGCCATGTCTTTTCTCTCATAATTTCTATGCATAGCACATATTGAACATAACACTGCATTGTGCAACTGAACAGGAAATCCATCAGTTTAAAAAACAAACACAGGAAGAACTTTTGTTCTTTATTGCGAAACTCCCGGTCAACCAATACAACCAGTGCAGCCAGTTCTGACGAAAGCTCAGCAACCTGAAACGTTAACTCTGTTTCTCTCTCCACAGATGCTGCCTGACCTGCTGAGTATTTCCAGCATTTTCTGTTTTTATTTCAGCTAGTTTTACTATCACTTTGAGATGCTCCAGGTCACAGGGCACATTGATCAGTGCCTTCTGCAACATCTGCCAAACAAGAGGCATCCACTCTGCACCCAGTACACAGGAAGCATATTTCACACTGCACCGCGCGCCAGATCTCAGCTCAGATTAATGCTGGTCGGAGCCCAATGTATGAACAGGTTCACGAGAAAGATCTTATCCACATTCGTGGCCACTATTTATCCTCATTAATATTTAATCCAACGCTTGGCATAAAGGCTCTGAATAGGCGACGTTCAAACAGGAACAAGATGGTACACGTCATCATTGAGCAACCAGTTTCCCTGCCTGTGTAGTCATTGATTCATAGAGCCCTTTCCTCACCGAGACTTTACCAGCACCCCCCATCCTCTCGAGGATGCTGACTCATGCCAGGGTCTGAGTTACTCGTCGTTCAACTTGCTGAAGCTGCTCAATGTTAATCTGGAGAATGCTCATGGAATTTGTACTGCGTGAAGATGGCCAACATAGAAGTACATACAGGTTGCAACACAGAAACAGGCCATTTGGCCCAACCAGTCCCTGTTGGTGTTTCGAACCATTTGCTCGAATGGCGGGGCTATTCACATTTACCCTTCAACCCATTTTCCTTCAGCCACCTATCCTATCCAATCTTGAATGTTGACATAGATTGTGCCTCAAACATTAACCCTGGAAGTGAATTCCACATCCCCTCAACATTGTGTGAAGACATTTCTCCTGCCCCATGTTCTAAACCTCGTACATTTAATCGTCTATCTATGGTCCCTCGTTCTCGACCCCGCAACTACTGGAAACAGTCTGTTTCTATCTACCCTGTCCCATCCTTTCATAGTTTTAAACACTTCTATTATATCGCCCCATAATTTGCATCATTCCAATGGAAAAAAAGACCGAACTTTTCCAAGTCTTTCTTTGTTTTTGTATTTCCTCATACCAGGGAACATCCTGCTAAATCTGCGTTGTACTATTGGAGCAAATTACACAGGTCTGGTCTTTGATGCCCAGGAACCCAAAAATGTTTGTCTGGTGAAAGAGCAACATGGCGTGGCGTTGCAAGTGGCCATTCCTCCAGGCAGCAAGTGTGTGGCCAGGCTACTTCACCCTGGACCGCAACTAAGTCAAAACCAATCTGGTCCTTACCCAACGTTCATGCACACATGTTTGAAGAGCAGGATCTCTGTCTAACTTTCTTGGCTTCCTAACCCAAGAACACCGTGTACAATTGTAGCATTGCATTAGCATAAACCAGGGACTGAACCTGGGCCCTCTGGTCTCTATAGCTCAGTGCCACACCATGCGATGGATTCACTTAAGACGTTGCAGGCTAGAAGTGTTGGTAAGCTCTTCCACCCTGGAAAGCATCACAGCTAGAATTGAAATACCAACAGAAAATGCTGGAAACACTCAGCAGGTCAGGCAGCATTGAGGAGAGAGAAAGAGAGTTAACGTTTCGGGTTGAGGACCCTTCATCAGAACTGGAATTGACCTCGGGTGAAGCTATATCAAAATGTTTTAAACTTTTTAATACAACCTTGACTATTGCTCGAAATTCTTCTAGCATCTCTTTTGCACTTCTAAATAGGATACAAGAAAATGCGTGTCATCAGATAGAAGATCCTTCTCTCACAACCTTTCTCTTCTCTCTATCAATACAGTTAAGTCTATTGCTCTTCTGAACATTCCTCTCAGGTTCCTCTTATGCTAATTCTACATCCTCACTATGTTGAAATCGAGATTACACACATCTCCAATCTCTTTTCCACGACCTCCAAACTATGGAAGTCTTGACCTGCCTGACCCTTCCCTCCCTCTTACATGCTACAAGTCTTCAAAACTCAAGCTTGGTATCACTTGACTCTTCTTCTTCTTAGGGAGTCCCTCGGAACCGAGGATGACTTGCTTCCACACTAAATGAGTTCTCAGGTGACTGATGAGTCCAATGCGGGACCTACAGTCTCTGTCACAGGTGGGGCAGACGGTGGTTGAAGGGGGCGGGTGGGTTGATGTGCGCTCCTTCCGCTTGCAACATCTCGATTTACCTCGTCTTCTCTCCTACCCTTAGTGATGTTCTGCACTACAAGCCACGGCTCCTTTCGCCCAGGTTTCTCAAAAAACACCCTGCAGATTTATTGAGGGGATAACACAAACAATACGCAACGGCATTTAACGAACGAGAGTCCCGATTATACCTGTGCTCCTGCAGCAAGCAGCATCTGTGCGCATTGGATTTGGCCCCGCAGACTCGCCTCATGCAACGGGGTTATGGAGTCCACGGTAACTAAATTCACGCAGGCTCCATTTTCAATCAGTTGCTTCAGCTTAAAGATCTGGCCTCCTTTGACTGCTTCGTGTACAGGTGTTTGGTCAGCCCAAAAACCTAAAAAAAAGAAAATAAATGTAAAGATGGAACGAATTGAAAAGTAAAAGTGCGACAGAGAGTGCAAGAAGGTACGAGACAGGCAAACAAAGAAATTGAAAGCGTTACACAGGAGGAAAGCAAGAGTGAGTGTTAGAGAGAGAGAGATAGAGATGGAGAGAAACAAAGACAGTCTGCTGAGCCTTCCCTGACTGTCCTTGTGCCACAACAGCCAAAAGCCGTGGTTCTTGTTGTAACCGGTGACTCAGACATACAAAGGACTAGAATTGACGTTCTGCAAAGGGAGTTTCAGGAATTAGAAGATAGATTAAAGAGCAGGATCTTAAGAGTAGCAATCTCAGGATTATTTCCGGCGCTACATTATAGAGAGTATAACAACAAGAACAACCTGTATTTATACAGCACCTTTAATATAGCAAAACGTTCCCAAGGTGCTTCACAGAAGCATTCTAAAACAAAATTTGACACCGAGCCACATAATGAGAAATTAGGGCAGATGACCAAAAGCTTGGTCAAAGAGGTAGGTTTAAAGGAGCGTCTTAAAAGGAGGAAAGTGAGGTAGCGAGGCGGAGAGGTTTAGGGTGGGAATTCCAGAGTTAGGGCCTAGGCAGCTGAAGGCACGGCCGCCAATGGTGGAGCGATAAGGAGGTAAATGCATGGCTGGCGAGATGGTGTAGGAGGGAAAGATTCAGATTCTTGGATAGGTAGAGAAACTTAAAATCAAACTAAAACTCAAGAAAGAACTAATAATTAATAAAAAAATCAAGCATAGAAAATAGGGGGAAGCAATGAGAAAGGATAAAGGAGGGGTGTTAGAGAGAGAAAGCGCGAGAGAGAGAAAATGAGCGTGAGAGAGCATGCACACAAAATGAAGGGTGTGTACAAGAGTGTGACTGCAAAATTGAAAGTAGACAGATAGGGAGAAACACAAGAGAAGGGAGAGCCAGCAAAAAAACTGATGGCAAGGGGGAGGGATGAGCACGGAAAGTAAAAGAAAAAGAGACAGCAAGTGAGAAAGAAAAAGATGGAAAAAGGGAAAGATGAAGCAAAGTGGAAATGAAGTGTGAAAGAGTGAGACAGAGCTAGATAGAAAGTGAAAGTCAGAGTGAAAGTGGAAGGTGAGGCAGAGGGAAAGCAAGAATGAGAGGGAAAACTGAGTACTGATTCAGTCTCTCCATCACAAAGACTGCAAAAACTTCCACGTGCATGTCGCCCAACTTCACACCATCTCCCACTGTAACCCTCATTCGTGCCCCTAGACTCAACCTTCGATCCTCCACCCTTCATCAACTTCAGCTCATTCCAAACATGTGCTGCCCATATCTTTTCCCACATCTAGACCTACACTGGGCTCCTGGTCCCCCAACACGGGTCTGTAAATCCCTTCGGGGGACTCATCCCTTCTCTATCTCTATAACCTCTTCCACTGCTTCAAACAGCCTCTGGAGCTGCATTCCCCCGACTCTGACCTCTCGTGCAGAGGTCGGGGAGGAGGGAATTGAGTGAGAGAGAGAGAGAGAGAGAGAGAGGGGAAACATAAGAGACATAAAGTGAAAAACAAACAACATGAGAGACACTGAAATAGAGGAGGAACTGAGAAGTAATGCAAGAGGCAGAAAGTGAAAGTGAAAATGAGACAAGGATGGTGAAAGAGCCCAGATTGGATACTTTCAGTGACTGGTCAGTAAACATACTAATCAGACATCATTTCAGAGTGTACACATTTAATATATTCTGTTTGAGTGAATTCATTTACATTTAAAAAATAGATAATTTCACAAATTTCAGCTCAGCGTGGCACAAGTTGATGTAAAATTACCCCTTAAATTTCTATCTCCCACATAAAAATCCATCCGCTTAATTGATCAATGTTGTCAATCGCCCTTTGGCTCATCGCCAAGCCAATCACTTGGTCATCGTCAATATATATATTATATATAGAGAGAGAGATAGTTATTATTTTGAGTACTTATTCCTTTGGATCATTTATCTACAGCATGAACAGTAAATTAAGCTTTGTTATTAAGACTGACTCACATCAAAATAGATTTTATAAAATTTTAGCCAGTTTTCTTCCATCCTGTCTTGAATGAGCTGATTTTTGCGGGGATTATGTTTCCAAGGGTATTTGGAAGCCCACAAGTAAAAAAAAGTGACCTAGCTGTCCCAATCTGGATTCTAGATTTTCTATTTCACACCTTCGCCCCATCCCCTCCCCTCCCTGCCAATTTTATCTCCTTCCTTCTCCTCCAGATGTTGACTCCTTGCCGTAGTACAGTCCTGTAGGTGCCATCAGCCTTGAAGTAAAGAAAGACTTCCATTTATATAGCACCTTTCGTGACCTCAGGAGGTTCCAAAGCGCTTTACAGCCAATGAAGTACTTTGGAAGTGTAGTCACTGTTATAATCACCTCCGAGTCAGAAGGTTGTGTGTTCAAGTCCTACTCCAGAGACTTGAGCACAAAATCTAGCCCGATGGCACCTTTAACATAGTAAAATGTCCCAAGGTGCTTCACAGGAGTATTATAAAACAAAATTTGACACCAAGCCACATAAGGAGAAATTAGGGCGGATGACCAAAAGCTTGGTCAAAGAGGTAGTAGATTTTAAGGAGCATCTTAAAGGAGGAGAGAGAGGTAGAGAGGCAGAGAGGTTTAGGGAGGGCATTCCAGAGTTTAGGGCCTAGGCAGCTGAAGGCACGGCCACCAATGGTTGAGCGATTAAAATCAGGGATGCTCAAGAGGGCAGAGTTAGAGGAACACAGATGTCTCAGGGGGTTGTGGGGCTGGAGGAGATTACAGAGATAAGGAGGGGCGAGGCCATGGAGGGATTTGAAAACGAGGATGAGAATTTTAAAATCTAGGCGTTGCTTAACTGGGAGCCAATGTAGGTCAGTGAGCACAGGGGTGATGGGCGAACTGGACTTAGTGCGAGTCAGGACATGGGCAGTTGAACTCTCATTCTCTGGGTTATTAGTCGAGGCTTCTTTACTACTGGTCCAGTAACAGAACTATGATGCTACTGTACCCCGATACCTATGTTTACAAAAACATCCTGAATGAGGATAAATGACAATTAATATTTTTTCCTCTACTGCCCGCCCCTCAGGATGCTGACTTGTGTGGAGGTTTGGTTCCATTAGCACGAGCTGCTCTCTGGTCACCCAAATAACCGACGCTCACGTGTGATCCTGTACAGTGTGCATCGGCAGGCTATTGGACACGGAGAGGCACCACCTCAGCCTGATTCCTCAGATAGCCACGCACATGCACTTTTCACCGGGGGTCACCGAAAAGCGATGAGGATACCGAGCCTTTGTCTGTTGAGGGCCAGTTGCTGCACAGGAAGTTAGCACAGCACAGATTGGGCCCGTCCAGGATTCAATCCAGGGGTCTCGCTGGACTGTACGGCTCAATTCCACGCTGGGTGGTACATTTACCAGCTAAGCCATCTGGGGACTGAATTAATATAATTAATGCACGTTAACGAAGACAGCTTGAACCGTTTCAATTGGAACTGCTGTGCTACACCTTTCCTGAAATATGAAAAGGAAACATTAATCTGTCGTGCTAATTTCCCTGTAGCGGCATTGATAGATTCTGATGAGCCCTCAACATTTTCAGAAAACAAAATTAAAAGCGGAGATGATAACGTGACAACGAATTCACAATCTCCTCTTTTTGTATGTATAAAAATCCGGTTTATCCTTTAAAGATGTCAATTACAAGTGACATGTGTTACAAATGACATCTTCTGTGACTGTGACCATGGTGCACTAACCCTCCTCATCCTCCTCGACCTGTCCGCAACCTTTGAGACGGTTGACCACACCATCCTCCTCCAACACCTCCCCTTAGTCGTCCTGCTGAGTGGGACTGCACTCGCCTGGCTCCACTGAAAATCTACTGCAATAGCTTCTCTTCCCACTCCCGCAAAGTTACCTCTGGAGTGCCACAAGGATCTATCCTTGGCCCCCCGCCCTCCTATTTCTCATCTACATGCTACTCCTTGGTGACATCATCCAAAAACACAACATCAGGTTCCACATGCACGCCGACGACACCCAGCTCTACCTCACCACCACCTCTCTCGACCCGTCCACTGTCTCGGATTCCTCACACTGCTTGCCCAACATCCAGTCCTGGATGAGCCGAACTTTGCTCCGAAGTAAACATTGGGAAGACCAAAACCGTCGTATTTAGCCCCCGCCACAAACTCAATTCCCTCACCACTGATTCCATCTCACTTCCTGGCCAGTCTGAGCCAGACTGTTCGCAATCTCTGCGTCCTATTTGACCCTGAGCTGAGCATTCAACCCATATCCTTGCCGTCACCTTGGCCACCAACTTCCATCTCCATAATATCGTCCATCTCTGCCCCTGTATCAGCCTATCTATTGCTGAAACCATCATCCATGCCTTTGTTTCCTCGTGATGCCCTCGTAAGAATGGGATATGACGCTCGACTCATCGATCGACAGTTCCGACGGGCCACAGCGAAAAATCGCATAGACCTCCTCAGAAGGCGAACACGGGACACAACCAACAGGGTACCCTATGTCGTCCAGTACTTCCCCGGAGCGGAGAAACTACGCCATGTTCTTCGCAGCCTTCAACATGTCATCGATGACGACGAACACCTCGCTAAGGCCATCCCCACTACTCGCCTTCAAACAGCCGCCTAACCTCAAAAGTACCATCGTTCGCAGCAAATTACCCAGCTTTCAGGATAACAGCGACCACGACACCACACAACCCTGCCACAGCAACCTCTGCAAGACATGCCAGATCATCAACACAGATACCATCATCACACGTGAGGACACTACCCACCAGGTACATGGTACATACTCATGTGACTCGGCCAACGTTGTCTACCTCATACGTTGCAGGAAAGGATGCACCGGAGCATGGTACATCGGCGAGACCATGCAGACACTGAGACAACGTATGAACGGACACCGCGCAACAATCGCCAGGCAGGAGTGTTACCTCCCAGTTGGGGAACACTTCAGCAGTCAAGGACATTCAGCCTCGGATCTGCGGGTAAGCGTTCTCCAAGGCGGCCTTCGAGACACACGACAACGCAAAATCATCGAGCAGAAACTGATAGCCAAGTTCCGCACCCATGAGGACGGCCTCAACCGAGATCTTGGGTTCATGTCACGCTACACGACGTAGAGTCATCCAGACTCGAGTCGTCGTTGGCTTGTTCACAGATGTGATTTCCAGCAAAAAAAAGTAAAAATTTTAAAGTTTATGGTTTTCCATACAGACTGCATTTGACACATTAGACTCCCTGTGACCCCACCTCATTGTCTCAGTTGTATCTTGCTATGTCTTTGATGTGGTGCCTTCCTGGCTGACCTGATTGCTTTCCATCACACCTCGGCAGAGAAACAGTCAGATAGATTAACTGTAGTCGTCTGAGATTGTACGCTACACAGGCATTGTTCTCTGTCTATATATGCTTTGCCGATTCGTATTCCTTCACTTCACCTGACGAAGGAGCAGCGCTCCGAAAGCTTGTGATTTCAAATAAAACTGTTGGATTATAACCTGGTGTTGTGCGACTTCTCACTTTTGTTTCCTCCAGATTCGACCATTCAAATGGTCTTCTGGCCATCTTCCACCCTCCATAAACTTAAGCTCATCCAAAACTCTGCTGCCCATATCCTATCTCGCACCA
Organism: Squalus acanthias; assembly: GCA_030390025.1. NCBI lineage: Eukaryota > Metazoa > Chordata > Chondrichthyes > Squaliformes > Squalidae > Squalus > Squalus acanthias. The sequence continues at coordinate 126,214,923 of CM059434.1, forward strand.
AGTCCCGTTCACCTATCACACCTGTGCTCACATGACCTACATTGGCTCCCGGTCCACCAACCCTTCGCATTTAAAACTCTCATCCCCTTGTGTTCAAATCCCTCCATGTAGCCACCCCTCCCGCTCCCTGTAGCCTCCTCTTACAATCTCCGGAGAACTCTGCATTCCACCAAATCTGGCCTCTTCAGCATCCCCAAATTCCATCACGCCACCAATGGCCGTGACTTTAGCATCCCAGGCCCAAAGTTCTGGAATTACTTTCCAAAACCTCTCTCTCCACATTTAAGATGCTCCTTAAAAACTACATCTTTGACCAAGCTTTACGCCACCTGTCCTAATATCTCCTTTGGTTCAGCAACAAGTTTTTGTCCGATTATGCTCCTGTGAAGAACTGCCGTGCGTTTTACTACGTTAAAGATTTTACATAAATGCCAGTTGTTGTTGTTGTTATAGGCACCATCTAAATGCAGGTGGTTGTTATAGGCACTATATAAATGCAAGCTGTTGTTGTTATAGGCACTATATAAATGCAAGTTGTTGTTGTTATAGGCACTATATAAATGCAAGTTGTTGTTGTTATAGACACTATATAAATGCACATTGTGGTTGTTATAGACACTATATAAATGCACCTTGTTGTTATAGACACGATATAAATGCAAGTTGTTGTTGTTATAGGCACTAGATAAATGCACCTTGTTGTTGTTATAGGCACTATATAAATGCACCTTGTTGTTGTAATAGACACTATGTAAATGCACCTTGTTGTTGTTATAGACACTATATAAATGCACCTTGTTGTTGTTATAGACACTATATAAATGCACCTTGTTGTTGTTATACACACTATATAAATGCAAGTTGTTGTTGTAGGCACAATATAAATGCAAGTTGTTGTTGTTATAGGCACTATATAAATGCAAGTTGTTGTTATAGACACTATATAAATGCAAGTTGTTGTTATAGGCACTATATAAATGCAAGTTGTTGTTGTTATAGACACTATATAAATGCACCTTGTTGTTATAGACACTATATAAATGCATGTTGTTGTTGTTATAGGCACTATATAAATGCACCTTGTTGTTATAGACACGATATAAATGCAAGTTGTTGTTGTTATAGGCACTATATAAATGCAAGTTGTTGTTATAGGCACTATATAAATGCAAGTTGTTGTTGTTATAGGCACTATATAAATGCAAGTTGTTGTTGTTATAGACACTATATAAATGCACCTTGTTGTTGTTATAGACACGATATAAATGCACCTTGTTGTTGTTATAGGCACTATATAAATGCACCTTGTTGTTGTTATAGACACTATATAAATGCACCTTGTTGTTGTTATAGACACTATATAAATGCAAGTTCTTGTTGTAGGCACAATATAAAAGCAAGTTGTTGTTGTTATAGGCACTATATAAATGCAAGTTGTTGTTGTTATAGACTCTATATAAATGCACCTTGTTGTTATAGGCACTATATAAATGCACCTTGTTGTTGTTATAGGCAGTATATAAATGCACCTTGTTGTTGTTATAGACACTATATAAATGCACCTTGTTGTTGTTGTTGTTATAGACACTATATAAATACACCTTGTTGTTGTTATACGCACTATATAAATGCACATTGTTGTTGTTATAGGCACTATATAAATGCAAGTTGTTGTTGTTATAGGCACTATATAAATGCACATTGTTGTTGTTATAGGCACTATATAAATGCACCTTGTTGTTGTTATAGACACTATATAAATGCACCTTGTTGTTATAGACACTATATAAATGCACCTTGTTGTTGTTATAGACACTATATAAATGCACCTTGTTGTTGTTATAGACACTATATAAATGGACCTTGTTGTTGTTATAGGCACAATATAAATGCACCTTGTTGTTATAGACACTATATAAATGCACCTTGTTGCTTTTATAGACACTATATAAATGGACCTTGTTGTTGTTATAGGCAGTATATAAATGCACCTTGTTGTTGTTATAGGCAGTATTTAAATGCACCTTGTTGTTGTTATAGGCACTATATAAATGCACCGTGTTGTTGTTATAGGCACTATATAAATGCAAGTTGTTGTTGTTATAGGCACTATATAAATGCACATTGTTGTTGTTATAGGCACGATATAAATGCACCTTGTTGTTGTTATAGACACTATATAAATGCACCTTGTTGTTATAGACACTATATAAATGCACCTTGTTGTGGTTATAGACACTATATAAATGCACCTTGTTGTTATAGACACTATATAAATGCACCTTGTTGTTGTTATAGACACTATATAAATGGACCTTGTTGTTGTTATAGGCACTATATAAATGCACCTTGTTGTTGTTATAGACACTATATAAATGCACCTTGTTGTTATAGGCACTATATAAATGCAAGTTGTTGTTATAGACACTATATAAATGCACCTTGTTGTTGTTATAGACACTATATAAATTCAAGTTGTTGTTGTTATAGGCACGATATAAATGCACCTTGTTGTTGTTATAGACACGATATAAATGCACCTTGTTGTTGTTATAGACACTATATAAATGCACCTTGTTGTTGTTATAGACACTATATAAATGCACCTTGTTGTTATAGGCACTATATAAATGCACCTTGTTGTTGTTAGAGGCACGATATAAATGCACCTTGTTGTTGTTATAGACACTATATAAATGCACCTTGTTGTTGTTATGGACACTATATAAATGCAAGTTGTTGTTGTTATAGACACTATATAAATGCACCTTGTTGTTGCTATAGACACTATATAAATACAAGTTGTTGTTGTAGGCACAATATAAATGCACCTTGTTGTTGTTATAGGCACTAGATAAATGCACCTTGTTGTTGTAATAGACACTATATAAATGCAAGTTGTTGTTGCTATAGGCACGATATAAATGCACCTTGTTGTTGTAATAGACACTATATAAATGCAAGTTGTTGTTGTTATAGACACTATATAAATTCAAGTTGTTGTTGTTATAGGCACGATATAAATGCACCTTGTTGTTGTTATAGACACGATATAAATGCACCTTGTTGTTGTTATAGACACTATATAAATGCAAGTTGTTGTTGTTATAGGCACGATATAAATGCACCTTGTTGTTATAGGCACTATATAAATGCACCTTGTTGTTATAGACACTATATAAATGCACCTTGTTGTTATAGGCACTATATAAATGCACCTTGTTGTTATAGGCACTATATAAATGCACCTTGTTGTTGCAATAGACACTATATAAATGCAAGTTGTTGTTGTTATAGACACTATATAAATTCAAGTTGTTGTTGTTATAGGCACGATATAAATGCACCTTGTTGTTGTTACAGACACGATATAAATGCACCTTGTTGTTGTTATAGACACTATATAAATGCAAGTTGTTGTTGTTATAGGCAATCTACAAATGCCAGTTGTTGTTATATGCAATGTATAAATGCACGTGGTTGTTGTTATAGGCACTATATAAATACACCTTGTTGTTGTTATATGCACTGTATAAATGCAAGTTGTTGTTGTTATAGGCACTATATAAATGCACATTGTTGTTGTTATAGGCACTATATAAATGCACATTGTTGTTGTTATAGGCACTATATAAATGCAAGTTGTTGTTGTTATAGGCACTATATAAATGCACCTTGTTGTTGTTATAGGCAGTATATAAATGCACCTTGTTGTTGTTATAGGCACGATATAAATGCACCTTGTTGTTGTTATAGGCACTATATAAATGCAAGTTGTTGTTATAGGCACTATATAAATGCACATTGTTGTTGTTATAGGCACTATATAAATGCACCTCGTTGTTGTTATAGGCAGTATATAAATGCACCTTGTTGTTGTTATAGGCACTATATAAATGCACCTTGTTGTTGTTATAGACACTATATAAATGCACCTTGTTGTTGTTATAGGCACTATATAAATGCACCTTGTTGTTGTTATAGACACAACATAAATGCACCTTGTTGTTGTTATAGACACTATATAAATGCACCTTGTTGTTATAGACACTATATAAATGCACCTTGTTGTTGTTATAGACACTATATAAATGCACCTTGTTGTTATAGACATTATATAAATGCACCTTGTTGTTGTTATAGACACTATATAAATGCACCTTGTTGTTGTTATAGACACTATAAATGCAAGTTGTTGTTGTTATAGGCACTATATAAATGCAAGTTGTTGTTATAGGCACTATATAAATGCAAGTTGTTGTTGTTATAGACACTATATAAATGCAAGTTGTTGTTATAGGCACTATATAAATGCACCTTGTTGTTGTTATAGGCACTATATAAATGCACCTTGTTGTTGTAATAGACACTATATAAATGCACCTTGTTGTTGTTATAGGCACTATATAAATGCACCTTGTTGTTGTTATAGGCACTATATAAATGCACCTTGTTGTTGTTATAGGCACTATATAAATGCACCTTGTTGTTATAGACACTATATAAATTCAAGTTGTTGTTGTTATAGGCACCATATAAATACATCTTGTTGTTATAGGCACTATATAAATGCACCTTGTTGTTATAGGCACTATATAAATGCAAGTTGTTGTTGTTATAGGCAATCTACAAATGCCAGTTGTTGTTATATGCAATGTATAAATGCACGTGGTTGTTGTTATAGGCACTATATAAATGCACCTTGTTGTTGTTATAGACACAATATAAATGCACCTTGTTGTTGTTATAGACAGTATATAAATACACCTTGTTGTTATAGGCACTATATAAATGCACCTTGTTGTTATAGACACTATATAAATGCACCTTGTTGTTGTTATAGACACTATATAAATGCACCTTGTTGTTATAGACACTATATAAATGCACCTTGTTGTTATAGACACTATATAAATGCACCTTGTTGTTGTTATAGACACTATATAAATGCACCTTGTTGTTGTTATAGACACTATATAAATGCACCTTGTTGTTATAGACACTATATAAATGCACCTTGGTGTTATAGGCACTATATAAATGCACCTTGTTGTTGTTATAGACACTATATAAATGCACCTTGTTGTTATAGACACTATATAAATGCACCTTGTTGTTATAGGCACTATATAAATGCAAGTTTTTGTTGTTATAGGCATTCTATAAATGCCAGTTGTTGTTATATGCACTGTATAAATGCAAGTTGTTGTTGTTACAGGCACTATATAAATGCCAGTTGTTGTTGGGAGATGCACTATATAAATGCACCTTGTTGTTGTTATAGGCACCATATAAATGCACCTTGTTCTTGTTATAGACAGTATATAAATACACCTTGTTGTTATAGGCACTATATAAATGCACCTTGTTGTAATAGACACTATATAAATGCAAGTTGTTGTTGTTATAGACACTATATAAATGCAAGTTGTTGTTGTCATAGGCACGATATAAATGCACCTTGTTGTAATAGACACTATATAAATGCAAGTTGTTGTTGTTATAGACACTATATAAATGCACCTTTATGTTACAGACACTATATAAATGCACCTTGTTGTTATAGGCACTATATAAATGCACCTTGTTGTTGTTCGAGGCACTATATAAATGGATATTGTCGTTGTTATAGGCACTATATAAATGCACCTTGTTGTTGTAATAGACACTATATAAATGCAAGTTGTTGTTGTTATAGACACTATATAAATGCAAGTTGTTGTTATAGCCACTATATAAATGCACCTTGTTGTTGCGAGAGACACTATATAAATGCAAGTTGTTGTTGTTGTAGGCACAATATAAATGCAAGTTGTTGTTGTTATAGGCACTATATAAATGCAAGTTGTTGTTGTTATAGACACTATATAAATGCACTTTGTTGTTGTTATAGGCACTATATAAATGCAAGTTGTTGTTGTTATAGGCACTATATAAATGCACCTTGTTGTATTTATAGGCACTATATAAATGCAAGTTGTTGTTGTTATAGGCACGATATAAATGCAAGTTGTTGTTGTTATAGACACTATATAAATGCAAGTTGTTGTTGTTATAGGCACTATATAAATGCACCTTGTTGTTGTTATAGGCACTATATAAATGCAAGTTGTTGTTGTTACAGGCACGATATAAATGCAAGTTGTTGTTGTTATAGACACTATATAAATGCAAGTTGTTGTTGTTATAGGCACTATATAAATGCACCTTGTTGTTGTTATAGGCACAATATAAATGCAAGTTGTTGTTGTTATTGACATTATATAAATGCAAGTTGTTGTTATAGGCACGATATAAATGCACCTTGTTGTTGTTATAGGCACTATATAAATGCACCTTGTTGTTGTAATAGACACTATATAAATGCACCTTGTTGTTGTAATAGACACTATATAAATGCAAGTTGTTGTTGTTATAGACACTATATAAATGCACCTTGTTGTTGTAATAGACACTATATAAATGCAAGTTGTTGTTGTTATTGACATTATATAAATGCAAGTTGTTGTTATAGGCACGATATAAATGCACCTTGTTGTTGTAATAGACACTATATAAATGCACCTTGTTGTTGTAATAGACACTATATAAATGCAAGTTGTTGTTGTTATAGACACTATATAAATGCACCTTGTTGTTGTAATAGACACTATATAAATGCAAGTTGTTGTTGTTATAGACACTATATAAATGCAAGTTGTTGTTATAGGCACGATATAAATGCACCTTGTTGTTATAGGCACTATATAAATGCAACTTGTTGTTATAGACACTATATAAATGCAAGTTGTTGTTGTTATAGACACTATATAAATGCACCTTGTTGTTGCTATAGACACTATATAAATGCAAGTTGTTGTTGTTGTAGGCACTATATAAATGCAAGTTGTTGTTGTTATAGACACTATATAAATGCACCTTGTTGTTATAGGCACTATATAAATGCACCTTGTTGTTGTTATAGGCAGTATATAAATGCAAGTTGTTGTTGTTACAGGCACTATATAAATGCAAGTTGTTGTTGTTATAGGCACTATATAAATGCAAGTTGTTGTTGTTATAGACACTATATAAATGCACCTTGTTGTTGTTATAGGCACTAGATAAATGCACCTTGTTGTTGTTATAGACACTATATAAATGCACCTTGTTGTTGTTATAGGCACTATATAAATGCACCTTGTTGTTGTTATAGGCACTATATAAATGCACCTTGTTGTTGTAATAGACACGATATAAATGCACCTTGTTGTTGTAATAGACACTATATAAATGCAAGTTGTTGTTGTTAAAGGCACGATATAAATGCACCTTGTTGTTATAGACACTATATAAATGCACCTTGTTGTTATAGGCACTATATAAATGCACCTTGTTGTTATAGGCACTATATAAATGCACCTTGTTGTTATAGGCTCTATATAAATGCACCTTGTTGTTATAGGCACTATATAAATGCACCTTGTTGTTATAGGCACTATATAAATGCAAGTTGTTGTTGTTATAGGCTCTATATAAATGCACCTTGTTGTTATAGACACTATATAAATGCACCTTGTTGTTATAGGCACTATATAAATGCAAGTTGTTGTTGTTATAGGCTCTATATAAATGCACCTTGTTGTTATAGGCACTATATAAATGTACCTTGTTGTTATAGGCACTATATAAATGCAAGTTGTTGTTGTTATAGGCTCTATATAAATGCACCTTGTTGTTATAGGCACTATATAAATGCAAGTTGTTGTTGTTATAGGCTCTATATAAATGCACCTTGTTGTTATAGGCACTATATAAATGCAAGTTGTTGTTGTTATAGGCTCTATATAAATGCACCTTGTTGTTATAGGCACTATATAAATGCAAGTTGTTGTTGTTATAGGCTCTATATAAATGCACCTTGTTGTTATAGGCACTATATAAATGCACCTTGTTGTTATAGGCACTATATAAATGCACCTTGTTGTTATAGGCACTATATAAATGCAAGTTGTTGTTGTTATAGGCTCTATATAAATGCACCTTGTTGTTATAGGCACTATATAAATGCACCTTGTTGTTGTTATAGACACTATAAATGCAAGTTGTTGTTGTTATAGGCACTATATAAATGCACCTTGTTGTTATAGACACGATATAAATGCAAGTTGTTGTTATAGGCACTATATAAATGCACCTTGTTGTTGTTATAGGCACTATATAAATGCACCTTGTTGTTGTAATAGACACTATATAAATGCACCTTGTTGTTGTAATAGACACTATCTAAATGCACCTTGTTGTTGTAATAGACACTATCTAAATGCACCTTGTTGTTGTTATAGGCACTATATAAATGCACCTTGTTGTTGTTATAGGCACTATATAAATGCACCTTGTTGTTGTTATAGACACTATATAAATGCACCTTGTTGTTGTAATAGACACTATATAAATGCAAGTTGTTGTTGTTATAGACACTATATAAATTCAAGTTGTTGTTGTTATAGGCACCATATAAATACATCTTGTTGTTATAGGCACTATATAAATGCACCTTGTTGTTATAGGCACGATATAAATGCAAGTTGTTGTTGTTATAGGCACCATATAAATACATCTTGTTGTTATAGGCACTATATAAATGCAAGTTGTTGTTGTTATAGGCAATCTACAAATGCCAGTTGTTGTTATATGCAATGTATAAATGCACGTGGTTGTTGTTATAGGCACTATATAAATGCACCTTGTTGTTGTTATAGACACGATATAAATGCACCTTGTTGTTGTTATAGACACTATATAAATGCACCTTGTTGTTATAGACACTATATAAATGCACCTTGTTGTTGTTATAGACACTATATAAATGCACCTTGTTGTTGTTATAGACACTATATAAATGCACCTTGTTGTTGTTATAGACACTATATAAATGCACCTTGTTGTTATAGGCACTATATAAATGCACCTTGTTGTTGTTATAGACACTATATAAATGCACCTTGTTGTTATAGACACTATATAAATGCACCTTGTTGTTATAGACACTATATAAATGCACCTTGTTGTTATAGGCACCATATAAATGCAAGTTTTTGTTGTTATAGGCATTCTATAAATGCCAGTTGTTGTTATATGCACTGTATAAATGCAAGTTGTTGTTGTTACAGGCACTATATAAATGCCAGTTGTTGTTGGGAGATGCACTATATAAATGCACCTTGTTGTTGTTATAGGCACCATATAAATGCACCTTGTTGTTGTTATAGACAGTATATAAATACACCTTGTTGTTATAGGCACTATATAAATGCACCTTGTTGTAATAGACACTATATAAATGCAAGTTGTTGTTGTTATAGACACTATATAAATGCAAGTTGTTGTTGTCATAGGCACGATATAAATGCACCTTGTTGTAATAGACACTATATAAATGCAAGTTGTTGTTGTTATAGACACTGTATAAATGCAAGTTGTTGTTGTTATAGGCACTATATAAATGCACCTTTATGTTACAGACACGATATAAATGCACCTTGTTGTTATAGGCACTATATAAATGCACCTTGTTGTTGTTATAGGCACGATATAAATGCACCTTTTTGTATTATAGGCTCTATATAAATGCACCTTGTTGTTGTTCGAGGCACTATATAAATGGATATTGTCGTTGTTATAGGCACTATATAAATGCACCTTGTTGTTGTAATAGACACTATATAAATGCAAGTTGTTGTTGTTATATACACTATATAAATGCAAGTTGTTGTTATAGACACTACATAAATGCACCTTGTTGTTGCTGTAGACACTATATAAATGCAAGTTGTTGTTGTTGTAGGCACAATATAAATGCAAGTTGTTGTTGTTATAGGCACTATATAAATGCAAGTTGTTGTTGTTATAGACACTATATAAATGCAAGTTGTTGTTGTTATCGGCACTATATAAATGCACCTTGTTGTTGTTATAGGCACTATATAAATGCAAGTTGTTGTTGTTATAGGCACTATATAAATGCACCTTGTTGTTGTAATAGACACTATATAAATGCAAGTTGTTGTTGTTATTGACATTATATAAATGCAAGTTGTTGTTATAGGCACGATATAAATGCACCTTGTTGTTATAGGCACTATATAAATGCACCTTGTTGTTGTAATAGACACTATATAAATGCACCTTGTTGTTGTAATAGACACTATATAAATGCAAGTTGTTGTTGTTATAGACACTATATAAATGCACCTTGTTGTTGTTATAGACACTATATAAATGCAAGTTGTTGTTGTTGTTATAGACACTATATAAATGCAAGTTGTTGTTATAGGCACGATATAAATGCACCTTGTTGTTATAGGCACTATATAAATGCAACTTGTTGTTATAGACACTATATAAATGCAAGTTGTTGTTGTTATAGACACTATATAAATGCACCTTGTTGTTGCTGTAGACACTATATAAATGCAAGTTGTTGTTGTGGTAGGCACTATATAAATGCAAGTTGTTGTTGTTATAGACACTATATAAATGCACCTTGTTGTTATAGGCACTATATAAATGCACCTTGTTGTTGTTATAGGCACTGTATAAATGCAAGTTGTTGTTGTTACAGGCACTATATAAATGCAAGTTGTTGTTGTTATAGGCACTATATAAATGCAAGTTGTTGTTGTTATAGACACTATATAAATGCAAGTTGTTGTTATAGGCACTATATAAATGCACCTTGTTGTTATAGACACGATATAAATGCAAGTTGTTGTTATAGGCACTATATAAATGCACCTTGTTGTTGTAATAGACACTATATAAATGCACCTTGTTGTTGTTATAGGCACTAGATAAATGCACCTTGTTGTTGTTATAGACACTATATAAATGCACCTTGTTGTTGTTATAGGCACTATATAAATGCACCTTGTTGTTGTTATAGGCACTATATAAATGCACCTTGTTGTTGTAATAGACACTATATAAATGCACCTTGTTGTTGTAATAGACACTATATAAATGCAAGTTGTTGTTGTTAAAGGCACGATATAAATGCACCTTGTTGTTATAGACACGATATAAATGCACCTTGTTGTTATAGGCACTATATAAATGCACCTTGTTGTTATAGGCACTATATAAATGCACCTTGTTGTTATAGGCTCTATATAAATGCACCTTGTTGTTATAGGCACTATATAAATGCACCTTGTTGTTATAGGCACTATATAAATGCAAGTTGTTGTTGTTATAGGCTCTATATAAATGCACCTTGTTGTTATAGACACTATATAAATGCACCTTGTTGTTATAGGCACTATATAAATGCAAGTTGTTGTTGTTATAGGCTCTATATAAATGCACCTTGTTGTTATAGGCACTATATAAATGCACCTTGTTGTTATAGGCACTATATAAATGCAAGTTGTTGTTGTTATAGGCTCTATATAAATGCACCTTGTTGTTATAGGCACTATATAAATGCAAGTTGTTGTTGTTATAGGCTCTATATAAATGCACCTTGTTGTTATAGGCACTATATAAATGCAAGTTGTTGTTGTTATAGGCTCTATATAAATGCACCTTGTTGTTATAGGCACTATATAAATGCACCTTGTTGTTGTTATAGACAGTATATAAATACACCTTGTTGTTATAGGCACTATATAAATGCACCTTGTTGTTATAGACACTATATAAATGCACCTTGTTGTTGTTATAGACACTATATAAATGCACCTTGTTGTTGTTATAGACACTATATAAATGCACCTTGTTGTTGTTATAGACACTATATAAATGCACCTTGTTGTTGTTATAGACACTATATAAATGCACCTTGTTGTTGTTATAGACACTATATAAATGCACCTTGTTGTTGTTATAGACACTATATAAATGCACCTTGTTGTTATAGACACTATATAAATGCACCTTGGTGTTATAGGCACTATATAAATGCACCTTGTTGTTGTTATAGACACTATATAAATGCACCTTGTTGTTATAGACACTATATAAATGCACCTTGTTGTTGTATAGACACTATATAAATGCACCTTGTTGTTGTTATAGACACTATATAAATGCACCTTGTTGTTATAGACACTATATAAATGCACCTTGGTGTTATAGGCACTATATAAATGCACCTTGTTGTTGTTATAGACACTATATAAATGCACCTTGTTGTTATAGACACTATATAAATGCACCTTGTTGTTATAGGCACTATATAAATGCAAGTTTTTGTTGTTATAGGCATTCTATAAATGCCAGTTGTTGTTATATGCACTGTATAAATGCAAGTTGTTGTTGTTACAGGCACTATATAAATGCCAGTTGTTGTTGGGAGATGCACTATATAAATGCACCTTGTTGTTGTTATAGGCACCATATAAATGCACCTTGTTGTTGTTATAGACAGTATATAAATACACCTTGTTGTTATAGGCACTATATAAATGCACCTTGTTGTAATAGACACTATATAAATGCAAGTTGTTGTTGTTATAGACACTATATAAATGCAAGTTGTTGTTGTCATAGGCACGATAAAAATGCACCTTGTTGTAATAGACACTATATAAATGCAAGTTGTTGTTGTTATAGACACTGTATAAATGCAAGTTGTTGTTGTTATAGGCACTATATAAATGCACCTTTATGTTACAGACACTATATAAATGCACCTTGTTGTTATAGGCACTATATAAATGCACCTTGTTGTTGTTATAGGCACGATATAAATGCACCTTTTTGTATTATAGGCTCTATATAAATGCACCTTGTTGTTGTTCGAGGCACTATATAAATGGATATTGTCGTTGTTATAGGCACTATATAAATGCACCTTGTTGTTGTAATAGACACTATTTAAATGCAAGTTGTTGTTGTTATAGACACTATATAAATGCAAGTTGTTGTTATAGACACTATATAAATGCACCTTGTTGTTGTTATAGGCACTATATAAATGCAAGTTGTTGTTGTTATAGGCACTATATAAATGCACCTTGTTGTTGTTATAGGCACTATATAAATGCAAGTTGTTGTTATAGGCACGATATAAATGCAAGTTGTTGTTGTTATAGACACTATATAAATGCAAGTTGTTGTTGTTATAGGCACTATATAAATGCACCTTGTTGTTGTTATAGGCACTATATAAATGCAAGTTGTTGTTGTTATAGGCACGATATAAATGCAAGTTGTTGTTGTTATAGACACTATATAAATGCACCTTGTTGTTATAGACACGATATAAATGCAAGTTGTTGTTATAGACACTATATAAATGCAAGTTGTTGTTGTTATAGGCACTATATAAATGCACCTTGTTGTTGTTATAGGCACTATATAAATGCAAGTTGTTGTTGTTATTGACATTATATAAATGCAAGTTGTTGTTATAGGCACGATATAAATGCACCTTGTTGTTGTTATAGGCACTATATAAATGCACCTTGTTGTTGTAATAGACACTATATAAATGCACCTTGTTGTTGTAATAGACACTATATAAATGCACCTTGTTGTTGTTATAGGCACTATATAAATGCACCTTGTTGTTGTTAATAGACACTATATAAATGCACCTTGTTGTTGTTATAGACACTATATAAATGCACCTTGTTGTTGTAATAGACACTATATAAATGCAAGTTGTTGTTGTTATAGACACTATATAAATGCACCTTGTTGTTATAGGCACTATATAAATGCACCTTGTTGTTATAGGCACGATATAAATGCACCTTGTTGTTATAGGCACTATATAAATGCACCTTGTTGTTATAGGCACTATATAAATGCAAGTTGTTGTTGTTATAGACACTATATAAATGCACCTTGTTGTTATAGGCACTATATAAATGCAAGTTGTTGTTGTTGTAGGCACTATATAAATGCAAGTTGTTGTTGTTATAGACACTATATAAATGCACCTTGTTGTTATAGGCACTATATAAATGCACCTTGTTGTTGTTATAGGCAGTATATAAATGCAAGTTGTTGTTGTTATAGGCACTATATAAATGCACCTTGTTGTTGTTGTTATAGGCACTATATAAATGCACCTTGTTGTTGTAATAGACACTATATAAATGCACCTTGTTGTTGTAATAGACACTATATAAATGCAAGTTGTTGTTGTTAAAGGCACGATATAAATGCACCTTGTTGTTATAGACACTATATAAATGCACCTTGTTGTTATAGGCACTATATAAATGCACCTTGTTGTTATAGGCACTATATAAATGCACCTTGTTGTTATAGGCTCTATACAAATGCACCTTGTTGTTATAGGCACTATATAAATGCACCTTGTTGTTATAGGCACTATATAAATGCAAGTTGTTGTTGTTATAGGCTCTATATAAATGCACCTTGTTGTTATAGACACTATATAAATGCACCTTGTTGTTATAGGCACTATATAAATGCAAGTTGTTTTTGTTATAGGCTCTATATAAATGCACCTTGTTGTTATAGGCACTATATAAATGCACCTTGTTGTTATAGGCACTATATAAATGCAAGTTGTTGTTGTTATAGGCTCTATATAAATGCACCTTGTTGTTATAGGCACTATATAAATGCAAGTTGTTGTTGTTATAGGCACTATATAAATGCACCTTGTTGTTGTTATAGGCACTATATAAATGCACCTTGTTGTTATAGGCACTATATAAATGCAAGTTGTTGTTGTTATAGGCACTATATAAATGCACCTTGTTGTTATAGGCACTATATAAATGCAAGTTGTTGTTGTTATAGGCACTATATAAATGCACCTTGTTGTTATAGGCACTATATAAATGCACCTTGTTGTTATAGGCACTATATAAATGCACCTTGTTGTTGTTATAGGCACTATATAAATGCACCTTGTTGTTATAGGCACTATATAAATGCAAGTTGTTGTTGTTATAGGCTCTATATAAATGCACCTTGTTGTTATAGGCACTATATAAATGCACCTTGTTGTTGTTATAGACACTATAAATGCAAGTTGTTGTTGTTATAGGCACTATATAAATGCAAGTTGTTGTTATAGGCACTATATAAATGCAAGTTGTTGTTGTTATAGACACTATATAAATGCACCTTGTTGTTATAGACACGATATAAATGCAAGTTGTTGTTATAGGCACTATATAAATGCACCTTGTTGTTGTTATAGGCACTATATAAATGCACCTTGTTGTTGTAATAGACACTATATAAATGCACCTTGTTGTTGTAATAGACACTATATAAATGCACCTTGTTGTTGTTATAGGCACTATATAAATGCACCTTGTTGTTGTTATAGGCACTATATAAATGCACCTTGTTGTTGTTATAGACACTATATAAATGCACCTTGTTGTTGTAATAGACACTATATAAATGCAAGTTGTTGTTGTTATAGACACTATATAAATTCAAGTTGTTGTTGTTATAGGCACCATATAAATACATCTTGTTGTTATAGGCACTATATAAATGCACCTTGTTGTTATAGGCACGATATAAATGCAAGTTGTTGTTGTTATAGGCACCATATA
The DNA here is from genome assembly GCA_030390025.1 of Squalus acanthias. NCBI lineage: Eukaryota > Metazoa > Chordata > Chondrichthyes > Squaliformes > Squalidae > Squalus > Squalus acanthias. Next base: position 126,230,459 of record CM059434.1, read on the forward strand.
AATACATCTTGTTGTTATAGGCACTATATAAATGCACCTTGTTGTTATAGGCACTATATAAATGCAAGTTGTTGTTGTTATAGGCAATCTACAAATGCCAGTTGTTGTTATATGCAATGTATAAATGCACGTGGTTGTTGTTATAGGCACTATATAAATGCACCTTGTTGTTGTTATAGACACGATATAAATGCACCTTGTTGTTGTTATAGACACTATATAAATGCACCTTGTTGTTATAGACACTATATAAATGCACCTTGTTGTTGTTATAGACACTATATAAATGCACCTTGTTGTTGTTATAGACACTATATAAATGCACCTTGTTGTTATAGGCACTATATAAATGCACCTTGTTGTTATAGACACTATATAAATGCACCTTGTTGTTGTTATAGACACTATATAAATGCACCTTGTTGTTATAGACACTATATAAATGCACCTTGTTGTTATAGGCACTTTATAAATGCAAGTTTTTGTTGTTATAGGCATTCTATAAATGCCAGTTGTTGTTATATGCACTGTATAAATGCAAGTTGTTGTTGTTACAGGCACTATATAAATGCCAGTTGTTGTTGGGAGATGCACTATATAAATGCACCTTGTTGTTGTTATAGGCACCATATAAATGCACCTTGTTGTTGTTATAGACAGTATATAAATACACCTTGTTGTTATAGGCACTATATAAATGCACCTTGTTGTAATAGACACTATATAAATGCAAGTTGTTGTTGTTATAGACACTGTATAAATGCAAGTTGTTGTTGTTATAGGCACTATATAAATGCACCTTTATGTTACAGACACTATATAAATGCACCTTGTTGTTATAGGCACTATATAAATGCACCTTGTTGTTGTTATAGGCACGATATAAATGCACCTTTTTGTATTATAGGCTCTATATAAATGCACCTTGTTGTTGTTCGAGGCACTATATAAATGGATATTGTCGTTGTTATAGGCACTATATAAATGCACCTTGTTGTTGTAATAGACACTATATAAATGCAAGTTGTTGTTGTTATAGACACTATATAAATGCAAGTTGTTGTTATAGACACTACATAAATGCACCTTGTTGTTGCTGTAGACACTATATAAATGCAAGTTGTTGTTGTTGTAGGCACAATATAAATGCAAGTTGTTGTTGTTATAGGCACTATATAAATGCAAGTTGTTGTTGTTACAGACACTATATAAATGCACCTTGTTGTTGTTATAGGCACAATATAAATGCACCTTGTTGTTGTTATAGGCACTATATAAATGCAAGTTGTTCTTGTTATAGGCACGATATAAATGCAAGTTGTTGTTGTTATAGACACTATATAAATGCAAGTTGTTGTTGTTATAGGCACTATATAAATGCACCTTGTTGTTATAGGCACTATATAAATGCAAGTTGTTGTTGTTATAGGCACTATATAAATGCACCTTGTTGTTGTAATAGACACTATATAAATGCAAGTTGTTGTTGTTATTGACATTATATAAATGCAAGTTGTTGTTATAGGCACGATATAAATGCACCTTGTTGTTGATATAGGCACTATATAAATGCACCTTGTTGTTGTAATAGACACTATATAAATGCACCTTGTTGTTGTAATAGACACTATATAAATGCAAGTTGTTGTTGTTATAGACACTATATAAATGCACCTTGTTGTTGTTATAGACACTATATAAATGCAAGTTGTTGTTGTTATAGACACTATATAAATGCAAGTTGTTGTTATAGGCACTATATAAATGCAACTTGTTGTTATAGACACTATATAAATGCAAGTTGTTGTTGTTATAGACACTATATAAATGCACCTTGTTGTTGCTATAGGCACTATATAAATGCACCTTGTTGTTGTTATAGGCACTATATAAATGCACCTTGTTGTTGTTATAGACACTATATAAATGCACCTTGTTGTTGTTATAGGCACTATATAAATGCACCTTGTTGTTGTTATAGGCACTATATAAATGCACCTTGTTGTTATAGGCACTATATAAATGCACCTTGTTGTTGTTATAGACACTATATAAATGCAAGTTGTTGTTGTTATAGGCACTATATAAATGCACCTTGTTGTTATAGGCACTATATAAATGCACCTTGTTGTTATAGGCACTATATAAATGCACCTTGTTGTTATAGGCACTATATAAATGCACCTTGTTGTTATAGGCACTATATAAATGCACCTTGTTGTTATAGGCACTATATAAATGCACCTTGTTGTTATAGCACTATATAAATGCACCTTGTTGTTGTTATAGGCACTATATAAATGCACCTTGTTGTTATAGACACTATATAAATGCACCTTGTTGTTATAGGCACTATATAAATGCACCTTGTTGTTGTTATAGGCACTATATAAATGCACCTTGTTGTTATAGGCACTATATAAATGCACCTTGTTGTTGTTATAGGCACTATATAAATGCACCTTGTTGTTATAGGCACTATATAAATGCACCTTGTTGTTATAGGCACTATATAAATGCACCTTGTTGTTGTTATAGACACTATATAAATGCACCTTGTTGTTGTTATAGACACTATATAAATGCACCTTGTTGTTATAGGCACTATATAAATGCACCTTGTTGTTGTTATAGGCACTATATAAATGCACCTTTGTTGTTATAGGCACTATATAAATGCACCTTGTTGTTATAGGCACTATATAAATGCACCTTGTTGTTGTTATAGCACTATATAATGCACCTTGTTGTTATAGGCACTATATAAATGCACCTTGTTGTTATAGGCACTATATAAATGCACCTTGTTGTTGTTATAGACACTATATAAATGCACTTGTTGTTGTATAGGCACTATATAAATGCACCTTGTTGTTGTTATAGGCACTATATAAATGCACCTTGTTGTTGTTATAGGCACTATATAAATGCACCTTGTTGTTATAGGCACTATATAAATGCAAGTTGTTGTTGTTATAGGCACTATATAAATGCACCTTGTTGTTATAGGCACTATATAAATGCACGTTGTTGTTGTTATAGGCACTATATAAATGCACCTTGTTGTTATAGACACTATATAAATGCACGTTGTTGTTGTTATAGGCACTATATAAATGCACTTGTTGTTGTTATAGGCACTATATAAATGCACCTTGTTGTTGTTATAGACACTATATAAATGCACCTTGTTGTTGTTATAGACACTATATAAATGCACCTTGTTGTTATAGGCACTATATAAATGCACCTTGTTGTTATAGGCACTATATAAATGCACTTGTTGTTGTTATAGGCACTATATAAATGCACCTTGTTGTTGTTATAGACACTATATAAATGCACTTTGTTGTTGTTATAGACACTATATAAATGCACCTTGTTGTTGTTATAGACACTATATAAATGCACCTTGTTGTTGTTATAGGCACTATATAAATGCACCTTGTTGTTGTTATAGACACTATATAAATGCACCTTGTTGTTATAGGCACTATATAAATGCACCTTGTTGTTATAGGCACTATATAAATGCAAGTTGTTGTTGTTACAGGCACTATATAAATGCAAGTTGTTGTTGTTACAGGCACTATATAAATGCAAGTTGTTGTTGTTATAGGCACTATATAAATGCACCTTGTTGTTGTATAGACACTATATAAATGCACCTTGTTGTTGTTATAGGCACTATATAAATGCAAGTTGTTGTTGTTATAGGCACGATATAAATGCACCTTGTTGTTATAGGCACTATATAAATGCACCTTGTTGTTATAGGCACTATATAAATGCACCTTGTTGTTATAGGCACTATATAAATGCACCTTGTTGTTATAGGCACTATATAAATGCACCTTGTTGTTATAGGCACTATATAAATGCACCTTGTTGTTATAGGCACTATATAAATGCACCTTGTTGTTATAGGCACTATATAAATGCACCTTGTTGTTATAGGCACTATATAAATGCAAGTTGTTGTTGTTATAGGCTCTATATAAATGCACCTTGTTGTTATAGACACTATATAAATGCACCTTGTTGTTATAGGCACTATATAAATGCACGTTGTTGTTGTTATAGGCACTATATAAATGCACCTTGTTGTTATAGGCACTATATAAATGCACCTTGTTGTTGTTATAGGCACTATATAAATGCACCTTGTTGTTGTTATAGGCACTATATAAATGCACCTTGTTGTTATAGGCACTATATAAATGCACTTGTTGTTGTTATAGGCACTATATAAATGCACCTTGTTGTTATAGGCACTATATAAATGCACCTTGTTGTTGTTATAGGCACTATATAAATGCACCTTGTTGTTGTTATAGGCACTATATAAATGCACCTTGTTGTGTTATAGGCACTATATAAATGCACCTTGTTGTTGTTATAGGCACTATATAAATGCACCTTGTTGTTGTTATAGGCACTATATAAATGCACCTTGTTGTGTTATAGGCACTATATAAATGCACCTTGTTGTTATAGGCACTATATAAATGCACCTTGTTGTTGTTATAGACACTATATAAATGCACCTTGTTGTTATAGACACTATATAAATGCACCTTGTTGTTATAGGCACTATATAAATGCACCTTTGTTGTTATAGACACTATATAAATGCACCTTGTTGTTATAGGCACTATATAAATGCACCTTGTTGTTATAGGCACTATATAAATGCACCTTGTTGTTATAGGCACTATATAAATGCACCTTGTTGTTATAGGCACTATATAAATGCACCTTGTTGTTATAGACACTATATAAATGCAACTTGTTGTTGTTATTGCACTATATAAGATGCTCTTGTTGTTATAGGCACTATATAAATGCAGTTGTTGTTGTTAAGACACTATATAAATGCAGTTGTTGTTGTTATAGGCACTATATAAATGCAACTTGTTGTTATAGCACTATATAAATGCACTTGTTGTTATAGGCACTATATAAATGCTCTTGTTGTTATAGGCACTATAAATGCAAGTTGTTGTTGTTATAAGCACGTATAAAGAAGAGAAGTCGCACAACACCAGGTTATAGTCCAACAGATAAATTAAATAAATCTGTTGGAATATAACCTGGTGTTGTGCGACTTCTCATTTTTATATAAATGCAAGTTGTTGTTTTTATAGACACTATATAAATGCACCTTGTTGTTGTTATAGGCGCTATATAAATGCACCTTGTTGTTGTTATAGACACTATATAAATGCACCTTGTTGTTATAGGCGCTATATAAATGCACCTTGTTGTTATAGGCACTGTATAAATGCCAGTTGTTGTTGGTATAGGCACTATATAAATGCAAGTTGTTGTAGGTATAGGCACTATATAAATGCAAGTTATTGTTGTTATAGACACTATATAAATGCACCTTGTTGTTGTTATAGGCACTATATAAATGCACCGTGTTGTGTTATAGACACTATATAAATGCACCTTGTTGTTGTTATCGGCACTCTATAAATGCACCTTGTTGTTGTTATAGGCACTATATAAATGCAAGTTGTTGTAGGTATAGGCACTATATAAATGCACCTTGTTGTTGTTGCAGACACTATATAAATGCACCTTGTTGTTGTTATAGACACTATATAAATGCACCTTGTTGTTATAGACACTATATAAATGCACCTTGTTATAGACACTATATAAATGCACCTTGTTGTTATAGACACTATATAAATGCACCTTGTTGTTGTTATAGACACGATATAAATGCAAGTTGTTGTTGTTATAGGCACTATATAAATGCCAGTTGTTGATGTTAAACATAGAAAATAGGTGCAGGAGTAGACCATTCGGTCCTTCGAGCCTGCACCGCCATTCAATGCGTTCATGGCTGAACATGCTACCTCAGTACCCCATTCCTGCTTTCTCGCCATACCCCTTGATCCCCCTAGTTGTGAGTATTATATCTAACTCCCTTTTGAATATATTTAGCGAACTGGCCTCAACAACCTTCTGTGGTAGAGAATTCCACAGATTCACCACTCTCTGGGTGAAGAAGTTCCTCCTCATCTCAGTCTTAAATGGCTTCCCCTTTATCCTTAGACTGTGACCCCTGGTTTTAGTTTTCCCTAACATTGGATACATTCTGCCCGCATCTAATTTGTCTAAACCAGTCAGGATTTTAAACGTCTCTAAGATCCCCCCTCATTCTTCTGAACTCCAGAGGATACAAGTTCAGTTGATCCAGTCTTTCTTGATATGTCAGTCTGGCACTATATAATTGCAAGTTCTAACTGTTATAGGCACCATATAAATACAAGTTGTTATAGGCACACTATAAATATCAGTTGTTGTTGTTATAGGCACTATATGAATACCAGTTGTTGTTGTTATAGGCACTATATAAATGCAAGTTGTTGTTGTTATAGGTACACTATAAATGCCAGCTGTTGTTGTTATAGGCACTATATAAATGCACGTTGTTATAGGCATTCTATAAATGCAAGTTGTTTATATAGACATTCTACAAATGCCAATTGTTGTTGTTATAGGCACTATATAAATGCACCTTGTTGTTGTTGTAGGCACTATATAAATGCACCTTGTTGTTGTTATAGGCACTATATAAATGCACCTTGTTGTTATAGGCACTATATAAATGCACCTTGTTGTTGTTATAGGCACTATATAAATGCACCTTGTTGTTATAGGCACTATATAAATGCCAGTTGTTGTTATATGCACTGTATAAATGCAAGTTGTTGTTGTTACAGGCACTATATAAATGCCAGTTGTTGTTGGTATAGGCACTATATAAATGCACCTTGTTGTTGTTATAGGCACTATATAAATGCACCTTGTTGTTGTTATAGACACTATATAAATGCACCTTGTTGTTATAGGCACTATATAAATGCACCTTGTTGTTGTTATAGGCACTATATAAATGCACCTTGTTGTTGTTATAGGCACGATATAAATGCACCTTGTTGTTGTTATAGACACTATATAAATGCACCTTGTTGTTATAGGCACTATATAAATGCACCTTGTTGTTGTTATAGGCACTATATAAATGCACCTTGTTGTTATAGGCACTATATAAATGCACCTTGTTGTTGTTATAGGCACTATATAAATGCACCTTGTTGTTGTTATAGACACTATATAAATGCACCTTGTTGTTGTTATAGACACTATATAAATGCACCTTGTTGTTGTTATAGACACTATATAAATGCACCTTGTTGTTGTTATAGACACTATATAAATGCACCTTGTTGTTGTTATAGGCACTATATAAATGCACCTTGTTGTTGTTATAGACACTATATAAATGCACCTTGTTGTTATAGGCACTATATAAATGCACCTTGTTGTTGTTATAGGCACTATATAAATGCACCTTGTTGTTGTTATAGACACTATATAAATGCACCTTGTTGTTATAGGCACTATATAAATGCACCTTGTTGTTGTTATAGGCACTATATAAATGCACCTTGTTGTTGTTATAGGCACTATATAAATGCACCTTGTTGTTGTTATAGGCACTATATAAATGCACCTTGTTGTTGTTATAGACACTATATAAATGCACCTTGTTGTTGTTATAGGCCCTATATAAATGCAGTTTGTTGTTGTTAGAGGCACGATATAAATGGATATTGTTGTTGTTATAGGCACTATATAAATGCACCTTGTTGTTATAGACACTATATAAATGCACCTTGTTGTTATAGACACTATATAAATGCACCTTGTTGTTATAGGCACTATATAAATGCACCTTGTTGTTGTTATAGGCAGTATATAAATGCACCTTGTTGTTGTTATAGGCACTATATAAATGCACCTTGTTGTTATAGGCACTATATAAATGCACCTTGTTGTTGTTATAGGCAGTATATAAATGCACCTTGTTGTTGTTATAGGCAGTATATAAATGCACCTTGTTGTTGTTATAGGCACTATATAAATGCACCTTGTTGTTATAGGCAGTATATAAATGCACCTTGTTGTTGTTATAGGCAGCATATAAATGCACCTTGTTGTTGTTATAGGCAGTATATAAATGCACCTTGTTGTTGTTATAGGCACTATATAAATGCACCTTGTTGTTGTTATAGACACTATATAAATGCACCTTGTTGTTGTTATAGACACTATATAAATGCACGTGGTTGTTGTTATAGGCACTATATAAATGCACCTTGTTGTTGTTATAGGCACTATATAAATGCACCTTGTTGTTGTTATAGACACTATATAAATGCACGTGGTTGTTGTTATAGGCACCATATAAATGCACCTTGTTGTTATAGGCACTATATAAATGCACCTTGTTGTTGTTATAGGCAGTATATAAATGCACCTTGTTGTTGTTATAGACACTATATAAATGCACCTTGTTGTTATAGGCACTATATAAATGCAAGTTTTTGTTGTTATAGGCATTCTATAAATGCCAGTTGTTGTTATATGCACTGTATAAATGCAAGTTGTTGTTGTTACAGGCACTATATAAATGCCAGTTGTTGTTGGTATAGGCACTATATAAATGCACCTTGTTGTTGTTATAGGCACTATATAAATGCACCTTGTTGTTGTTATAGACACGATATAAATGGATATTGTTGTTGTTATAGGCACTATATAAATGCACCTTGTTGTTATAGACACTATATAAATGCACCTTGTTGTTATAGACACTATATAAATGCACCTTGTTGTTATAGGCACTATATAAATGCACCTTGTTGTTGTTATAGGCAGTATATAAATGCAAGTTGTTGTTGTTATAGACACTATATAAATGCAAGTTGTTGTTGTTATAGACACTATATAAATGCAAGTTGTTGTTGTTATAGGCACGATATAAATGCAAGTTGTTGTTGTTATAGGCACGATATAAATGCACCTTGTTGTAATAGACACTATATAAATGCAAGTTGTTGTTGTTATAGACACTATATAAATGCAAGTTGTTGTTGTTGTTATAGGCACTATATAAATGCAACTTGTTGTTATAGACACTATATAAATGCACCTTGTTGTTATAGGCACTATATAAATGCAGGTCATGATGTGGAGATGCCGGCGTTGGACTGGGGTGGACAAAAATGAGAAGTCGCACAACACCAGGTTATAGTCCAACAGATAAATTAAATAAATCTGTTGGAATATAACCTGGTGTTGTGCGACTTCTCATTTTTATATAAATGCAAGTTGTTGTTTTTATAGACACTATATAAATGCACCTTGTTGTTGTTATAGGCGCTATATAAATGCACCTTGTTGTTGTTATAGACACTATATAAATGCACCTTGTTGTTATAGGCGCTATATAAATGCACCTTGTTGTTATAGGCACTGTATAAATGCCAGTTGTTGTTGGTATAGGCACTATATAAATGCAAGTTGTTGTAGGTATAGGCACTATATAAATGCAAGTTATTGTTGTTATAGACACTATATAAATGCACCTTGTTGTTGTTATAGGCACTATATAAATGCACCGTGTTGTGTTATAGACACTATATAAATGCACCTTGTTGTTGTTATCGGCACTCTATAAATGCACCTTGTTGTTGTTATAGGCACTATATAAATGCAAGTTGTTGTAGGTATAGGCACTATATAAATGCACCTTGTTGTTGTTGCAGACACTATATAAATGCACCTTGTTGTTGTTATAGACACTATATAAATGCACCTTGTTGTTATAGACACTATATAAATGCACCTTGTTATAGACACTATATAAATGCACCTTGTTGTTATAGACACTATATAAATGCACCTTGTTGTTGTTATAGACACGATATAAATGCAAGTTGTTGTTGTTATAGGCACTATATAAATGCCAGTTGTTGATGTTAAACATAGAAAATAGGTGCAGGAGTAGACCATTCGGTCCTTCGAGCCTGCACCGCCATTCAATGCGTTCATGGCTGAACATGCTACCTCAGTACCCCATTCCTGCTTTCTCGCCATACCCCTTGATCCCCCTAGTTGTGAGTATTATATCTAACTCCCTTTTGAATATATTTAGCGAACTGGCCTCAACAACCTTCTGTGGTAGAGAATTCCACAGATTCACCACTCTCTGGGTGAAGAAGTTCCTCCTCATCTCAGTCTTAAATGGCTTCCCCTTTATCCTTAGACTGTGACCCCTGGTTTTAGTTTTCCCTAACATTGGATACATTCTGCCCGCATCTAATTTGTCTAAACCAGTCAGGATTTTAAACGTCTCTAAGATCCCCCCTCATTCTTCTGAACTCCAGAGGATACAAGTTCAGTTGATCCAGTCTTTCTTGATATGTCAGTCTGGCACTATATAATTGCAAGTTCTAACTGTTATAGGCACCATATAAATACAAGTTGTTATAGGCACACTATAAATATCAGTTGTTGTTGTTATAGGCACTATATGAATACCAGTTGTTGTTGTTATAGGCACTATATAAATGCAAGTTGTTGTTGTTATAGGTACACTATAAATGCCAGCTGTTGTTGTTATAGGCACTATATAAATGCACGTTGTTATAGGCATTCTATAAATGCAAGTTGTTTATATAGACATTCTACAAATGCCAATTGTTGTTGTTATAGGCACTATATAAATGCACCTTGTTGTTGTTGTAGGCACTATATAAATGCACCTTGTTGTTGTTATAGGCACTATATAAATGCACCTTGTTGTTATAGGCACTATATAAATGCACCTTGTTGTTGTTATAGGCACTATATAAATGCACCTTGTTGTTATAGGCACTATATAAATGCCAGTTGTTGTTATATGCACTGTATAAATGCAAGTTGTTGTTGTTACAGGCACTATATAAATGCCAGTTGTTGTTGGTATAGGCACTATATAAATGCACCTTGTTGTTGTTATAGGCACTATATAAATGCACCTTGTTGTTGTTATAGACACTATATAAATGCACCTTGTTGTTATAGGCACTATATAAATGCACCTTGTTGTTGTTATAGGCACTATATAAATGCACCTTGTTGTTATAGGCACTATATAAATGCACCTTGTTGTTGTTATAGGCACTATATAAATGCACCTTGTTGTTGTTATAGACACTATATAAATGCACCTTGTTGTTGTTATAGACACTATATAAATGCACCTTGTTGTTGTTATAGACACTATATAAATGCACCTTGTTGTTGTTATAGACACTATATAAATGCACCTTGTTGTTGTTATAGGCACTATATAAATGCACCTTGTTGTTGTTATAGGCACTATATAAATGCACCTTGTTGTTGTTATAGACACTATATAAATGCACCTTGTTGTTATAGGCACTATATAAATGCACCTTGTTGTTATAGGCACTATATAAATGCACCTTGTTGTTGTTATAGGCGCTATATAAATGCACCTTGTTGTTGTTATAGGCGCTATATAAATGCACCTTGTTGTTGTTATAGACACTATATAAATGCACCTTGTTGTTGTTATAGACACTATATAAATGCACCTTGTTGTTGTTATAGGCCCTATATAAATGCAGTTTGTTGTTGTTAGAGGCACGATATAAATGGATATTGTTGTTGTTATAGGCACTATATAAATGCACCTTGTTGTTATAGACACTATATAAATGCACCTTGTTGTTATAGACACTATATAAATGCACCTTGTTGTTATAGGCACTATATAAATGCACCTTGTTGTTGTTATAGGCAGTATATAAATGCACCTTGTTGTTGTTATAGGCACTATATAAATGCACCTTGTTGTTATAGGCAGTATATAAATGCACCTTGTTGTTGTTATAGGCAGTATATAAATGCACCTTGTTGTTGTTATAGGCAGTATATAAATGCACCTTGTTGTTGTTATAGGCACTATATAAATGCACCTTGTTGTTATAGGCAGTATATAAATGCACCTTGTTGTTGTTATAGGCAGCATATAAATGCACCTTGTTGTTGTTATAGGCAGTATATAAATGCACCTTGTTGTTGTTATAGGCACTATATAAATGCACCTTGTTGTTGTTATAGACACTATATAAATGCACCTTGTTGTTGTTATAGACACTATATAAATGCACGTGGTTGTTGTTATAGGCACTATATAAATGCACCTTGTTGTTGTTATAGGCACTATATAAATGCACCTTGTTGTTGTTATAGACACTATATAAATGCACGTGGTTGTTGTTATAGGCACCATATAAATGCACCTTGTTGTTATAGGCACTATATAAATGCACCTTGTTGTTGTTATAGGCAGTATATAAATGCACCTTGTTGTTGTTATAGACACTATATAAATGCACCTTGTTGTTATAGGCACTATATAAATGCACGTTGTTGTTGTTATAGGCATTCTATAAATGCCAGTTGTTGTTATATGCACTGTATAAATGCAAGTTGTTGTTGTTACAGGCACTATATAAATGCCAGTTGTTGTTGGTATAGGCACTATATAAATGCACCTTGTTGTTGTTATAGGCACTATATAAATGCACCTTGTTGTTGTTATAGACACGATATAAATGGATATTGTTGTTGTTATAGGCACTATATAAATGCACCTTGTTGTTATAGACACTATATAAATGCACCTTGTTGTTATAGACACTATATAAATGCACCTTGTTGTTATAGGCACTATATAAATGCACCTTGTTGTTGTTATAGGCAGTATATAAATGCACCTTGTTGTTGTTATAGGCACTATATAAATGCACCTTGTTGTTATAGGCAGTATATAAATGCACCTTGTTGTTGTTATAGGCAGTATATAAATGCACCTTGTTGTTGTTATAGGCAGTATATAAATGCACCTTGTTGTTGTTATAGGCACTATATAAATGCACCTTGTTGTTATAGGCAGTATATAAATGCACCTTGTTGTTGTTATAGGCAGTATATAAATGCACCTTGTTGTTGTTATAGGCAGTATATAAATGCACCTTGTTGTTGTTATAGGCACTATATAAATGCACCTTGTTGTTGTTATAGACACTATATAAATGCACCTTGTTGTTGTTATAGACACTATATAAATGCACGTGGTTGTTGTTATAGGCACTATATAAATGCACCTTGTTGTTATAGGCAGTATATAAATGCACCTTGTTGTTGTTATAGACACTATATAAATGCACCTTGTTGTTATAGGCACTGTATAAATGCAAGTTTTTGTTGTTACAGGCACTATATAAATGCCAGTTGTTGTTGGGAGAGGCACTATATAAATGCACCTTGTTGTTGTTCTAGGCACCATATTAATGCACCTTTTTGTATTATAGGCACTATATAAATGGATATTGTCGTTGTTAGAGGCACTATATAAATGGATATTGTCGTTGTTAGAGGCACTATATAAATGGATATTGTCGTTGTTATAGGCACTATATAAATGCACCTTGTTGTTATAGGCACTATATAAATGCACCTTGTTGTTATAGGCACTATATAAATGCACCTTGTTGTTGTTATAGGCACGATATAAATGCACCTTTTTGTATTATAGGCTCTATATAAATGCACCTTGTTGTTGTTAGAGGCACTATATAAATGGATATTGTTGTTGTTATAGGCACTATATAAATGCACCTTGTTGTAATAGACACTATATAAATGCAAGTTGTTGTTGTTGTTATAGACACTATAAATGCAAGTTGTTGTTATAGGCACGATATAAATGCACCTTGTTGTAATAGACACTATATAAATGCAAGTTGTTGTTGTTATAGACACTATATAAATGCAAGTTGTTGTTGTTATAGGCACTATATAAATGCACCTTGTTGTTATAGGCACTATATAAATGCACCTTGTTGTTGTTAAAGGCACTATATAAATGCAAGTTCTCACTGTTATAGGCACCATATAAATGCAAGTTGTTATACGCATTATATATATGCACCTTGTTGTTGTTATAGGCACTATATAAATGGCAGTTGTTGTTGTTATAGGCACTATATAAATGCCAGTTGTTGTTGTTATAGGCACTATATAAATGACAATTGTTGTTAAAGGCACTATATAAATGCACGTTGTTGTTGTTTTAGGCATTCTATAAATGCAAGTTGTTGTTGTTATAGGCATTCTATAAATGCAAGTTGTTGTTGTTTTAGGCACTATATAAATGCCAGTTGTTGTTGTTATAGGCATTCTATAAATGCCAGTTGTTGTTGGTATAGGCATTCTGTAAATGCATTGTTGTTGTTATAGGCACTATATATATGCAAGTTGTTTTAGGCACTATATAAATGCACCTTGTTGTTGTTATAGGCACCATATAAGTGCCAGTTGTTTTTTTTTAAAGGCACTATATAATTGCAAGTTCTAACTGTTATACGCACTATATAAATGCCAGTTGTTGTTCTGCGCACTATATGAATGCCAGTTGTTGTTGTTATTATTATAGGCACTATATAAATGCACCTTGTTGTTGTTATAGGCACTATATAAATGCACGTCGTTGTTATAGGCACACTATAAATGCCAGTTGTTTTTGTTATAGGCACTATATAAATGCACGTTGTTGTTGTTAAAGGCACTATTTAAATGCAAGTTGTTGTTGTTAGAGGCACTATATAAATGCAAGTTGTTGTTGTTGGAGGCACTATATAAATGTAAGCTGTTGTTGTTATAGGTAGTATATAAATGCAGGTTGTTGTTGTTGTTGACAAGCAGGTAAACAAGCAAGAGAGCGAATTAAAATTAAAAAGAATTCTGCTGCAAGCGCACGACATGTCACATGTCATCTCCACGGGTAATCTCGGTCTGTAACGGCACGCTGGGGGTTTCCCCCCGCCCCGACTCCGCGGCTACTCACTGATATCTCCCATGCCTCTCTGCAGCGCTCTGTCTCTGTCCCTGTCGCTGTCGCTGCTGTTACTTCCCATCTTGGCTCGCAGCAGCTGGGCCCCGCGTCACGTGGCTCGGGTCAACTCGCTACTTTGCGGTGGAACGTCAGGCGGCATTTGCGCATGCGGGGAATGATAGGCGATGTAACGAAATTGACGTGCGGAAGTGCCTGTGATATATGTGTGTGTCTGGTTGGTTGTGTGCATGCAACACTTAATGGGCGGAGTTGCAGATTCAGTGAGATTAGCCTGGGAGGATTGGAAAAGGGGGAGGCATTTACAAAGAGTTAGATTTATGGTATTTTACTCTTGCCTGATTGCAAAACCCATGGAGTGCTGGTGCTTTTTCCAAGTTAGAAACATTTTTGCGGTCAGAGGTGCAATGCCAACCAAGGACTCACCAGGTTCCTCCTCACTACATCATTTCTCCTCCATATCCAGCCGGTAGGTATTGTGCTGCAATTAATAAATAAAATGTTACAATCTCTTCCACATTAACAAAAAAAATTGGATTTCACAAAGCAATATTAAAAGAGAAAATGCTGGAAATACTCGATTGGCAGAATGGCCTCCTTCTGTGCTGTAGCCATTCTATGATACTCAGCAGGTCAGATAACATCTGTGGAGAGAGAAACAGAGTTAACGTTTCAGGTCGATGACCTTTCGTCAGAACTGGAAAATGTTACAGATGTAACAGGTTTTAAGCAAGTACCGAGGCAGGGAAAGGGGGGAAGGGAGGGAAGAGCTGTGATAGGGTGGAAGGCAGGAATGATTAAATGACAAAAGGGATGATGGTGCAAGGCAAAAGGGAGTGATAATGGGACAATCAAAGAAACAAAAGATGGGTCTAGAGTAGCTGAAAATGACAAAAGCAGAATCATTACCAACTAAAATGGGAGCAGTGGTCATGATCTGAAAGTGTTGAACTCAATGTTGAGTCCGGAAGGCTGTAAATCGTAGAATCATAGAAATTTACAGCACGGAAGGCGGCCATTCGGCCCATCATGTCCATGCTGGCCGACAAAGAGCTATCCACCCTAATTCCACTTTCCAGCACTTGGTCCATAGCCTTGTAGGTTACGGCACTTCAAGTGCATATCCAAGTACTTTTTAAATGTGATGAGGGTTTCTGCCTCAGGCAGTGAGTTCCAGACCCCCACCACCCTCTGGGTGAAAAAATTTCTCCTCAAATCTCCGACCAAATTACGTTAAATTTATGCCCCCTGGTTATTCACCCCTCTGCTAAGGGAAATAGGCCCTTCCTATCCACTCTATCTAGGCCCCTCATAATTTTATACACCTCAATTAGGTCTCCCCTCAGCCTCCTCTGTTCCAAAAAAAACAACCCCAGCCTATCCAATCTTTCCTCGTAGTTAAAATTCTCCAGCCCAGGCAACATCCTTGTAAATCGCCTCTGCACCCCCTCTAGTGCAATCACATCCTTCCTGTAATAAAAACAGAAAATGCTGGAGATACTCAGCAGGTCAGGCAGCATCTGTGAAGAGAGAAACAGAGTTAACGTTTCAGGTCGATGACCTTTCGTCAGAACTGGAAAAAAAGCAGGAAATGGAACAGATTTTTAAGCAAGTTTAGGAGCTGGGAAAGGGGGAGGGGATGAAAGAACAAAAGGGAAGGTCTGTGATAGGATAGAAGGCAGGAGAGGTTAAGAGGCATTAAGAGATATTCAAGGCAAAAGGAGATGGTAATGGGACAGGTTAAGAAACAAAGGATGGCTCTAGATAAAGTGTGAATTGCGCTGTCAGAATGAAAGACAGCTGCCATGTGGGAGAGAAGAACAGAAAACACAAAAAAAAAGTGTGGATAAAATATATATGATAGGGGTCGAGGTTATGATCTGAAATTGTTGAACTCTATGTTGAGTCCAGAGGGCTGTAAAGTGCCTAATCAAGAACAGGCTGAAACGATGGGTCTACCAGGGCAGTCCTGTTTGTGGTTCTTGGGAAGGAGGTAGAAGCGGGCTGTGCGGGGTTGGGGAACAATGAGGTTGGCGGCCGTGGGGGGAAGATCTCCAGAGGAGATGAGGTCAGTTGCAGTCTTGGAAACGGTGGCTTGATGTTCGGTAGTGGGGTCATGGTCCAGGCGGAGGTAGGAGGGGGTGTCAGAGAGTTGGTGTTCAGCTTCCGCTAGGTAGAGGTTGGTTCGCCAAACAACAACAGCACCACCCTTGTCAGCAGGTTTAATGACAATGTTTGGGTTGCATCTGAGAGAATGGAGTGCTGCAAGTTCAGAGGGAGGTAGGTTGGAGTGAGCGAGGGGAGCAGAGAAATTGAGACGGCCGATGTCACACCGGCAGTTTGCAATGAAAAGATCTAGAGAGGTTAAGAGGCCAGAGGGAGGGGTCCCGGTAGAACGGGAATTCTGAAAGTGGGAGAAAGGGTCAGCCGTGCGGGGGGAAGACTCCTGGCCAAAGAAGTGGGCACGGAGACAAAGGTGACAGAAAAAGAGCTCAGCATCGTGCCGAGCTCGAAATTCATTGAGGTGGGGGCGTAAGGGGATGAAGCTCAGGCCTTTGCTGAGGACTGATCGTTCGGGGTCAGAGAGGGGAAGGTCAGAGGGGATAGTGAAAACACGGCAGGGGGTGAGATTGGGAGAAGGGATGGGGTCAGAGGAAAGTGAAGGGGAAGAAGGTTCCTGAGGGGCGTTGGTGTCCAAGAGTTGATGAAGCTTGTGATCCTTGACACCTGAAAAGAAGAAAAAAAGTTTTTGTTGAAGCGTCGGATGAGGCGAAGGATGAAATGGAACTGTGGACCCGGACAGCTTTGAGATAGAGTGCGCCGGTGCTGCTGAAGAGAAAGGTCGAGAGTGTTCATGTGGCGGCACATGGCATTGAGCGTGGATCTCAGGATACGGCGAGAGCAGTGGTTCGAGGAACGCTGAATATCTTGGAGATATCTGTAGTCCTGGGTGGATCCAAAACACGAAGGGTGGAATTTCAGTTGGAATCCACGTGGAGTAAGTCGGAACCGGAGACAGTTGCTGAGGAAAGATATGTGGCTGTGAAAGCGAGTTTGGATAGATACCTGATCAAACACGAGAAGGGAGACAGAAAGCAATAAAGATGAACAAGGTAAAAGAGACAAACGGAAATCCCGTCGGAGAGAAGAGCAGAACTTCTTCAAGGTGGGCATTCCTGGAAGAGAGGGGGCAGTGAATTAAACACTAATACAAAAAGAAAATACTGCAGATGCTGGAAATCTGAAATAAAAACAAAATGCTGGAGATACTCAGCAGGTCAGGCAGCATCCGTGAAGAGAGAAACAGAGTTAACGTTTCAGGTCGATGACCTTTTGTCAGAACTGGAAAAAAAGCAGGAAATGGAACAGATTTTTAAGCAAGAGTAGGAGCTGGGAAAGCGGGGAGGGGATGAAAGAACAAAAGGGAAGGTCTGTGATAGGATAGAAGGCGGGAGAGGTTAAGAGACATTAAGAGATATTGAAGGCAAAAGGAGATGGTAATGGGACAGGTTAAGAAACAAAAGATGGCTCTGGATGAAGTGTAAATTGCGCTGGCAGAATGAAAGACAGCTGCCATGTGGGAGAGAAGAACAGAAAACACAAACAAAAAAAAAAGTGTGGAAAAAATATATGTGATAGGGGCCGAGGTTATGATCTGAAATTGTTGAACTCTATGTTGAGTCCAGAAGGCTGTAACGTGCCTAATTGAAAGATGAGGTGCTGTTCCTCGAGCTTATGTTCAGCTTCAGTGGAACAATGTAAGAGGCCGAGGATGGTGAGGTCTGAGTGGGAGTGGAGCGGAGAATTAAAGTGACAGGTGTTCCGTAAAGCGGTCACCCAATCTGCATTTGGTTGGTCTCCCCAATGTAGAGGAGACCGCATCGTGAGCAGCGAATACAGTATACTAAATTGCAAGAAGTACAAGTAAATCCTTCCTGTAATGTGGTGACCAGAACTGCACGCAGTACTCTAGCTGCGGCCTAACTAGTGTTTTATTCAGTTCAAGCATAACCTCCCTGCTCTTATATTCTATGCCTCGGCTAATAAAGGCAAGTATCCCGTATGCCTTCTTAACCACCTTATCTACCTGTCCTGCTACCTTCAGGGATCTGTGGACATGCACTCCAAGGTCCCTCTGATCTTCTGCACTTCTCAGTACCTAATCGAAAGATGAGGTGCTGTTTCTCAAGCTTACGTTGAGCTTCGTTAGAACAGTGTGGGAGGTGTAAAGTTTTGCAATTATCGCGATTCAAAATAACGAAAGAGAAGCAGATTCGTTTGATCAGTTTATTTAAACGAAATGCTGTCATGATATAAAGGACACAGAAGCCTGTAAAATGGCCGCCGCGCATCGTGGCAGAAGCTTCCAGAATTTCAGTGGGCAGACAAGATGGCGTTCGAATATACATTTCAAATATAAGACAGGATGCAACCTGTTTGCATTTGTGACAATAGCAAAAGATATAAGTGCTGGAATCGTTTTCCATGCACAAGTAAGGACCATTGTACTGGGCAATCGAAGGCCCATCCAGACACATCAATACACAAATACCCCCACGGCTCTACAATGAGAGAGCCATTCTCGGGTGATTAAACAAGCATTCGGGGGCCCCCCAAAACCAGTCAGGGAGACGATTCATACGATCCTGGCTGGGCCAACAATGGGGAGAACATTAACGGGTAGTTGGCCAGTTTCAGGTGCTACCGAAACCCGTTAAAGACAAGAATCGCCCCATGCTGGGAGTTTTGAGCGCCAATATTTCACAAAGGACAAACATTAAGATTTGGGCGGGAGATAAGGGAACACAGCACTATAACTATAGTGAACAAATGTCCATCGGTCTCTTATTCTCTTGATTCGGCGCCTTATTCTCTTATCTCGCTGCTGACTGCGGAGGGTTTTCGGTGTTCTCTCTGGACTCTGTTGACTATGTTGGGTGGAGCTCAAACGGAACGAGCCGCTTCAACGAGGGCCAGTGACCGGGTGCACCATCCCGAGAGTCGGTAAACGGTGTCTGGACCCGAAGGCCCGAAGAGACGAGACGAGACGAGACGAGAAGAAGAGGAGAAGAATCCACGTGCCGCCGCGGTCAGTAAACCCCGACCGCGCCCGAAAATACAAGAAAGAACTTTTCATTGAAGTCCCCCGACAACCGGTGTCAGGGACAGGAAGACTCTTTTTCGAATTCTACCGGCAACCGGTGTCGGACACAGGAAGACTCTTCTTCGAACCGTGTCCGAGTTCTGTCGAGTTCTTCATGACAACGGGGAGCCCGGTCTGCTTGCCGCAGCAGCGAAGATAAACAAGTGGGGTACAGAGACCCCTCAAAACACGTGACAGTCAGGCGCTGCAGCGAACGAGCCGAGTGCCTCACTTTAAAATTCTCCGAAGTATCACGAGTGGTGAGCATGTTCCCCGATCCTACAAATCTAGACGTAGTGTAGGTATTGATAGGGGAGGGTGGTTTTAATAAGGATAAAGTATACTGTGTTCCCCTTTTTACGATGTGCCATGCGTTCTTCATTACCATAGACCAAGCTTTATGAATGTATGTATACTTGTACTCTCGTTAATTTGCGCCTATGACATGTACTTCATGATTTTGGATGCTATGCAATAAAGATTTCCGTTTCGTACTATTCAACCGGGTCTATTTGAGTTTTTCTCTGCATTACTGCTCTCGCACCTAAGTCCAGTGTTAGAACCGTAAGGGCGAGTGGGTCGAACCACTCACAGGTGCTTATTGCAACAAGGCTGGCCGGAGACCAGAGCAAGCAATAGTATTAGGCAACGAAGGCCTAACCCCGCACCAGCACCGTCTGCGATACAAGCACGACAAAACCCCTTACAGAGGGGAGGGTGAGGTCAGAGTGGGAGTGGAGAATTAAATATTAAATACATCTTGTGAAACGGAAGGCAATCATGTGCTAATATAGAGTCTTGGCTTGGATTTTGTGGTCAGTGGCGAACAAATGGCGCCATACCATTCATTACACCTCCACTGCTTTCACACTGGAGGTTCCAGTGATTAGAAAGCCATTTCGGTGCAGTGCCCTCTACAGGGGATCTGGGACATGTGTGAACTGGGCAAGCAACTGTGTAGCTTTGTAACCAATCAGACTGAAGAACTGTTGCTGAGCAGTGCAGAGTCTGAACCAGGAAGTGTAAGTTAGAATATTTAATTCAATGCCAAATCATGTACAGAAAGTGAAATAAAGAGAGGGAAAGAAAGATGAGTTTAAGAGAGAGAGAGATAAAATAAACAGAAAGAAAAAGTTAAAAAAATATAAGTTTTTTGTTTTTTTAAATCTCCAACAATGATTAAATTCTGAAGGAATGAGAACCCACACTTGCAAAAGTTAATTTTCAGTGCCAGAGAGGTTGTTCGGTGGTAATTAAGACTTATCATGGCATTAAAAATTTACTTGCACTGGAATGGACAAGCCCTAACTTTTTCTGGTGAGTTTAGTGGGTATCTATCATGTAAGCACAGCAACCTCACGCCGTTCCATGTGTTTGAATGCGGAGTCTCTCGGTGAGATAGCTGTATAGCGAAGCTTCTGGAGGAGCAGGGCAACTCGGACAGCAACTTCCTGATTTCCGCTTTTAACTGCGCATGTGCGGTCGCTGGAAGTTGCTGTCCGGTTTACTCTTTAATAACGGTGAGCGCCGATAGCCTCACCGTTATTTTTACCACAAAATCTGGGCACTTAATTCCAAGTACACAACAACAGGTTAATGCTCGAAATGCTTCCAGTGCCAACCTGCAATAGTGTTAAGCTAACACTGCCTTTAAATGGTGAACAGTTTTTTTTTAAATAAAAGGATGGACGTCATCTATTGAAACTGGGGCTAGCCTAAATTTATGTAAAATGAAACATTTAGGAGTGAAATTGGATTAGGCCCGAAAACAGGCACGGGGGATCGCGATGGGCTCGCGCCCGTTGTAAGGAGTTGAGCACCGACAGCCTCACCGTTATTTTTTACTGCAAAATCCGTGCCGTCACAAATTGGTTACAGCATCCTCCCACCCATGGCTCACTGGGTAAATATATCCTGTAGTTTGGTACTTGACCCTTACAGAGGGGTCCCAGGTTTGATTACTGACCTGTGATGAGCTAGCTGACCTGAGATGGGGGCAACTACATCGACAACTTGCGTTTATATAGCGCTTTTAAAGGAGTAAAACGTCCCAAGGCGTTTACAGTTTGATTCAGTGCCCCTGTGGGATAGGGAGGGTAGAAACAGCTGGGGTTCCAGCTATGGATTGCTTGCCGATGACTCCTGCTGGCCTCACACATTAAAACTGCCACATGGGGTGAGGTACCAAAGGTCCATGATTATGTCATACCAAAAGTCAAATTGGGTGAATTAAGATCTATATAAAAAGAAAAAAACGAAAGACTCGCATTTATATAGCGCCTTTCACGACATCCCAAAGCGCTTTACAACCAATGAAGTACTTTGTGAAGTGTAGTCACTGTTGTGGTGTAGGAAACATGGCAGCCAATTGCGCACAGCAAGCTCCCACAAACAGCAATGTGATAATGACCAGATAATCTGTTTTTGCTATGTTGATTGAGGGATAAATATTGGCCCAGGACACCGGGGAGAACTCCCCTGCTCTTCTTCAAAATAGTGCCATGTGATCATTTACGTCCACCTGAGAAAGCAAACAGGGCCTCATCTGAAAGACGGCACCTCCGACAGTGCAGCACTCCGTCAGTACTGCACTGGAGTGTCAGCCTAGATTTTTGCGATCATGTCTCCGGAGTGGGGACTTGAACCCACGACCTTCTGTCTCAGAGACGAGAGTGCTACCCACTGAGCCACGGCTGACAGCTTTCCTGATAGCTCAGTGGGTGGATGCATCCCACAGTGTGATACACAGCCTCAGTCCAGGAAGACCCATGTTGGATGCTGATAAGTGTTGAATGAGCTGGGCGGCAGTACAGTCTCTACAAGTGGCCGCAGTGTTACCCAGGAAGGAAAAGAAAACATTTGCAAAGGTCACTTGATCACTAGCCAGCGATTCTTTTTACTGGAAAGTATGCATGTGGATGTTAAACTCAGCTGTGATGCTGCTCATTGGTTTGATAGTCTGCCAACGCTCACCGTCTGTAATGACAGATGAGGTTGGGTGACGTACTGGAGGACTGCTTGTGCTTGTAAAACTGCCTTCACATGGCTCACTACCCTCAGGAAAGTTGCATTTTTAAAGCAAATTGAGGAGCGTCTCACTGCAAATGAGTAAAACTTGATAGACAAGTTATTACACGATCTCAAACAGTTTCCCCTCCCTCTGCTCCACCTCAAAAGAACACTGCACGGAGCCAGAATCACCATTTTCTTAAAGGACATATACAAAAAGAAGCCTGCAGACTGAAGCGGAACTGACAGTAATTTGGAGAATTAAAAATAAAGTCTCCAAAGATAAGATCATCTGAGTAATGAGCTGAATCAGAGATTGATTTAAACAAGAGATTGACCATCTTAAACCAGAATTGTGTTTCCCCTGTCTGCCTTCTCAGGTGGACGTAGAAGATCCCATGACAATATTTCGAAGAAGAGCAGGGGAGTTCTCCCTGGTGTCCTGACCAATATTTATCCCTCAATCAACATCACTAAAACAGATTATCTGGTCATTATCACATTGTTGTTTGTGGGAGCTTGCTGTGCGTAAATTGGCTGCCGCATTTCCTACATTACAACAGTGACTACACTTCAAAAAGTACTTCATTGGCTGTAAAGCACTTTGGGACGTCCGGTGGTCGTGAAAGGCGCTATAAAAATGCAAGTCTTTCTTTCTTTTTCTTGATGCGGAGATGCCGGTGTTGGACTGGGGTGTACAAAAATGAGAAGTCGCACAACACCAGGTTATAGTCCAACAGTTTTATTTAAAATTACGAGCTTTCGGAGCTCTGCTCCTTCGTCAGGTACAAGTACAGTGAGGGAATACAAATCGATAACACAGTATATATATATATATAGCTGTACTCTGATGTGTCTTTGATGTAATGCCTCCCTAACAGATTGTATCTCTGCAGACACATTGTTCTCTGTGTAATCGATTTGTATTCCCTCACTGTACTTGTACCTGAAGAAGGAGCAGAGCTCCGAAAGCTCGTAATTTTAAATAAAACTGTTGGACTATAACCTGGTGTTGTGCGACTTCTCATTTTTCTTTTTCTTAGCAGTGCGGTTAGAATCATAGAATAGTACAGCACAGAATGATGCCATTCAGTCCATTGCGTCTGCGCCGGCTCTTTCGAAGAGCAATCCAGTTAGACCCAATTTTCATTCACATTGGCATTTACATTGATATTTAAAAGGTAGCTTTTTTTTGTATGGGGCAGACTCGATGGGCCGAATGGCCTCCTTCTGTGCTGTACTGTTCTATGATTCTATGAAATGATATTACTGCATTGTATGTTGGAGAGGATACTTATGCAAGTAATCAAGTGCACAACAATACTGCCAAGATTCTCCTGGCACTTCTCTACGAAACAAATCCTCTGGTCCAAGATCAGCTGCACTGTGAATCAAAACTCTGAGCAGCACATGTGTATTTTATTAATACGCTGCACATCTGTCTTTATGTGTCAGATGGTTTGAAAAGGAATAATTCTTTTTATTAATTGTGCATGCTTTTTCAGAGTAGGTTTGCATCAGCTTACACAGCATTAATGACACCATATTAAGATTGTTAGAATGCTTTTGGCTATTTCATAATATATAATTTAACACAATTCTAACAGATTATTGTTTATGATTACAGGCACTGCCCAGCAACAAATTCAAGAGTCACGTAGGAAGAAATCTAGGGGTGTGGTGTGTGTGTTGTGTGAGAGAGAGAGGAAAAAAAACTTACAACAGGGAAAATATAAAGGGGGAGAAGTTCGGTTGGTTAGCGCCTCCAGTTAGCGCCTGGTGGGGGCGCTAACGGGGCACTGAGGCAGGAGCGCCGCTGCGAGGTGAATCCAGCGGCGCGCGCCAAATTCGGCCCCCCCCCGTATCGCTGCCGCTACAAGTTAGCGCCAGGGACTTCAGTGCCAGGCAGATCGTGACGTGAGTGAGCGTGCAACGCTCACTGGGTGCCCGATCTACCAAATTGATTATCGCCCCCCCTGCCTTAGTGCTTCGCCCCGACAGCAACAGGGAGAGGAGGCGTGAAGCAGGCGGTAGCCGGCTCCAGGGGCGCTACTTAAAGGGATCATGAGTAATGAGTCGCAGCTCTCAGGCTAGTGCTGTGTCACTGCTTCCTTGTCAGTTTGACATTGAATTAAACTGTTGCACAGTCATTTAAAGGTTGTTTAGTCTCCAGAGTGTTGTGGCTACTAAAAATGACTTACATTTATTCTCACAAAATATCAAAGTGCTGCACTTCTAAACATTAATGGGGGCTGTACTGACAGTCGACCTCCAGGATCTACTGCGGAGGGAATGCAGGCAGGGAGAAAGACTGGAACATGTGGCCAGAGGGAGGAGGAGGGCCATCAGGGCTCTCAACAGGAGGCCTTACCCCCAGAGGGTCTTCTGACAGCAATTCTCCTACCTCCAATTAAGCGAGGAGCAGTGTCTTGGAAGACTCCACTTCAACAAGGAGGTAGTCACAGAACTCTGCCACCTCCTGCAGCCAGACCTCGAGCCTCAGATCAGGGTGACCACGGCTCTCTCAGTGGCAGTCAAGGTCACCGTCGCTCTCAATTTCTTCGCCAGCGGATCCTTCCAGTCTGCAACAGGAGATATAGGTAACATCTCGCAGTTCGCCGTCCATTGCTGCATCCGGGAGGTCACAGAGGCTCTCTACAGTAGGAGAAGGGATTACATTTCCTTCCCCATCACCAGAGAGAAGCAGGATGAGCTCGCATGTGGCTTTTCCAGGCTAGCGGGCTTCCCCATGGTGCAGGGCACCATTGACTGCACCCACATGACTTTGTGGGCATCGCATAACAATCCTGAGATCTTCCATAACCGCAAAGGCTACCAATCACTTAATGTCCAGTTGGTGTGCGACCACAGACAGCGAATTCTCAATGTGAATGCCCGCTATCCTGGCAGCAGCCACGATGCCTTCATCCTGCGCCAGACTGGTGTTCCAGCACTCTTCCAGCCACCACGTCAAGCTCGCGGCTGGCTGGTCGGAGACAAGGGCTATCCGCTCTCCACCTGGCTCATGACTCCCCTCCGCAACCCCAACACTCCTGCACAGCACTCATATAATGAGAGCCATGCTGCCACCAGGAACATCATTGAGCAGACCATCCGGGTGCTCAAGCAACGGTTCCGCTGCCTTGACCACTTGGGAGGAGCCCTCCAGTACTTGCTGGAGCGGATGTCCCATTTCGTCGTGGTGTGCTGCATGCTCCACAATCTGGCCATCATGAGGGCCCAGCCCTTGTCAGCAGGGATTGCAGGACCACCTCAGGAGGAGGAAGAGGGGGAGGAGGAAGACGAGGAGGAGGAACAGGAGCGAGAGAGGAGGCAGCCACTCAGTCGGACTTCCGGAAGGACGGTCCATGACCGCCTCATCAGACTGCGATTCTAGTAAGTTCAACCCTAGATCCCTGTTGTTCACCACAGCCCCATCATTCCATTCCTGTCACAGGCCATATCACAGCGCACAGCTGAAATGAGAGACAGTACAATATTATCCAGTGAATTAATACATGTATCAATAATCAGTGAACACATCTTTACAACAACAATATTTACTATTCACCCTTGTGCGATCCCTTAGTACCTCTCGTTACTGTGCCTTTGCCTACTCTAGTGCTCCTATGAAGTGTTGGCCCAGAGGCTGCAGCACAGCTGGTGGAAGGCTGCTGAGTGTCCGTGCGGGAGACTTCAGATGGCCTTGCAGGACGCCCTTGACCAGCTCTAGAAATGGAAGGCCCGGCTGTAGACTGCACCACCTCAGCATAGGCGGTTACAATCTGGGCTGGCTGGATGACAGGCAGCGACAAGGGCAATGGTGGAGTGCCAGTGGTGGGAGCAGGAATGCTGTCATCCTGAGAGAGGGCAGCAGCTTCCTGCTCCACTGACCCATTGCCACTCCCCCGGGGCAGCAACTCAGCATCACTACCAATCTGTTTGAGCATAGATTGCTGGCCTGCTGTGACACCGTGAAAGCCCCGGTCGACGGTGGTAGACCCAGCCACAGTGACAGCAGTCAGAGCTTGCGTGGCATCAAGCTGAGACTGCATGAGAGCAGTCTGAGATTGAATGGCACCAAGCATAGACTGCATTACAGCACTAAGACGTTGCGTCGCTTCCGCCTGTGCTGCAATAATGGAAGCTACCAGATCGCCCATCACATGCGTCATCAGGTCTGGGTCGCCACGGTCTCTCTGGGAGTCTACCATCTTTTCCAGACTGGAAATGATGGGCTCCATGGTGTGCGCAGAGCTTTGTGCAATGTTGGAGGCGGAATCCTCCACTCTCCTTACCATTGCCGACAGGCTCTCAGGCACCCTTGCCATTGCACTAATGATCTACGTGTGCATGCCCATCACCCTTCTTCTAAGGTCCTCATCTGAGTCCTGTACAGCAGAACTTGTGCGCAAACTTTCTCTCCGGGGAGCTGGCCCCCGAACTACCCTTTCCCCCTGGCCTTGCTGCAGCCTGCTCGCCCCCGGTGCATCACCCAGTGCAGATCCCACTACTACACTAGCCTCTAAAGAATGCGTAGTGCCAGTATCTGAGCTGGTGCCTCCGGGTGAGACATGCAGTGACGCGGTGTGTTCTTCCTCCTCCTCTTCTCCCGCCTCGCTCTCTACGGTGCCCTCAGGGACAGGCTGCTCAGGTGCTTGCTCATTATCTGAAAGCATAAAGGCACAAGAGTCAGGTTAAGGTGAGGGGAGGGGGGCAGGAAGGGAGAAATGCATGCATACGGCATGATTAGCTGGAAAGTGCGAAACACTTATGGTGTGAGGGGGAAGTGGGATGTGAGAAGAACGAGTCGGGATGAACATATCGTTGTTGTCCCCAAGGGGGTCAACGTCGCTTGTGGCCATGGCGCCCACCACCTGGCGCCCAATAATCTGCAGCACTTGATTCTCCAGCTCAGACAGTGGTTGGGTGTCGGCTTGTCCCCCGCCTGTGCGCTCCTGCTCCCACCTGTTGTGAGCCACCTTGGCCTGCAAGAGAAAGAAAAGTGTGTGAGTGAGTGTGGAGCAATGTGTTTGGGTGATGTGCCTGCCAAAGTTGAATAGCTGTCATTGCGTGCAGGGTGTGAGATGTGGGTGTGAGTGTTGGTAGGTGGGGATTGTTGGTGGGTGAGTGCTGAGAGTGTTGTGCTTTGGGCAGTGTGTGCAGACTGAGGTTCAGATGGTGGTATGTAGCATTTGTTGAGGCATTGACTCACCCTGATCACCCGAGTGTGGTCGTTAAATTTCTTCCTGCACTGTGTGGGTGTCCTGGGAACCACAGTGCTTCCGAGACCTGATGGGCTACCTCCCTCCACATGGCATGGAAGACTTGCGACGAGGGCCTCCTACCACTTGCCGGGTAGAGCACTGCCCTCCGTTTCTCCTCCAATGCTTGGTCCAATAATCTGCGGGCTCTCTCCCTGGGGTGTAGATCTGCCATCATGAAACCTGCTTGAGTCGTCTGGCTCCTTGGGCTTGGGCTTGGCCTGCTCTCGCTTGCTGACACAGGTTCACAGCCAGCAATGCTGAGAATGAGGTTCTGCAGCATCAATGAACCTCCCCTTTAAGAACTGGAAAGAGCCTGTGGCAATGATGACTTGCGATTAGACTGCACCTGATATTGGTTAGCGCTTTGAGTGTAATGCCACTGAGCGAGGCCATTAGCGCTTGATTTAGCGCTCCCATCCTTTCTTTGAGCGATGACAATGAATTTTGCGCGCAGCGAGATTCATTAGCGCCTGGCGCTAAACCTCAAACGTTTCCAAAGTTAGCGCCCATTCCTGGACAATAATGAATATCTCGCCCAAAGTCTTTGCTGCCACCCGCAGAATTTTTTTTTCAATTCTTTAAAGAAGTGGCCTGCATGCCACAATGAATTTCAGTTTTCTTTCCATTAAATATTTTTAAGTGTGTATATGGTATTGGGGTACAGTTCCTTAACCAGTAGCAGTCATTACTGGTTTCTTTGCTGTGTCTTTTTGTTCAACTACCTTACTTGAAAATAAATCTATTAGTTTAAGCCTGCACATAATGGTCTAACAGTGTAGACAGGAAACTAAGGTGTGTATATATTTCCTTTACTTGCAAATATAATAAAATTAATAATGATATTTCTAGTTCTTCAGCCTTCTAAAAACAAAAACAAACATTTCCCTGAGGGCAATAATATTTAAACAGGATATCGTAACCTCTGCTGCCATCTTTTTGGACAGCAGGTGCTGATTCTGCCGTTCCCATTTACACCTCTTCGAGACTCATCTTTTGTTTCTTTACTTGTCCCATTACCACCCCCTTTTTGCCTCGCACCATCATCCCTTTTGTCATTTAATCTCTCTTGCCTGCCACCCTATCACAGACCTTCCCTTTTGTTCTTTCCTCCCCTGCCCCCTGTACTTGCTTAAAACCTGCTACATCTGTAACATTTTCCAGTTCTGATAAAAGGTCATCGACCTGAAACGTTGGGCTGGATTTTGCGGGAGGTCAGTGGGCGGGATCGGTGGCGGGTCGGGACCCCACTGTCAACCCGCCGCCACGCGCCTTTCGCAAATGTCGGGTCAGCCAGCGCTGAGCAGACCCGACACGCAGCGGCGGGGGAGGCAATTGAAATCATTAGTGGCTTGTGTATAGCAACTTAACAATGCTTTTCCCCCAGCTTTTTCATTTTGACAGGTCGACCACCGGTTTCCCGCTGTGCCTAGACCTCGTCTGTGAAACTGAGGCGGGAGGTCATTGGCCATTGAATCAGCTGATGAGTTGACAGCTTCAAATGTCAAGTCAGAGCTCCCAGCTGAATCAGATATCTTCCCTTAGCCACTAGCTTTTCTAAACTGCATTTCCACTACAGATTCACCATGCTGCAAGTCTACATAACATAAGAACATAAGACGTAGGAGCAGGAGTAGGTCATTTGGCCCCTCAAGCCTGCTCCATTCAATAAGATCATGGCTGATCTGATCTTGGCCTCAACTCCACTTCCCTGCATGCTCCCCATAACCCTTGACTGCCTTACCTTTCAAAAATCTGTCTATCTCCACCTTAAATATATTCAATGACCCAACCTCTACAGCTCGCTGGGGAAGAGAATTCCAAAGATTCACGAAATTTCACGATTCTGAAATTATGCCCCCTAGTTCTAGATTCCCCCACGAGGGCAAACATCTTCTCTGCATCTACCCTGTCAAGCCCCTTCAGAATCTTATATGTTTCAATAAGATCCCCTCTCTTTTAAACTCCAATGAGTATAGGCCCAACCTGCTCAACCTTTCTTCATAAGACAACCCCTTCATCTCTGGAATCAACCTCGTGAACCTTCTCTGAACTGCCTCCAATGCAAGTATATCCTTCCTTAAATAAGGAGACCAAAACTGTACTCCAGGTGTGGTCTCACCAATGCCCTGTATAGTTGTAACAGGACTTCCCTACTTTTATACTCCATTCTCTTTGCAATAAAGGCCAACATTTCATTTGCCTTCCTAATTACTTACTGTACCTGCATGCTAGCTTTTTGTGATTCATGTACAAGGACCCCCAGATCCCTCTGTACCTCAGCATTTTGTAATCTCTCCCCATTTAAATAATAATTTGCTTTTTATTTTTCCTACCAAAGTGGATAACCTTGCATTTTCCCAAATTAAACTCCATCTACCAGATTTTTGTCCACTCACTTAGCCTATCTATATCCCTTTGGAGATTCTTTGCATCCTCCGCACAATTTGCTTTCCCACCTATCTTTGTATCATCAGCAAATTTGGCTACATTACACTCAGTCCCTTCATCCAAGTCATTAATATAGATTGTAAATAGTTGAGACCCCAGCACTGATCCCTGCGGCACCCCACTAGTTACAGTTTGCCAACCAGAAAATGACCCATTTATCCTGACTCTCTGTTTTCTGTTAGTTAGCCAATCCTCTTCCATGCTAATATATTACCCCCAACCCCGTGAGCTCTTATCTTGTGTAGTAACCTTTTATGTGGCACCTTATTGAATGCCTTCTGGAAATCCAAATACATGACATCTACTGGTTCCCCTTTATCCACCCTGCTCGTTACATCCTCAAAGAACTCCAGCAAATTTGTCAAACATGATTTCCCTTTCATAAAACCATGCTGACTCTGCTTGACAATATTATGATTTTCTAAATGTCCTGCTACCACTTCCTTAATGATGGACTCCAGCATTTTCCCAATGACAGATGTTAGGCTAACTGGTCGATAGTTGCCTGCTTTCTGTCTCCCTCCTTTCTTAAATAGGGACGTTACATTTGCGGTTTTCCAGTCCGCTGGGACCTCTCCAGAATCCAGAGAATTTTGGTAGATTACAACCAATGCATCCATTATCTCTGAAGCCACTTCTTTTAAGACTCTAGGATGCAGGCCATCGGGTCCAGGGGACTTGTCCACCTTTAGTCCCATTAGTTTGCCTAGTACTTTATCTCTAGTGATAGTGATTGTTTTAAGTTTTAAGTTCACCCCCCACCCCAATAGCCCCTTGATTATCCATTATTGGGATGCTTTTAGTGTCTTTACCCAAGTCTCCATCCAGTCTAACCTCATTACCTCTCCCACCATTGACAGATCGCTTCTGTCATCGCTACTTCACCTGCCATCTATTCCATCAGCATCAGTGCCCTTGAACTATCTCACCTTGGTCCTCAGAATTCCACCACGATCAGCCCCCACACCAGCAGCACCAGGCACACCAGCAGCACCAACAACAGCACCAACCTTCTCTGCAATCAACTGATGCTGCACAGGACACAGGGCATCAGCACCCGAGCACATTGCTGCCCGGAAGGCCAGGGATGGCCTCACCATGGCCAGAATTACTTCACTTGACACTGCACACCCTGGCACCAGGTTGGCACCACCCCACAACCAACACCATAAAGCATCCCTACAATGCCCAAGCCATTCCTTTCACACTCATCACCATTGCGGGGGGTACTGTTATGTCTCACCATTCACTACAACTCACTAAGCCACTTCCAAAGGTGCACACAAATCTGTCCAAGAATGCAAAGTGTTGAAAATAAAGGTTTCAATGTTTGACACCACATTAACAGAAACTTTACATGAACATTGCATAAAATACCCAAGTGCCTACCCTTGTGTGTTGTTAGTTGGTATGATTGGACTAGGATGAGGGTGAGTGTGAGGGGTGGCTAGTGAGATGGGGAAGTGATAATGTAGATAGAGAGGGATTGGTGGAGGTGCAAGGTAAGTTGGTGTGAGTAAGGATGTGCAGGAAGGGTAGGGAAGGCAGCGTGATGGGGATGTGATGAGAGGCACAGCAGGGTGAGGTTGAGTGTGGCTTTGCAGTAACGTTTCGTGATCTACTGAGATCATTGAAAGGTTTGCACCACTGCAGCCTGGTCCTCCTAAAGACATCCCTGCTTGTGCCCTCCTGTGCAATATGCAACCAGGCTGCATTGGTCTCCTGGGGAGGTTGCTTCCGCCCATTGGAAGGGAAGAGAACCTCCATGCATGCTGTGAGTCCCTCCATAAATATATGGAGGGAGTCATGGGAGAGCCTGGGTGCAGCCGTGCACCTCTGTGCAGTGCTTGTCAGTGTTTGCAGCACCTCCATACTGGAGAACACTGACAGCACAAATGTCAAAATAAATTTGCGCATGGTCCCTTTAAGGAAACCGGCTGATGACGTGTCATCAAATGACATCATCAGACCCGCTTCCTTCAATTGGCCGGGAAACGCGCTGGGCAGGCTTAACAAGCCCAATCAGGGGAAAATCATTTTGGACAGCGGGCTGGAGCCGGCAGCGAGGCCGGGACCCGCCACCAACACCGCCCGCCACGGACCCGCCGAGGTTGGTAAAATCCAGCCCGTTAACTCTGTTTCTCCAAAGATGCTGCCTGACCTGCTGTGTATTTCCAGCATTTTCTGTTTTTATTTCAGATGTCCAGCATCCACAGTATTATGCTTTTGTGTTCCTGATGACTTTGCCTGGTTCAGTTATACATCCTATTAATTTTTCCTCGTGCCATGAATGTTTTGTAAAAACTGTAGAAAAAAAAAACTTCAATAAAAATTGTTAAAATTAATTTTAAATTTTGCTAGTCCCCTCCCTTTCTGGGACGTGTTGGAATTTTACATTTTTGCCTGAAGGTAATTCTATAAGTGTACGGTTTAGGGTACTTACATTTAAAACTTGAGATACTCGGATTGGAGTAGAGAAGGCTAAAAGGAGATTAATGGAAGATTTTAAAATTAGGAAGTTGTTATTGGATAAAAAAACAACAAAAACTATTTATTCCCTTTAGGGAGTCAGGGACTATTTTAAAATTGCCGCTAGAAAGAGTGAGGAGAGAGGTTAGGAGAAATTTCTTTATATCGTGAGTTTTGGAGCAAGGACTAGTTTGCCACAGGGATTAGTTGAGGCAAAGACCACTGCATCTTTTAGGGGAAAAGTGGATACACAATTGAAGCAGAGGAAGTGGAGAGGCGTGGGGAAAGAACAAGGCAGGAGGATTAGGTTTGGATTGCTCTTGTAACGAACCAGCTCAGAAATGATGGGTTCTATGGCCCCCTTCTGTGCTGTGAATGTCTATGGTTCCATGTGCATCTCTTCCCTGTACATGTTGGCGACCATATCAGATATATCCAAACTAAACTGTGTCTTAAATATTTGTATGGTTTCACCAGAAACCATTTCTCGCCAATTTGAAAATATTTTTTTTCACCATTTAGTTCCAGTCACCCCCACCATAAGGTGGCATACTACTCTCAGACCTGTACCAACCTCTGCAGCCACTCATTAAGACGTGGGCAAGATAAATCAAGTCCTTTGCTATTTGTCTCCCTTCTCATGAGAAAGTTCCTCAGATCTACTTGGAATTACACCCTCTCAGCCCTTCCAACACAGCCCAATTGAGATCAGGAATCTGTCCTTCCACCCTGTGATGCAATATGCTAGCACACTTGCACAAATAGGCCAGGTGTGTTTTCAAAGTAATGTGTGTGTGTGTGTGTGTGTGTGCGTGAGAGAGAGAGACACTCCCTTTTTTATTTTCCTAGCTCTGTGCTCCATGCACTGTTCATGGACAAGAGGGCACTTAGGGCAGATGGACAATCCTGTCCCCAAGCTGTTTTTCATTGTTGCTCTGAAATCAAGAGACACCAAGCAACAGTGCTCCCTTGCATTTTCCTTCGGTCCCTGAGGCAAAGGGCTTCCTGACAATTACATAGGATTTACAGCACAGAAACAGGCCATTCGGCCCAACTGGTCCGTGCCGGAGTTTATGCTCCACACGAATCTCCTCCCACCCTACTTTATCTAACCCTATCAACATAACCTTCTATTCCTTTCTCCCTCATGTCTAGCTTCCCCTTAACTGCATCTGTGCTATCCGCCTCAGCTACTGCCTGTGGTAGCGAGTTCCACATTCTCACCACTCTCTGGGTAAAGAAGCTTCTTCTGAATTCCCCATTGGATTTATTAGTGACTACCTTATATGGCACAATTAAGATCAGGAAACATGGAATGTGGGGGGTTGCTGGAGCAGACCCAATTCCCACTAAACTGTGACGTTACACATTAGTCCTCAATGTGCTGTGATACCGACTAAATAGTGTTCAGCACCAGGATCACACGATGAATATCTTTCGGCAAACAACTTTACAATTACACAATACTAATACATTGTTCGGCTGTTGAAATAATTAATTTTTAACTTCTGAACCCTTGGAAAGGCTCGTGAAACTAACACAATAAAATGCATACAGAATACTGGACGCATCTGTAATGTTACAAGTTAAGTTCTTTAAATGTCGAGCTCTTCACAAACATGGAGCACGTTTTTTTTTTAAACTTGTGTTTAATCCAGTTGCTGCATGCCAGAAAGTATCAAATTCCCCAGAGGAATGCCTGTCCTGTTTATGTTCAATGTTAAAAACAGAAGAGTGATTCCACATGTGTAAGACATCAGGAAAATTACCAATTAGGCTTAAGTAACAGTAATGTCACTTATGATCAAAAAGCAAATGGTCACAAAGAACTTCGATAGCAGAAATTTCACCTCTGCCAATATTGGAAAAACTAGCAGAAAATGATTAAATATTGGACACAATCGGCCTTCACCAAAAACTAATTACATGTTAGAGAACTTAAAATCGATGGCACAAAGGCATGGCCAATCTTGTAGATTTCTGTAGCTTTTCTTTTTTTTAAAATCTAACTTTTCATTCTCTGTATTATTACTCAAAAAACCCCCCGAGAGAAACGCTGCAAATTCCTGACCATCCCTAGAAAACAAGTTCAAACTGGAATCCACCAATGATGTAATATGATCGGCCAGTTCACACAGCACACCTTCTGAAATTAAGGAAGTCTATTCTCATTAATCTCTAGCAGTACTACAAAAGTGAAGTGAATGGCACCACCATTGTGGTTAAGGGAAAAAAACAATAACTTACACAGGACAGCAAGCACATGGGCAGAACAGAATGGCAGAGGACTGTTTGGGTGAGTAAACCACTCCTTTATCTTAAACCCGATTTTTATATATATATTGGATAGGTAAGGGGCAGGAGGTTTAGAGGGGATTTGAGGAAAAACTTTTTCACCCAGAGGGTGGTTGGAATCTGGAACTCACTGCCTGAAAGGGTGGTAGAGGCAGGAACCCCTCACAACATTCAAGAAGCATTTAGATGAGCACTTGAAACGCCATAGCATACAAGGCTACGGACCAAGTGCTGGAAAATGGGATTAGAATAGACAGGGCTTGATGGCCGGCGCGGACACGATGGACCGAAGGGCCTCTTTCTGTGCTGTATAACTCTATGACTATGACTCTATTATTTCTTGTTAACCTGTATAAAAGGTCAATAAAGTTTTTGTGCATTGAGAATGAAATATGGAATTCATATATAGCTCAGCTTTGCTCATTAAAAGAAGGCATACTCCATGCAGGAATACACATATCACAGAGTAACCTTGCTTTTTCACTCCCCTTCCAGTATGTGAATGTGTCATAATCTCTGCAGTTAAAAACATCCACCTTTAAAATCTATTTGTCTGGTACTGTATTTCTAGTTTTTTGTTTGTCCCATTTATATATATATTTAAAAAAAGTATACAACAACTTTAAGAAACCTGGCAAAAGAAGCAGAGAGGAGATGAGGAGATTTTTTTTTTTTACGCAGCGAGTTGTTATGATCTGGAACGCACTGCTTGAAAGGGTCGGTGGAAGCAGATTGAAGGGTAACTTTAAAAAGGGAATATACTTGAAAAGCAAAAGATTTGCAGGGCTACGGGGAAAGAGTGGGGGAGTAGGATTAATTGGCTAGCTGTTTCAAAGAGCCGGCACAGGCATGATGGGCCGAATGGCCTCCTTCTGTGCTGTAAGATTCTATGCCGTCACATTGCTTGCCTAATGAGGATGTGGTGTTGACTTTGCAAGGGGCAGCGAAATGAGAGAAAAAGTCAGCTGCCTGGTAAAGGACGGCCGGTGCATTATTTCCTTTGCGATAAATATTTAAAATTAAACTCAATTTGGTTGGCCATTGTAGAAGTTTCAGCTGAAATGGATTTTGCCAGCCCTGGGGAGGCGGGTTTGGAGGCGGGACTGCCGGGAAAATGACAGAATTTGGGGGCGGGTGCCCAACCCGCCTCCGTGCCATCTTGCCAGGAGTCCCGTCTCCTTGGAGGTGGGAAGGGGTTACAGCCACAGAAAATAGGATTATCACCATTTTGCCCACACAAGTGTGGGCTTCCCGAAGGCTCCGAAACCCGCCAGGGTCACCAAGGCGAGTAGTGGGTCTGCGGGGGTCGGAGGGGTTCAAAAGTGTGGAGC
Organism: Squalus acanthias; assembly: GCA_030390025.1. Taxonomy (NCBI): domain Eukaryota; kingdom Metazoa; phylum Chordata; class Chondrichthyes; order Squaliformes; family Squalidae; genus Squalus; species Squalus acanthias. The sequence continues at coordinate 126,267,215 of CM059434.1, forward strand.
TGTGGAGGTGAGTGATGGGTGCAAGTGTGGAGAGGTGAGTATGTGAGGCTTCAATCGGTGGGTATGCGGAGAGTCTCGCACCTCCGCGGTAGAGATGACAGATGGCCGTTGCATTCTCCAATGCAACAATCATCTCATTTCTGCAAAAGAAAGAGGTTTGATGAGGTCTTGAATTCAAGAACTCATCAAACTACAGAGAATGTCAGTGTTTGACAGCTTCACGGAGCTGTCAAATGATAACAATTCATCTGTCAAATCTTCATTTAGAAAGACACGGATTAATCAAGGATAGTCAGCACGGATTTGTTAAGGGAAGGTCGTGTCTGACAAACTTGATTGAATTTTTTGAGGAGGTAACAAGGAGAATAGATGAGGGTAGTGCGTTTGATGTAGCGTATATGGACTTTAGCAAGGCTTTTGATAAGGTTCCACATGGCAGACTGGTCACGAAGTTAAAAGCCCATGGGATCCAGGGCAAAGTGTCAAGTTGGATTCAAAGCTGGCTCCGAGACAGGAAGCAGAGGGTAATGGTTGATGGGTGTTTTTGTGACTGGAAGGCTGTTTCTAGTGGGGTTCCGCAGGGTTCAGTACTAGGTCCCTTGCTTTTTGTGGTATATATCAACAATCTTGACTTGAATATCGGGGGTATGATTAAGAAGTTTGCAGATGATACTAAAATCGGCTGTGTGGTTGATACTGAAGAAGGAAGCTGTAGACTGCAGGAAGATATCAATAAATTGGTCAGGTGGGTAGAACAGTGGCAAATGGAATTCAATCCGGAGAAGTGTGAGGTAATACATTTGGGGAGGGCTAACAAGGAAAGGGAATACACATTAAATGGTAGGATACTGAGTAGTGTAGAGGAACAAAGGGACCTTGGAGAGCATGTCCACAGATCCCTGAATGTAGCAGGCCAAGTAGATAAGGTGGTTAAGAAGGCATACGGAATGCTTGCCTTTATTAGCCGTGGCATAGAATACAAGAGCAGGGGGTTATGCTTCAACTGTATAAAACACTAGTTAGGCCTCAGCTAGAGTACTGTGTGCAGTTCTGGTCACCACATGACAGGAAAGATGTGATTGCACTAGAGAGGGTACAGAGGAGATTTACAAGGATGTTGCCGGGAGTAGAGAATCTTAGCTATGAGGAAAGACTGGATAGGCTGGGTTTGTTTTCCTTGGAACAGAGGAGGCTGAGGGGAGACCTTATTGAGGTGTATAAAATTATGAGAGACATTGATAAAGTGGATAGAAAGGACCTATTTCCCTTAGCAGAGGGGTCAAAAACCAGGGGGCACAGATTTAAAGTAATTGGGGAAGGTTTAGAGGGGATTTGAGGGGAAATTTCTTCACCCAGAGGGTTGTGGGGGTCTGGAACTCACTGCCTGAAAGGGTGGTAGAGGCAGGAACCCTAACCACATTTAAAAAGTACTTGGATGTACACTTGGGATGCTCTAACCTGCAGGGCTACGGACCAAGAGCTGGGAAGTGGGATTAGGCTGGATAGCTCTTTGTTGGCCGGCGTGGACACAATGGGTTGAAATGGCCTCCTTCCGTGCTGTAACTTTCTATGATTCTATGATAAAAAATTTTGACAGATGAAACGTCATACGTTGATGTTTTCTGTAACCGGCTTTCCCTTAATTGGCCTGCTAAGCCCGCTGGGCGGGCTTAAGAAAGTCAATCAAGGGAAAATAGCGTGGGTTGGCCAGAAGTTGATGGAGGCGGGACTGAAACCCGACAAGTGGGAGTCCCGCCTCCAAAAGCTCCCCATTGGCAAAATCCAGCCCGTGGTATCAAGACGTGTTAATTTATGAAAAATTTACGTGGGGGGAGTCCAAAACTAGGGGCCATAAATGAAAGATAGTCACTAATAGATCCAATAAAGAATCTTTTTTAATGATAGTTTCTTTCCCTCTCTTGATATCTTTCTATTGTATGCAGTACCTGCTTCTAAGCTTCTCCCAGTGTCGCTCTGAAGTTGGCTACAGGTCTCTGGTTTTTTTTGTCTCTCCCAAGAGATGGGGAAAGGGGATGGTTGACGCATTGGCAACGAATCAAGCATAAGGTTAGGGGTGAACACATACGGGCCTGATGGTCTCTTCTCATCCTGGATATATAAACATAAACTACACTGGTCAGTAATCCTTAACTTCTGTGACAAGTGTTGGAAATTGAAACAGACAAATAATCATTTCAGTGCCAATATTTCACAACATTTATTGTGGCCCAATGAAAAAGAAAATAACAATTAAAAAAGCTTCTGAAAAGACTAGAATTTAAAAAAATGGAAGGGTCTGCCACTGAAGGTGGAGTGGAGGGGAAGGAGGGGAAAGGAGCTAGAGTTGGAGGACATGGGAGAGGATGGAAGATGGAGAAGGTTTCAGAGTAGGGCGAGACGAGGCCATGGAGGGATTTGTAGACAAGGATAAGAATGTCAAATTCAATCTGTTGGGGGATGGAGAGCCAATGTAGGTCAACAAGGATGGAGATATTGAGTGAACAGGGTTTAGAGTAGGACAGGATGTGGGCGGAGAGGTTTTAGATGATTTGGAGTTTATGGAGGGTGGAAGTCAGAAAGTCAGCACAGGCATGGCTAAGGGTTTTGATGGCAGCAGGGGTAAGGAGAGGTGGAGACAAGCAATATTGCAGAGGTGGAAGTAAGCAGCCTTGGCAGGGGGTAGGATATGGGGTTTAAAACTCAGATCTGGATAGAGCAGAACACTGAGACTGTACTCATGTCTAGTTCAGACTTTTTTTATTCTTTTATGGGATGGGGGCGTCGCTGGCAAGGCCAGCATTTATTGCCCATCCCTAGTTGCCCTTGAGAAGGTGGTGGTGAGCTGCCTTCTTGAACCGCTGCAGTCCGTGTGGTGAAGGTACTCCCACAGTGCTGTTAGGGAGGGAGTTCCAGGATTTTGACCCAGCGACGATGAAGGATCAGTGATATACTTCTAAGTCAGGATGGTGTGTGACTTGGAGGGGAACTGAGTAAGTAGCCAGGGAGGGGCAAAAGAGTTGATGGTAAGGGTGTGGAGTTTTTTGGCAGGTCTGAAGAGAATGGCTTTAGTCTTTTCTGTGTTAATTTGAAGGAAGTTTTGGCTCATCCAAGGCTTAATGGTTGTCAGGCAACTTTACAATAAGGAGATCCTTGGAGAAATCTGGAGGTGACCATGAAGGAATCAATAAAGATAAAATTAAAGCACATGGGTGGGGGGAAGAGAGAATAAAGCGAGAGAAAGCACAAGGTGCCACACTGTTGTTCACTGGGATTGGGGTCCAGCTGCAGGATGACAGGATGAAACCTTTGGCTTTAAGGGTCCCAAGTGAAATGAGTATGAGGCAGTCTCAAGTCAGTTCTCAGTGGACACATGTACAAACAAAGACAATAATTAAATTATTGTTACTCTCACTCAGTAGGACAATAGAATGGTTAGTATGGGAAGTGGAACTGTCTCACTGAGGGGAGGAATAATGTTCACTATGTTATTCTACAACTGACTTAAAAATATCGTATTTGGGCACTGAATTCAGCGAGCAGAAAAGTGTGATCCCCACTGATATCACGCGCCTTGATTAGAAATAACCAATTTTTTCAAAATTAGGTCTATCTCCCAAGTTCCTTCCCTCTTCTCCTGAAGACATGAACGCTTGCTGGTGTACAACTCTGTGGATGTCAATAGTCCTTTGGTACCTTGCCTGAGTAGCCATTCCTCATCACTATATCTAGACAGCGAGCATCAGTAGCAAGGTATCACTATCCAAAAGTGGAATTAAAGTTTTATGCAAGTAGAATTGTGATGGTAGGGAGATCTGCCATACTTCAAGTCATAAAAATAAGAAAGAAAGACTTGCATTTATATAGCGCCTGTCACGAGCTCCGGACGTCCTAAAGCACTATACAGCCAATGAAGTATTCAAACAGCAATGTGATAATGACCCTGACAATCTGTTTTTAGTGATGTTGTTTGAGGGATATATATTGGCCCAGGACACCAGGGATAACTCCCCTACTCTTCCTTGAAAGAGTGCTGTGGATCTTTTACGTCCACCTGAGAGAGCAAACAGGCCTCAGTTTAATGTCTCATCCGAAAGACGGCACCTCTGACAGTGCAGCACTCCCTCAGTACCGCACTGGGAGTGTCAGCCTGGATTATGTGTTCAAGTCTCTGGTGTGGGACTTGAACCCACAACCTTCTGACCCAGAGGCGAGCAAGTGCTACCCACTGAGCCACGGCTGACATACTATTTTTGATATCTATTTGGGGAATTTTGGTAAATTTTCATACTGCAGGCTTGGGTCTCTCTAGGTTGGGAATCCACATTATCCACACATGAGGAAATGCCATAGGGTGCTGGTGCGTCATTTATTAGGACAATAGACTATGGGGGAAAAATTCAGTTGGTTGCGCCTCCCATTAGCGCCTTAAGAGGGCGCTAATGGGGTGCAAAGCAACAAGCGCCCGGGCGCGGCGATGTTTGCTCCGCTCGCGAAATTAACTAGACATTTTGCGGCGGCGCTAAACAGTACCACCACGATCTCCTGCGCCGGCAGATCGTGACGTCAGTCGAGTGCGCAATGCCCCGGTAGCGCCCCGGAGCGGATATTGAGTGGCGCCCCCTGCCTTACCGCCTGCTGCTAGCAACGACAGGTTGAGGGGAGCGTTTTGCAGTCAGGAAGGGACTGGGGGAGCGCTATTTAAAGGCGACCGCTTCCTGCCTTTTTTTGTTGGCGACATTTTTGAACCACGCATTCTGAGAGAGAGAGAGAGAGACTTCTGGAGAGACTCAACGCTGTGTGAAGGAGTTTTGGGTACTGAGCAGCACTTTGCAGGTTCATTTTGATTTGCCCTTTCTTGTATCGATTTAGAAGAGACTGTGGGGGCTGCACTCTGAGCTCTTTCCCTGGGCCTCTTCATTGTTCTTTCCAGCAGATTTGATGTGCAGGTCTCTCCAGGCCGAGATTCAAGGCTGCAATGAGCAGGATGTGGATGGAAAGCAAGAGCAACCCTCCCCTTTAAGAACTGGCCGGGGCCATTGTGTCTGTGTTCCATTGCTGACTGACATCACATGAGCTTCGCCAGCGCTCTGAGGTAGCGCCTCGCTCCTCGGCCTTTGCGCCTTAAGACAGATGTGTAGCGCCTGATTTAGCGCTCCAATCACCTCCAGGGGCGATAAAAGCCAAGTTTGCAGTCGGAGGCGATAATTAGCGCCAGGCGCTAATCTTTGTGCCCGGCCGATAATTGCGCCCCAAATGGGGTGATACTGAATTTCTCCCCCTATAAATATTCATCTCAGCTGTTTTGACTGACTTCAGCCTTACGGCAAAATATTACAGACCTCAGGCTACAGACACATATTTTGTTTCTCAGTGATTGGCTTGCTGGAGTCAGCTTTGTTATGTACAAAAGCCAACCACGTATCTTTTGTCTGACAAACAGCCTGCGAAACCTGAACTCAAATACCATGGTTCTCACGTTAGGGTGGAGATGCTCCAAGTGGTGTTTCTACAGGTGGATTGACAGCCCAGGCCCAGAGAGATTCTTATTTGGCAGCTTCCTGTCAATTCTTCAGCTCTTGTTGGTGCAGGGGCGAACAATGGCAGGCTCTGTGGGACATACTAACCGTGTTAACCTCACATAGAAATTCTACAGGTGCTGATCAGTATTATTAGAGGGCTTGGCAAAATATTAGTCTCATTATTTTGTATCTGAGGTAGTGCAAAGTGAACCCGGCTGCTCTGAATCTCACCTTTGTTTAATTTCAACTTTAAAAAAATCTGATTTGCAGATTATAAGACAACTTACACAGCCTGATAAAGTGTATTTCTTCTTAATCGAAGAACTGAATTTGTATAGGGCCTTTAACAAAAATAAATATGAGTCTCAAGGCTTGGCTGAGGAGGTGGGTTTTGACTTTTTTTTTTAAATAGGTGGAGAGAGAGGAGGAAAGAGTTCGAGAGAGCAGGACAGAGGCGGTTGAAAGCTCTATCACCAGTGGTGGGGCAAAGAGTTGGTCAGGAGGATGAAGAGAAGGCTATATAAAACAAAGGAATGGAGTGTTTGGGAAAGGTTATAGATCTGGAGATGCTTGCAGAGGTAGGGTGGGGTCTTGGAGGGCTTTCTAGACAAGGACGAGGATTTTAAATTTAATACATTTAGGGGACAGGAAACCAGCGAAGGTGAGTGAGGATAGGGTGATGGACGAATGAGACAGTCTGGGAGCGAACACAAGCAGCAGTTTTGGACAAGTCAGAGTTTATGGAGGGAAGAAAATGGAAGACCGCTAAGAAGGATTTTGGAATACTATGACTCTGGAAGTGATAAAAGCATATACAAAGCTTTTAGTGGCTAAGGGGCAGATTTAGTGGTTGAAGTGGATAATGTTATGGGGAAGGGCATAAGCAGTCTTAGTAATTGATAGGATGATTAAGTTAAAGCTGAATTCAGGATCGAACAATATGCTAAGATTGCAAACAGTCTGATCCAGCTTGAAACGGTGGCTAGGGAGCTCTCGTGTTCTTTACAAAATTTGGGAAGTCTGAATCACGGCCATTTCAGGAACTCACACTATTAATATTTGTTTTTACACGACCTTAGGAACAAACAAAGGCGAATGTCCTTGTACACGAATCACTGAAAGTTAACATGCAGGTACAGCAAGCAATTAGGAAAGCAAATGATATGTTGGCCTTTATTACAAGAGGATTTGACTATAAGAGTAAAGACGTCTTACTACAATTATACAGGGGCCTGGTGAGACCACACCTGGAGTACTGTGTACAGTTTTGGTCTCCTTACCTAAGGAAGGATATACTTGCCATAGAGGGAGCGCAACGAAGGTTCACCAGACTGATTCCTGGGATGGGGGGATTGTCCTATGAGGAGAGATTGAGTAGACTAGGCCTATATTCTCTAGAGTTTAGAAGAATGAGAGGTGATCTCATTGAAACATACAAAATTCTTACAGGGCTTGACAGGGTAGATGCAGGGAGGATGTTTCCCCTGGCTGGGGAGTCTAGAACCAGGGGTCACAGTCTCAGGATAAGGGGTCGGCCATTTAGGACTGAGATGAGGAGAAATTTCTTCACTCAGAGGGTGGTGAATCTTTGGAATTCTCTACCCCAGAGGGCTGTGGAGGCTCAGTCATTGAGTATATTCAAGACAGAGATCGATAGATTTTTGGATATTATGGGAATCAAGGGATATGGGGATAGTGCAGGAAAGTGGAGATGAGGTAGAAGATCAGCCATGATCTTATTGAATGGCGGAGCAGGCTCGAGGGGCCAAATGGCCGACTGCTGCTCCTATTTCTTATGTTCTTATGAATCAGTGACTAGGCAGCAGATAGCCTGTGTCATTTCAAGCGAGCATGTACAACAACTGGAGCTTTCTGTGCAACCCAGCACTATGCTAGATTGTCGGCTATGGCCTGGAATTTGCAGTTGTAATGACGGCAAAACTGTCAGCATTCGTCGTCATTACTACTGTGAAACTGACAGCCATTTCTCGCATCCGCACATGCGCAGTTAAATGCGGCAATCCAGAAGCTGCTGTCAGTCATTCCCTGCTCCTCCACAGCTGTGCTGTTGAACTCCCCGCAGCCGGCAATCAATTGAAATCACTGAACTGACTGACTGACTGACTGTAATAGCGTTGTTTAAAAAACCCCCAAAAGTTGAGTCTTGTTCAATGGGGTGTAACTGGGCTTTTAACTGTGTTCTGAGTCACAACTACTACTGAACAACCGTTCTGGCCCTGAAAAACTAATATTATATTGTGGAATGTCAAATTTTTCCATTATGATAAAAATTCCATGGTTTTTAATATAATTTTTTAAAAGTTTGTTTATGATATTTCAGCTTCTACCTTAATCCCGTGTGTATGTCACAATCTTTATTTCGCTCTCTGTAAAATGATTAAAAAGTGAAGGATAATCAGTGCATTTTACTTCCTGGTTTGCTCTCTGTGAGAATTCTTCAATGTGATTGGCTGCTTAGTCAGCTTGATGACATCATTGTTGCTGGATGCTGGAGATCCCCGAGACTTGGCGCCAGAATCAAATTAACGTCGGGAAAGGTGAAATCTATGGCACAGAGATCGCTAGATCTTTGTGGGCAGCATTCTTCGAGGTCAGCGGCGAGCGCCATCACTTTGCCGCTGACTGCAAAATCGGGGCCTATATGTATAAGATCTCATTTTGGTTTGCAGGGAGCAAGGACTCATTTGAGTACGTGGCCCACGATGGTAAGCACAAGAGAAATGGCCATTGAAAGCCCTAAAATCATAACAGGAAGTTCAAAGACAAAAGTTGAGAAATCTGAACCACAGTCATTTCAGGAAGTCACACTATTAATACTTGTTTCTACACAGCCTTAGGAACAAACTTGCAACTGTTAAATCATTTCTAAACTGTAAAGAGGGAAGTCAGGATACACACTTTGCATGAGAGGATCAGCAGGACAGATCTTTTTAGTTCTTGTGTAGCAGGCTACATCCAGTGTAGTGGTGCCGATATATAACTTTAATAAGGTAACTTCAGCCTCTTACTTTCTCTCATGGTTCAATAGCTCCTAACGTTGCATTTGTTCCAAATTAACCAAACCACTCTTAGATCTGAAAGGCAACAGAACAGAGTCTGCAAAAACCTTCTCAATCACTGATACTTTTGATCAAAGCTAAGAGGTTCAAGATTCAATTTCAGAATAGCTGCTCTATGAGCACCAGAGCAGTCACTATTGTATAACAACAGATTCAAAGTAAGGGAAAGTACATCTTGCTCAATTATTCTTCCAATGCATGGTTCTTTACCAGTAATTGTGTCTGTGGATAGATCAAACTATGGTGGCTGGTTTCTAAGTAAACAAGAAAGGACTCAACTCTTAAATTATGAGTGAATATAGATAGATCATTGCATATCACAATTATAATCACCATTTAGGCCACGTACCTGGTAGGGGCTCAGCAACATGATCCCAGAGCTTGGTCACTTTCATGAGTGGACTAAATATTTGAGCTAAGCGTTATATCTGGCTCTCTTTTCAGTGACGGATCACAAAAAACAAAGCTAAAATATTACATTTTCTTGGAGAGGTTATTTGTCTGCTTTTTCCACTGTCCATTCATACTCACAGAGTCATCCAGAAAGTAGGAGCATTATAAAGATTATAACGTTTATGAAACCCACCCATGCATATGATTAAGTCAGTTTCTTCCAGTGATGACTAGTACTATTTTTTGTTTACGATTTATAGTTGTTTTTGCAGTTGTTGGTACCACTTTCTGCATTAATTGTATATTACCCTCACTTCTCCTGGGGGGAAAAGAACTAACAAGCACCCAAGAGATCTGCTATTTCTATTGGGCACATAAGAGAGAGTCACATGTATGGTTTACTGACATAAACCACAAAAGTATCTTGAGAGTGGGAGGGCTGCTTTGTAAATCTTCCTGAGTGTAACCTGGGCAATAAACCCAAAGGATTTTCTATTCAAAAAAGCTTACAAGGAAGGATATCTAATGATCTGCAGCTGGAAACTTGCTAGTGATAAACATTTCAACATTCCAGTTTGTTTAAAAACCTCAACTGAGGTGAAATGGCTCACATAAGCTTAAAGTAGTCAATAATATAAGTGGACTTGATCCAATTTAAACTTGGAGTTCTTAATGTATGTTCTTGTTTGCCCCATTACTTTGTTCTGTCTCACTGCACAGACTACATAAACCCGATCCTGGAACAAGTGATTACTCCATTGTGGTTCCTGTAAAATCATTAAATCCCAGAGGTGGAAACAACAAGCTAATGCCTGGGAGACAGGAGTAACCTTTCATAGACCAGAAAAGAAAGGGCCACATAGGGATACCTCGGACATAGCACCATCATAGCATCAGTGAAAGTCTTGAAGGGAGGCTCTCTTCTAATGATTTTTTAAAAATTAATTCTCATAAGAACATAAGAAATAGGAGCAGGAGTAGGCCATTCGGCCCCTCGAGCCTGCTCCGCCATTCAATAAGATCATGGTTGATCTGATCTTGGTCTCAACGCCACTCTCCCGCCCGCTCCCCATAACCCTTGACTCCCCTATAGCTCAAATATATGTCTATCTCCACCTTAAATATATTCAATGACCCAGCCTCCACAGCTCTCTGGGGTAGAGAATTCCAAAGATTCACAACCCTCTGAGAGAAGAAATTCTCCTCATCTCTGTTTTAAATGGGCGACCCCTTATCCTGAAACTGTGCCCCCTAGTTCTAGATTCTCCCACGAGGGGAAACATCCTCCCTGCATCTACCCTGTCAAACCCCTTCAGAATCTTATATGTTTCAATAAGATCACCTCTCATTCTTCTAATCTCCGATGTGTATAGGCCCAACCTGCTCAACCTTTCTTCATAAGACAACCCCTTCATCTCAGGAATTAACCTAGTAAACCTTCTCTGAACTGCCTCCAATGCAAATATATCCCTCCTTAAATAAGGAGACCAAAACTGCACGCAGTACTTCAGGTGTGGTCTCACCAATACCCTGTACAGTTGTAGCAAGACTTCCCTACTTTTATACTCCATCCCCCTTGCAATAAAGGCCAACATTCCATTTGCCATCCTAATTACTTGCTGCACCTGCATGCTAACTTTTTGTGTTTCATGTACGAGGACCCCCAGATCCCTTTGTACTGCAGCATTTTGTAGTCTCTCTCCATTTAAATAATAATTTGCTTTTTTATTTTTCCTACCAAAGTGGATAACCTCACATTTTCCCACAATATACTCCATCTGCCAAATTCTTGCCCACTCACTTAACCTATCTCTATCCCTTTGCAGACTCTTTGCGTCCTCCTCACAACTTGCTTTCCCACCTATCTTTGTATCATCAGCAAATTTGGCTACAGTACACACGTTCCCTTCATCCAAGTCATTAATATAGATTGTAAATAGTTGAGGCCCCAGCACTGATCCCTGTGGCACCCCACTAGTTACAGTTTGCCAACCTGAAAATGACCCATTTATCCTGACTCTTTGTTTTCTGCTAGTTAGCCAATCCTCTATCCATGCTAATATATTACCCCCAACCCCATGAGCTCTTATCTTGTGCAGTAACCTTTTATGTGACACCTTATCGAATGCCTTCTGGAAATCCAAATACACTACATCTACTGGTTCCCCTTTATCCACCCTGCTCATTACATCCTCAAAGAACTCTAGTAAACTTGTCAAACACGATTTCCCTTTCATAAAACCATGTTGACTCTGCTTGATTGTATTATGATTTTCTAAATGTCCTGCTACTACTTCCTTAATAATGGATTCCAGCATTTTCCCAATGACAGATGTTAGGCTAACTGGCCTATAGTTTCCTGCTTTCTGCCTCCCTCCTTTCTTGAATAGGGGCATTACATTTGCGGTTTTCCAATCTGCTGGGACCTCTCCAGAATCCAGGGAATTTTGGTAGATTACAACCAACGCATCCACTATCTCTGCAGTCACTTCTTTTAAGACCCTAGGATGTAGGCCATCAGGTCCAGGGGATTTGGCAGCCTTTAGTCCCATTAGCTTGCCTCGTACTTTTTCTCTAGTGATAATGATTGTTTTAAGTTCCTCCCTCCCTATAGCCCCTTGATTATCAATTATTATTGGGATGCTTTTAGTGTCTTCTACCATGAAGACCAATACAAAATATTTGTTCAAAGTCTCTGCCATTTCCCTGTTTTCCATGATTAATTCCCCAGTCTCATCCTCTAAGGGACCAACGTTTACTTTAGCTACTCTCTTCCTTTTTATATACCCGTAGAAGCTCTTTCTGTCTGTTTTTATACTTTTTGCTAGTTTACTTTCATAATCTATCCTCTCCCTCTTTATTAATTTTTTTAGTCATCCTTTGCTGGTTTCTAAAAATTTCCCAATCCTCTGGCCTACCACTAATCTTTGTAACATTGTATGCCTTTTCTTTCAATTTGATACTATCCTTAACTTCCTTAGTTAGCCATGGATGGTTCATCCTTCTTGTAGAGTCTTTCTTTCTCACTGGAATAAACCTTTGCTGAGAGTTATGAAATATCTCCTTAAATGTCTGCCACTGCTTATCTACTGTCTTACCCTTTAATCTATTTTCCCAGTCTACTTTAGCCAACTCTGTCTTCATACCTTTGTAATTGCCTTTATTTAAATTTAGGACACTAGTTTCAGACTCAAGTTTCTCACCCTCAAACTGAATTTTAAATTCTATCATGAAATGATCACTCTTCCTAGAGGATCCTTTACTATGAGATCATTAATTAATCCTATCTCATTACACATTACCAGATATAAAAAAGCCTTCTCCCTGGTTGGTTCCACAATGTATTGTTCTAAGAAACCATCCCGAATACATTCTACAAGGCTACCCTTGCCAATTTGATTTGTCCAATCTATATGAAGATTAAAATCGCCCATGATTATCGCAGTACCTTTCTTACAAGCCCTTATTATTTTTTGATTTATACTCTGTCCTACAGTGTAGCTACTGTTAGGGGGCCTATAGACTACTCCCACCAGTGACTTCTTTCCCTTACTATTTCTTATCTCCACCCAAACTGATTCTACATCTTGATCTTCTGAGCCAATATAATTTCTCACCACTGCACTGGCAAGGCCGGCATTTATTGCCCATTCCTAGTTGCACTCGAGGAGGTGGTGGTGAGCCACCTTCTTGAACCGCTGCAGTCCGTGTGGTGAAGATACTCCCACAGAGCTGTTAGGTAGGGAGCGCCAGGATTTTGACCCAGCGACAAGGGGTCAATGAACATATCCTGATGCCTGAATGCATCAGTGTTCATGTGTGTGTAAGATGTGCCCTGAAGGAGGGATATTTTTCCACATTCAGTTCTGATTATCATTCCCACCTGTAGAGCTAACTTATTTTCTCTCAGATTCTGACTGGTCTGCAGTAGATTTTCCAGCAGTCATCTCAGATTAGGGATTTTTGAAAATGTTTTCTGTATTGCAAAGGTATTTCAACAACAAATAATGCCTTGCTCTTTGTCTCCTACTTTATGATGTATATTTTATGCACATAATAAACAATAAGGCAATTTTCTTATGTCAACAGTTGCCTGTCACAAGGTTGTTGCACACTCCAGCCACTAAGTGGCAGTGTGACATGAATCTTATCATCTCCCAGCCAGAAACCACTTTCTTCACCCCTCCATTTATTGGGTATTTAAAACCCATTTTTTTCTTTTATAGCCAATAAAAGGGGCACATGGGATCACTTTGCCTGGTTTCTGGCCTCCCCCTGCACCAGTTGCCCAATTTTCATGTATTTAAAAAACAATTTTTTGGGTTGTCACCTTCTTGCCTGTTTGCAGGCCTATTTCCCCATTTCAGGCCACCAGATCTCAAGCTGGGCCTACCTGAATCCCAACTTTAATTGGTGATATATTAGTTGGTCTCATCCCCATCCCCCCCCCCCACACAATGTGACCCCTCATCCCACCATAACCTTGACCTTACCTATGACCCCTATTTAACTGCACCCCTCTGTTTCCCTGACCGCTTTGTTCCCAGCGACCTTTCTTCACATTGAATTCTTAAATTGAAATCACGGCTGAATTCTTAAAGAACAGGAATATTTAAACGCACCTACAATGGACTAAGGGTCTTAGTAAACAAGACACTTAATTTTTTAGCTAAAGAGCCTTTTCATTTGAAAAAAAAATCACACCTTTACATTAGGCAAATGCACGATAATCACATAGTGCTTTGAAAAGTGAACTACTGGTAAAACCAAAGTTAGTGCACATCTGCAGGGGCAGCAAACTAAAGGTGCATTAATTCACTGGTCTCCTCTGCCCTATCAATTTATTAGTTCACTAGTGCCTGTTGCTCGGTCAGTTTATGCATGTGTTGCTGTGGCCACTGCGGTTATGAATTTATTGATTGGGTGGTACCTGCTCCTGCATTATTTATTAATTCACGATGCCTGCTTAAGTTGTGTTGTTATTGAGTTGCGATGCATGTGGTTGCTGTTTGCTCAGTTTTCTAGTATGGTGTTAAAAAAACAAATTCTACTGTAAGTTTGATATTTACAATCCAACAGCTTCATGGTCATTTTTATTGCATTTTATATTTCCGTTGCATTCAAATGCTCAAACTGACATGGTGAGACGCAAAAGCAGAATACAGCGGATGCTAGAAATGCGAAATAAAATGCTGGAAATACCCAGCAAGTCCGGCAGCAGCTGTGGAGAGAGAAACAGAGTTAACGTTTTAGGTCGGTGACCTTTCGTCAGAAGTGGAAAAAGTTAGGGATGTAATAGGTTTTAAGCAGGTGCAGAGGAAGGGAAAGGGGGAGGGGAGGAAAGAACAAAAGGGAAGGTCTGTGATAGGGCGGAAGGCAAGAGAGATTAAATGACAAAAAGGACGAGGGTGTAAGGCAAAAGAGGTGGTAATGGGACAAGAAACAAAAGATGAGTCTGGAGAAGCAGCATCATCAACAGCTGCTGTCTGAAAAATTGGGGGCAGAGGTTATGATCTGAAATTGTTGAACTCAGTGTTGAGTCAGGATCCTCATCTTTCGATTAGGCACTTTATAGCCTACCGGACTCAACAGTGAGTTCAACAATTTCAGACTATAACCTCGGCCCCCAATTTTTCGTATGGCAGCTGTTGATGATTCTGCTACATCTGTAACATTGCCCAGTTCCTGAAACGTTAACTCTGTTCCTCTCTCCACAGATGATGCCTGATCTGCTGAGTATTCCCAGCATTTTCTGTTTTTATTTGTTGAGATTTAAACTTGCGTTCTCTGGTCCAGTGACATAACCACTACACTACTGAAAGGTTATACCCATCAGGAAAGATTGAATAGGCTGGGGCTTTTTTCTCTGGAAAAGAGAAGACTGAGGGGTGACCTGACAGAGGTCTATAAATTTATGAATGGGTTTGACAGGGTAGACGTGTTTCCACTTGCGTGGGAGACTAGAACTACAACAACAACAACAACTTTTCATTTATATAGCGCCTTTAACATAGTAAAATGTCCCAAGGTGCTTCACAAGAGCGTTATCAAACAAAATTTGACAGCGAGCCACATAAGGAGATATTAGGACAGGTACCCAAAAGCTTGGTCAAAGAGATAGGTTTTAAGGAGCATCTTAAAGGAGGAAAGATAGAGAGGTTTAGGGAGAGAATTCCAGAGCTTAGGGCCAAGGCAACTGAAGGCACGGCCACCAATGGTGGAGCAATTAAAATAGGGGAGGTTCAAGAGGCCAGAATTGGAGGAGCGCAGAGATCTCGGAAGGTTGTAGGGCTGGAGGAGGTTACAGAGATAGGGAGAGGAGAGGCCATGGAGGGATTTGAAAACAAGGATGAGAATTTTAAAATCGAGGCATTGCCGGACCGGGAGCCAATGTAGGTCAGCGAGCACCGGGGTGATGGGTGAACGGGACTTGGTGCGAGTTAGGACACAGGCAGCAGAGTTTTGGACGAGCTCAAGATTATAGAGGGTGGAAGATGGGAGGTCAGCCAGGAGTGCGTTGGAACAGTCGAGTCTAGAAGTAACAAAGGCATGGCTGAGGGTTTCAGCAGCGGATCAGCGGAGGCGGGGCAGAGTTGGGTGACATTACGGAGGTGGAAGTAGGCGTCTTGGTCCTAGAACTAGTGGCCTTAAATATAAGATAGTCACTAATAAATCCAATAAGGAATTCAGGAGAAATTTCTTCACCCAGAGAATGAGGAACTCGAAATAGTTGAGGAGAATAACATAGATGCATTTAAGGGGCAGCTAGATAAACACATGGGGGGGGGGAGAAAGGAATAAAAGGATACGTTGATGGTGTTAGATGAAGAGGGATGGGAGGAGGCTCCTGTGGAGCATGGGCCTATTGGGCGGGTTTCTATGCTGTAAATACTGTCATACACTGCACTACCGTACCCCCTATAGTAAATAAGGATTTTGGATTCTTGAAGACGTGTTTTCCCTCTCTGCACTGTCGTTGACCATTTCAGGTGGTTTTTTTTTGGAAGGGTTGGATGGATGGATAACAACGTGATGCATTTTTAATCATATATAAGACAAACAATTAGGTAATAACAAGAGCGAGTGCGCTATTTAAGGGATTACATTGCGCTCCTCTGGGGGTAGCACGGCCGTTCGATCGCGCGGAGGGTCCCATTGTGACGTATAGCTGAGAACATCAGCCCCACTCAAAGATAAACAGTGTAACAACTGGGAACATTGCAGCAGCTGGAAACTGTAACAACTGGGAACATTGTAGCAACTGGAAACGAACAACTGGGAACATTGCAGCAGCTGGAAACTGTAACAACTGGAAACATTGCAGCAACTGGAAACGAACAGCTGGAAACATTGGAACAACTGGAAGCATTGACAACTGTAAACATTGACAGCTGGAAACTGAAACAACTGAAACAACTGGAAACTGAAACAACTGGAAACATTGCAGCAACTGAAAACAGCAAAAACTGGAAACATTGTAACTACTGGACATTGCAACAACTGGAATCTGTAACAACTGGAAAGATTGCAACAACTGGAATCTGTAACAACTGGAAAGATTGCAACAACTGGAATCTGTAACAACTGGAAAGATTGCAGCAACTGGAAACTGAAACAGCTGGAAACATTGTAACAGCTGGATACATTGTAACAGCTGGAAACTGTAACAACTGGAAAGATTGCAACAGCTGGAAACTGTAACAACTGGAAAGATTGCAGCAACTGGAAGAATTGTAACTACCGGAAACTACAACAACTGAAAACATTGCAACAAGTTGGAAACATTGGAACAGCTGGAAAAAGGGAAACATTTCGCGCGGGAACGGTACACTGCGGCTCAGAAGTAGCGGTGAAGAAAAAAAGTCGACTCTTTTATTCATATTTATTTTGCAAGTTACGTTTTGTAAAAAAAAAACACCCCCGACGCTTGGGCTTGGTTTCAATGATGAAGAGGCACGGTTCGCTGTCGCCGCGAGGAGAGACGTTGGCAGGATGAGGTCACCAGCGGAGCGAGCTTGCTCAGGAAGTGCTGAGTTGCTCCGCCTTTCGCGGTGGTGAAGTGCGCAGCCAGCTTTCTCTTTCTTTCTCCCCTTTGCTGATCTAGTGCTTCCGCTTCGGCACAAGGAACCAGTTACGTGGGACGTTACTTCCCCCCCCCCCCTTCTTCCGAGAGCACGCCAGCCGACCGCGTTTTTAACTTTCCTAAAAAAAAAATCCCCCTAGAAATATAATACAATTTCCTTTCCGGTTTTTTGTTCTACCTGCCACACCTGAGGTCCGAACGCAGGCAGCGAAGCCTCCCGACAAGATTGTTGCCAATTGCAGGGATCCCCCCCTCTCTCACGTGGAATTGTATCAAATTTGTTGCAACACACCAACAAGAAACTTTCCTGCCGGCCCGAAGAGGATGCATGAAGGCGAGGGCTGAAGCGCTGCTCTCGCCAAGTCCAGGGGAAACATGTCTTCTGCTCGCCTGCCGCTTACCTGGGAGGAGCAGGAGCAGCAGCAGCAGCAGCCGCCTTGCCCCCCAGCCTGGGATGGAAGTGCCTCTGGCCCAGGTGAGTCCCAGTCCTGGGCAGAAATTCCACCCAACTTTCTCCATTACTGTTTGTTGCACCGTGCTCGGTTGCAGCCAGAGACTTTGGCCTCTTCCCCCCCCCCCCATCTCTCAGGCCTGTCTTAAAAGTTGCATTGTGTACCCACCCAGTTATCAGTGATTTAAAAAAAATTTTTAATCACAAGAAAGGAGTTTTAACGATTCATTAAAGCCAAGACTGAGTTGTATTTATGGATTCTTTTTGAGCAGTTTTAATGATTCAACCTTTCAAAGCCAAGACTGGGTTGTATTTGTGAGAGATCCTTTGTGTGATCAACCCCCCAAATTTTCAGGCCTATCTTAAAAGTTGCATTGTGCCCTAGTTGTCAGGAATATCGTTTTATTTAAAAAAAATCACAATAAAGGAGTTTTAATGATTCATTAAAGCCAAGTTGTCTTATCAGAAAGTTTCCAACAAGGTTACAGTTTGAGAGGGGGGTGTACTGGGAAGGGATGGTTGTGTAATGCACACCTTTTTGTCCTGTGTACTTATTCTGAACACAGTGAGGCTTTGTTGAAGTCTGCCACTGTAAGCGTAACAACCATTTCAAAAAAATCTTGGGTTATATTTCCTCTCTGTTTGAGAAGAGGGTTATTGGCGCTTTTAATCGTTTATTGCTTGCTCATGAAATAAGTGGACTTATCTTTCACGCATCCTTCCCCAGTGGTGATGCTATAGCACTACCTCTGGTGGGAGGGCATAATTACAGCGTGATGGGTTTACATAGGCAGTTTGCATTATAAGTGTGTACATAGGAATTTTATAGTGAAAATCTAAAATTAAAGACTGATGTATGATTTTAAAATAAGGACTGATTTATGTCTGTGCCCTGGTCTAATTATCCCCTGGCCTCCAACTCCACTTCATCTGAAAACTACTGTTGGTCTTCACTCCCCATGTGCAATGGGAGATCAACTAGTGTTAAAAAATGTTCTACTATTTCTTAAGGACAAGAATGCACAGAAAGCCATGCAGAGCTGCATATGTAACGATTAAACAATTATTCCTTGTGTAATCTGTGAGGAAACTTGAGTTGTCTAATCTCCAGTTTCAAGTGAGATGTACCAATTTTGAACTTGGGTCTTCAATCCTGTGATCAGAGTTAACGTGCTTAGATCTACACTTGTTTTGTATAACGGGAAAAGCTTATAATGGGATGTCTAGTTTGGCTCTCCATTCGATGGCCTCCTGAAATGCCGAGTGGAGAAATGAGGTGCCTCCTGCGACAGATCTCAGTGGGCAGGTTGATGTGATGTGTTCCACGGTCTGGGACTCACGGCCACAGTCGCACTTTGGGTGGTCCCTCATCTTCCACTTGTGGAGCAGGTGGCCGCATCGTCCGTACCCTGTGCGGATTGGGTTGAGCGCTGCCCACTTTCTTTGAGGGAGGTCGAAGCCAGGGATCTCTGCTGTTGGGTCAGTGATGAGGTGTTGGCTCTTTATGTTGCATGTGTCCCACAATTCCGTCCATCTGCATCTACACTATTTAAGCCTTTAAGGATTTTAGAGTGTCAGGTTGTCTCAGTAGTAGCTTTGTGAGTCAGAAGGTTTAAGCCGCACTCCAGGAATTTGAGCACGTAATCTCGGCTGACGTTTCAGTGCAGTACTGAAGGAGTGTTGTATTGTCCGGTGTGCCGTCTTTCGAATGAGATGTTGAACTGAGGCTCCGTCCGCCTGTTCAGGAGGATGTAAATGATCCATTGGCATCATTCAAATAAGAGCAGGGATTTCTCCCAGTGTCCCGGCCAACATTTGTCACTCAAATTGCATCGCCAAAAAACAAATGAACTGGTTATATATCTCATTGTTATCTGTTGGACCTTGCTGTGTGCAATTGGGCTGCCAGGTTTGCCCACAAAATAAGTGCCTGCACTTCAAGAGCAGTTCATTGGCTATGAGGCACTTTGGGCCATCATGAGGACGTGGAAGGTGCAATATAAAAAAGGGGGGAAGGAAAGTACTTACATTTGTGCAAGTTCTTTCTTTAAGAATTTTACAGATCCAGTGTGGGTATATTAATGCCCAAAATGTGGAACTAGAATCATTGATTTACAATAGAAAATCATGTCATAATAGCAATATTGAATATGGCTGCAGCAGAAGACAGGATTGGCAATTAAATATAGCTAGGTGTAAAACTTTCAGGAGGATGGGGGGGAGAGAGAAAGGGAAGAGGTAGGACTACTAATTCGAGATTTTATAGCACTACGACATAAGTGTCCTTTCTTTCGGAGGATGGACTAAAACCACTCTAGAAATGAGGCCAAATGTGAACCAACAAACCGCTTTATTTTACGTGAAATATATGAATCAACTGATGTTGATTATTTAAATCCTATGATGTCGATGTTGGGGGTTAGATGATGGTAATGCCATTGAATGTCAAGGGGCGGTGGTTAGCCACTCTCTTGTTGGAGATCGTCCTTACCTGGCACTTGTGTGGTGCGAATGTTACCTGCCACTTATCAGCCCAAGCCTGAATGTCATCCAGGTCTTGCTGCATGCGGGCACGGGCTGCTTCATTATCTGAGGAGTTGCGAATGGAACTCAACACTGCAATCATCAGCGAACATCCCCACTTCTGACCTTATGATGGAGGGAAGGTCATTGATGAAGCAGCTGAAGATAGTTGGGCCTAGGACACTGCCCTGAGGAACTCTTGCAGTGATGTTTCTGTAAATGCCAGTGTTGTAGTTGTACTGGAATAGCTTGGCTAGAGGCACGGCCAGTTCTGGAGCACAAGTCTTCAGCACGACAGCCTTTGCTGTATCTAGTGCGCTCAGCCGTTTCTTGATATCACGTGGAGTGAATCGAATTGGTTGACAACTGGCTTCTGTAATGGTGGGGCCCTCCAGAAGGAGGCCGAAATGGATCATCCATTCAGCACTTCTGGCTGAAGATGGTTGCAGACGCATCAGCCTTGTCTTTTGCACTCACGTGCTGGGCTCCGCCATCATTGGGGATGTTCATGGAGACGCCTCCTCCTGTTAGTTGTTTAATTGTCCACCACCATTCACGACTAGATGTGGCAGGACTGCAGAGCTTTGATCTGATCCGTTGGTTGTGGGATCACATAGCTCTGTCCATAGCATGCTGCTTCTGCTGTTTAACATGCATGTAGTCCTGTGTTGCAGCTTCCCCAGATTGACATCTCATTTTTAGGTTCATTTGATGCTGCTCCAGACATGCTCTTCTACACTCTTCATTGAACCAGGGTTGGTCCCCTGGCTTGATGGTAATGGTAGAGAGAGGGATATGCTGGGTCACGAGGTTATAGATTGTGGTGGAATACGATTCTGCTGCTTCTGATGGCCCACAGCGCCTCATGGATGCTCAGTTTTGAGCTGCTAGATCTGTTCTGAATCTATCCCATTTAGCACGGTGGTAGTGCCACACAACACGATGGAGGGTGTCCTCAGTGTGAAGATGGGACTTCGTCTCCACAAGGACTGTGCGGTGGTCACTGCTACCAATACTGTCATTGACGGATGCATCTGCGACAGGTAGATTGGTGAGGATGAGGTCAAGTAGGAAGTGGGCTGTAGTCTGGCCTAACGGTCCTAGTATAGCTCATTGGCATCTTTCTTGAAGTGCAACCTCTGTGCGCAGTGCTTCTGGGTCAGTTAGAAGCTTGAGTGCCTTGGTGCACCAACAGGAGGATGCTGTAGACCTCTTTTTCCTACAAAATCAAAGATTATGGGGTATTCCCAATTCATTGTGGCTTCTTTGAAATGGGGGAGGGAGGGTGAAAATGGTAACCTCACAGAATAAGAACATAAGAATTAGGAGCAGGAGTAGGCCATATGGCCCTTCGAGCCTGCTCTGCCAATCAAGATCATGGCTGGTCTTTGACCTAAGCACCACTTTCCCGCCCGATCCCCATATCCCTTGATTCCCCTAGAGTCCAAAAATCTGTCGATCTCAGCCTTGAATATACTCAACCACTCTGCATCCACAGCCCTCTGGGGTAGAGAATTCCAAAGATTCACAACCCTCTGAGAGAAGAAATTCCTCCTCATCTCAGTCTTAAATGGCCGATCCCTTATCCTGAGACTATGCCCCCTAGTTCTAGACTCTCCAGCCAGGGGAAACAATCTCTCAGCATCTACCCTGTCAATCCCCCTCAGAATCTTGCATGTTTCAATGAGAATGCATAACAAAGATGGTGAGGCAGTTGTCAGCAGTGGAGGGGGGGGGGGGGGGGAACTAATCAGAAATGGCTAGGAAATAAAAGGTGCTTGGGCCCTTTAAATTCACTTCCACCTAGTAAAGCTGCATGCTCGTTTTCTCAGGGTGTGATTTACATCCGGCAGCAATGAGAGAGTAATGACGGAAAATAGTACAGTGAACATTTCCAGCACTGGGTGGAACTAATGTTAAAATATTGAAAAGACAGGCAGAGATCCGGCAGTATGAGTTCCTGCATCATTTCCTGCTTCTGCCGACTCCCATACTGCCTACTCCTGCACCGCCGGCTGAAAATCAGGCAGTATGAAGAGGAAAATCCAGGCTATTGTGTTGAGCTATTTCCGAGCAGCAGTTGACAAAGCAAATAGAACGCAGCACTATATGGTCAACTCAGTATGAGGCTGCCGTACTGCAGCTGTATTGTGCTGTGGGAAGGCTGCATTTTGACGGCTTTGTTTGATTCTGGTCAACAAAGCACACAGGAAATATCTAAGCCCTGGAAGAGGTGTCGAGGAGGGCCACAAGACTGATGTCGGAAGATTGAATTGTGAGGAATGCTAACTCTCCAGCCTTGGGGGGAGGGGGGAGATAAAAAGGTGAAAGGTTAGAGGCTCATAGCGGTAGGTAAGATACTAAATGGAATAGCAAGCACTATTTCAAGATAAACCAAGACTTTGGATCAAGAGGACATGCGTACAAACTAGCAAAAGCCAACTTCCAAGACTGATGCCAGGAGGTACTTTACACAAAGAGTGATTATTCTCTGGAATAGTCTTCTAGGTGGGGCAATGGAGGGACAAGTTCTAGAATCACTGAGGAGGCACTTGGATTCTGGGAGTGTTGCTTTCTATTGGAGGGTATGCTAGATGGGCAGAATTGTTTTCCTCATCTGAGCTTTGCGCTTAGGTGTTGTGCCGAGAGTATTACCCTGTGGTTCAGGCAACAATGGCCAAGCCAGGTTGCATCTCAACAGGGAGACCAAGAATTGGCCCAGTCTTAACTTGTTTGTATAACCATAGCGTGTCCGATGCCTGGAGCCTCACTGACTTTCCCTGCATCAGAGACTGAAATTGTAGAAAAGCTAGTTTTGCTGATCATAAATCAAACAAATTCATGTGCAAGTATGTTTAGTTTCAGTCTCCTGGGGGGCCTGGGCCCATTTATTGTGCAGGCAGTGGCACTATCTGAACAAAGATGCTTCTGTTTAACAGTATTAATTGAGGAGGTGCTTGGAGCAAAACAACCTCGAGACGACCGCCTCGGATCCAAAACCAACGTTTGGTGGATCTCCTCCACTAGATGTGATAGTGGCGACCAGTGCAGATTCAGCTGAAGCAACCTTGTGAACTGTGACAAAGATGTTTCCTGCAATCACATTAAACAGGAAATAGCTACTGTACTGCTGTATGCTGTAGAAAAAGGAAACACCGATCCTTGAAGGGTGGTAATCAGTTTGTGGGGCGGAAGATTTTCCCTATTAGCAGTATGATGAAGGCTGTCAATGCATGTCATGTCCTGCAGTGGGTTGTGGTGTGATTTTTCGTCATTGACGATGGAGCCAAGTTTCTGGAAGAAAATTAGTATTGCATGAGTAGGTGCGAACAGGGAGCTCTGATGAGACACTCAACTAGACATGGGTAGATGGTTGGCACATCTTGAAATGCATGGTTGCAATCGGCATTTTGTAAATATTCTAGGTCCTGAAACGGGTATCAAAGGGCAATGTCTTGTACTGGCAGCTGAGATCCTCAAAGTGAAAGTTGAGATACTTGTGATAGCCAGCCTGAATGACTGTGTGATGCAACGTCTATCTTGGTGAGCCAGTTTCCCCAGATAAACTGCCTGAAAGATTAGACACCGCCATCTTGAACTGTTTGCAAAGAATTCTCTTCAGTGCTCTAAATTCTGGAATAGGATGAAACTCATCCAATTTCTTTGGGACAGTGGATTACTGTGAGTTAAATCCATCCTTTTTCGGATTCAGCTTAGGCAAAAGAAGGCTTTTGATCTTGGTAGCCAGTATCTCATTTAAGTCAAGGTTCTCTAAAATGGCCGGACCTAATAATCGTATCAAGTGTGTGGGAGAGGGAGGGAGAGGGGGAACCAGAAGGAGATAATCCCAACTGCTGGCCGAGCATCTGCCATGATTTTCCTCCATTCGATTGCACAGTGCACCAATGGCCACCAGGCCAGGTCCTTGGCAAAATAGGATGGGAGCAGTCTCTTTTTAAAAAATTTATTTCTGGACTCATCCAGTATAGAATTGGCCTTAACCGCGCTGATGCCACCGACAAATAGTGAGACATGAGAGCATCACAGTCCAGGCTCACGCATGAACAGTGGCTCGTAGCACGAGGTGCTGGCAGGCTGCCAATCCCTCTGGAACCACCTCCGCAGGACTAGTAAATCACTGCTATCAGAAGCAAAGAGAATAGAGTTGCAACAGCAAATTGTACACCAATTTACTGTACACTCCTTTATTACCAACAGAGTGGTAAACTGCATTCAAAGACGCTTCATTATGGTACCATTGCGGCACAGGTGGGAATGTAAAAAGGGAGACCACCATATGGGCATTTTTTAAAATTGAGTAAGCGCCAACACATTATTCTTGAAATATTTTAATAAATCCCTACGGGTATTTGTTTTAATTTTGGAAGGCGGTCCGGGCAGAGGAGATACTAGGTTGGCTTGTCTGGTGGAAATCTAACGTCCGACAAAAATCAGATGGCGCCTGATTTGGAAGTTGATTTTAAAAAAATTATATATTTTTTTAAGAAGCAAAATTTGAGCTTAATTTTATTCAAGCATATTGACTTCTTTAATTTATAATTTGATACTCTGTGTTAAACACCAGCTGGTCTAATGAGTTGCGACAGTGGTAGGCAGCACCTTTTGCAGTTTTCAGGTTTTTGAAAACTTTTCAAAGAATTGGAAACAGCCCCTTCAGAAAACCGTAGCGAGAATAGTAAAGCGTGTTCAGTTTGCCCTTTAAGAACTGAACTCTTTTTTTTTTCTTTGAGAGTTAATACGATTGTTGAGTAACGAACTTTTTTCAAAATTAAACCTGCAGTTCTATTGCTGTGCCGTACAATATTGTGTCCTTTTTTTTTTTCTTTTGCAGAAACTTTTCATACTGTGCCCCTCGCCTCCAGCCAGTTCACACAAGAAATCCTGCCAATCTTGCAGCAGGCGTACTTGGACGCTTCATCGGGGAGTTACTTTCAGTACAACCAAGTGACATTAGTGAATAATGCAAAACTTCTAGATCAGGTATTATTGTATTAAAACAGACCAAGAATCTGACAGACATTGAGATTTTGCCTTCTACTTAATGTATGTTGATGCCAATCATCAGGATTTTCTGTCGCAGGCTAACTTGGCTTTGCTTATAGTTGTCCTGTTTTAAAGCTTGTCTCCTGAACATAAGAAATAGGAGCAGGAGTCGGCCATACGGCCCCTCGAGCCTGCTCCACCATTCAATAAGATCACGGCTGAACTTTTACCTCAACTTCACTTTCCCGACCGATCCCCATATCCTTTGATTACCTTGTTGTGAAAAATCTATCAATCTCGTTCTTGCCCTCTTAAGCATCCACAGCCCTCTGGGGTAGAGAATTCCAAAGATTCACAACCCTCTGAGTGAAGAAATGTCTCCTCATCTCAGTCCTAAATGGCCGACCCCTTGTCCTGAGCCTATGACCCCATAGTTCTAGACTCTCCAGCCAGGGGAAACAACCTTGTCTCCTGAAAGATTACTTGTTACCAGGCTAACCAATTTAAAGTAATACATTGCATGAAATGCAGATGACATTTTTCAAAACTTTTGTGTTGGGACGTAGAATTACACCAACAAACCGGATAGGATTTGCTGTGAATCTGAGACACGTGGGCCTAAAAATGGAGCAAGAGCTGCACAATTTATAGTGACACCTGTGTTTACTGTGAAGCAGACTGAGGATGAATGAATTAAAAATTGAAACATGCAGCTGCTTAAAACGACTGTCTCTGATCTAATTTGCCATGTTTGAGAATAGTGTGCGGTAATATTGGTACGGTAAAGGTTTAAAAAAATAACTAAATGAAAAGCAGTAACGAGTTAAATAAAATGGTAGCCAATGTAGGATAGCAAGGTGGGAACAATGCAGATTGAAAATTCTATTGTTCCTAGTATTTCATTTCTTTTTTTAGCATTTCATTTTTATGTAAGGAATCCGTTATGACATAGACGTGAGGCCCCTACCCAATTTTCCAGCATATTTAAATGAGGTTTAAATAACATGGCGAAATCATGCTGGAATTACCGTTTCATTTACCACATACAACGAGCATCCAGGGTTGCTATGTGCTGAGGAAACGCTTTACTACGTTAAAGGTGCTATATAAATGCAAGTTGTCGTAATGGTAGAAGTAAATTTAACGAACCAAACACTGAAATCATAACGTTTTTCAGAATCCTTATTTCTCCACTGATCTTTAGAATTTTCTTTTGCTCCTGGCTAACTGCTTTGTCTCATCTGACTTTCTGCGAGTAGCTTTGGGGCCACCGCCCCCCTCCCCCTTCTCCCCCCACCCCCCCCTTTCAGACGGGGCACAGTGGGATTCCATTGGGATCCCCTTCTATGGTTGTTTCCTGGAAGAAGAGAAGGAGGTGCTGAAGGAGGAAAGACTGGCGAGCTTCACCCGGGGGCGCATGCTACGAACTTGTCAGTGGTCCCCCAAAACCAGGCTAGACCGATAGCGGCGCCTCTATCCAGCATTTGCCTGAGGATCAGAAGCAGCAACCTGAAGAGCATGTGGAGGACAACTCGTTCCTAGTTACAAAGTACGGTCATGATATACTGATACAGGAGATCTTCTCTCGAATACCTCATCAAGGCACTGTTCATGCAGTGGCCAGAACATCTTTCCCCTTCCCACCAGTTAGCATGCCGCCATCATACGGAACCTTCCCTGTGGGCTGAAAATCACTATTTATTCCACCGGAAAGCAACTCCCAAACCTTGCAAAGACTAAGGGTCTACATGCACAAAAATGTTAGTGCAATCAAAATTTTAATGTGATTTTTTTTTTTCGTGTGTGAGGGCCGACTACTTTATACCATGCATCTTCTTCGTGCCAGTGTGTAATATATAGCTTCTTGGACCCAATCTAAACACGCAACCTCGGCTGCAGGTCTGCCTGGAGCTGCCATCTGCTCCTTAGCGGACAGCAGTAATACCACTGACACAATGGCACTGTTCTCCTCCATGTTAGAGCGTCACCACAGGAAGGAGGGTGTAATTACAGCATGCTAAGTTTACATTTGTTTATTCGTTCACGGGATGTGGGCGTCGCTGGCAAGG
This sequence comes from Squalus acanthias, assembly GCA_030390025.1. Classification (NCBI taxonomy): domain Eukaryota; kingdom Metazoa; phylum Chordata; class Chondrichthyes; order Squaliformes; family Squalidae; genus Squalus; species Squalus acanthias. The sequence goes on from CM059434.1 coordinate 126,294,337, forward strand.
CCAGCATTTATTGCCCATCCCTAATTGCCCTTGAGAACGTGGTAGTGAGCCGCCGCCTTGAACCGCTGCAGTCTGTGCATTGAAGGTGCTCCCGCAGTACTGTTAGGGAGGGAGTTCCAGGATTTTGACCCAGCGACGATGAAGGAACGGCGATATATTTCCAAGTCAAGATGGTGTGTGACTTGGAGGGGAACTTGAAGGTGGTGGTGTTCCCATGCGCCTGCTGCTCTTGTCCTTCTAGGTGGAAGAGGTCGCGGGTTTGGGAGGTGCTGTCGAAGAAGCCTTGGCGAGTTGCTGCAGTGCATCTTGTAGATGGTACACACTGCAGCCACAGTGCGCCAGTGGTGGAGGGAGTGAATGTTTTAGGTGGTGGATGGGGTGCCAGTCAAGCGGGCTGCTTTGTCCTAGATGGTATCGAGTTTCTTGAGTGTTGTTGGAGTTGCACTCATCCAGGCAAGTGGAGAGTATACCATCACACTCCTGACTTGTGCCTTGTAGATGGTGGAAAGGCTTTGGGGAGTCAGGAGGTGAGGCACTCGCCACACAATACCCAGCCTCTGACCTGCTCTTGTAGCCACAGTATTTATGTGGCTGGTCCAGTTAAGTTTCTGGTCAATGGTGACTCCCTAGGATGTTGATGGTGGGGGATTTAGCGATGGTTATGCCGTTGAATGTCAAGGGGCGGTGGTTAGACGCTCGCTTGTTAGAGATAGTCATTGCCTGGCACTTGTGTGGCACGACTGTTACCTGCCACTTATCAGCCCAAGCCTGAATGTTGTCTAGGTTTTGCTGCATGCGGGCATGGTCTGCTTCATTATCTGAGGAATTGTGAATGGAACTGAACACGCTGCAATCATTAGCGAACATCCCCACTTCTGACCTTCTGATGGAGGGAAGGTCATTGATGAAGCAGCTGAAGATGGTTGATGACATAGGCAGTTGTCATTATAAATGTGGACATAGATATTTATCGTGGAAAAAACATACATAAGTATGGACAGATTTATGACTTTCAGATGGGAGTTGAGTTATGTATACACGCCCTCGTCCAATTATCACCTGTCCCCTCACCCAACTACATTTTGGTTTTGACTTCCTGTTTGTACCGCCAAAGGAAATCGAGTAGTCATACATTAAATTTCATACTACTGCAAGCAGTTTCTGCACCATACTTTATTGCTTCCTGTGACTTTTCTTTTACACCTGGTAACCTCTGAAAGAAATGCATATTACTTAACATTACTTTAATGGCTCAAAGTATCACTTCCTCCACTTGCCTTTCAGCCCTCCTGGAAAGAAAGGGATCCGCAGCTTTCAATCATAACCTCTGTTCTTGTCTTCAGCCTCCCTGAGTATAGCCTGATGACATTTTGCATGCTGGATGTTTGATAATACGCACGCACGCCCACACCTGGTCCTACAGCACTCTCAAATACGGAAACTCATGACCGCCCCAAATATTTTACATTATAAAAGATACCAGGCACTGAAACAACAGACACTCGCAAATTGCAGACTACTGAAAAGAAAAGAAAAAGAAAGACATGGGCCCAATGTTCCCTTTAACTTTTTTTGGGGTGCGCGTCCCCTTTGAGGGACCCATTCACAATAGCGCGCATGCGCGCTTTTTCTATTCAAAAGCCGGCTGCGCAGGAGCTGCAGAGCGACGCGTGGCCACGCAGCTTAAAAGGAACATTGCATGGGCCCCTGTAAAGTTTTTCACGAGTGGCGTCACCAGTATATTAAAAAAATGCAACGGAAGCACTTGTTGTTTCTTCCGCTCAGATTTTATTTACAGTTTGGTGCTTGAAACGTACTTTGGGGTAGGGGGGCGGGGGGGCTTGCCCTTATTTTTCACAATCCCAATTATTAATTAGCGCAATGCCGCCCCAACTGCCGCCAGCTTGCAGTGCGCGTAAAGAAAATGGAAGCCGAGCCGCACGGGAAGCTTTTAATCTCTTTTTCATCGTTGTTTCTTCTCGGATTTTACCGCTTGCTGCCATAAATGTGCTCGGGCGTCCCATTTTGTTTTCTCTGCGCCCCCCAAGAAATAATAAATAGTGGGATGGCTTTTTGGCTGCTTGCACTGCGAAAAGCCTTTCAATTGTGCTTATTGTGCCCTGACTTTACATTTTGGCGCCTAAAATGGGTTTCAGGGTTCCTGGTTTTATTTACACTGCCCCAGTTAAATAAATAAATGAGTGCGGCGCGATAGTGGCTGGTGGCCGCTTGCAGTGGCTAAATAAATAAATGTTGGGAAACCATTTAGAGCCTTGCAGGATCCTTTCAATTGTGTTTCTTCTACTCTGCACATTTTGTTGCCTCAAGTTACATAAGAAATAGGAGCAGGAGTAGGCCAATTGGCCCCTCGAGCCTGCTCCGCCATTCAATAAGATCATGGCTGATCTGATCCTAACCTCCAATCTACTATCACAGAACCATCTCCTGAACCTAACAGAATTGGACACACGAAATAGGAGCAGGATCTTCCCCCAAAAAGTGGCGGATGCTAGGATAATGGGAGCTTTCAACAAGAACTTGCATCTTTAACGTAGTAAAACGTCCCAAGGTGCTTCACAGGGCGCGCTATCAAACAAAATTTGACAGCGAGCCACATTCAGCGATATTGGGGCAGGTGGAGGTAGGTTTTAAGGAGCAGTCTTGGAGGAGGAGGAGAGAGGTTTAGGGAGGGAATTCCAGAGCTTAGGGCCTAGGCAGCTGAAGACTTTTCAAGACTGAGATTGATAGATTTTTGTTCGGCAAGGGTGTCGGGAGATGTGGAGCAAAGGCGGGTGCAGATTCAATAGCAGCCTTCAGAAGAGAATTCGCTAAATACTTGAAGGAGGAAAAAATTGCAGGGATCTGGGGAAAGAGCGGGTGAGTGGGACTGAATGGACTGCTCTTCAACAGAGCCGTCGCAGACTCGATGGGCCGAATAGCCTCCTTCTGTGCTGTACTATTCTATGATTTTATGAAATGGAGTTGAGGTACAGATCAGCCGTGGTCTAATTGAATGGCGGAGCAGGCTCGAAGGGCTGAATGGCCTGCTCCTGTTACACATTGTGTTGCCTTAAATGCGCTCAGGGTTTTCTGTCTTTTCACACCAGCAAAAGACCTCTTGAGTGACTGAACAATACCATGGAGCATCTGCTAGTATCCGTAATAATCTGTTCATTTAAATCTATCTTGCAAAAAAGGTAAATCTAACATACAATTTTATCGCCATTCCTGTGTCACACTTCCTTTATATTGAAATTTCGTCTAGTCGATGACTGTTAATGCAAATTTCTCCCAGCTGACTGGCTCGTCTGCAGATTTATCAATTACGATTTTCTGATTTTTTTTCCGTCCGCCATCTTTTACCCTCAGCCAGCCGGCAGTAGTTTGAAAACAAGGTTTCTAACGTAAGAAAAACTCAAAGTCACAGTTACAGTGACCACAGTCATTGTGGAGACAAAGTCCGGTCTTCAGACTGAGGACAGCCTCCATCGTGTTGTGTGGCACTACCACTGTGCTAAATGGGATAGATTCAAAACAGATCTAGCAGCTCAAAACTGGGCACCCATGAGGCGCTGTGGGCCATCAGCAGCAGCAGAATTGTATTCCACCACAATCTGTAACCTCATGGCCTGGCATATCCCTCACTCTCTACCATTACCATCAAGCCAGGGGGCCAAACCTGGTTCAATGAAGAGTGTAGAAGAGCATGCCAGGAGCAGCACCAGGCGAACCTAAAAATGCAGTGCCAACCTGGGGAAGCTGCAACACAGGATGCATGCTATAGACAGAGCTAAGCGATCCCACAATCAACAGATCAGATCAAAGCTCTGCAGTCCTGCCACAGCCAGTCTTGAATGGTGGTGGACCATTAAACAACTAACTGGAGGAGGAGGCTCCATGAATGTCCCCATCCTCAATGATGACGGAGCCCAGCATGTGAGTGCAAAAGACAAGGCTGAAGCGTTTGCAACGATCTTCAGCCAGAAGGGCCGAGTGGATGATCCATATCGGCCTCCTCCTGAGGTCCCCACCACCACAGAAGCCAGTCTACAACCAATTCGATTCACTCCACGTGATATCAAGAAACGGCTGAGCACACTGAATACTGCAAAGGCTGTGGGCCCCAACAACATCCTGGCTGTCGTGCTGAAGACTTGTGCTCCAGAACTAACCAAGCTGTTCCAGTGCAGCTATAACACTGGCATCTATCCGACAAATGTGGAAAACTGCCCAGGTATGTCCTGTCCACAAAAAAAAAACCAGGACAAATCCAATCCGGCCAATTCCCGTCCCATCAGTCTACTCTCAATCACAGCAAAGTGATGGAAAGTGTCGTCGACAGTGCTATCAAGCAGCACTTACTCACCAATAACCTGCTCACTGATGCACAGTTTGGGTTCCGCCAGGACCACTCGGCTCCAGACCTCATTACAACCTTGGTCCAAACATGGACAAAAGAGCTGAATTCCAGAGGTGAGGTGAGAGTGACTGCCCTTGACATCAAGGCAGCATTTGACCGAGTGTGGCATCAAGGAGCCCTAGTAAAATTGAAGTCAATGGGAATCGGGGGGGTGGGGGGGAAAGTTCTCCACTGGCTGGAGTCATACCTAGCACAAAGGAAGATGGTTGTGGTGGTTGGAGGTCAATTATCGCTGCAGGAGTTTCTCGGCAGTGTCTTCGGCCCAACCATCTTCAGCTGCTTCATCAATGACCTTCCCTCCATCATAAAGTCAGAAGTGGGGATGTTCGCTGATGACTGCACAGTATTCAGTGCCATTCGCAACTCTCAGATACTGAAGCAGTCCATGCCTGCACGCAGCAAGACCTGGATGACATTCAGGCTTGCGCTGATAAGTGGCAGGTAACATTCGCGCCACACAAGTGCCAGGCAATGACTATCTCCAACAAGTGAATGTCTAACCACTGCTTCTTGCCATTCAATGGCATTACTGACATGAATCTTGTCATTCATGGAAAATGACTTATGAAATAATACTGGGCGGCCTGCTGCTTGCGCAGGACATTCTTAACAGGAACTAGTGAAGGACACAACTAGATCTCCATGTTGTAAAACAGTTGATTAAAGCTTTGTTTAATGCTTAGACCAAGTGCCTAGTAGTTTTCTTACGTCAATTACCATCGCAGAATCCCTCACCATCAATATCCTGGGGGTCATTATTGACCAGCCACATAAATACAGTGGCAACAAGAGCAGGTCAGAGGCTGGGTATTCTGCGGCGAGTGTCTCACCTCCTGACTCCCCAGAGCCTTCCACCATCTACAAGGCACAAGTCAGGAGTGTGATGGAATACTCTCCACTTGCCTGGATGAGTGCAGCTCCAACAACACTCAAGAAGCTTGACACTATCCAGGACAAAGCAGCCCGCTTGATTGGCACCCCATCCACCACCTTAAACATTCACTCCCTCCACCACCGGCGTACCGTGGCTGCAGTGTGTACCGTCTACAAGATGCACTGCAGCAACTTGCCAAGGCTTCTTCAGCAGCACCTTCCAAACCCACGACCTCGACCACCTAGAAGGACAAGGGCAGCAGGCGCATGGGAAACACCACCACCTCCAAATCCCCCTCCAAGTCACACACTATCCTGACTTGGAAATATATCATCGTTCCTTCATCGTCGCTGGGTCAAAATCCTGGAACACTCTCCCTAACAGCACTGTGGGAGTACTTTCACCACACGGACTGCAGCGGTTCAAGAAGGCGGCTCACCATCACCTTCTCAAGGGCAACTAGGGATGGCCAATAAATGCTGGCATTGCCAGTGATGCTCACATCTCATGAACGAATAAAAACAAAGAAATGAGAAAGGCACAAGTGTAGGGTTGTGGGGAGGGGAGGGGGGGAAAAGCAAGCAAGAGGTGCATGCTTACACCATGTGCAGCTTGTGAATGAGAAGAGATTGTGGGTTGAGGGGGAAGTGGGATGTGAGGAGGAGGATAATGTATGAGGATACTGGCATCTTGTATTCTTTCAGCCCGCCGCTGGCCAAGGACTCGGCCGTGCCTTTGCCAAGAATGGCCAGCACCATCTCCTCCATGGGGGTGAGGTCATGCAGGCGAACCTGTCTCCCGCCGGTTATGCACCACCTTTTCCTGCAGGAGAAAGGGAAGTGTGTCAGTGAGTGTGGTAGAATGTGTCTGGGTGATGTGCCTGTCATTGTTGAATAACTTAGTGTATTCAAGCTGAGACGTGCTGTGAGGCTTGCAGCAGTGGTGAGTGTGCGTGGGTGAGGTGAAGCTAGGAATGTGAGGTACGAGTCCTGGTTTTTTAAAATTTGTTTTTATGGGATGTGGGCGTCACTGGCAAGGCCAGCATTTATTGGCCATCCCTAATTGCCCTCGAGAAGGTGGTGGTGAGCTGCCGCCTTGAACCGCTGCAGTCCGTGTGGTGAAGGTACTCCCACAGTGCTGCTAGATGGGGAGTTCCAGGATTTTGACCCAGCGACGATGAAGGATCGGCGATATACTTCTAAGTCAGGATGATGTGTGACTTGGAGGGGAACTTGGAGGTGGTGGTGTTCCCATGTGTCTGCTGCCCTTGTCTTTCTAGGTGGAAGAGGTCGCGGGTTTGGGAGGTGCTGCCGAAGAAGCCTTGGCGAGTTGCTGCAGTGCATCTTGTAGATGGTACACACTGCAGCCACGGTACGCCGGTGGTGGAGGGAGTGAATGTTTAAGGTGGTAGAGGGGGTGCCAATCAAGCGGGCTGCTTTGTCCTGGATGGTGTCGAGCTTCTTGAGTGTTGTTGGAGCTGTACTCATCCAGGCAAGTGGAGAGTATTCCATCACACTCCTGACTTGTGCCTTGTAGATGGTAGAAAGGCTTTGGGTAGTCAGGAGTGAGACACTCGCCGCAGAATACCCAGCCTCTGACCTGCTCTTGTTGCCACAGTATTTATATGGCTGGTCCAGTTAAGTTTCTGGTCAATGGTGACCCCCAGGATGTTGATGGTGGTGGATTCAGCGATGGTAATGCCATTGAATGTCAAGGGGTGGTGTTTAGACTCTCGCTTGTTGGAGATAGTCATTGTCTGGCACTTGTGTGGCGTGAATGTTGCCTGACACTTATCAGCCCAAGCCTGAACATCGTCCAGGTCTTGTTGCATGCGGGCATGGACTGCTTCATTATCTGAGGAGTTGTGAATGGCACTGAACACTGTGCAGTCATCAGGGAACATCCCCATTTCTGATCTTATGTTGGAGGGAAGGTCATTGATGAAGCAGCTGAAGTTGGTTGGGCCTAGGACATTGCCCTGAGGAACTCCTGCAGCAATGTCCTGGGGCTGTGATAATTGACCTTCAATCACCGCAACCATCTTCCTTTGTGCTAGGTATGACTCCAGCCAGTGTAGAGTTTTCCCCCCGATTCCCATTGACTTCAGTTTTTCTAGGGCTTCATGCCACACTCAGTCAAATGCTGCCTTGATGTCAAGGACAGTCACTCTCACCTCACCTCTGGAATTCAGCTACTTTGTCATTGTTTGGACCAAGGCTGTAATGAGGTCTGGAGCCGAGTGGCCTTGGCGGAACCCAAAGTGGGCATCAGTGAGCAGCGTTAGTAGGTGAGTGATGGTGGGGTGGGGGTGTGGTGCATTGAACATTGTGTGAGGCTGGTGGTGCAGTTGCTGGGAGACAGCTTTTGAAGTTGCATTCACTGACCATGACCACTCGTCTGAGGTCATTAAACTTCTTTGGGCACTGGAGCCACGTCCTGGGGGCAACACTACTGGCAGTGACCACCACATCCTCCTTGCAGTGTTGCTGGAGGGCCCCTTGGCCCCCTATGGGTAGAGGACCTCTTCCAGTGTTCATCCCCTGCACAAAGGTCTCGAGTGCTGCGTCCGAGACCCTGGGTCCCCTTGCCCTGGCCTGTTTTTGGTTTGTGGTGAAGCAGCTTTAAAATTTTTGATAACCAGAAGACAGCTCACTTTTAAGAGGCGCAGACTGCCTTTAAGAGGCGCAGGCTAGCTTTAAATAAAAAAAAAAGCTAGCCTCGCACGACCGTTGTAAACTTCGGCCCCCTGCTGACCGCACAGCCAGCCAGTAGCACGCTCAGTGCCGGGCTGTGTGCTGCTATCATGCAAATTAGCAGGTAGCACGAATTTTGCTATCTTGTTGTGTGAGGCCCCTTGGGGAGGAGCGATCATAATATGATAGAATTCTTCATTAAGGTGGAGAGTGAAGTAGTAGTTGACTCAGAGACTAGGGTACTGAATTTAAATAAAGGAAACTACGATGGTATGAGGCGCGAGTTGGCTAGGATGGATTGGGGAATGTTACTTAAAGGGTTGATGGTGGATAGGCAATGGCAAACGTTTAAAGATCGCATGGATGAACTACAGAATTTGTTCATCCCTGTTTGGCATAAAAATAAAACAAAAAAGGTGACTCAACCGTGGCTAACAAGGGAAATTAGGGATAGCATAAGATCCAAGGAGAGGACATATAAATTGGCCAGAAAAAGCAGCAAACCTGAGGATTGGGAGCAGTTTAGGATTCAGCAAAGGAGGACAAAGAGATTAATTAAGAGGGGGGAAAATAGAATATGTGAGTAAGCTTGCAGGGAACATAAAAACTGACTGTAAAAGCTTCTGTAGATATGTGAAGAGAAAAAGATTGGTGAAGTCAAGCGTAGGTCCCTTGCAGTCAGAATCAGGGGAATTTATAATGGGGAACAAAGAAATGTCAGACCAATTAAATACATACTTTGGTTCTGTCTTCACAAAGGAGGACACAAATAAACTCCCAGAGATGTTGGGGAACATAGGGTCTAATGAGAGGGAGGAACTGAATGAAATCAGTATTTGTAGGGAAATGGTGTTAGGGAAATTGACGGGATTGAAGGCCGATAAATCCCCAGGGCCTGATAATCTACATCCTAGGGTACTTAAGGAAGTGGCCCTAGAAATAGTAGATGCATTGCTGGTCATCTTCCAAAATTCTATAGACTCTGGAACAGTTCCCATGGATTGGAGGGTAGCTAATGTAACGCCACTATTTAAAAAAGGTGGTAGAGAGAAAATGGGGAATTATAGCCTGACATCGGTAGTGGGGAAAATGCTGGAGTCCATTATAAAAGATGTAATAGCAGAGCACTTGGAAAACAGTGACAGGATCGGACAAAGTCAACATGGATTTACAAAAGGTAAATCATGCTTGACTAATCTACTGGAATTTTTTGAGGATGCAACTGATAGAATAGATAAGGGAGAACCAGTGGATGTGGTGTATTTGGACTTTCAGAAGGCTTTCAATAAGGTCCCGCATAAGTGATTAGCGTGCAAAGTTAAAGCACATGGGATTGGGGGTAAGGTACTGACTTGGATAGAAAACTGGTTGGCAGACAGGAAGCAAAGAGTTGGAATAAACGGGTCTTTTTCCGAGTGGCAGGCAGTGACTAGTGGGGTACCGCAGGGATCGGTGCTCGGACCCCAGCTATTCACAATATATATTAATGATCTAGACGAGGGAACTAGATGTAATGTCTCCAAGTTTGCAGACGACACAAAGCTGGGTGGGCGTGTGTGCTGTGAGGAGGATGCAGAGAAACTCCAGTATGATTTGGACAAGTTGGGTGATTGGGCAGATGCATGGCAGATGCAGTATAATGTGGATAAGTGCGAGGTTATCCACTTTGGTGGCAAAAACAGGAAGGCAGATTATTATCTGAACGGCAATAGATTGGGAAAAGGGGAGGTGCAACGAGACCTGGGTGTCCTTGTGCACCAGTCGCTGAAGGTAAGCATGCAGGTGCAGCAGGGGGTTAAGAAGGCAAATGGTATGTTGGCCTTCGTAGCGATAGGATTTGAGTACAGGAGCAAGGATGTCTTGCTGCAGTTGTACAGGGCCTTGGTGAGACCACACCTTGAGTATTGTGTGCAGTTTTGGTCGCCTTATCTGAGGAAGGATGTTCTTGCCATGGAGGGAGTGCAGCGAAGATTCACCAGACTGATACCTGGGATGGCAGGAATGACGTATGAAGAGAGATTGGGTTGATTGGGCTTGTATTTGTTAGAGTGTAGAAGAATGAGAGGAGATCTTATTGAACCATAAAATTCTAACAGGACTAGACAGACTAGATGCAGGAAGGATGTTCCCGATGGCGGGGGAGTCCAGAACCAGGGGCCACAGTCTAAAGATAAGGGGTAAGCCATTTAGGACTGAGATGAGGAGGACTTTCTTCACCCAGAGACTGGTGAACCTGTGGAATTCTCTACCACAGAAGACAGTTGAGGCCAATTCATTAAATATATTCAAGAAGGAGTTAGATATATTTCTTAAGGCTAAAGGGATCAAGGGATATGGGGAGAAAGCAGGGACAGGGTACTGAACTTGGATGATCAGCCATGATCGCATTGAATGGCGGAGCAGGCTCGAGGGGCCGAATGGCCTACTCCTGCTCCTATGTTTCTATGTTTCTACTGGCGCGTACCCATCACAATCCCTGTCGTAAGAATGAGCCTTACGCGTGGTGAACTTAAAGTAAGCTTTAATCAACTAAAAAGGTGCTACATACAAAAGAGGTCTTACTTTATGCCTCTTCAGGATCCCACTGATCAGCCCAGTATTTATCCTGGACTAATCACAGGAAGTGATGTAATAAAGTTCGAGTCACAGGAAGCTGTATTGTGTTACCACATTCTCCTTGCCAGGTCGATAGTGGATGGTGTAACCAAAAGAGGCCAATTCCAGCCGCCAAAGCTGGATTTTATTATTTTTAATTTTGGTCCGTTTTCGATTATCGAGCATGAAGGCGACCGATCGCTGGTCCGTGATTAAGGTAAAGTGCTGGCGAGCTAGGAGATGAGTCCACTTCCGTACTGCCTCTATGATGGCTGTAGCTTCTTTCTCGACTGGAGGATAATGTAGCTCAGCCCCTTGAAAAGTCCTGGACAAAAATGCCACCGGACGACCTTCCTGATTCAGAGTGGCCGAGATCGCCACCTCCGAGGCATCACACTCAACAACAAAAGGAAGACTCTCATCGATGGAGTGAAGAGCCGCTTTCTCCAACTGTTTTTTCAGGAGGTTAAAGGCTGCAACAGCCGCTGTGTCTAGTGGGAATGTGCTGGCCTTCAGTAGAGGTTGGATTCGGTCCGAGAAGTTAGGAATCCATTTAGCATAGTATGCAAACAGGCCGAGGGCCCGGCGCAAGGAGGCCGGATTCTTAGGTGGCGGGAGTTCTTGGAGTGGGCGAAGCCTTTCAGGGTCAGGTTTAATGATGCCATTGCCCACACAATAGCCAAGGATGTTGATGGTTGGTTGTGACTCAATGGATTTAGCCGCATTTAATGTCAAATTACGGTGCTGGAGTGCATCCCAAAATCGTTGGAGATTGGCGTCATGTTCCCGCTGATTGCGACCTGCGACAGTAATATTGTCCAGATAAGGAAACGTATCCTTCAAGTCTTCCTGTTTGACCAGGTCATCCATTGCTCGCTGGAAGACAGCCACTCCATTAGTGACCCCAAAGGGGAGGCGACGAAATTGATACAGCCGTCCATTGGCTTCAAAGGCCGTATACTGCTTGTCTGAGACCTTCAAGGGTACCTGATGATAGGCACTTTTCAGATCATATGTTGAGAACACCGTGTACTCAGCCAGTTTATTAACCATATCATCGATGCGCGGCAATGGGTATGCGTCCAAGTCCGTATATTGATTGATGGTCTGTGAATAGTCAATGCACAGCCGTTTCTTGTGAGGTTGTAGAGGGTTCTTAACAATAACGACCTGGGCGCGCCATGGCGACGAACAAGGCTCGATGATATCCTCTGCTAAAAGCCGAGAAATCTCAGCCGCAATAAAAGACTGGTCTTCCTGACTGAAACGTCGTGACTTTGTTATAATCGGTTTGCATCGAGGAGGGATACTGGTAAACCGTGAGGGTTCATCCAGTGAAGCTGTTGACAATGCACAGAACGGTAATCGAGGTCGTATATTAGAAATAGTGAGTTCAGGTTTGGATCCGCCGAACTCAATGGTGAGCTTCTTATGCTGCTTTTGAAAATCTAGCCCTAAGATAAGATCACTACATAAGTCCTTGAGCACCGAAAGCCGGGTGGAGGGATACCTGTGACCATTAAGTGTTATTTCAACCATACAAAAGCCAGAAATTCTGGTATTAAGTGATGACTGAGCCATCGCAATTGCCTGGTCCGATGGGAAAACATGTAGCTTTAACTCTGCAACAATCTGTTCCCTAATGAAACTATCAGTGCTACCTGAGTCAATTAAGGCATCTAAAGTATGTCCATTAATTGATGCTTTTGTAGCTGCATGGAATAGGTTCTGAGGACAAGCAGCTGTAATTGGTGTCGTTGCACAAAGAGTGGCTGAAACTCTAGGTGTGTTTCTTCGAGAGAAAACCCGAGAGGAAGCACGATAGATTTTAGCCGGAACATCTTGATAGGCCCTTACCGGGGCAGTTCGGTAGGACTTAGCTTGATAAGCCCTCGTAGAGGCTCTTGATAGGCAAACCTTTGCAAAATGACCCTTTTTGTTGCAATGACTGCAAAACGCATTGCGAGCAGGGCAGAATTTCCGAGGGTGAAACTCATCACCACAAAAGAAGCATTTCTTAGATTGCCAAGAGGCTGCCACAGTGGGGTCATCATCCTCTTCATCAGTGAAGTCATCAGATTGATCGTCAGGGATAAAGTCCTCCCTAATAGAGTTCACCTGTGGCCTCTTAAATTGCCTGACTGTAGTTAAGGCAGCAGACCGAGGTCTGGGCACTGTATAAAGGTCTGCATTTCTTTTTGCCAGATCTAGAGAGCAAGCCATGTCATAAGCTCTCTGAAGCTCAAGTGTCTTACTTTCCAGTAGACGCTGGCGTATAAATGGGGAGGCAAGCCCGCAGATGAAAGCATCACGGATCATTTCTTCACGGTACAGCTCAGCTGAGGCCGCCTGAAAGTTACAGTCCATACTAAGTCTGCGAAGCTCTTGGAGGAATTTATCAATGGATTCCTCCGGCCCTTGTTGGGCTGTAGCTAGTAGATGTCTGGCATAGACCTCATTCGGTGTCTTAGTATATAGTCTTTTAAGCGTCCGAATTGTCTCCTCGTAACTGCCCCATTCCTCGACATACTGAAATACATTCGGGGTGACACAGTTGATGAGTATCCGCAATTTTGAGTCATCATCAGCCTTGCAATATTCGAGAAAATTGTCAAACGTGCGATACCAGTGTTTCCACACCTTACCGGCTGCTGGGGTGTTTGGGTCCAAGTCAAGACGCGATGGTTTAAGGATGTTTTCCATGATGGGTGATTCCCTGGATCCTTAGTTCCGAGTTCGTCCAAAAAGTTTGAGTGCGAAGTTTTTCAAAGTTGATTAAATTGTCGTAAGAATGAGCCTTACGCGTGGTGAACTTAAAGTAAGCTTTAATCAACTAAAAAGGTGCTACATACAAAAGAGGTCTTACTCTATGCCTCTTCAGGATCCCACTGATCAGCCCAGTATTTATCCTGGACTAATCACAGGAAGTGATGTAATAAAGTTCGAGTCACAGGAAGCTGTATTGTGTTACCACAATCCCCGCACCTGTTTTCGGGCCTAATCCAATTTCACCCCTGAATGTTTCATTTTACATAAATGTAGGCTAGCCCCAGTTTCAACAGATGATGTCCATCCTTTTTTTAAAAAAAAAACTGTTCACCATTTAAAGGCAGTGTTCGAGGTTAGCTTAACACTATTGCAGGTTGGCACTGGAAGCATTTTGAGCATTAACCTGTTGTTGTGTACTTGGAATTAATTGCCCAGATTTTGTGGTTTAAAAACAACAGTGAGGCTATCTGCGCTCACCGTTATTAAAGAATAAATCAGACAGCGACCGTACATGCGTATTTAAACGCGGAAATCAGGAGGTTGCTGTTCGAGTTGCCCAGCTCCTCCAGAAGCTTCGCTGTATCGGTACCTCGCCGAGAGAATCAGCTTTGGAATGGCGTTGAATTTGCTGTGCTTGTGTGATATAGATACCCTCTAAACACGGCAGAAAAAGTTGGGGCTTGTCTATTCCAATCTTAGTGAATTTTTTTTTTTTAAACAGTGTCATAAGTCTTAATTACTGCCAAACAACCTCTCTGGCCCTGAAAACTAACTTTTACAGGCGTGGAATCTCATTCCTTCAGATTTTAATTATTGTTGGAGATTAAAAAAAATTTTTTTGTAACTTTTTTCCTGCTGTCTCTTTTATAACTCTCTTGCTTAATCCCATCTTTCTTTCCCTCTCTTTATTTCACTTTCTGTACATGATTTGGCATTGAATTCACTATTCTAACTTACACTTCCTGGGTTAGACTGCGTGTCTCATGTAAGGATTCTTCAGTCTGCTTAAGGAGACACACAGTTGCTTGCCCTGTTGTCCCAGGTCCCCTGTAGAGGGCGCTGTGTTGTTTTGGGTTTCTAATCTCCCTAACTCCAGTGCAAAAGCCCATAGAAAGTTGCGCAAGTGGAGGTGTCATGAACAGTATAGCTCCGTTTGTTCGCCGCTGACCGCAAAATACGGGCCAGGATCTTGTATTAGCACGTGATTCTGCCTTCTGTTTCTCAAGGCATATTTAATATTGCTTTAGTGTTGTCAAATCCAAATTAGTTTTTTTTGTAATTTGGAGGAGATTGTAACATTTCCTTTGTTAATTGCAGTACAATGCCTGCCGACTGGATATGGAGGAGAAAGGATATAATAAGGAGGAACTTGCCGAGTCCTTCGCTTTTTTACTGTTTGAAACGGAAGATCAGGTAAATAAAAAGAAAATCCTATGTGGGGGAAAATTAGAAATATTTTGAAGATTTATTACACCACAGCAATGTTGTTGACTCTTAACTGCCCTCTGAAATAGCCTACCAAGCCACTCAGTTGTACACAACCACTACGAAAAACAATAAGAAGAATAAAACTGGACCGACCACCCGGCATCGACCTCGGCACCAGCTTTGAACATAAGAAATAGGAGCAGGAATAGGCCACTTGGCCCCTCGAGCCTGCTCCGCCATTCAATAAGATCATGGCTGATCTTGGGCTCAAAGCCACTTCCCTGCCCGCTCCCCAAAACATAGAAGACAGGAGCAGGAGTAGGCCATTCGGCCCCTCGAGCCTGCTCCGCCATTTAATGAGATCATGGCTGATCATCCAAATTCAGTACCCTGTCCCTGCTTTCTCCCCATATCCCTTGATCCCTTTAGCCTTAAGAAATATATCTATCTCCTTCTTGAGTATATTTAATGAATTGGCCTCAACTGCCTTCTGTGGTAGAGAATTCCACAGGTTCACCACTCTCTGGGTGAAGAAATTCCTCCTCATCTCAGTCCTAAATGGCTTACCCCTTATCCTTAGACTGTGACCCCTGGTTCTGGACTCCCGCCATCGGGAACATCCTTCCTGCATCTAGTTTGTCTAGTCCTGTTAGAATTTTATAAGTTTCAATGAGATCCCCTCTCATTCTTCGAAACTCTAGCGAATATAAGCCTAATCGACCCAATCTCTCCTCATACGTCATTCCTGCCATCCCAGGTATCAGTCTGGTAAATCTTCGCTGCACTCCCTCCATGGCAAGAACATCCTTCCTCAGATAAGGTGACCAAAACTGCACACAATACTCAAGGTGTGGTCTCACCAAGGCCTTGTACAACTGCAGCAAGACATCCTTGCTCCTGTACTCGAATCCTCTTGCTATGAAAGCCAACATACCATTTGCCTTCTTAACCCCCTGCTGCACCTGCATGCTTACCTTCAGCGAGTGGTGCACAAGGACTCCTAGATCTTGTTACACTTCCCCTTTTCCCAATCTATTGCCATTCAGATAATATGTCTTCCTGTTTTTGCCACCAAAGTGGATAACCTCGCATTTATCCACATTATACTGCATCTGCCATGCATCTGCCCAATCACCCAACCTGTCCAAATTATACTGGAGTTTCTCTGCATCCTCCTCACAGCACACACGCCCACCCAGCTTTGTGTTTTTCTGCAAACTTGGAGATATTACATCTAGTTCCCTCGTCTAGATCATTAATATATATTGTGAATAGCTGGGGTCCTAGCACCGATCCCTGCAGTACCCCACTAGTCACTGCCTGCCACTCGGAAAAAGACCCGTTTATTCCAACTCTTTGCTTCCTGTCTGCCAACCAATTTTCTATCCAAGTCAGTACCTTACCCCCAATCCCATGTGCTTTAACTTTGCACGCTAATCTCTTATGCGGGACCTTATCGAAAGCCTTCTGAAAGTCCAAATACACCACATCCACTGTTTCTCCCTGATCTATTCTACCAGTTACATCCTCAAAAAGTTCCAGTAGATTAGTCAAGCATGATTTCCGTTTTGTAAATCCATGTTGACTTTGTCCGATCCTGTCACTGTTTTCCAAGTGCTCTGCTATTACACCTTTAATAATGGACTCTAGCATTTTCCCCACTACCGATGTCAGGCTTACCGGTCTATAATTCCCCATTTTTTCTCTACCACCTTTTTTAAATAGTGGGATTACATTAGCTACCCTCCAGTCCATGGGAACTGTTTCAGAGCCTATAGAATTTTGAAAGATGACCAGCAGTGCATCTACTATTTCTAGGGCCACTTCCTTAAGTACCCTAGGATGTAGATTATCAGGCCCTGGGGATTTATCGGCCTTCAATCCCGTCAATTTCCCTAACACCATTTCCCTACAAATACTGATTTCATTCAATTCCTCCCTCTCATTAGACCCTATGTTCCCCGACATCTCTGGGAGTTTATTTGCGTCCTCCTTTGTGAAGACAGAACCAAAGTATGTATTTAATTCGTCAGCCATTTCTTTGTTCCCCATTATAAATTCCCCTGATTCTGACTGCAAGGGACCTACGCTTGACTTCACCAATCTTTTTCTCTTCACATATCTATAGAAGCTTTTACAGTCAGTTTTTATGTTCCCTGCAAGCTTACTCTCATATTCTATTTTCCCCCTCTTAATTAATCCCTTTGTCCTCCTTTGCTGAATCCTAAACTGCTCCCAATCCTCAGGTTTGCTGCTTTTTCTGGCCAATTTATATGTCCTCTCCTTGGATCTTATGCTATCCCTAATTTCCCCTGTTAGCCACGGTTAGTCACCTTTTTTGTTTTATTTTTATGCCAAACAGGGATGAACAAATTCTGTAGTTCATCCATGCAATCTTTAAATGTTTGCCATTGCCTATCCACCGTCAACCCTTTAAGTAACGCTCCCCAATCCACCCTAGCCAACTCGCGCCTCATACCATCGTAGTTTCCTTTATTTAAATTCAGTACCCTAGTCTCTGAGTCAACTACTTCACTCTCCATCTTAATGAAGAATTCTATCATATTATGATCGCTCCTCCCCAAGGGGCCTCGCACAACAAGATTGCTAATTAATCCTTTCTCATTACATAATACCCAGTCTAAGATGGCCTGATCTCTAGTTGGTTCCTCGACATATTGGTCCAGGAAGCCATCCCGTATACACTCTAGGAATTCCTCCTCCACAGTATTGTTACTAATTTGGTTAGCCCAATCTATATGTAGATTAAAGTCACCCATGATAACTGCTGTGCCCTTATTGCACGCGTCTCTAATTTCCCATTTAATGCCATCCCCAACCTCAGCATTACTGTTTGGGGGTCTGTATACAACTCCCACTAACGTTTTCTGCCCCTTGGTATTTCTCAGCTCTACCCATACAGATTCCACATCATCAGAGCTAATATCCTTCCTTACTATTGTGTTAATCTCCTCTTTAACCAGCAATGCTACCCCACCTCCTTTTCCTTTTTGTCTGTCCTTCCTGAATATTGAATACCCCTGGATGTTGAATTCCCAGCCTTGGTCACCCTGGAGCCATGTCTCCGTAATCCCAATTATATCATATCCGTTCACATCTATTTGCGCAGCTAATTCATCCACCTTATTACGAATGCTCCTCGCATTAAGATACAAAGCCTTCAGGCTTGATTTTTAACACTTAGTCCTTTTAGAATTATTATTTACTGTAGCCCTGTTCAATTTACACCCTTGATTTCTCTGCCTTCTACTTTTGCTTTTCTCCTTCCTGTCTTTTGCTTCTATCCTTGCTTCCCTTTCCTCTGTTTCCCAGCACAGGTTCCCAACCCCCTGCCATTTTAGTTTAAACCCTCCCCAACAGCACTAGCAAACACTCCCCCTAGGACATTGGTCCCGGTCCTGCCCAGGTGCAAACCGTCCAGTTTGTACTGGTCCCACCTCCCCCAGAACCGGTTCCAATGTCCCAGGAATTTGAATCCCTCCCCCTTGCACCATTCCTCTAGCCACGTATTCATCTGAAATATCCTTCTATTTCTACTCTGACTAGCACGTGGCACCGGTAGCAATCCTGAGATTACTACCTTTGAGGTCCTATTTTTTAATTTACCTCCTAACTCCCTATATTCAGCTTTTAGGACCTCATCCCGTTTTTTACCTATATTGTTGGTACCTATATGCACCACGACAACTGGCTGGTCACCCTCCCCCTCCAGAATGCCCTGCAGCCACTCCGAGACATCCTTGACCCTTGCACCAGGGAGGCTACATACCATCCTGGAGTCTCGTTCCCTTCACTCTCTTATCTTGCAAAAATCTGTCTATCTCCACCTTAAATGTATTCAATGACCCAGCCTCCATGGCTCTCTGGGGCAGAGAATTCCACAGATTTATGACCCTCTGAGAGAAGAAATTCCTCCTCGTCTCAGTTCTAAAAGGGCGACCCTTTATTCTGAAACTATGCCCCCGAGTTCTAGATTTCCCCATGAGGGGAAACATCCTCTCTGCATCTACCTTGTCGAGCCCCCTCAGTATGTTTCAATAAGGTCACCTCTCATTCTTCTAAATTCCAATGAGTATAGGCCCAACCTGCTCAACCTTTCTTCATAAGTCAACCCCTTCATCTCTGGAATTAACCTAGTGAATCGTCTCTGAACTGCCTCCAATGCAAGTATATCCTTCCTTAAATAAGGAGACCAAAACTGTACGCAGTACTCAAGGTGTGGTCTCACCATTACCCTGTACAGTTGTAGCAGGACTTCCCTGCTTTTATACTCCAACCCCTTTGCAATAAAGGCCAACATTCCATTTGCCTTTTTGATTACTTGCTGTACCTACATGCTAACTTTTTGTGTTTCATGCACAAGGGCCCCTAGGTCCCTCTGAACTGTTTCATTTTGTAATCTCTCTCCATTTAAATAATAATTTGCTTTTTTATTTTTCCTGCCAAACTGGATAACCTCGCACTTTCCCACATTATACTCCATCTGCCAAATGTTTGCCCACTCACTTAGCAGATTCTTTGAGTCCTCTGCACAACTTGCTTTCCCACCCATCTTTGTATCATCCGCAAACTTGGCTACATTACACTCGGTCCCTTCATCGAAGTCATTAATGTAAATTGTAAATAGTTGAGGCCCCAGCACCGATCCCTGTGGCACCCCACTAGTTACCGTTTGCCAACCGGAAAATGACCCATTTATCCCGACTCTCTGCTTTCTGTTAGTTAGCCAATTCTCTATCCATGCTAATATATTACCCCCAACTCCGTGAGCTCTTATCTTATGCAGTAACCTTTTATGTGGCACCTTATCGAATGCCTTCTGGAAATCCAAATACACACATCCACACCTTTGTCCACCCTGCTCGTTACCTCCTCAAAGAACTCCAGCAAATTTGTGAAACATGATTTCCCTTTCATAAAACCATGCTGACTCTGCTTGACTGCATTATGATTTTCCAAATGCCCTGCTACTGCTTCCTTAATAAAGGACTCCAGCATTTTCCCAACAACAGATGTTAGGCTAACTGATCTGTAGTTTCCTGCTTTCTGTCTCCCTCCTTTCTTAAATAGGGGTGTTACATTTGCGGTTTTCCAATCCGCTGGGACCTCTCCAGAGTCCAGAGAATTTTGGTATATTGCAACCAATGCATCCACTATCTCTGCAGCCACTTCTTTTAAGACCCTGGGATGCAGGCCATCTGGTCCAGGGGACTTGTCGTCCATTATTTTACCAAGTACTTTTTCCTTCATGATAGTGATTGTCTTTAGTTCCTCCATCCCTGTGGCCCCTTGATTATCCATTATTGGGATGTTATTAGTGTCTTCTACCGTGAAGACAGATACAAAATATTTGTTCAGAGTCTCTGCCATTTGGATATGACAATGGCACACCCAGCCCAGTCAACCCTGCAAAGTCCTCCTCACTAACATCTGGCCAAAATTGGGAGAGCTGTCCCACAGACTAGTCAAGCAACAGCCTGACATAGTCATACTCACAAAATCATAACTTTCAGCAACAGCCTGACATAGTCATACTCACAAAATCATAACTTTCAGCCAATGTCCCAGATTCCTCCATCACCATCCCTGGGTATGTCCTGTCCCACTGGCAGGACAGACCCACCAGAGGTGGCGGCACAGTGGTATACAGTCGGGAGGGAGTGGCCCTGGGAGTCCTCAACATTAACTCCGGACCCCATGAAGTCTCATGGCTTCAGGTCAAGCATGGGCAAGGAAACTACCTGCTGATTTCTACCTTCTGCCCTCCCTCGGCTGATGAATCAGTACTTCTCCATGTTGAACACCACTTGGAAGAAGCAGAGGGAAGCATGGGCACGGAATGTACTCTGGGTGGGGGACTTCAATGTCCATCACCAAGAGTGGCTCGGTAGCACCACTACTGACCGAGCAGGCCGAGTCCTGAAGGACATAGCTGCCAGTCTAGGCCTGCGACAGGTGGTGAGAGAACCAACACGAGGGAAAAACCTACTTGACCTCGTCCTCACCAATCTACCTATCGCAGATGCATCTGTCCATGACAGCATTCGTAGCAGTAACCACCGCACAGTCCTTGTGGAGACGAAATCCCGGCTTCAGACTGAGGACACCCTCCATCGTGTTGTGTGGCACTACCACCGTGCTAAATAGGATAGATTCAGAACAGATCTAGCAGCTCAAAACTGGGCATTCATGAGGGGCTGCGGGCCATCAGCAGCAGCAGAATTGTATTCCACCACAATCTGTAACCTCATGGCCTGGCATATCCCTCACTCTACCATTACCATCAAGCCAGGGGACCAACCCTGGTTCAATGAGGAGTGCAGAAGAGCATGCCAGGAGCAGCACCAGGCGTACCTACAAATGAGGTGCCAACCTGGGGAAGCTGCAACACAGAACTGTATGCATGCTAAACAGCGGAAGCAGCATGCTATAGACAGAGCTAAGCAATCCCACAATCAGTGGATCAGATCAAAGCTCTGCAGTCCTACCACATCCAGTCTTGAATGGTGGTGGACAATTAAACAACTAACGGGAGGGGGAGGCTCCAAGAATATCCCCATCCTCAATGATGACGGAGCCCAGCACGTGAGTGCAAAAGACAAGGCTGAAGCGTTTGCAACGATCTTCAGCCAGAAGTGCCGAGTGGATGATCTATATCGGCCTCCTCCTGAGGTCCCCACCATCACAGAAGCCAGTCTTCAGCCAATTTGATTCACTCCACGATATCAAGAAACAGCTGAGCGCACTGGATACAGCAAAGGCTATGCGTCCTGACAACATCCCGGCTGTCGTGCTGAAGATGTGCTCCAGAACTAGCCACGACTCTAGCCAAGCTGTTCCAGTACAGCTACAGCACCGGCATCTATCCGATAATGTGGAAAACTGCTCAGGTATGTCCTGTCCACAAAAAGCAGGACAAATCCAATCTGGCCAATTACTGTCCCATCAGCCTACTCTAAATCATCAGCCAAGTGATGGAAGGTGTCATCGACAGTGCTATCAAGCGGCACTTATTCACCTGCTCACCGATGCTCAGTTTGGGTTCCGCCAGGACCACTCGGCTCCAGACCTCATTACAGCCTTGGTCCAAACATGGACTAAAGAGCTGAATTCCAGAGGTGAGGTGTGAGTGACTGCCCTTGACATCAAGGCAGCATTTGACCGAGTGTGGCATCAAGGAGCCCTAGTAAAATTGAAGTCAATGAGGAATTGGGGAAAACTCTCCACTGGCTGGAGTCATACCTATCACAAAGGAAGATGGTTGTAATTGTTGGAGGTCAATCATCACAGCCCCAGAACATCGCTGCAGGAGTTCTTCAGGGCAGTGTCCTAGGCCCAATCATCTTCAGCTGCTTCATCAATGACCTTCCCTCCATCATAAGGTCAGAAGTGGGGATGTTCACTGATGATTGCACAGTGTTCAGTTCCATTCGCAACTCCTCAGATAATGAAGCAGTCCATACCCGAATGCAGCAAGACCTGGACGACATTCAGGCTTGGGCTAATAAGTGGCAAGTAACATTTGCGCTACACAAGTGCCTGGAGTATTGTGTACAGTTTTGGCCTCCTTACCTAAGGAAGGATATACTTGCCTTAGAGGGAGTGCAACGAGGGTTCACCAGACTGGTTCCTGGGATGGGGGGATTGCCCTGTGAGGAGAGATTGAGTAGACTAGGCCTATATTCCCGAGAGTTTAGAAGAATGAGAGGTGATCTCATTGAAACATATCAAATTCTTACAGGGCTTGACAGGGTAGATGCTGGGAGGATGTTTCCCTTGCCTGGGGGTCTAGAACCAGGGGTCACAGTCTCAGAATAAGGGGTCAACCATTTAGGACTGGGATGAGGAGAAATTTCTTCACTCAGAGGGTGGTGAATCTGGGAATTCTCTACCCAAGGAGGCTCAGTCATTGAGTATATTCAAGACTGAGATTGATCGATTTTTAGATACTCGGAACCAAGGGATATGGGGATAGTGCAGGAAGGTGGAGTTGAGGTAGAAGATCAGCCAGGATCTTATTGAATGGCGGAGCAGGCTCGAGGGGCCGAATGGTCTACTCTTGGTCCTATTTCTTATGGCCTTGTGTTCTTAATTGGGATAGCCTGAGAGAGAGGAAGAAAATTATGTATCACAAGAGATAGAATCGAGTTTGTGTGGGTTTACTTGCTATAATATATTTTTGATTTTGGTTTCCTTTTTTTCGATGCCGTTTGATTTTTGTTTTACTGTTCTAGGCAAAAACTGTCTGTCGAGAAGGATTGCAGATCGGGGGCAGTAACATTACAACTCTAGGAGATCCACTGAAGGGTATTTTAATTTTTTTTGTTATGCAATATGTATACAAGGTAAAGTAAATGCACATGTTGGTTGCATTAGAGCGCCTGTTCTATTGCAGGAAGTGGGAAGTTGCTTTTATTGGAAGTAGGCCAGTATGCTTCCCTTTGATCCTTTCAGAAACGCGAATATGTTCGAAAAATAAGCGTGTCATTCAGAAACCATGTTAAACATCTGGTTTGTGCTGCAAGTTGATGCCTGTCTTTGGCCATAAAGTTAGGATTTGCATAAAAGACAATCAGTTTAATTATTAAGCTGGTCCCTGCAATCATCCTAAACTTTGAACTGCATTGCAAGTGCCTGTATGCATACCTTAACTAGGTGTGCCAGTCTGTTAATCATTGAGTACTTTACTTTATACCTTCAGAGAATCTTACGCACTGCTTTGTATCACATATCCAAGGTTGGACACGTTTGTTAGGTTCGCTCCAATTTTGGAGCGTGTAGAATGTTCAGTAGCACAGAACCTCTCTGCTGGGAGATCTCCGGAAAGTATCTCTGAACTGGCATTAGGCACTCTTCAGGTTATTCCCTCCAATATTGGAAGACAAGTGTAAATGTCCCAAGCTAGAGATACCAGAAAATCTGGCTTTCTACTTCCTGCTCCTCCTCCCCCTCCTTCCTTCTCCCTCCCCGCCCCTCGCACTGTAGGAGAATTCTAACTAACCACTCCCTGCACTGATGTCGCCCCCCCCATTTTCACTGGAAGCTCCTCCCTCTGAGATGAGCATAGACTCCCTTTGGGAAGGAGGATTCAAGGAATGCAACGCAAATTTAGCACACTTCCCT
The DNA here is from genome assembly GCA_030390025.1 of Squalus acanthias. NCBI lineage: Eukaryota > Metazoa > Chordata > Chondrichthyes > Squaliformes > Squalidae > Squalus > Squalus acanthias. The sequence continues at coordinate 126,318,260 of CM059434.1, forward strand.
GAACAATGTGTTGGCAGGTGGCCAGCAACAAAAATGGCCGCCCGGCAACTTCCCTTTAATTAGCGCCGCTCCGGCCGCAGATAGGCCCCCCTGACCCCGTCGGACATCGCATCCGGCGGTAAGTCGGGGCGCTACCGAAGATCACGGCCGGGGCGCTGCGCATGGCAATGACGTTAGCGACGTGGGGAGCTAGCGGTTACCGCCACTGCTAACCTCCTGCTGAATTTCGCGGGAGGCATTGGCGGCGCCGTGCGCGGGCGCTAGTTGCTTTGCGCCCCGTTAGCGCCAACGGGAGGCGCAAAGCAAACGAATTTTTAGGCCTCAGGCTTTGAATGATGTTTACTACGGTAACTTCACCTTTTCCTTTTGTCCAACAGGAGTATATCTTTGTAAATATTCAGACTTCCTTCATCCCACACCATGGTACCATGGGAAGTGCGGCTATATTCTCATTTTTAAAATAATTAAGGTAAAGTAAAAGAAAACATTGTGATTGTATTTTACCCAGATGTTCTCATTTTGATCTAGAAATGTTATTTCTTTTGAAGTTCCCTGACCTGATCGAACTAAAATATTTGTTTTCTATTTTATTTCCACCTGCTCCTCCCCGTCCCACAAAAAAAAATAAAACTGGTCTTGGATCTTTCTGACACTGCTGCTATGGATAGCGATGCCACAATATCATAGGATATGCAATGCTCCTGGGATGGGGGGATTGTCCTATGAGGAGAGATTGAGTAGACTAGGCTTATATTCCTTAGAGTTTCGAAGATTGAGAGGTGATCTCATTGAAACGTATAAAATTCTTACCGGGCTTGACAGGGTAGCTGCTGGGAGGATGTTTCCCCTGGCTGGGGAGTCTAGAACTAAGGGTCACAGTCTCAGAATAATTTAGGACTGATGAGGGGAAATTTCTTCACCCAGAGGGTGGTGAATCTTTGGAATTCTCTACCCCAGAGGGCTGTGGAGGCTCAGTCGTTGAGTATATTCAAGACAGAGATCGATAGATTTTTGGATATTAAGGGAATCAAGGGATATGGGGATAGTGCGGGAAAGTAGAGTTGAAGTAGAAGATCAGCCATGATCTTATTGAATGGCAGAGCAGGCTCGAGGGGACGAATGGCCTACTCCTGCTCCTATTTTTTATGTTCGTATGTGTGCAGGGCTGCATTATTTGTCCCATCAGATATTGTGCATGAGCTAGAAATTTCAGAAATTTATACTTCTGTTTGATCTACTGGCACAACAGGATGTGTTTCATTCATTGCTTAATGTGCACAAGCTGTCTTTCATTGCTTAATCTTTGCCCCCGAGGAAATTGTGTGTTTATATGTCACAAACGCTTCCTTATTAGCTGCACCCTTCTCGATGAACAGGAGATCTAAATCTACCAAGTTAGAATAATCCCTGTAAGCATAGCCATAGCAATGGAGCTATTTGCTTTTTGCTGCTTTGTGATGATTCACTGTAGTCCACAGAAGATCCGTCTAAATTGGATACTGATTTCCTCACCTACTCTAACATTTAAAAAAAAAACTTGCATTAACATAGCGCCTTTCACAACCTCGGGACGTCCCAAAGCGCTTTACAGCCAGTGAAGTAGTTTTGAAATGTAGTCACTGTTGTAATGTAGGAAACGCGGCAGCCAATTTACGCACAGCAAGCTCCCGCAAACCGCAATGAGATAATGACCAGATAATCTGTTTTAGTGATGTTGGTTGAGGGATAAATATTGGCCAGGACACCAGGGATAACTCTTCGAAACAGTGCCATAGGATCTTTTACGTCCACATGGTTTAATGTCTCATCTGAAAGACGGCACCTCCGACAGCGCAGCAGTCCCTCAGTACTGCACTGGAGTGTCAGCCTAGATTTTTGTGCTCAAGTCTCTGGAGTGGGACTTGAACCCACAAACTTCTGACTCCGAGGCCAGAGTGCTACCAGCTGACACGGCTTTTAAAAAAAAAAAAAATGTTTTTTCTGCTTGCATCCAAATATCACCTCAGTATTGCTCAGTGCATCCTGTGTTTATGCCACACATGCTACCATATTCAAACATGCCACATTTCACCGCTGTTATATGGATCACTGCAGGCTAACTGTATGGAACACTGCCATCTGTTGAGCGCAGCTGGTCGCACGTCAGGGCTGAATGATGTAGGTTATAATCATAGAAATTTACTGCACAGAAGGAGACCATTCGGCCCATCGTTTCTCTGTTGGCTGAAAAAGAGCTATCCAGCCTAATCCCACTTTCCAGCTCTTGGTCCGTAGCCCTGCAAGATTCGGCACTTCGAGTGCATATCCAACTACTTCTTAAATGCGATGAGGGTTTCTGCCTCTACCACTGTCTCGGCCAGATCCTGGTATATTTTTGCTTGCTTGATTGACTGGAGTCTGGGGGGTGAAATTTGAAGGTATTCCCTCACCAATTTTACCCCTGGGTAAACCCCTTGCGAAATTAACAAATCCACGATTGTGTAATTCTGTTGTGCATTAAAAAGTGACCTTCTTTTGTTGTTGTTGTTTTCTTTCCACATGTTCCTATTTGAGAGCGAACCCAATGCTGTTTTGTTTATTCAACAGGGTAGAGTGAAGTCTATGATTGAAAATTACACAGCAGATTTGACCAGTCCGTCCGCTGGTTACAACTGCCACGTTTCCACAAACACTGATAAGGTTTCTTCCAGGACCAGTCACTTTCAAGCCTTTGTACTGACACAGGTGAAGTTTTTTTTTTGCATTTATCTGATAGGAGTGTTTGACGGATGATCCAGACATTGCTCCCTCTCAGAATTCACTTTTTAGTTGCACCAGAATTAAATAAAGTTTCATCTCTAGAAATTAGTTCTGATTCAGCTGGTTGTGTTTTTTTTTACTGATTTGCGACTGATCTTTAAGTTTTGTTCTTGGATAAGCATTGCTACTTGGTTTGTGTGTAATTCTGACCCGTTTGGCTAAAGTCTTCAGGGCGTTTGTAATCCGTTGGTGAACAGTTTTATTTTCCTTTGTTCCAGTATTACTTGTATGGGTTTGGACAATGTGACGTTCTGCAGTGCCCTCGACAGATTTACCCCTACGCTGTTGTAGCATTTCAGTACTGTGACAACAAGTGCATCCTGACAAAGTTGGGAGAGTTTGAGATGTAAGTTCTCTTATCTATCCCCTTTTAGAGCAATGCCATTTTTGTTTCAAGATGCATGTGCAGATGATCCCTAAAAAAAAAAATAATAATCATGTGACGCTATCTAAATATTTTTTTCTCACTTTTCTCCTTACCAGGATTGTTCCTGACATTCAAGGTAAAACGCTTCTCCTTTCAATTCAGGGCCATTAGACTTGCTGTGGTCCCTTATTTTCAGGAGTGCAATCTTGTGAAGAAGTGCAATAAAGCAAAATACCGCGGATGCTGGTAATCTGAAATAAAAACAGAAAATGCTTCGTAACCTCGAGGAGCAACACCTCATCTTTCGATTAGGCACTTTGCTTCCTTCCGGGCTCAACATCGAGTTCAGCAATTTCAGACCATAACCTCTGCCCCAATTTTTTTTCTAGACGGCGGCTGTTGATGATTCTGCCATTCCCATTTGCACCTCTTCTGGGCCCATCTTTTGTTTCTTTACTTAGAGTCATAACGGCACAGAAGGAGGCCATTTGGCCCATCGAGTCCGTGCCGGCTCTCTGTCGAGCAATCCAGTCAGTCCCATTCTTCCCGCTCTATCCCCATAGCCGTGCAAGTTTATTTCCCTCAAGCACCTATCCAGTCTCCCCTTGAAAACATTGCGTCTCCGCTTCCACCACTTCCGTCGGCAGCGAGTTCAGGTCCTCACCACTCGCTGCGTAAAAAAGTTTTTCCTCACGTCCCCCCTGTATCTCTTGCCCAAAACCTTAAATCTGTGTCCCCTAGTCCTTGTACCATCAACTAGTGGGAACAGCCTTTCCCCGTCTAGCCTATCCAAACCCGTCATAATCTTGTACACCTCTATCAAATCACTTGTCCCATTACCATCTCCTTTTTGTTTTGTAATATCATCCCTTGTGTCATTTAACCACTCCTGCCTTCCACCCTATCACAGACTGTCCCTTTTGTTCTTTCCACCCCCTCCCTCTTTCCCTGCCTCTGCACCTGCTTAAAACCTGTTACATCCCTAACTTTTTCCAGTTCTGACGAAGGGTCATCGACCTGAAACGTTAACTCTGTTTCTCTGTCCACAGATGCTGCCTGACCTGCTGAGTATTTCCAGCATTTTCTGTTTTTATGTTAAAGTAGTGTTTCAGTCTGCCCATACCACACAATTTTGAATTTTGCTTTTAATTCCAATATGTTTCTGATCTGACATAAGATTTGAAAGTTTGTCGGCGAGATCCAGTGGCTCACGAATGACTGTTGGCATCATGAAAGGGATATAAATTATGTAATATTCCAGTGTCATCGTAAAGTATTGTTGTTTTATTGATCTGTTGCAAATTAGCTAAAGGGGAGAGTCTAAAAAAGATCAACTGCTCACTCTGTCTACTCTTAATTCAGAGCTGCTTAATATAAGAAGATTAAAGGGTTGTGGAATTAGGAGGAGGGTAACAAATTGGATTTAAAAACTGGTTAGAAGGGAGGAAACGGAGAGTAGGAGTTAAGGGCAGTTTCTCCGAGCAGGTTGGATGTGGATTGCAGAGTCCACAGGGTTCTGTTCTGGAAATACTCAGCAGGTCAGGCAGCATCTGTGGAGAGAGAAACAGAGTTAACATTTCAGGTTGATGACCTTTCGTCAGAACTGGAAAAAGTTAGAGATGTAACAGATTTTAAGCAGGTGCAGAGGCAGGGAAAGGGGGAGGGGGGGAGGAAAGAACAAAAGGGAAGGTCTGTGATAGGGCGCAAGGCAGGAGAGATTAAATGACAAAAGGTCTCCTCTACATTGGGCAGACTAAACGCAGATTGGGTGAACACCTCCGTTCAGTCCGTAGGGGTGACCCCGAGCTTCCAGTCGCCTGTCACTTTTTAATTCTCCGCTCCCACTCCCACTCTGACCTCTCCGTCCTCGGCCTCTTACACTGTTATAACGAAGCTCAAGAAACATAGAAACATAGAAGATAGGAGCAGGAGTAGGCCATTCGGCCCCTCGAGCCTGCTCCGTCATTCGATGAGATCATGGCTGATCATCCAAACTCAGTACCCTGTCCCTGCCTTCTCCCCATATCCCTTGAAACCTTTAGCCTTAAGAAATATATCTAACTCCTTCTTGAATATATTTACTGACTTGGCCTCAACTGCCTTCTGTGGTAGAGAATTCCACAGGTTCACCACTCTCTGGGTGAAGAAATTCCTCCTCATCTCTGTCCTAAATGGCTTACCCCTTATCTTTAGACTGTGACCTCTTGTTCTGGACTCACCCGCCATCGGGAACATCCTTCCTGCATCTAGTCTGTCTAGCCCTGTTAGAATTTTATAAGTTTCAATGAGATCTCCTCTCATTCTTCTAAACTCCAGCGAGTATAAGCCCAATCGACCCAATCTCTCCTCGTACGTCATTCCTGCCATCCCAGGTATCAGTCTGGTGAATCTTCGCTGCACACCCTCCATGGCAAGAACATCCTTCCTCAGATAAGGTGACCAAAACTGCACACAATACTCGAAGTGTGGTCTCACCAAGGTCCTGTACAACTGCAGCAAGACATCCTTGTTCCTGTACTCAAACCCTCTCACTACGAAGGCCAACATACCATTTGCCTTCTTAACCGCCTGCTGTACCTGCATGCTTACCTTCAGCGACTGGTGCACAAGGACACCCAGGTCTCGTTGCACTTCCCCTTTTCCCAATCTATTGCCGTTCAGATAATAATCTGCCTTTCTGTTTTTGCCACCAAAGTGGATAACCTCGCATTTATCCACATTATACTGCATCTGTCCATGCATCTACCCAATCACCCAACCTGTCCAAATCATACTGGAGTTTCTCGGCATCCTCCTCGCAGCACACATGCCCACCCAGCTTTGTGTCATCTGCAAACTTGGAGATATTATATCTAGTTCCCTCGTCTAGATCATTAATATATATTGTGAATAGCTGGGGTCCTAGGACCGATCCCTGCGGAACCCCACTAGTCACTGCCTGCCACTCGGAAAAAGACCCGTTTATTCCAACTCTTTGCTTCCTGTCTGCCAACCAGTTCTCTGTCGATCTTTCGATTAGGCACTTTACAGCCTTCTGGACTCAACATCGAGTTCAACAATTTCAGACCATATCCTCTGCCCCTATTCACATGGTAGCTGTTGATGACTCTGCCATTCCCATTTTCGCCTCTTCTAGACCCATCTTTTGTTTCTTTACTTGTCCCATTACCATCTCCTTTTGCTTCGTACCATCATCCCTTGTGTCATTTAATCACTCCTGCCCTCCACCCTATCACAGACCTTCCCTTTTGTTCTTTCCTCCCCTCCCCCCCTTTCCCTGCCTCTGCACCTGCTTAAAATCTGTTACATCTCTAACTATTTCCAGTTCTGAGGAAAGGTCATCGACCTGAAACGTTAACTCTGTTTCTCTCTCCACAGATGCTGCCTGACCTGCCGAGTATTTCCGGCATTTTCGGTTTCTATTTCAGATTTCCAGCATCCGCAGTATTTTGCTTTTGTATTGGGTTCTGCTCTGGAACTGCTTCTGTTCACTGTTCACAATTATTTAGAGATTTGGCCCGAGGGAGTGGCATTCAAACTTGCAGAAAATTTACTAAAGCGAGGAGTACAGTAATTCTGACGAACAGAGGAAGCTGCAAGGGGCTGTTGATAAAATGGTGGAATGGGCAAAAAAGTGGCAGACGGAATTCAAATGTGAGGCGGCACCGTTTTTGCTTTATTTATTTTTTAAAGTAATAATTGTACGTTGAATCGGGGAGGTTGGGTGATGTGGGAGAGCAGAGGGGTTTGGAGCTTCAGGTTCACAAGACATTAAAAGCAGCACCCCAAGTGGATAGGCCATTTTAAAAGAAAAAAAGCTAACTAAATACTGGGTTTTCTGTCTAGAGGTATAGAATATGAGAGTCTGGCGAATCTTTATAAAGTTGGAGTTTATTTGCAGCTTTGGGCTCCACACGATGGGAAGGATGTTGAGAGAATACAGCACAGATTCGCTAGGATGTTGCCTGATACAGGGAAATACAAATGCAAAAGAAAGACTTGGAAAAATTGTGGCTGTTTTTTTGTTAGACGGGATTATGGGGTGATTTTGATGGAGGTGGTTCAAATGATGAAGAGATGGGACAGAGTAGATGGAGGCAGCCTGTTTCCAGTGGTTGAGGGGTCTAGAACCAGGAGATCTAGATACGAGAGTATTTTTTTTTCCTTCAGGGTTTAATGTTAAGAGACTTAGGACAGAGAACAGGAGAAACATTTTATACAGAGAGAGAGAGAGCTGTGAGGCTGTGGAATGCGCTACTGGTGTTGGCGACTGTAGCAGAAACCACGTCTGCTTTTAAGCATCGGCTAAACGCAGTTGAAGGAAAAACCGGGAGAAAGGCATAGGGGGAACAGGGTGGGCACATGGAATTAGGATATTTGTGCGGGGGATAAAGTCCAGCACGGACTGGTTGGGCCTGTTTCCATGTTGTAGTTTCAACATAATTTGATTTTTTTTTTCTCATATCAATTTTTTAAGCACTAAATTCCCCCACTGCTGCGTTACTTGCATTGCCTAATTTTAATTATTTCAAATTTAAACTAAAAACGAATCTGAATTATCGGGAGTAGACGGTATATTTATTTTTGTGTTTCGGTTCCAGTATCCCTTGTTGGCAATCTGGACTGTTATAGGGGTGTGATGTACAGGTGATTGACCTGTATGCATGAAGCTCTGTTTTCAGGCATCTGAATTTGCTTTAACCTCAACCGTTTATGTTTAGCAGTGCAGTACTATCCTTGGAAAGGAAAACTGATCAACAAAGGCAACGGGATCAGTGTAGCTCTGAGGTCGAATGGCAGTGCATTGATGCCGGTTGTTTTGTAAGTCTGCACTTTTGTTCCTCCACCATTCCCTCCCTAAACCTCTCCGCCTCTCTACCTCTCTCTCCTCCTTTAAGATGCCCCTTTAAAACCTACCTCTTGTCATCTGCCCTAATATCTCCTCCTGCGGCTCGGTGTCAAATTTTGTTTGATAACGCTCCTGTGAAGCGCCTTGGGACGTTTTACTACGTTAAAGGCAATGTTCCCTCTAAATTTTTTATGGGTGCGCGGCCCCTTTAAGTGGCTGGGCGGCTCATTCAAATTTCCACGCATGTGCTTTTTTTTCTCTCCCCCATTTAAAAATCGGTGAGCGGCCTGCGCGGGATCTTCAGACCGCTGCGCAGCCGTGCAGCTTAACGGGAACGTTGGTTAAAGGCGCTATATAAATGCAAGTTGTTGTTGTTGTTAGTCTATCTAATATGAATAAGTCTACGGTTTAAGGATATGGAGCAAAAGCAGGTTTTCTTTTGTGGAAAAATTCTGTCAGAAACGGCATTGGATTGATTACCCAGGTGTAATCGCCTCGCGCTGAGCACAATTCCCCGTCGCCGATGAGGGGCGGGCAAGCTTGATCTCTGTGGGGGGGGGGTCCCCCTGCCAGTGCCATGCTGTAAATACCGGCCAGGGAACGCTCTGTGATAATGTATCGCTTCTTATCCTGCACTGGGCATCTCCAGAAGAGTCTCTTCATTTACCCTTTGTGGGTGACTTCCTTCCCGTAATGCGCTTTCCCCCTTTTCCCCCCTTTACTCGGCCTTTCCAAGAAGCTGCTGAAGTGGGAAGTTCCCAGGTGGAATTTCGCTGCCTCTGCTTTTTCCCTTTTCGATCGGGTGCCCTGAGGCAGGTTGCCGGTTGGGGAGGGCATGAAATCAGCCAGGTCCTGTACCGAGCTGACACTCAGTTCGGACCCGTTGAACAATGCCTTAAAAGACATTTTGGTGGCGCTTCGGCATGAGCTTGGTGCGGCATCACTTGGGGAGACTGCACGGAACTCTGGCAACCGTGCGTCTGCACCCCGGTGAATGTGGCAGGCCAGGAAACCTCTTCAGCAGTAGATCAGGAGGTGGTTCTAAGGGTTGATCATTGCTTCCAGAGTGGCAGTCGCGCCTGCTTCCAGTGATTCCCTCGAGAAACATAGAAACATAGAAGATAGGAGCAGGAGTAGGCCATTCGGCCCCTCGAGCCTGCTCCGCCATTTAATGAGATCATGGCTGATCATCCAAATTCAGTACCCTGTCCCTGCTTTCTCCCCATATCCCTTGATCCCTTTAGCCTTAAGAAATATATCTATCTCCTTCTTGAGTATATTTAATGAATTGGCCTCAACTGCCTTCTGTGGTAGAGAATTCCACAGGTTCACCACTCTCTGGGTGAAGAAATTCCTCCTCATCTCAGTCCTAAATGGCTTACCCCTTATCCTTAGACTGTGACCCCTGGTTCTGGACTCCCGCCATCGGGAACATCCTTCCTGCATCTAGTCTGTCTAGTCCTGTTAGAATTTTATAAGTTTCAATGAGATCCCCTCTCATTCTTCGAAACTCTAGCGAATATAAGCCTAATCGACCCAATCTCTCCTCATACGTCATTCCTGCCATCCCAGGTATCTGGTGAATCTTCGCTGCACTCTCCATGGCAAGAACATCCTTCCTCAGATAAGGTGACCAAAACTGCACACAATACTCAAGGTGTGGTCTCACCAAGGCCCTGTAGAACTGCAGCAAGACATCCTTGCTCCTGTACTCGAATCCTCTCGCTATGAAGGCCAACATACCATTTGCCTTCTTAACCGCCTGCTGCACTTGCAAGCTTACCTTCAGCGACTGGTGCACAAGGACACCCAGGTCTCGTTGCACTTCCCCTTTTCCCAATCTGTTGCCGTTCAGATAATAATCTGTCTTCCTGTTTTTGCCACCGAAGTGGATAACCTCGCATTTATCTACATTGGGCAGATGCATGGCAAATGCAGTATAATCACCCAACCTGTCCAAATCATACTGGAGTTTTTCTGCATCCTCCTCACAGCACACACGCCCACCCAGCTTTGTGTCGTCTGCAGACTTGGAGATATTACATCTAGTTCCCTCATCTAGATCATTAATATATATTGTGAATAGCTGGGGTCCTAGCACCGATCCCTGCGGTACCCCACTCGTCACTGCCTGCCACTCGGAAAAAGACCCGTTTATTCCAACTCTTTGCTTCTGTCTGCTAACCAGTTCTCTATCCAAGACAGTACCTTACCCCCAATCCCAGTGTGCTTTAACTTTGCACGCTAATCTCTTATGTGGGACCTTATCGAAAGCCTTCTGAAAGTCCAAATACACCACATCCACTGGTTCTCCCTTATCTGAGAACACCCAAACTCTGGGCTTACGCGGCTCAATTGGTACTGTTTGGGTCTGTTCTCGCTTAGATCATTAACCAAATTGAACCCGTGCCCAGCACAAGTAGGCTGGAAAGAGTGAGAGAAGCTTTGCTGTTGCTCCATGGCAGAGGCTGACCATGTGGCTGTATCAATCCAGGCCCCTCCTCCAGTGCCAGCACAGGGGATGGAGCTTCTGGACTGGGCCTTGTAGGCATTGAACACACAAAATGTGTAAGACTTTCTCTTACTACTGTTCGGACCTCGAGAATTACAAATCAGCGTAACAATGACACATAAGTTTGTGATCAATAAAATTGGTCTTTATTCACACTACAGTTTAAAAATTCAAGTGTACATAGAAGCACCCTCGCAATTTATATGCCCACAGTTTACCGTACATAAAAGTATCCCCGGCAATTTATATGCCCACAAGTCGAACATAGATAAAAAATACTCCTCAGCAATTTCTATGTCTGTGTCCGACTTTCATACTCCTCCACGGGTGATCAGTCCGAAAAAAGTGGTAGGCTGCAAACGTCGACTGGCCAGTCAAACCGCTTTCGTTGTCCCTTTTTGAATCTTCGCGCTTCTGTGTCTTTCCTTTATAGTGCTCTCCGGCATGGGCTCCCTCGTATACCTTCATCTGCCTCCCTCTGATAGGTCAGTTTCACTCCCAACCTTCCCTGATTGGAGTTCCTTCTGCATGACACGTTCATCATGTTCCTGTGATGTATGTGGGGGCGGGACTTCCTCTTATCACCGGTGCCTCCCCTTCCTGCCCATGTGGTCTTCCAGACAAAGGACCACATGCTGACCCCCGCGTCTCGCCCCCCCCCCCCCCCCCCCCCCCTCCGTTATCATTTCACAATTCGTTCGCATTTTCGATCTCCACGCGGTGGCAGCGGTTGCATTACGTGTATAGCAGCTGACAGGTGCTGCAAGGGCATCCGTATCACTGAGGCAAATACCGCCTCAGTCTGCGAGGACCCCATTGGGTATAGTCCCACCTGCCAACCTCACAGCCTCCGGATGCTGAGCTGGCACCCCGTGGGAGTAAGAATTTAGGTTCACATGTGAAAAGAGTTTTCAGCACATGTCGCAGGCACGGGGATCGGAAATAGTAATCGGACACATGACGAAGAGATAATTAGTAGGTGTGGAAATCTTTGGCACACTGGTGTGTTTGGGGATTGCTTTTAAATATGCCGCCGGCGGTGAAGAGCAGAGCAAATAACTCGTTTCAACACTTTGACAGAAAATTCCTTTTCCTTGGCACTCGGCAGGGACTGCCCTCGATCTCTCCGGACAATTTTGAGGAGCAGCTTAGCTGCAAGGCTGAGCCCAGTCTTTTTTTTGTTGGGGTCAGCGGCCGCCGTCAATCCCACTGCCGAGACCTCAATCCAGTTCCTTCAGCCTGGACCTCGGGTTGAGGTGACTAATCAATGTCAGCTACCCCTAACCCTCCCCCACTCCCAATCCCAGTCTGCGGTCTGTGGGCCTCCAGCCCAAATGCAAAATATTACAAGGCTGAGTGTTGCAGTGCAGTTGAAAGTCACACAGGACTGTGCCCAAGCTCATGGTCTACAGAGCAGCAGTGATACCCGCCCTCCTGTATGCTTCAGAGACATGGACCATGTACAGCAGGCACCTCAAAGCACTGGAGAGGTACCACCAACGCTGCCTCCGCAAGATCCTGCAAATCCATTGGCAGGATAGGCGCACCAACGTCCGTGTTCTCACCTCAGGCCAACATCTCCAGCATTGAAGCTTTGACCACGCTCGATCAGCTCCGATGGACGGGCCACATCGTCCGCATGCCCGATACGAGACTCCCAAAACAAGCGCTGTACCCGGAGCGCCGACACGGCAAGAGAGCCCCAGGAGGGCAGAGGAGACGCTTCAAGGACACCCTCAAAGCCTCTTTGAAAAAGTGCAACATCCCCACCGACACCAGGGAATCCCTGGCCCAAGACCGCACAAAGTGGAGGAGAAGCATCCGGGAAGGCGCCGAACACATCGAGTCTCTTCGCCGGAAGCAAGCGCAAACAGCGGAAGGAGCGCACGTCAACTCCAGCACCCCACCCACCCGCCCCTTCAACCACCGCCAGACCCACCTGTGACAGAGACTGTAGGTCCTGCATTGGACTCATCAGTCACTTGAGAGCTCATTTTTAGTGTGGAAGCAAGTCATCCTCGGTTCCGAGGGACTGCCTATATATATATATATTAGAAGCTGGCAGCTGTCCTTCATTCTGCCAGTGCATTTCACACTTCTTTTAGCCTTAACCTGTCACATTAACACCACCTCTTGCCTTGAATGTCTCTTGATCTCTCCTTTTGTTCTTTCATCCCCTCCCCCTTTTCCTAGCTTTATCCTTGCCTTAAATCTATTTGATTTCCTGCTGTTTCCAGTTCTGATGAAAGGTCTCGACCTGAAACGTTAACTCTGTTTCTCTCTCCACGGATGCTGCCTCGCCTGCTGAGTTTTTCCAGCGTTTTCTGTTGTTATTTTGTATATATAATAATGTTGATTGCATTATTTCTGTTAAATATTAACATTTAATCACTTTCTGTTTTCAGACCAGCTAAGCTTGAAATTGAATATGTTATGGACATTGGGGAGCTGAAAAGCAGATTGCCGCAGGCAGTTTTTGAAAGAGAAAATTTCAACCTTCAAGAAGGTATTTAAATTGGATTTGCTCCACATGTTAAGCTGTAAAAAAAAAAAAAAGTTTGGCCGCGAAACTGATCCATCGTCTCCACTTTGTTTCAGTGTGTTTGGAGGTTTATACTGCAGTTGGTATGAGCTGGTGGAGTACGTGGAAGGAGGCGAAGCCCCTCAACTGGGTCCTTTAGTCGATGAAATGAGGGAAAAGAACCTGGTAAGGATTGAGCACGCTCGTACTTGTTGAGAACTGAAGGCACTTGGTAGTAGCCGCCGGCCTTGGATAAGCGCTAGCGCTCTCGCCTCTTGGGTGGGAAAGCTATGAGCTCAGGTGGCACTGCAGTATCCAGGGAGTTACCGCACTGCTGGAGCGGCTGTATTTCAAATCGGATGTTAAGCTGAAGGCCCCCGTCTGCCTTCACAGGTGGGCACAAAAGATCCCGTGCCACGTAGGATCTACAGCACAGGAAGAGGTCATTCGGCCCAACTGGTCTAAAAGAAAGACAGACAGACAGACTTCACACAGAATCCCCATCGAGCCTGCACCGACACATATCCCACCCTATCCCCGTAACCCCACGTATTTAATTCCCCCTAACATATCCCATCCTATCCCTGTAACCCCACATATTTAATCCCCCCCTAACACTAAGGGTCAATTTATCATAGCCAAATCACCTAACCCGCACATTTTTGGACTGTGGGAGGAAACCGGAGCACCCGGAGGAAACCCACGCAGACACGGGGAGAACGTGCAAACTCCACACAGACAGTCACCCGAGGCCAGATTCGAACCCGGGTCTCTGGCGCTGTGAGGCACCAGAGCTAACCACTATGCCACCGTGTTGAAGTGCAGTCACTGTTGTGATGTAGGAAATGCGGCAGCCAGTTTGCGCACAGCAAGCTCCCACAAACAGCAATGTGATCATGACCCAGATAATCTGTTTGTGATGTGGATTGAGGGATAAATATTGACCCCAGGACACCGGGAATAACTCCCCTGCTCTTCTCCGAAATAGGGCCATGAGAGAGCAGACGGGGCCTCGGCTTAACGTCTCATCCTAACGTGCCAGTGTTGATGCTCCTCACGCGCCTCCTCCAACTCTAATTACCTCGTTTCCCCCCCCCCTCAGCCCCCCTTATCGCTCTATTCCCTTCTCCCTCATGCATGCATCAAGCCACTCCTTAAATGAGTCAATGCCCTTTGCTTCAAGCACTCCACGTGGCTGCGAGTTCCACATTCTCTCGGTGCCCTGCTGACCCTTGCCTCTCGACCAGCACCAACAAAAGACAGATTAACTGGTTATTTGTTTCCTTGTGATGCAACAATTGAAAGAATCTCGCAAAGGTTAGCAGCAATGAGTGTTGGACTGCTTGTCGAATGAGCAGGGCCCTTCCCCACACCCTCCCTCCCCCCCTTCTTGTCCATACTGAATTTTGCTGGAGCAACGGATTCAGAGAGAAAAAGCAGACGGTCGCTCCCCGTACGTGGGACACTCAATAGCAGCTGGTGGTGGGTGTGCTGCGTACGGCCCTGCTGGATGTCAATGTCGTACATCTGTTTCCAGGAAATGAGTGCGGCCTTCCGTGGAGGAGCTCTTCAGCTGGATGGAGGGACTGCGGTTATGAGGAGTGGTTGGAAAAATTGGGACTGTTCTCCTTGGAACAGAGAAGGTTAACAGGTGACCTAATAGAGGTTTTCAAGATGATGAAGCGTTTTGATGGAGTAGATAAAGAAAGGCGTGCGGGTCAAGAACCAGAGGTCATAGATTTAAATCTAGGTCTAGAGAGGAGACGAGACATTTTTTTCACTCAGAGTTGTTGGGGATCTGGAACGTTCGACCTGAAAAGGTAGTGGAAGCTGATTCCATCAATAATTTTAAAAGGGAGTTGGACGGGTTCTGGAGGATGAGGAACTCACAGGGTTACGGACAAAAAGTGGGACTGAGCGCGACTGCTCTTTCAAAGAGCCAGCACAGGCACGACGGGCGAAATGGCTTCTTTCTGTGCTTTAAGTTTTTATGGCTGGAATTTTGACGTTTAGACTTGCTTCGAGGGTCGGGTGGGTGGGGGGGTGGGGTGGCGCGTGTGACGCCACGGACAGGTTGCCTACCCGGAAGTCAGCCTGATTGACAGGCTGGCTTCCAGTCGGGCGGGGAGCGCTGGACAGTGGGCCGCAGCCCCAGGTAGGTGCGAGCCCCGAGCCGGGTGGGGGAGTCCGATCCCGGGGGGGAGTGGGCAATCACTGACCGGAGGGTGTCTGATCCTGCCTGTGGAGCGGTGCTGTGATTGGCGGCGGGAGAGCTCGGGGGGCGGGAGGAAGCACTCCTGGCCCACATGGATTGCTCCCCAAGGCTGTCCTCGCCTCGCTGCAGCTGCCAGGGACTCCCAGGTTAAATCCGAGCCTTCCAGCCTCATAATATTACAAGTGGATCCACCCCCCTGGGAGCGGGTTGGCTGCCCCCCCCCCCCCCCACCCATCCTGTCTCCATTAAAACCCAAAGTGGGCGGGTTGGGGTTGGGATTCACATTTCTTGCACTTCGGCTGACCCCAACCCACCCGTTTTTTGGAGTTTAATATTCCCCCCCCACCCCACCCCCCATGATTCTAACTGTGGACAAAATGCCGTGGGACACGAGGCGAGGCTACTCAGTTTACATCGAAACATAGAAGATAGGTGCAGGAGTAGGCCATTCGGCCCCTCGAGCCTGCTCCGCCATTTAATGAGATCATGGCTGATCATCCAAATTCAGTACCCTGTCCCTGCTTTCTCCCCATATCCCTTGATCCCTTTAGCCTTAAGAAATATATCTAACTCCTTCTTGAATATATTTAATGAATTGGCCTCAACTGCCTTGTGTGGTAGAGAATTCCACAGGTTCACCACTCTCTGGGTGAAGAAATTCCTCCTCATCTCAGTCCTAAATGGCTTACCCCTTATCCTTAGACTGTGACCCCTGGTTCTGGACTACCCCGCCATCGGGAACATCCTTCCTGCATCTAGTCTGTCTAGTCCTGTTAGAATTTTATAAGTTTCAATGAGATCCCCTCTCATTCTTCTAAACTCCAGCGAGTATTAGCCCAATCGACCCAATCTCTCCTCATACGTCATTCCTGCCATCCCAGGTATCAGCCTTGTGAATCTTCGCTGAACTCCTTCCATGGCAAGAACATCCTTCCTCAGATAAGGCGACCAAAACTGCACACAATACTCAAGGTGTGGTCTCACCAAGGCCCTGTACAACTGCAGCAAGACATCCTTGTTCCTGTACTCAAACCCTCTCGCTATGAAGGCCAACATACCATTTGCCGCCTGCTGCACCTGCACGATTACCTTCAGCGACTGGTGCACAAGGACACCCAGGTCTCGTTGCACTTCCGCTTCTCCCAATCTATTGCCATTCAGATAATAATCTGCCTTTCTGTTTTTGACACTAAAGTGGATAACCTCGCATTTATCCACGTTATATTGCATCTGCCATGCTTCTGCCCAATCACCCAACCTGTCCAAATCATCCTAGAGCTTCTCGGCATCCTCCTCGCAGCACACACGCCCACCCAGTTTTGTGTCGTCTGCAAACTTGGAGATATTACATTTAGTTCCCTTGTCTAGATCATTAATATATATTGTGAATAGCTGGGGTCCAAGGCCCGATCCCTGCGGTACCCCACTAGTCACTGCCTGCCACTCGGAAAAAGACCCGTTTATTGCAACTCTTTGCTTTCTGTCTGCCAACTAGTTCTCTATCCAAGTCAATACCTTGCCCCCAACCCCAAGTGCCTTAACTTTACACGCTAATTTCTTATGCGGGACCTTATCAAAAGCCTTTTGGAAGTCCAAATACACCACATCCACTGGTTCTCCCTGATCTATTTTACCAGTTACATCCTCAAAAAATTCCAGTAGATTAGTCAAGCATGATTTACCTATTGTAAATCCATGTTGACTTTGTCCGATCCTGTCACTGTTTTTCAAGTGCTCAGCTATTACATCTTTTATAATGGACTCTAGCATTTTCCCCACTACCGATGTCAGGCTTACCGGTCTGTAATTCCCCGTTTTCTCTCTACCACCCTTTTTGAATAGTTGGGTAACATTAGCTACCCTCCAATCCATGGGTACTGTTCCAGATTCCATCGAATGTTGGAAGATGATCAGCAATGCATCTACTATTTGTAGGGCCACTTCCTTAAGTACCCTAGGATGTAGATTATCAGGCCCTGGGGATTTATCGGCATTCAATCCCTTCAATTTCCCTAACACCATTTCCCTACAAATACTGGTTTCTTTCAGTTCCTCCCTTTCATCAGACCCTATGTTCCCCAGCATCTCTGGGAGGTTATTTGCGTCCTCCTTTGTGAAGACAGAACCAAAATATGTATTTAATTGGGCTGACATTTCTTTGTTCCCCATTATAAATTCCCCTGATTCTGACTGCAAGGGACCTATGCTTGATTTCACTAATCTTTTTCTCTTCACATATCTATAAAAGCTTTTACAGTCAGTTTTTATGTTCCCTGCAAGCTTACTCTCGTATTCTATTTTCCCCTTCTTAATTAATCCCTTTGTCCTCCTTTGTTGAATCTTAAACTGCTCCCAATCCACAGGGTTACTACTTTTTCTGGCCAATTTATATGCCCTCTCCTTGGATCTTATGCTATCCCTAATTTCCCTTGTTAGCCATGGTTGAGTCACCCTTTTTGTTTTATTCTTATGCCAAACTGGGATGAACAAATTCTGTAGTTCGTCCATGCGGTCTTTGAATGTTTGCCATTGCCTATCCACCGTCAACCCTTTGAGTGACATTCCCCAATCAATCCGACCCAACTCGCACCTCATACCATCGTAGTTTCCTCTATTTAAATTCAGGACCCTAGTCTCTGAGTCAACTACTTCACTCTCCATCCTAATGAAGAATTCTATCATATTATGATCGCTCCGACCCAAGGGGCCTCGCACAACAAGATTGCTAATTAATCCTTTCTCATTGCATAATACCCAGTCTAAGATGGCCTGATCTCTGGTTGGTTCCTCGACATATTGATCCAGGAAACCATCCCGTAAACACTCCAGGAATTCCTCCTCCATAGTATTGTTACTAATTTGGTTAGCCCAATCTATATGTAGATTAAAGTCACCCATGATGACTGCTGTGCCCTTATTGCACGCTTCTCTAATTTCCCTTTTAATGCCATCCCCAACCTCCGCATTACTGTTTGGAGGTCTATATATCACTCCCACTAATGTTTTCTGCCCCTTGTTATTTCTCAGTTCAATCCATACAGATTCCACATCATCAGAGCTAATATCCTTCCTTTCAATTGTGTTACTCCCCTCTTTAACCAGCAATGCTACCCCACCTCCCTTTCCTTTTTGCCTATCTTTCCTGAATATTGAGTACCCCTGGATATTAAGTTCCCAGCCTTGGCCACCCTGGAGCCATGTTTCGGTAATCCCAATCAAATCATATTCGTTTACCTCTATTTGCGCAGCTAATTCGTCCACCTTGTTCCGAATGCTCCTTGCATTAAGACACAAAGCCTTCAGGCTTGTTTTTTTAATGCTCTTCGACCTATTAGAATTAGTATTTACTGTGGCCATGTTTGATTTAAACCGTTGTTTTCTCTGACTGCAACTTTTGTTTTTCTCCTTCCTATCTTTTGCTTTTATCCTTGTTTCCCTTTCCTCTGTCTCCCTGCTCAGATTCCCAACCCCCTGCCATTTTAGTTTAAACCCTCCCCCAGAGCACTAGCAAACACTCCCCCTAGGACATCGGTCTCGGCCCTGCCCAGGTGTAGACCGTCCGGTTTGTACTGGTCCCACCTCCCCCAGAACCGGTTCCAATGCCCCAGGAATTTGAATCCCTCTCCCTTGCATCATTCCTCTAGCCACGTATTCATTTGAAATATCCTTCTATTTCTACTCTGACTAGCACGTGGCACTGGTAGCAATCCTGAGATTACCACCTTTGAGGTCCTATTTTTTAATTTACCTCCTAACTCCCTATATTCAGCTTTTAGGACCTCATCCCGTTTTTTACCTATATCGTTGGTACCTATATGCACCACGACAACTGGCTGTTCACCCTCCCCTTCCAAAATGCTCTGTAGCCGCTCTGAGACATCCTTGACCCTTGCACCAGGGAGGCAACATACCATCCTGGAGTCTCGTTTGCTGCCGCAGAAACGCCTATCTATTCCCCTTACAATAGAATCCCCTATCACGATAGCTCTCCCACTCTTTTTCCTCCCATCCTGTGCAGCAGAACCACCTATGGTGCTAGGAAGTTGGCTGCTGCTGTCTTCCCCTGATAAGCCATATCCCTCAACAATATCTAAAGCGGTATATCTGTTCGAGATGGGGATGGCCACAGGGGACCCCTGCACTACCTGCCTGTGCCTATTACTCTGCCTGGTGGTCACCCATTCCCTTCCTGCCTGTACACCCTTTACCTGTGGTGTGACCAACTCCCTAAACGTGCCATCCACGATGTCCTCAGCATCGCGAATGCTCCAGTATGCATCCATCCGCAGCTCCAGTGCCGCAATGCGGTCTGTCAGTAGCTGCAGCTGGATACACCTCCCGCACACATGGTTGTCAGGGACACAGGAAGTGTCCCTAATTTCCCACATAGCGCAGGAAGAGCATGTCACAGCACCGAGCTGTCCTGCCATGACTTACCCTTTAATTAATTAATTAATTAATTAATTAATTAATTAATTAAATGGATCCCACCAATTACACTGGAATTAAGTGATATACTTGAGGGCCCTTACTTAACAGTAGTCCCCACTACACAAAGAGACCTTAGAAGCCGCAAAATTTAAGTTTAGAAAAATTGAGAAAGAAAACACTCACCAACCAATCACTTACCTGCTTTTTGGTGTCGTCACACTACGAATATTTTTTACTTCCCTCTCCCGGAACCTGGATTTGTAAGCCGCCTCGGGGCTCACCTTAAATACCGCCGCTCGCCGCCTCTGTTCCCTTGCAGGTCTGCCGCCTTGCCGCTCTAGAATATAAGCCTAATCGACCCAATCTCTCTTCATACGTCATTCCTGCCATCCGAGGTATCAGTCTGGTGAATCTTCGCTGCACTCCCTCCATGGCAAGAACATCCTTCTTCAGATAAGGCGACCAAAACTGCACACAATACTCAAGGTGTGGTCTCACCAAGGCCCCGTACAACTGCAGCAAGACATCCTTGCTCCTGTACTCGAATCCTCTCGCTATGAAGGCCAACATACCATTTGCCTTCTTAACCGCCTGCTGCACCTGCATGCTTACCTTCAGCGACTGGTGCACAAGGACACCCAGGTCTCGTTGCACTTCCCCTTTTCCCAATCTATTGCCGTTCAGATAATAATCTGCCTTCCTGTTTTTGCCACCAAAGTTGATAACCTCGCATTTATCTACATTATACTGGATCTGCCATGCATCTGTCCAATCACCCAACTTGTCCAAATCATACTGGAGTTTCTCGGTATCCTCCTCGCAACACACACGCCCACCCAGCTTTGTGTCGTCTGCAAACTTGGAGATATTCCATCTAGTTCCCTCGTCTAGATCATTAATATATATTGTGAATAACTGGGGTCCTAGCACCGATCCCTGCAGTACCCCACTAGTCACTGCCTGCCACTCGGAAAAAGACCCGTTTATTCCAACTCTTTGCTTCCTGTCTGCCAACCAGTTCTCTATCCAAGTCAGTACCTTACCCCCAATCCCATGTGCTTTAACTTTGCACGCTAATCTCTTATGCGGGACCTTATCGAAAGCCTTCTGGAAGTCCAAATACACCACATCCACTGGTTCTCCCTTATCTATTCTACCAGTTACATCCTCAAAAAATTCAAGTAGATTAGTCAAGCATGATTTACCTTTTGTAAATCCATGTTGACTTTGTCCGATCCTGTCACTGTTTTCCAAGTGCTCTGCTATTACATCTTTTATAATGGACTCTAGCATTTTCCCCACTACCGATGTCAGGCTTACCGGTCTATAATTCTCCGTTTTCTCTCTCCCACCTTTTTTAAATTGACAATGACATTGCCCACCCTCCCCACAGGTAATCATCTCCTATTTTATCGAGATATAAAATCGCTAAAGTCCGCTGTTTACCTTTTCTCAAAGCGTATCAGGAACCATGTGTTATTAGTAGAGCTGCAGACTCCAGCCGAACCACAACTTCTGGTCCTAATCAAGCTGCTCGGAGGCTTATAAAGACAAACACTGCAGACTTTTACATTTATTGTATTCCCATTTTGATACGGCTTACTATATTGAAAAACAAACAAAAGAAAATACTGCTTTCCTCAGATGAATATGTGGCGACCAACCGTGCACGATCATATTACAAATCTGAATTGCCTACAGCACTCCAAATAATCTCTTGTTAAAGTTTCGGTGTCTGTTTCTTCCTCTCTCAAAGTGCCTGGGGATTTTTTTTTGTCATGTCAAAGGGGCTGTCTAAACAAGTTGTTGTTTATCTCAAATAACTTTCGGCCCCCTTTTCTACGTTCATATATTTACCTTTCCACTAAAATTCCGTGTGTGTGTGTGTGTGGTTTCTTCCAGGCAGTTGTAAAATGCTTGAACGATCAGGGGTTGCTCATATTGTTCAGCGATTCTGTTTCCAGTTCTGCTCGTGGTAAGTATGTAAATAAGGAACAAGCTGAATGTTTGAATAATTGAATTGAGGAAACCTGCTGTAATAATGGCCATTTTGTTTCATCTCATGCAGAAAGCAGCAAGACTATCCCCAGTGCAGTACAAGCTGTGTTCATTTTCAAAGCATCTAGAATTGCTCACCTTAAAGGTACCAACTCTTTTTTTTTTGCTCATGATAGGTAAACCTTTTCTCTCTCGAGGACCGTCAAACAACCTCAGATATTTTTAAGCCCCTTTAATCGTGACGTTAAAGATGGTTTGTAAAACCAGTCGATTTTTTTGTTTTTGTTTGTTTGTTGAAAAATCTGTTATTTGATCATCTTAAGTGGATCCTTGTACGGTCGAAGTTCGTACATTTACTACCCAACTAATGTTTAGTTAAACTGACAAGGTTCAGCTGATAGTGGAACGATATTGACCGAAGCTGTGAAGAAGACACTTTTTTGCCCTTTTCCTCTCTGCCGCTGCTCTCCTTAAAACGTCAACTCCCTGGTTTCGGTGCAGTTTAGCAGGTGCCAGTCATCACCTGTGCCCTCGTGCAAGTGACGTTTTTTTCGCCTGTCAGCATAGGCAGTGAGTATCAGTAGGTCGATCAACTGTAGTGCCTGATGCTGCCCTCATTCATACCCCGCACTTTCCAGTAGTAGGTCATTAGATAGCGATCTGGAGCAGGGACCCCTGACTGATTTTTTTGCTTTTGTTTGTTTGTTTGTTTCCCACCCACCAATTGTAGAGATCATCCTACCAGCGTGGCTTGCGATCAGCACAGAGCTGTAACATGACATGTGGCTCATCTGTTTTGCTGCCTTCACCAACTGAGCCACCAGGAGAGCTTGTGGAGTGGACCGAATATCACCGTGTTCTGGCTGGCCCACTCGTAGGGAACAGTATATAGCCTGGTAGCATTTGGGGAGGGGGAGGGGGGCGGGAAGTGTACATTTCTAAACATAAGCAGTTAGATAATTGGAATGTTTTTTTTCAGTTTGTGAGCTCTTTGAATGCCTGCTATATTAATAGGTCCCCCCCAAAAAAGGTGCAGAACATATTAACCATTGAGATGTTAGCAATTTGTTTTCTGTACTTCTGCACAATGTTGTTTCTCTTCGTCAACGCAGACATAAATGGGGCGACTCGCGCACGACCTAGTTCACTTTTCTTGGATAGGATAACTCCGCTTCTTCCCGGGATTGGCTACGCCGTGACGAAAGGTCTGCAATCCGCCGGCGCTCGGGCGATTCCACGTAACAAATTGGTTGAGGATCACCTCGTTGAATACTTCAGAATGACTCCAGAGCTGTCCCCGAGCTCCGATCAAACGTGCGTCGATACAGACAGTAGCCCACCACTCACCGCCTGTGCACCACCAGACGAAGGAGCGGCGCCTATCCCCGGAGACTGCCAGAGAACGACACTCTCCCAACTTTCCCCTTACTTTACCGACCCCGCCAGCTACATACTGCCCGTGTCAACAGTTTTGAGACTTCAGGGGAACTGTCTCCAGTTGTGCCAAAACTTTGGTGCCGAGCAGAAGATCTTGTGTCATTCTCGTGACGCGGAACCGAATCCCCCCAAGTCCGTGTTCCCACAGGGGGAGAGAATTTTGAAACCCCGAAAGGTTCAAGGAGCGAGTCCCGCGGTCGGGAGCTCTCCTGCGGCATCTCCTGGCTCCGGAATGAGGGAAAGGGCCACGACCCGGAGCCAGACAAACCAAGAACCGTGCAAGAATGTCGGGAGTGCCGACCCAGTCAGCAAACCAATTGCCTGCAAGGCCGTTGGCAAAGTGAAAAGGAAAAAAGGTAGTCCTTTGCCCGCCAGCGCAGCGAGCGAAGTGGGCACCGAAGCGGAAGCATTGGGAATGGTCCAAAGCCCCAATTGCCCCACCCACAATGTCGCAGCCAACGCCGCTCCAACGCGTCCGGGGTATTCCACGAGGTCACGATCTGCTCGCGGTAATAAAAGGACTCCGGCGCAGTCGGGCGACGGTAGCACCACGGAAGAGCCTGCCCCGCCGGAAGTGAACAAAAAGAAAACGAAAGCTGCAGGAGTGCCTTTTCAGACGGATTCGAAACGAGGCGCAATCGCAAGAAAAGCAGTCGGCAGGGGCATGGGGAAGATGGCGACAGGCAAGCTGGTCAAACGGCGTGGTGAAACTGGTAAGTGGAATTTCAGATTGGTGTTCTCCTGCCCACCACTGCCATAAGGTGCACCGGCAGACCCTGGGCTGGCGTCGTATTCTGGTTGCAATTTTAGTAAGCCACCTCTTGTACTAAAAATTAATTTGGAGCAGTGCTTCAGGAATGCAGGTATTTACTTAGGAAGAAAAGTAATTGTTTCCTTTTTAAAAGAAGGCACAGTTATGGATATATTTGCAAAATAATAAATTTTTTATTCAACGCATCTGTGCCCCATTCCCCAGCAGCAATATCCCTTCAGTTAATCAGCACGATAAAAGGGGAGGGGGAAATTGTGAGGAGACGACCTCCTAACTCAAAATATAAAATGTGATATTCTGTTAATGTCACCTGCCTTTTGCTTTTCAGTTTGTATTTAGGTTTAAAGAGCTGGGAGCAATCAGAGAGAATGTCTCAACAACAACCACTTGTATTTATATAGCGCCTTTTAACGTAGTAAAACGTCCCAAGGCGCTTCACAGGAGTATTAAAAGACAAAAAATTGACACACAAGGAGAAATTAGGGCAGATGACCAAAAGCTTTGTCAAAGAGGTAGGTTTTAAGGTGCATCTTAAAGGAGGAAAGAGAGAGGTCGAGAGGCGGAGAGGTTTAGGCAGGGAATTCCAGAGCTTCGGGCCCAGGCAACAGAAGGCACGGCCACCAAAGGTTGAACGATTCTAATCAGGGATGCTCAAGAGGGCAGAATAAGAGGAGCGCAGATATCTAGGGGGTGGGGGGCTGGAGGAGATTACAGAGATAGGGAGGGGCGAGGCCATGGAGGGATTTGAAAACGAGGATGAGAATTTTGAAATCGAGGCTTTGCTTAACCGGGAGCCAATGTAGGTCAGCGAGCACAGGGGTGATGGGTGAATGGGACTTGGTACGAGTTAGGACACGGGCAGCTTGAGTTTTGGACGACCTCAAGTTTACGTAGGGTAGAAAGTGGGAGGCCAGCCAGGAGTGCGTTGGAATAGTCAAGTCTAGAGGTAACAAAGGCACGGATGAGGGTTTCTCAAGAGGGGAACAACAATTTTGAAAGCATCTCAGCCCCTTTGCCAGGGAGAAAGGGGTTGAAAAAGAGAGGGGCAGAAATAAAGGGGCAGGACACTCGAGGTGCAGGCAGGAGTTTGCAGGCAAATGATGATGCAGCCTGGCAACCCACCCCAGCTTAATGGCTGCTGAACTCGAGGTGATTCTACATGAGATGGCTGGCTTCTGCCCTCCCATGGTACCATTCCCAGAGGTCAGCATTGCAGCACGACTGCAAGGCAGTGGAGCATCAGGCCCCGGCTGACTTCCTGTCACCGCACGTGCCAGCGTCCTCGCAGCACGGGACACCGCACTACTTTTGCCTGTGACTCGGACTTTGAGATAGTTTCCCCCACGCCAATTAGCCAGCAAAAAGATCACCCCCAAAATGTCAAATAGCAATGTCCTGAACCATCGGTGGACATCCTGAACCATCGCTGGATGGATCTTCCACTTGTCAAGGGATGGCTGAGAGTGTTTGCTATTGTGCTGTCAATCCTTACACTGCGCTTAGAATAATTTTTTTTATTATTCGTTCCTGGGTTTGTGGGCGTCGCCGGCAAGGCCAGCATTTATTGCCCATCCCTAATTGCCCCTTGAGAAGGTTGGTGGTGAGCCGCCGCCTTGAACCGCTGCAGTCTGTGTGGGTGACTTCTTTGTAGCGGTTTGGTACAACTGAGTGGCTTGCAGAGGGCAGTTAAGCTGTGGGTCTGGAGTCACATATCGGCCAGACCAGATGGGTTTTTACGACAATCCGGTAGTTTTATGGTCACCATTAGCAGTACTAGCTTTTTATTCCAGATTTATTTAATTAACTGAATTTAAATCCCACCCGCTGCTGTGGTGGGATTTGAACTCGCGTCTCCGGATCATTAGTTCAGGCCTCTGGATTACTAGTCCGGTAACATAACCACTATGCTACCGTACCCTACAATAATCTTCATGGCAGCAATGGAGATAAGAAGGATGAGAATGCTTTGCTTGAAGGGTAGGGCGGCTGGGGGAGCACTCCTGCTCCTCCTGGCCCACCAGCAGCGCTGGAAAATGACTTTAGCTGCTGGATCTGGCAGCTCCCGCCTCCCTTCAGCTGCCGGGTTTCCCGAGCCCTGTAGCTGGAGACGCTGCATCCTGAGCGATATTGTGACCACAGATGGGCACCTTGTGAAAACCTTAGGGGGCTGAGGAGAGGTCGCATTGTGCACATAACTTTGGCCCTTGAAACTGAACCCATGAATTCCTGAATGGCAGTGTTAGTATGTTTATTTCAGGTCATTCATAACTAGCTATCCGACAATGTGGAAAACTGCCCAGGTATGTCCTGTCCACAAAAAACTGGACAAATCCAATCCGGCCAATTACCGCCCCATCAGTCTACTCTCAATCATCAGAAAAGTGATGGAAGGTGTCGTCGACAGTGCTATCAAGCGACACTTACCAATAACCTGCTCACTGATGCCCAGTTTGGGTTCCGCCAGGACCACTCGGCTCCAGACCTCATTACAGCCTTGGTCCAAACATGGACAAAAGAGCTGAATTCCAGGGGTGAGGTGAGAGTGACTGCCCTTGACATCAAGACAGCATTTGACCGAGTGTGGCATGAAGGAACCCTAGTAAAACTGAAGTCAATGGGAATTGTGGGGGAAAACTCACCACTGGCTGGAGTCATACCTAGCACAAAGGAAGATGGTTGTGGTGATTGAAGGTCAATCATCACTGCAGGAGTTCCTCAGGGCAGTGTCCTAGGCCCAACCATCTTCAGCTGCTTCATCAATGACCTTCCCTCCAACATAAGATCAGAAATGGGGATGTTTGCTGATGACTGCACAGTGTTCAGCGCCATTTACAACTCCTCATATAATGAAGCAGTCCATGCCCGCATGCAACAAGACCTGGATGACGTTCAGGCTTGGGCTGATAAGTGGCAGGTAACATTCGCGCCACAGAAGTGCCAGGCAATGACTATCTCCAACAAGCGAGAGTCTAACCACCGCCCCTTGACATTCAATGGCATTACCATCGCCGAATCCACCACCATCAACATCCTGGGGGTCATCATTGACCAGAAACTTAACTGGACCAGCCACATAAATACTATGGCAACAAAAGCAGGTCAGAGGCTAGGTATTCTGCGGCAAGTGTTTCGCCTCCTGACTCCCCAAAGCCTTTCTACCATCTGCAAGGCACAAGTAAGGAGTGTGATGGAATACTCCTCACTTACCTGGTTGAGTGCAGCTCCAACAACACTCAAGAAGCTCGACACCATCCAGAACAAAGCAGCCCGCTTGATAGGCACCCCATCCACCACCTTAAACATTCACTCCCTCCACCACCGGCGCACCGTGGCTGCAGTGTGTAGCGTCTACAAGATGCACTGCAGCAACTCGCCAAGGCTTCTTCGGCAGCACCTCCCAAACTCGCAACCTCTTCCACCTAGAAGGACAAGTGTGAGAAGTCGCACAACACCAGGTTATAGTCCAACAGCTTTATTTGAAATCACAAGCTTTCGAAGCGCTGCTCCTTCGTCAGGTGAAGTGAAGAGATGCATATAGGCATAGCATATATAGTCAGAGAACACTGCCAGATGATTTCAGTTAATCTTTCTAACTGCCCTTTATCACACCTCGGCAGAGAGATAATCACGGCCATCAAAGGTGTGGATGGTGTCCAAACAGGTCAGTCAGGAAAACATTACATCAAAGACAATGAGGTGGGGTCACAAGGGGTCAATGTGGCAGATGCTGGGGTCTGTATGGAAAACAAAAACTTTTTTTGCTGGAAATCACAGCAGGTCCGGCCGCATCTGTGTTGAGAGAACAAGCCAACGACGACTCGAGTCTGGATGACTCCACATGGGGTTACATGTAGCGTGACATGAACCCAAGATCCCGGTTGAGGCCGACATTTTCTTCCTATGGACCCACGGCGAAGAATCACTGAAAAGACTACACGATAACATCAACAAGTTCCATCCCACCATCAAACTCACCATGGACTACTCCTCAGAATCGGTTTCATTCTTGGACACACGAATCTCCATCAAAGACGGACGCCTCAGCACTTCACTCTACCGCAAGCCCACGGACAACCTCACGATGCTCCACTTCTCCAGCTTCCACCCTAACCACGTTAAAGAAGCCATCCCCTATGGACAAGCCCTGCGAATACACAGGATCTGCTCAGACGAGGAGGAACGCGATGGACACCTACAGACGCTGAAAGACGCCCTCGTAAGAACGGGATATGACGCTCGACTCGTCGATCGACAGTTCCGACGGGCCACAGCGAAAAATCGCATAGACCTCCTCAGAAGACAAACACGGGACACAACCAACAGAGTACCCTACGTCGTCCAGTACTTCCCCGGAGTGGAGAAACTACGCCATGTTCTTCGTAGCCTTCAACATGTCATCGATGACGACGAACACCTCGCTAAGGCCATCCCCACGCCTCCACTACTCGCCCTCAAACAGACCATCGTTCGCAGCAAATTACCCAGCTTTCAGGAGAACAGCGACCACGACACCACACAACCCTGCCACGGCAACCTCTGCAAGACATGCTAGATCATCAACACAGACACCATCATCACACGTGAGGACACCACCCACCAGATACATGGTACATACTCGTGACTCGGCCAACGTTGTCTACCTCATACGTTGCAGGAAAGTATGCCCCGGAGCATGGTACATCGGCGAGACCATGCAGACACTGCGACAACGTATGAATGGACACCGCACAACAATCGCCAGGCAGGAGTGTTCCCTCCCAGTTGGGGAACACTTCAGCAGTCAAGGACATTCAGCCTCCGATCTTCGGGTAAGCGTTCTCCAAGGCAGCCTTCGAGACACACGACAACGCAAAATTGTCGAGCAGAAACTGATAGCCAAATTCCGCACCCATGAGGACGGCCTCAACCGGGATCTTGGGTTCATGTCACGCTACATGTAACCCCACCTGACGTAGAGTCATCCAGACTCGAGTCGTCGTTGGCTTGTTCTCTCTACACAGATGCGGCCGGACCGGCTGTGATTTCCAGCAAAAAAAGTTTTTATTTTTCATACAGACCCCAGCATCTGTCACATTTGACCCCTTGTGACCCCACCTCATTGTCTTTGATGTAATGTTTTCCTGACTGACCTGTTTGGACACCATCCACACCTTTGATTGCCGTGATTATCTCTCTGCCGAGGTGTGATAAAGGGCAGTTAGAAAGATTAACTCTAATCATCTGGCAGTGTTCTCTGACTATATATGCTGTGCCTATATGCATTTCTTCACTTCACCTGACGAAGGAGCAGCCGCTCCGAAAGCTTGTGATTTCAAATAAAGCTGTTGGACTATAACCTGGTGTTGTGCGACTTCTCACATTTGTCCACCCCAGTCCAAGACCGGCATCTCCACATCATAGAAGGACAAGGGCAGCAGACATATGGGAACACTACCACCTCCAAGTTCCCCTTCAAGTCACACACTATCCTGACTTAGAAGCATATCGGCCGATCCTTCATCGTCGCTGGGTCAAAATCCTGGAACTCCCTCCCTAACAGCACTGTGGGAGCACCTTCACCACACGGACTGCAGCGGTTCAAGGCGTCAGCTCACCACCACCTTCTCGGGGGCAATTAGGGTTGGGCAATAAATGCTGGCCTTGCCAGCGACGCCCACATCCCATGAACGAATAATTAAAAAAAAAAATAACCAGTACCCTGGGCAAACTGCATGATCTGTGGTAACATCTCGACTATCTTGCGTTTTCAGAATCTGTTTAGCACCCTAAGGTATAAAATAGGCCTGAATCCCCATCTTTGTTGGTGCTACAAAATGTCTGGAGCAGGAACCTGTTTGCTCCTGTTAAGGTGAACTCTCTGCTATTGTCCCTAATGTTAATTGCTTGTCTGTCTAAGTTGACAATGTTGCCACAATGGTTGGGTTCTGCAAGCAGTCCAGTCTGGTCATCTTGCAGGATCTTGGCAGTGTGCTTCTAAAATGAAGAAAGTGGCCTTCTCTGATAGTTTCTAGGACCCACGTGCCTGTAGAAGAAGGCTCTCGACCTGGATTCCTAATAGGCAGGGAATATGAGGCAAGTCCCTGAGGCAAGGCATGGTAATTGCTCTAAAGTGGCAGGACACTTTAGAGCATGACGCTTGGAAACCTAGGCTGTGCAGTGTGACTGGCTTCCATATGTGTTGGACACCTGGCTGACCCAAAAAAATGATTGCTTTCCCCGTCTCTGTTGTTGCTGGTTTCTATTGCTTAGCAACGCCGCAATTTTAAAATTCTCATCCTTGTTTTCAAACTCCTCCATGGCCTCGCCCCTCCCTATCTCTGTAATCTCCTCCAGCCCCGCAACCCTCCGAAATATCTGCACTCCCCTACTTCTGGCCTCTTGAGCATCCATGATTTTAATTGCTTCACCATTGGTGGCCGTGCCTTCAGCTGCCAAGGCCCTAAGCTCTGGAATTCCCTCCCTAAACCTCTCCGCCGCTCTACCTTTCTCTCCTCTTTTAAGACGCTCCTTAAAACCTACCTCTTTGACCAAGCTTTTTGGTCATCTGCCCAAATTTTTCCTTATGTGGCTCGGTGTCAAATTTGTTTTATAATCCTCCTGTGAAGCACCTTGGGGCGTTTTACTACATTAAAGCTGCTATATAAATAGTGTCAGCTGTGGCTCAGTTTCACCTCTCGCCTCTGAGTCAGAAGGTTATGGGTTCAAGTCCCGCTCCAAAGACTTTTGCACAAAATTCTAGGCCGACATTCCAGTGCAGTGCTGAGGGGAGTGCTGCACTGTCGAAGGTGCCGTCTTTCAGATGAGGCGTTAAACCGAGGCCCCGTCTGCCCCCCTCAGGTGGATGCAAAGGATCCCATGGCACTGTTTTGAAGAAGAGCAGGGGAGTTATCCCCGGTGTCCTGGGGCCAATATTTATCCCTCAACCAACATGACTAAAAACAGATGATCTGGTCATTATCACATTGCTGTTTGTGGGAGCTTGCTGTGCGCAGATTGGCTGCCGCATTTCCTACATTACAACAGTGACTACACTTCAAATGTACTTCATTGGCTGTAAAGCTCTTTGGGACGTCCGGTGGTCGTGAAAGGCGCTATAGAAATGCAAGTCTTTTTTTTGTTGTCAGTGTATAGACTGTTATCCATCTATCCTACGGCGACTGATTTTTTAACCTGTCGGTTTGTGTTACAGAAGTAAACGAGCAGATTTCGAGATTTGGTGTCTGTACCTGGAGCATTGTGGAGAAAAACGCTGTTGACAATGAACCTGCCTCCCTGCAGCCCCTGTCCTCGGGCACTGGCTCAAATAAGATGCGTGCAAAGAAAACTCCAGAGGTGGCAAGCCGGGTACCGCAGGAAGATGTTGGCACCAATATAGGAGAAACGGATGCGCTAAATATTCTTGCTGATCTTGCAATCAGCTCCGCTATCGCAGCGCTACCAAGGTCGAAGCAGAAACGCACCTTGGCGTTACATCAGGCACCTGGGAAGCGTGCTTCCAACAAAACTAGTTCCCCTGGGAGCAACAGGCAATTAAACCGTTGTCCCAAGTACAGTGATTCTTTGCCTAATACAGAATTGAGGGTACCATCTGTAGCAGAGAACAACCAAGGAGCAAGTGGAGAATTCTCTGAAAATCAGCCGTCCCATTCTGCTGCATCTCCGAGTTCACAATATTTTCCTTGTGTGGTGTCCGCTTTCTCTAACCGAGCAATGTTGCACATGCATAATTATCAGGCTCGAGCGCCTAAGGAACCGGTTCACAGACCTCCAGCTACCCCTCGCACCGCCCCCCTCTTTGGAGACCATTCATATTCCCGGCCACCCAGGGATAGAGAACCCGTGTGTTTAGCCGTTGCTAACCCTGTGCCGTCCGAGAAGGAGGACGTGGTGTTTCAGTCTACGTCGGTGCATGTGGAGAGTGAGAAAAGATGCTCGGCTGTGCTGGACTTGCAGAGCCGGACCCAAACTTCGCTGTCACAAGCTGAGGCTTGCTCCAAGGATGAGGAAAGAAGTTATGAGGAAGGAACGTTGGTTGGAAGAGTGCTGCCTTTCAGACGTGAGGACACCTGTTGGACAAATGTTACAAATTGTGCACCAGATCCACAGAAGAAAAATGGTGCGCTGAGAAAATATGGTCAGATGGTCGATTATACTTGGACTGATTTTGATGAAAAGTTCCAACAGTCTCGCTGCATACACGAGGAAAAGGACACTGTGCAGGTGACATTTGAATGGAAAGGGCCATATTTGTTCCAGTGGGACAGCAAGTATACCAACGATTCACTGGAGAAATCTGTGAATCGGGCTCTTCATGGGTAAGTTGCTTAAAGCTTTCAGAAATGAGGAAGTAATGCAACAGTGGGTTTTAACTGTCTTAGATTTTGACTTGCAGGAGTGCGTTATCCGTTTCTTCACTTTTTTTTCTTCACTTCACCTGACGAAGGAGCAGCCGCTCCGAAAGCTTGTGATTTCAAATAAAACTGTTGGACTATAACCTGGTGTTGTGCGACTTCTCACTTTTGTCCCCACCCCAGTCCAACACCGGCATCTCCGCATCATTATCCGTTTCTAATGGGGGGAAAAAATCTTCAAGCAACCTTTATTGTAATTCCTTCATACACTGTACAGGTGTATTTCACCGGTTTGGAGATTTCTGTTAAATGTTCTTGGTTACATTACCGATTTGTACATGAAGCAGCCTTTAACTTGTAGGTCAAGAATATTTGAAAGGGGGTGGATAAAGTGAAGATTAGGAGGGGTAATTTGATGCAATTGCTGTCCCAGAGCGCAGCCTCACCTGACGGGAGCGCGTATTGGGAATTCAGGCATACGTTGCCCATGACTTTCTGTCCATGAATGGACGGAAAATAATGTGGAACGTTCGCCCAGGAGAGGCTCTACACTGGGAGTGCAGCTTCATAAAATTACTCTACAACATCTGATTTTGGCAGTGTGAAGATTTATTTCTGATGAAAGAGGAAGTAAAAAGAAAAGTAGTTAGTACTAAGGGTTAGTGCAGGTAGGAGCGTCTAAAGAGAATCCAAAGTGGGGGAAAGGAGAGTTAACTGTCCAAGGAAGCAATTTCAGATAACCTCTTGAAACCTTAAAATTAGAGCTAGGCCGCTCACGGGTGATGTCAGGAAGCAATTCTTCACACAAAGGGTAGCGGAAATCTGGATCTCTGTTCCCCAAAATGCTGTTGAGGCTGGGGTTCAATTAAAAATTTCAAAACGGAGATTGATGGATTTTTGTTGGGCAAAGATATTAAGGATTATGGAACCAAGGCGGGTAGATGGAGTTAAGCTAAAGATCAGCCATGATCTAATTGAATGGCGGTACAGGCTTGAGGGGCTGAATGGCCTCGTCCTGTTCCTATATTAGGGACAGAATGCAAAAATAAGCTATTCAACCCCACCAGGTTTATCCACCATCAAGGGACGTGTCGAGCTTTGCGAATGCAACAACCAAGGTGGCAGTCGATTCATAAGTTGATGGACTTTACCGAGTGAGCATGGTAGCAGATGTTCTCTAAAGATGCTACGTATCTAATCTCCACAGCGTTGCCGGTGAGCTGGCAGGTAGACAGCAAACATCTCAAATAGACGAGGTGTTCTCTAACGTTACTATCGAACATATCATGTCATTATTTTGGTAGGGATAGTGTTGGTTTCTCCGGTTAGAAGGTGATATCGTAGGTAAATGCTGTTAGGTTTCCTTCCAAGATTATGAAACTTGAGAGGTCGGTTAATTGTGCTGTCTTCCTTCTCCCTTTTTTGTAGGCCATGGGATCCGACTATCCAAGAGACCATGAAGGAAGTGAAACTTATCCTTCACATGTGGATTGGACTTTTTTACACCAAGTCTAGTATGATGCTGCAGACCTCAATAAGGCAGGTAGAGGAACGCATTGAGACTCTAGATCCTGCTGCTGCAGGAGATCTACACCAAGAGCCAGTTGGAGTTGGAGAGCCTGCTTCTGTTGAAAGTGGTTCAGAGTCAGCCACTTCAGAAAAACAGCAAATGGCAGGAGTAATCATGTCATCTGTAATTAAGAGGATCGAGAAGAATTCAAATCTCGTCACTTCTTGTGACAGCAACACACCGTGTTGTGGAGAAACGCTCCCTGGGGCCAGTTCTCAACCAGAGGAAGAAGGTCCACTGGGCAGTGATGGTGACGTCTGTTGTGATAATACGAAGGATCCAGAAGCACAAAATTCTAGTGGTGGCCTTCTAGACACTGCAGACATCTCTGCTGAGGAGGTAAGTACTATGACTTTTGGCAAGGGATAACCTGAAGTTTTTTCTAAATATGACTTGGAAATTAGCACATTCAATCTTATTAGTGCTTTGTAATAAATGACGGTGTTTGATATAATCTGGCTTTAATTAAACACTAGTTTGGCCCCAGCTGGAGTATTGTGTCCAATTCTGGGCACCACACTTTAGGAAGGACGTGAAGGCTTTGGAGAGGGTACAGAAGAGATTTAATAGAATGGTTCCAGGGATGAGGGATTACAGTTACATGGATAGACTGGAGAAGCTGGGTTTGTTCTCCTTGGGGCAGAGAAGGCTAAGAGGTGTTTAACGTTATGAAGGATTTAGATAAAACATTTCCAATGATCGAAGGGCATGGATTTCAGGTGATTGGCAAAAGAACCAGAGGCGACATGAGGAAAAACTTTTTTACGCAACGAGTAGTTAGGATTTGGAAGGCACTGCCTGATAGGGCGGTGGATGCAGATTCAATAGTAGCCTTCAAAAGGGAATTGGATAAATACTTAAAGGGGAAAAATTTGCAGGGATATGGGGAAAGAGTGGGGGAGTGGGACTAACTGAATTGTTCTTCGATAGAACCGGCACAGATTCGATGGGCCGAATGGCCTCCTTCTGTGCTGTACTATTCTATGATGCTATGAGAATAGAGCAAAAACAAAACCCGAGATCGTGTGTTTGGGTTCTTGCACTAAATAGTTTATTGGGTTCCGTGTCACCAGCCCGTCCTTTTAACTGGAGCTAGTGTCCTCTAATCTAGAGTACATCCGTTTCTGCCCAATATCTAGGTTTTTTTAATTCATTCATGGGATGTAGGTGTCGCTGGCAAGGCTAGCATTTATTGCCCATCCCTAGTTGCCCTTGAGAAGGTGATGGTGAACCGCTGCAGTCCGTGTAGTTAAGGTACTCCTACAGTGCTGTTAGGGAGGGAGTTCCAAGATTTTGACCCAGCGACGATGAAGGATTGGCGACATACTTCCAAGTCAGGATGGTGTATGACTTGGAGGGGGATTTGGAGGTGGTGGTGTTCCCATGTGCCTGCTGCCCTTGGCCTTCTAGGTGGTAGAGGTCGCGGGTTTGGGAGGTGCTGCCGAAGAAGCCTTGGCGAGTTGCTGCAGTGCATCTTGTAGATGGTACACACTGCAGCCACGGTACACCGGTGGTGGAGGGAGTGAATGTTTAAGGTGGTGGATGGGGTGTAAGTCAAGCGGGCTGCTTTGTCTTGGATGGTGTCGAGCTTCTTCAGTGTTGTCTGGATGAGTGCAGCTCCAACAAGTGGAGAGTATTCCATCACACTCCTGACTTGTGCCTGGTAGATGGTGGAAAGGCTTTGGGGAGTCAGGAGGTGAGACACTCGCCGCAGAATACCCAGCCTCTGACCTGCTCTTGTTGCCACAGTATTTATGTTGCTGGTCCAATTAAGTTTCTGGTCAATGGTGGCCCCCAGGATGTTGACGGTGGGGGATTCGGCGATGGTAATGCCGTTGAATGTCAAGGGGCGGTGGTTAGACGCTCGCTTGTTGGAAATAGTCATTGCCTGGCACTTGTGTGGCGCGAATGTTACCTGCCACTTATCAACCCAAGCCTGAACGTCGTCCAGGTCTTGTTGCACATGGGCATGGACCGCTTCATTATCTGAGGAGTTGCGAATGGAACTAAAGACTGTGCAATCATCAGCGAACATCCCCACTTCTGACCTTGTGATGGAGGGAAGGTCATTGATGAAGCAGCTGAAGATGGTTGGGCCTGGGACACTGCCCTGAGGAACTCCTGCAGCGATGTCCTGGGGCTGTGATGATTTGACCTCCAACCACCACAACCATCTTCCTTTGTGCTCGGTATGACTCCAGTTTAACGATACCGAGACTCAGGAACTCTTGCTCTGCTACTGGAATGAATCTTGTGTCACCATGTGATTCTCCTCACTTCAAAAAACAGACTGAGCATTTTCTCTCATCTGTCCAAGACAACAAATGGTTTTATTTAAATAAAACGGGTAAACAGTATAATACACTTCACTGCCATTCTCAATATAACATAATATAATACACCACTCGCCTTCTCTCTAAAGGTAGACTTTAAACCGAAGTTTACTTGCTGTCGTTTCAATCTAGTCCCGCTTCATTGATGAGCCAGCACAATACTTAAAACACAGAGAACTCTTTGGCTGCAAAGCTCTCGCTGACTGTAGATTCTTTCCTAGACGGGCTGTTGATCCAGTGTAATTATTAAGGATGTAGCCATCCATTGCCTTTTGTTTCAGTATAAATTCTAAGGAGTTGCAATCATATTTCTGTGGATAAGCCAGTCTGAGAAACAGTCTACAGTCTGTGTCAGCTTTGCAGTGGGAAGATTTGGTTAGGGCTGACTCAGCACATTGTGGTCCCACATTAGCATCACAATAGATCGACGTCTCTAACCAACAACAACAAGTTGCATTTATATAGCACCTTTTAACGTAGCAAAACGTTTCGAGGCGCTTCACAGGAGAGTTATCAATCAAAATGTGACACCGGGCCACAGAAAGAGATATCAGGGCAGATGACCAAAAACTTGGTCCAAGTGGTAGGTTTTAAGGAGCATCTTAGAGGAGGAGATAGAGAGAGGCGGAGAGGTTTAGGGAGGGAATTCCAAAGCTTAGGGCCTCGGCAGCTGAGAGCACGGCTGCCAACGGTGGAGCGATTAAAATCGGGGA
Source organism: Squalus acanthias (assembly GCA_030390025.1). Taxonomy (NCBI): domain Eukaryota; kingdom Metazoa; phylum Chordata; class Chondrichthyes; order Squaliformes; family Squalidae; genus Squalus; species Squalus acanthias. The sequence continues at coordinate 126,355,128 of CM059434.1, forward strand.
TGCTCAAGATGCCAGAATTGGAGGAGCGCAGAGAACTCGGAGGCTTGTGGGGCTGGAGCAGATTACAGAGATAGGGAGGGGCGAGGCCATGGAGGGAATTGAAAACCAGGATGAGAATTTTTAAATCGAGGCATTGCCGGACCGGGAGCCAGCGTAGGTCAGCGAACACAGGGGTGATGGGTGAACGGGACTTGGTGCGAGTTGAGATATGGGCAGCAGAGTTTTAGATGCACAACTCTTCCCTGAATGATCATTGGGTCCTTTGGCTTTGCGTGCTAAGGTGCAGCTAATGTTCTCCACCGTGAATGTGGTAAGTCTCAAATTGGCCTTGCTTTTCAGCTAGCTATCCAAGATGGAGAATGCCACTGTATTGCTCGTGGGGGACTGTTCCTCTACAGAATTCCTGGCTTTTAGAAAAAATCTCTCTGAAGCAGGCCATATTTCAAATTAGTCAACGCCACACTAGAAACCCTTGGGTCATGCAACCCAATTGAAAGCAGATGTTATAATGCAGTTGTAATGATGATCCTCTAAGGATGTGATGATTATTTCTAGGCATTCACCCCATTTTTGGAGTAAACTACTGAATGTAAATTTGTTGAACGGAAGCGTCAGCTACTTATTGCTCTTCAGCAGCCAATTCTTTTAGTCCTTTTCCAAAGATGTTTTAAGACTTCTATGATTGTGCCTTTCCGCCCCTCTTCCATCTTGGTTTGCACTTGCGAGCCCTCTTAAAGAGAAAGCTAATCTCTCCCGCTCATTTTTCGACGAGAGAGGTTTTAAGGAGGTTGGAGAGGCTTGGGGTGCAGGCAGCTGAAGGCACAGCTGCCAGTGGTGGAGCGATGAAAATCGGGGATGCTCAAGAGGCCAGAATTGGAGGAGCACGGAGGGTTGTTGGGCTGGAGGAGGTTACAGACCCAGTTTTTCGTAGGTATTTGGTCTCCCAGAATACAGATTGAAACAAGACGATATAAACAGTTGTAGGCAATAGGACAACTACTGGTGGTTATTAATTGGGCCGGAACTTTTGAGATGATGGATAATGTGGGTGGCAACAGCAACTTCCATAACTTTAAAAGGTACTGATGCAAGGGCAATAAGGGTGGTAGTTAGAAGGGTAAAAGGGTTAACTTTCCTTAGGATTAAGGTAAAGTAAAGTAGATTGCTAAAGTGAAGGAAAGATGGATTAGGAGTATCTAATTGTAGGTAATTTTAACTCCAAATTGAAGCTGACCGGCTTAATGACTGTAGTTACGATGCAAGGAATTAAAATGTGCAATAATGTGTGTGATATCAGGCGGTTGTAAACTGTTTTGAATTATACTTTGTTTTAGGAACAATACTATGAACAGGAATCCACAAATGACGCTGCTAGATTAGAAAATGAGAGCCAGGAGCACGATCAGAGATTAACTCCATTATCAGGTTTGGGATTGATACTGTTCTGGCTGTTGCTGCACAGTTGTGTTTACACAGCGTTGTGATGTTAGCATTAGGTCTACTAGATTTTTTTTTTAAAAGAGAGTATTAGTGTAATATACAATTCACTTAATATGTTGTAGGTATTGAAGTTCATGTGAAAGAAGATAATCCAAATTGTTTGCTGGGTATTAATAGTTTTCATCAGAGCCACTTTAATAAACCGCTGTTGCATGCATATTGTAACTTGTCCGTTTGATTCAGGAGATCCTCGGAGAATGAGGGGGTTTTCCTAAACCGCAGAACCACAAGGACAGAGTACAGTGATTTATTTGGAGTTTTGTGTTATCACATTTTCAAAGATGCTGTTGACCAAACGGCAGCAGTGCTTACTGTGTTGGAATGTTGTCTTTGTGACGTTACTAGATTTTTAAATTGAGGCGCTACAAGATCTTGGCGTTTTAATGTCCCACAGCACATTGTTGCATATCATCCTCCCATGACGCCCCACATTTTGTGCGGATTGAGCCGTGGGGAAAGGAGGGGAAATCGAGAATGCTGGTCACCCGAGACCAGGGGTCTCTTCGCCGGGAGCAAGCGGAAGGAGCGCACGTCAACCCAAGCACCCCACCCACCCGCCCCTTCAACCACCGTCTGCCCCACCTGTGACAGAGACTGTAGGTCCCGCATTGGACTCGTCCGTCACCTGAGAACTCCTATTTTTAGCGTGGAAGCAAGTCATCCTCGGTTCCGAGGGACTGCCTAAGAAGAAGACGACGACCACGGGTGCCCAGACTTTGTTTTTGTGGGCCAACACAGGCTTCTACCACCGAGCCTTTGGAGCCACGTAGAAAGTTGTACTTCCCATGAATTTCCATGCATCTCAAATTGCTGATGCTCCCCAGATGTTTTTGATTTCGGTCTTATCCACTATTGAGGCGTTAAGAATCACTCTTTCCATATTATGATAAACGAGAACAATCAAGACTGTGTAGCAGGCCCATTCCTTTCTGTCCGACTTTTCTCAGTGGTCGAACTCCCGTCAGAAGAACCCCCTCCCCCTTCCTCCCACCCCCCACCCCACCCCCCCATCCTGAAGACAAACCAGCAAGTAGTGAACATAATTAACAATAAAATGGAGTTTGCCGGGGTTCATAGGGAGATACTGCCAGGGCTCGGGAAGCTACTTGTGGCCCACAGGCTGCAGATTGGACACCTTTGCCCTCAACCTACCTTGGAGAGCTCCAAGTGTAAGTTGCAGTTGGCCTGCCTGCCTTCTCGCTTAGAGAATCGTATGCTTTTTTTGAAATTACCAATATCCTTTTTTTTTTTAAGGAGGAACAGTAGTCTGCTGATAGTTAAATATTGGCGTTTCTGGCTCACTTTTTTTTGGGGTTGGAAATCTTACTTGTCGATTACTTGACTCTTCATTTTTTTTTGCTATTTTGGCTGGGAGACAATTTTTTGTGAGTGTGGGTTAGAGAATCGGGGCTACAGTGTTCCAGCCCTATCTCTGACCAACACTTTTGAGTCCAGTGAGGCATCACCTTTGCCTTGAAAAATGGCTCTTCTGGTTATGTCTCTTCACAACCTGAACTACCATTTTAATTTTGAAGTTAATTTTATGAAGTAATTCTTTAGATGGGGTTGCTTTTGATTGTTGGGAAATGATATGTTAACAGTACTTGCAACGTACATTCAACAGATGGAAGAAGCGTGACTAACATAATACTGTACAACGCCGTCCAGGATACAGCTACTGGAAGTTTGTCAGAGACAGAGTTTCTGGATACGAGTCAAACAGACGACAGAGAGACCAGTTCTGTTATAAAAGAAACTGAAATTATTCAGCAACATGCACAGGATGAGTCTGAAGGTAACCCTTATAACTGAACAAATACTTGGTTGTTAAGAAAAATAAGTCGCGATAAACAGTGTTTATCACCAGGACTACATGCAGTGAACTGTTGGTGTGTCCACCGTTCTTTCCGATGATTTGTAAATGTCGTTCTTGAATGTGAGTTGAACTTGTTTTGTAAAATGTGGAAAACGTGAAAGTTTATTCAAGCGAAAGTCTACATGTTGTAGGTGAATGTATGCAATACCGATTCTCCTTTTTATTTATGAGGGTGAATTCACTGAGCCCATGCTTCCCCCAGCAGGGAGGTGCGCTTGAAGGGAGTGTGGGTCAGAGAATTGGTGCTACAGACCGTTGAATTTTCACTGTAGTCTTCACACGTGGCGAGCTAGTTTTCACAGCGATTGGAAAACTACACGGGACTCACTTCTTACCTGTCCGATTGGCGCCAAACCACGCCCAGCAATGGCTTCTCTTCCTGACCCCCACGCGGTTACCCCTAGACTCCCCCCTTTGGCCCACCCTCCTCCTTCCTCATCCAAACGCTGCCGAAGCCATCCAGTCAAAAGTTCCTTCAGGGTAAAAAATTTGAACGGCGTTCTTTCAGCAGTTGGAAGTGCAAATTGTAGTGCAGTGCTGCAATGCAATTATGTACAATTAAACAAATGGAGTTTTATCATTCCAATCCCAGACACAAAATGGGTTCAGATTCGGCGGGTGCTTGCCAGGCCATTTCTAATAGATGAGGCACGATTTTAGTATTAATGAACAGTCACAGCGCAGTTAGCAATTGAAACAAAGAGCTACATAAAGGAGAACAACTACGATGCCCCTAGTGAACAAAGTTGATTTTGTTTTTACTCTGTATCCGCAACAGCAAAGCATAAATAATATTTCAAAGTGATTAATTGAATCTGTATCTTTTCCTGTTAAGTAACGGAGAGCCAGAGTTCCTCAACGCAGCCTTCAACATGTCCAATTTCTGTTGAGGAGGAGCCAAGCAGTGCGGATAATGTAGATGATCCTGTGATTGAAAATGGTCAGCTGGGAATCATTCGACAGTCTTCGGTTATTAGAGAGGTACTTGGTATTCAGTTGCAAGCACAGAAGCCGTCTCTGAGTAAAGAAAACATGAACTCAAGGAATGCTGATGCTTCAGGGAGTTGGCAAAAGCTGAATGAATTGAGTGAAAGCAGACTTCAGACCAAATGGTTAGATAATCTCACTGCTTCAGAGGACATTGAAAATGCAACGTGCACAGAAGACTTGGGAACCGTCAAAGACAGGCTTGCAACTGAAAGAAATGTGTCACAGGATAAATCAGATGGGGTTGACCATACTGATGCTGTATCACAAAGCTTTCCTTTTACAAAAGATGTACTAAGTATTAACACTGTAAACACTTCCGAAACTTCAAATGTCATCACACATAACTACAGCAGGAGTTTGGGTCCTGACAGTCCATTGGACAATACAGATGGGCCCTTGGAGGAAGGGAGCACTTGTTCCCTTGTTGAAACCTGTACCGATATACAGCTGATCAGAGATGATACAGAAACGCAGAGGAAGAGCCCAAGAGTCGGAAAGTTGCTGGGAGAGGTGGAGATTACCAGTGATCCCGATCCTGAATTTCCAGACGACTTGGAATGCACGTCCCCAGGTGACGAATGTACAAGCCAGGTAAAACCTCAAGCTCTCTCTAGTCACAACAGTGTGGAAAGCCCGAGTGCTCAGCCAAGGGAGAAGGAATTTGAAACGGTGAACCAGTGCAATGACTTTGACACGAATTCTGAAAGATCTGATTGTGGCCATTATGTTTCCAAGGGTCCTGTTTTTACCCTGGAAGACTTTTCAGAAGGTTTGGATGCTGAAATTCAGCCGGGTGCTGGAGATTTTTCTGAAAACAAAACACTGCCCAGGAGTAGTCATCATGCAAGGAGTCGGAAGAGGAAAAGAAAAAGAAAAGGGCACAGAGAGAAAGTCCAGTGCTTTTCTGATATAGATTCAGAACTTGGAAATTCCACAGAGAGATGGAGCACCAACGGTGGGCATCTGCAGACGAGAAATGTTGACCTGAACTATTTACCACACGTCTTTGAAGAAAATAACATGGCAGCGGAGACGGGCGACAGCGATGACACTGTGCCTCCGGTTATTCAAATTCCAGATCCTTTTGGCAGGCAGAAAGTCTACCAAAACTTCACCGTCACCGCAGAGGCACAACACAAACCCGGTAGGCCATTTCCATGTGAAAGAATCACAAGGACATTTTGTAACTGCAAAAAGAAAAGCTTCGTTGCGAGCGCGCCACAACCTTTGGGACAGTGGGACACAAGATGTTGGAGCAAGATCAGTCCGATTCAGAAAATTCTCGACTTGGAGTATCTCCATTTTTCTCGGGATCTTAACAGTTTGGTAAATAGAGCACTTGCCGCACCGTATACAACCGTCTTCTCGTCTTCAAGGGATGGAAGCAAAACGGCTTTGAGGAGGAGGAGGAACATCCAAACAGTTTCCAGTGGGAGACTCAGTGGGAGGAGAAACCCCTTGACTGTGACGATATCGTGCCGAGAGGTTGACCAAAGTAGTGGAAGGCGCTTGCGCAATAAAACACGAATACCGCATTGGACTAATCGAGAAGACGAGATCTGGCACTGGCAACAAAAAGGCATTGCAGCTTACAAACCTAAAAGTTGCGCGAGCTACGCGAATAATCGCAAAAGGCCGTGGAGTCAGTCTCGTGCAGTGAGTCGCAATTCCATTGAGCCCGCAGATAGAATGCCAAGCAAACAGCGCCCTGCTGGGGAGAAAGGGTCTGTGTTTGCTCAGGAGCTGTCAAAGGTGAAGCGTAAGGGATGCAAAGAGCTTCAAGGTGAGCGCAAGGGATGCAAAGAGCTTCAAGGTGAGCGCAAGGGATGCAAAGAGCTTCAAGGTGACGGGAGGAAAAGAGTCGATCCATTTCTGCGCCTAATAACTGAGCTATGCAGCGATTTGCACCAGAATTTGAACGAAGTTGTAAAGGAATCCTGGAAAGGCACGTACAAGTTTTATGTCAGTGAGACAAGTTCTGACCCATTCTTTAAGGAAATTAAGGTAATTATACTTTTCGTTATTTTATATCTAATAGTATATTAAAAAAAAAACTCATCTTGCATCTGCGCCGACTTCTCTCCAACTTTATCCATTATAAACCCCCATGCTCACATCTAAAGAAAGAAAGACTTGCATTTCTATAGCACCAGTCACGACCACCGGACGTCTCAAAGCGCTTTACAGCCAATGAAGTACTTTTTTGAAGTGGAGTCACTGTTGTAAGGTGGGGAAACGCGGCAGCCAATTTGCACACAGCAAGCTCCCACAAACAGCAATGTGATACTGACCCAGATGATCTGTTTTTGTTATGTTGGTTGAGGGATAAATATTGGCCCAGGACGCCAGGGAGAACTCCCCCGCTCTTCTTCGAAATAGTGCCCGTGGGATCTTTTATGACCAACTGAGAGAGCAGACGGGGACCTCGGTTTTAACGTCTCATCCGAAAGACGGCACCTCCGACAGTGCAGCACTCCCTCAGTACTGCACTGGAGTGCATTTACATTGGAGTGCACTGCATTTACAATGAAAGCTGTCTGCAAACTTGCCGCCTTGTAATTATATCCTCCAGCCACTGGAGGTGCTGCAGCGAGTGGGAGAGCACAATTCCAGCGCAACAAGTCTCCATTATAAATGTGGGCGTAGGAATCTATAATGGAAATATATCAATAATACATGACTTTAAAGTGAGATCTGAATTGCGTCCAGTTAACCGTCGCCCTTTAAACCTTGCTCCCTCTAAGGATGCTCTTGGACTCCCCGCTTGCAGCACCACAGGCGATTGACTTCGATGTATTTTTAAAAAAATCTTACGTCCCGCGTGCACCTCCCGTCAACATGGGGGGGGGAATAAAAAAAACTTGCATTTAAAGAGGGAATTTGCATTCCTGTAACGTGCCTTTCACCAACCTCCGGATGTTCCACAAAGCACTTCTGAGCCAGTGATTTACTTTTGAAGTGTAGCCTCTGTTGTTCTGTAAACAATCATGAAAGCCAATTTACGCACAGCAAGGTCCCACAAATAGTCAGGGCGGGGGGGGTGGGTGGGTGGGGTGGTGGGGGGAGTTGGTTGAGGAATGCCAGGACACGAGTGGAAATCCCCGCTCTCCTTCGGAAAAGTGCCACGGGATCATTTACAGGCCTCAGTTTAGTGTCTTAATTTCTCCAATAATATGGCACGCCCTCTTTACAGCACTGAGGCGTTAGCCTAGATTATGTGCTGAAGTCCTGGAGGAGGCCTGAACCCATGGCCTTCTGACTCCCGATGTGAGAGTGCCACCAACAGAGCCGGGCTGATCCGTATTATGTACAGTAATTGCAACCTCCAACCAGTACCACCACCACTGGTTGGAGGATGTCATTACATCCCACCTCACCTTGGTTTCTCCCAGCTCCTCGGCCTGTACTGCAGAAGGACGCCCACGTTCCAACCAACTCTACTTTAGTGCTTCCCAAATTGGGTGGGTTTTCTATATATAGAGAGAAAGGCAGGTTTTTAAACTATAAATCAAAGTATTGTGTACAAATAAGGAAAGAATTTATGCCGAATCGACCCGGCAAAGGCCTGCCGCTTACATTCTGGGGGCTGGTGCCCAAGTTGGGAGAGCTGCCCCACAGGCGAGTCCAGCAACGAGGGGTCATCGACCTGAAATGTTATAGCATCTATTAATCCTATTAATTCAAAGTTTTCTGTTGCTTGGGGGGGGGGAAGAAAGTGGAATTATCCATCAGTTCAAAATAAGCAATTTAAATAACACGAGGTGCGTTTTGAACAACTTCCAATTCAAATGAAAAGATAATTCCAATTAAGCATCTTTGAATTAAGAGGATCCTTTGGTCTGTAGACCGTATCGTAATAGTCAACTGCCATAAATACTGGAATACACAAAGCAGTAAGATTCTGTTAAGTTGGGTACAGTCCGTGGCCAAGATAATTGTACAGTATCTGTTAAAGAATAGGCTTGATGTGCTGAACGGCCTTTTCTCATTCATATTTTCTGCAGCCGCTGCAAAGTATTGGACAGCATTGAGTTTTGCTGTCGTTCTCCCTCTTGGTTCTGCCAAACAGCATTAGAAGAATGTTTTGTTGTCGTTTCCACAGGTTAAATATCGAGATAGGCGAGGTCCTAAACCGCACCTTTCCTCGGTTACCTCTTGCCTTTCAGCAAACACCCATAAAGCTCCACTCCGATGCCCCCAAATCATGTTTGTCTATTTAATCACCCCCACTAATGTTTCAGGAAGTTCTGAAGAAAGAAGGCCACGTGGAAATCGGAGCATTGGATCTGTCTATGATACAGCCGCATCATTCCGGGAAAGTGCTCGTTATTATTAGAAATGAGGACATATCCGCGCACTTGCATCAGGTGAGTGTCCCAGCACCTCCCAAAGCACCTAAAACGTGCACAGCAAAGACTTAAGTTTCTTTTCATGTAGGATGCACATTTGGGACTGGTTGCTTCTGGAATATGCAACTGCCAAGTGGCATCGGGTGTAAAACCTACGAGGACCCTGGCATCAGTTTCTTGTATTGATTTCAACATTGGACCTGGCATGTTATCGTACAGCGCGGGAGGAGGCCATTCGGCCCACTGTGCCTGTGCCGGCTCTTTTGAAAGAGCGATCCAATTAGTCCCACTTCCCCCGCCCTTTCCCCCATAGCCCTGCAATGTTTCGCCCTTCCAGTATTTATCCAAATCCCTTTTGAAAGTCACCGTTGAATCTGCTTCCACCACCCTTTCTGGCAACGCATTCCAGATCACAACAACTCGCTGCGTATAAAAAATATAATTAGCCTCATCTCCCCATTGCTTCTTTTGCCAATTATCTCTAACTCCCTGTTCAGCTCACAACGGTCAATCATTCCTCTCTTAAACCCCACCCCTAGGTCAGAGGTACTTTCCCCACCACCTCAAGTGAAAGGGAAGAAAGGTTTTGGGGAGACATAAGGAAAGAATAAACAAATATAATACTTGTATCTGAAGTAAATCTTGCAAATCCATGGTGGGAAGTAAAGCAAAGCAAAATTATAATGTAAGTCACTGAAGAGGAGAGGGAAGAAACAAGACTTTTGCATTAAGTTTTTCTAAAGCGGTAGATAAATAACGTTACTGTTATCTTTCAGTATCAGTAAGGTTTATACATTTTTATTACCTTGTGTAAGTCGGGTGATGTATTGCTTCACTAAACTTGCTGTATTACAACGATGGGTGAACCTCTGTCATGCTTAGGCTGCAGCAGGACCAGAGTAACATCTGAGACCACACTCCCGACTCCCAGACTGCCTGTGAGCAATGCTACGAGGCGGGGGGGTGGGGGGATTAACTGGTATCGGATAATTGGTGGAATTTTAACATTAAAAAAACCAAGTGGGATGGCGTTGTGTGGGAAGTTAAAGTGTTAAAAATCTGAATCCCGACCAGAACCCGCCTCCAACCCTCCTTTAAATATTATAATGAGGCTGGAATCCTCTGCATTAACCTCCATTTTGTATTTAACTTCAGCTGGTCGGGTTTTGCAGGCCTCGTGAAACCAGCCAGCTACTGCAAGGCGAGGACTGCTGGATCCAGGAGATAAGTGCCTTTACACTTCCCTCCTGGTTCCAGCGTCCCTGTCTAACCCACCCCCCGTGATTGGAGACACCCACAAGGCCTCCCCTCTCTTCTCTTTCCCCCCCACCCCACATGCACCTCCAGCCTTCCATCTGCTCCTCCGGCCGCTGATCGTTCCCTGACTCTCCTCCGTCTCCTGATCCTCATCCGACCCCCCCCCCCCCCCCCCCCCCCCACAAAACCTGTGCTGGTCCTGGCCACCGAACGTCACTGCCGCCCCCCCCCCTCCCCGGGCCCCCACACAATCCCTCCCTCCCTGCTCTCTGCGGCCTAGTGCCACAGGCCTATCCGCACGGAGCCAGCTAGCCAGCCTCTCAATCTGGCTGGCTGCGGATGGGAAACAAAGGTTTCCCATGCAAATCGGACCCTGCCATTAGATTCGGCAGGGCCTGCGGGAAACCCGTTCTCCCAGGTTTCCCGGCTGCTTCGGAGCCCCTCCCCAAACCCACTCCCTTCTCCCCACCCCCTTCCCCATTAAAATTCAGCCCAATGGCCTTAGCAAGCATCTACTTTGACTTATTCACCAATGGGGTATGAGGTTGAAATGGAACAAAGCTGATGCCGGGCAGTCTGACTGTGTGGGTCCTGTGATCATCAGGAATGTCTCTTCACCTGAAAAGAACAGTTGAAAAGACAGGAATGTAGCTTCCTCTGATAAGTGTGCCTGTTGCAGGAGTCAGACTTGTAGCACATGGAAGGCTCTGTGGGCCAATTTTAGCCTAAACTCTCTGGGTGGGAAACCCAAGGAAACGGCGGTTTTCCACCCCGCCCAATATTGCTCTCCACTGATTTCAATGGGGTGTAAAACCCGACCCCGTCAGTGTCCCGATGGGCGGCTTGGGTTAAAAAATTATCTCCTGTAAGCCTATCATTCAAAAATAACTACAATGTATTGAAACAACTTTCCTGCTTTTGCCTTTTAATTTTCGCCTGTTACGCACATGTTGAAATAATTATAATTTTTGTGACCGTTTCCCAGATTCCTCATTTAGCGGCGCTGAAAGAGATGCAGTGTGTTCAGTTTGTTGGTGTGGATAGTCCAGGGGACATAAAGGACCAGACATTCCAAGAGTTGTTTAGCTCAGGAGGCTTTGTTGTCTCTGATGGGACTGTGCTGGACACTGTGACTCCAGGTAGGCGCAATAGTTGTCCTCTGTATTTCAACATGAAGTTAAGGATATATTTCTCAATAAGTGGTTATAATCTTTATTATTGGGCTGATGTAAAAGTCCCAGAATATGGAAGAAGCTTAAATTTAGCTTCAGTTATAATTTTTTTTTAATAAAGAAATGCGAAGGGTATGTTCGGTGTTGGAGCTGGAAGGCTTGAGATCCCAAGCTGTTGGGTATAGCTGCTGGCGTAAAATGGGATTATCGTGTCATTGATAATGTGTGGCACTTTACAAATAGGAAATCTGTTTCCATTCAGAACACATTGTGCAGCACTGCCAAATGGCTTTCACAAAAAAAACGAATGATATTTCAATACCTTGAGTGGATGCAGAGAATTTGAATCCAGTCTACAATTTAGTTTAGCCACGTGGCTGTCTTTTGGAAATTCTGAAAGGAAATTTAATGACTAATACATTTAAAAAGGTGTGGAAACCGGCAAACTCGTACACCTCACGGTGCCTTTGATAAAATGCCAATAGGAAGGAATAAAGCCCAGTCTTGGGAGTCTCCATGAGAGCAGGCTGTTCCTATGGAAGTGTAATGGATGGTCAGAGCATTGAGTACTCCCAACCCATGCAGGTAGTGGTCTATCCGATTGGATGGTTAATATTCTGTGTGACTGTCAAATTAAATCGTTTCCTTTCGAGGGGGGGAAGCAGGTCGACAGGTAGAGCTGTCCCTAATTGCTCTGCCCTTGATATCTGCTCTAATCCATTATGCACTTTTCTTTTGCAGTTTCCCCCCCCATTGAAATCAAAATGAACAAATGGATTCGTGCTGAATTTCTGGTTACTACATCAGGCAAATCCCTTTATTACAGTAGATTTTGAAATTTAAAGAATTGTAAAGCTCTAATCTGCTTGGGTTTTTAATACGGGAAAGGATAGCGAAGATGGCAGTAAAGAGGCTGTTTCACAATTGGGACACCTATTAAAATCAAATGATTGTAAACCGTTAAGGCCTTGAAATTACACTGTGGAATACCAAACTTGCAGGGCTAGGGGGATAGAGCGGGGGAATGGGACTGACTCGATTGCTCTGCAGAGAGCCGGTAGGGACTCTGGGCCGAATGGCCTCCTTCTGTGCCGTTCTAACTCTAGTGAAGGAACGCTTAGCACTCTTTTGTCTGAAGTTCCTCTCTCTCTTGCTCTAGTGCAAGCAATTAACCCCATCGGTTTTGTTAGGTTTAACTATCAAGGGATATGGAGCTAAGGCAGGTAAATGGAGATGATCCCGATCAGCCACAATCTAATCGAATGGTGGAGGAAGGCTCGAGGGGGCTGAATGGCTGACCCATGTTCCTATGTTCGTAACTGCTTCCAGTAATGTATTGTCAGCATTTGCACCATAATTGTCTAAGTGAATGCATTTAGCAACTCCACAGCCTTTCCAATTTGAGGATTTTACATTTTTAACGAGCATTTTTCTCTTTTTTTTTTCTTTGCACAATCAGAACATTTGCAACAGATTTCCGACGTCTTGGAGCAGCTGAGCTCCGAGCATAAATGGAAGTGGATGATTCATTTCAAAGAACTCAAGAAACTGAAGGAGATGGCGAGGTTGGTTTGCGATGAATGTTGTGTCAACTGCTGAGCTTGCTGGCCGTGGCATTGCGGGGCTGAGGCCTGAGGCCTGGCCGCTGGGTCAGGGGGCTCGGGTTCTGGCCACTGCGGAGAGTGTGGCGCCCGGTTGCTATGGGGTCGGCGGCAGCAGGTTCAAGACGCAAACCATTGATCTTATCCGCTCCGATGTGGGTGGTGCTGTGGATAGCGGAAAATCTTTTTCCTGTGTGGTTTTTTTTTTTATCATCGTGACTTTTTTATAGCGCAAGTCAAAACTGTCATTTAAATAAAATCATTTTAACCCCATGTTCTTGAGAGCACACTAGGGTCATAAATAGAGAGGGTGTGTTATGCCTGGCAGTGAGAACTAGCTACGTTATGGTCGGGCTCGCGGGTGAATTTATTGGACCCGGAATTTGCGGTCAGCGGCGAAGCAAAGGCGTTCGCCGCCGGCCCCGAAGTAAACCTCGCCACAAAGATCTCGCCATCTCTGTGGCGAGAATTTTGGGTTTTGCAACGCGTAATTGAAATCAGCGGACGTTAATGGGGATTCCCAGCGAAGAGCTGCTGTGACGTCAACAGGCTGTGTAAGCAGCCAATCAAAACGCAGAATTCTCACGGACGGCCAACCAGGAAGTGGGTAAGCTCTTAAAATTCTAACTTTTTAAAAATGTTAGAGAGAGCAAAACAGAGACTGGGGCTCTCACATTCGGGGGCGGGGGGGGGGGGAGAAGCAAACCTGAAATAAAGATGGACAAAATTAAGTTTCTTAATTTTAATTTTAATTAAAATGGATAAATTTGACTGCACAAAATTAAAATGAGTTTTTCAGGGCCATAACCTTTGTTTAGCAGCCAGTAGGCTGTTAAAACCCCAGTTACACCTAATCCCTTTGGGTCTAACTTTTAATGGGGTGTTTAACAGCTTACTTACTGTGGAAGAGCCGAAGTTTTTGTCAGTTTCCCTGATTTGAGGGATTTCACTGATTGCTGGTTCTGTTGGTGGTGGGGGGCGCACATCACAGCCTGTGGAGGAGCAGTGAATGACTGACCGCAACTTCAGGATTTCCGCATTAGACTGCACGTGCGCTACATCCTGAAGTTGCGGTCAGTTTCAAAGACAAAATGACAGCGAATGCTGTCATCGGGACCGCAAATTCCGGGCCTACGTATCTTACCCCAAGCTGTGCCCTGTTCTCAACGTGATATGTAATACATACCCTTAAATAGCTGTAAACAATTAAAATTTCTTGAGTGCCAACCGTGGCTCAGTTGGTAGCACTCCCGCCTCGGAGTCAGAAGGTTGTGGGTTCAAGTCCCACTCCAGAGACTTCTGTGCAGTACTGAAGGACTGCTGCTTTGACGGAGGTGCCATCTTTCAGATGAGACGCCTCCCTGTTTCAGGTGGACATGCAAGATCCCATGACACTATTTTGAAGAGGAGCAGGAGGGGTTCTCCTGGGGCCCTGGCCAATATTAATCAAAACCGCGAGGGTTATCTGGCCATTTATTTTGTTGCTGTTTGTGGGACTTTGCTGTGTGCTAATTGGTTGCCGCATTTGCCTACAAAACAAATCGTGACTACGTTTTTTTTTAGAAGAAGCAGTTCATTGCATTTATAGAGCGCCTTTCATGACCTCCGGACATTCCAAAGCGCTTTACAGCCAGTAAAGCACTTTTGAAGCGTAGTCACTGTTGTAATGTAGGAAACGCGGCAGCCAAATTGCGCACAGCAAGGTCCCACAAACAGCAATGTGATAATGACCAGAACAACTGTTTTTTTAGTGGTGTTGATTGAAGGATAAATATTGGCCAGGACACCGGGGATAACTTTCCTGCTCTTCTTCGAAATAGTGCCATGGGATCTTTCACCGTCCACCTGAGAGAGCGGACGGGGCCTCGGTTTAACGTCTCATCCAAAAGACGGCACCTCCGACAGTGCAGCACTCCCTCAGTACTGCACTGGAGTGTCAGCCTAGATTTTTGCACTCGAGTCTCTGGAGTGGGGCTTGAACCCACAACCTTCTGACTCAGAGGAGAGAGTGCCACCAACTGAGCCACAGCTGACACTAAAGTGAAGTGCTTTGGGATTCCTGAGGAAATGAAATGTTACTATATAACTGCACGTTCTTTTATGGCACAATTGGTTTGATTACATTTGAATAACATTTGAATTGTTCAATTTTTTTTATTGACTTCAGACTTCATCTAACCCTACCAGCATATTCTTCCAGATATCCTTCTATCCGTCAGCATATGAGTCAATTCTGCTTCCGCTCCTTTGGTTTCGCTTGGGTGTGTAACATAATATAATTTATTGATACAGGGAGGACAATACGACTAAGAGAAAGATTTCTCTACTGACTCGAAAGATTACAGCAAATATTGTGGAAGTTCTTCCTTTCCACGAGTGTGATTCTCGGTCCCAGGTGAAGCCTGACTATCTCAGTTGTCTTGTGAAGCTACAGGTTCAGAAAATAAGTTCCAGGTTTGCAGTATTTCTCACAGGTGAGATGTGACAATATCTAAAGAGATGATGTGATGTGATGATTTTTTGAAGAATGAGAACCTATTGTTTGGAGGGAAAATGTGGAAAGTTGGTGGCCGTAAATTTTAAAGACAGCCTGTACAGTGACATTTAAGTTTTAATTAGTGTTGAAGGCACAGACAACTTTTGAGATTATATTAAGTCTGTGTTCTCAACTTTCTCAAGCAAGCAGCCAAGCAGGGTGGTTATAAGAAGCAATGGGTTTTTGGAAAAATTACTGGTAAAAGCTGATTTTATTTTTAAGAGGGTATAATATGATAATGCAGTGTAAGCCAGTGGTTTATATAATTTAGACTTGGAGTTTCCTCAGAAGGAAAATTGAGGCTGGATCCAATCTTTTAGTAACACTAAAATCTTGAGCTCCATGAGGTAATAAAAATGGATGGAGTGTCTGCAGTTGAAAGTAGTAGGGATAAGTTAATGAGTGTGATGGATAAGTTAATGAGTGTGATGGATAAGTTAATGAGCGTGATGCAACAAAACCACTAGGTAGCCACGGAACCAAAACATGTTGGGCCTGAATTTCCGATCGGAGGCTTCCTGCTTTTGCCAGGCGTAAGATTTTTAAAGGCTTTCAGCGGGCGGAAGTTGTGCATTAATCGCAACTCTCTGCCCGCGGAGGCCCTTCTCCCGGGCATGCGTGCGATCTGTCAAGAGGATCGCAAGTGCCGGGTTTTAGCGCATGCGCTTTGCGTGCCTGAAACCCGGCATGCATGCGGCCCCTACGGGTGCGTACACACCTCGTACGCACCCATAGGGGTCGCAAAATCCGGCCCGTTGGCTTAAATCTTTGATGATCATAGAATCTACAGCACAGAAACAGGCCATTCAGCCCAACTGGTTTGTGCTCCACGTGAGCTTCCTCCCACCCTACTTCATCTAACCCTACCAGCATATTCTTCCAGATATCCTTCTATCCGTCAGAATCTGAGTCAATTCTGCTTCCGCTCCTTTGGTTTAAAAAGCAAGACCAAATGGAAAGTGAAGGTTTTTGCAGAAAAAGAGGGCTGGGTTTTATTCTGGGGAAAAATGCCATACAACAGCTATTCTGACTGAGGGTATCTGAATGGAGACCAAGGCTTGCCACACTCAAAAGGACAGTAAGGACATTAATTACCGACTGGAGAGCATCACGAGCAAGGCTTTGAATGTCTACAGTGGAGAATAAATGTTTATCGGCAAATGATTAACAATGGGAATCTTGTAATTCACGTTAATTGGTTACAAGAACTTGTGATTTAAATAGATGAAGCATGCAAGAATGCTGGTATGGCAACTAAGCTGATGATATCTGTGGAGTCAGCATTTCGAGTTACAATTCCTCTTTCAGTCTCACCAAATATAAATCTGGTTTTTTAAAACATACAGAATGCTTTGGCTGTATATGGAACAAGTTGAGCTTAGCTCAGTTGGTAGCGCTCTTGCTTCTGAGACAGAGCATGGCTCCAAACTCCATTCCAGGACTTGCATAGAATTTACAACACGGAAACAGGCCGTTCGGTGTTTATGCTGCACACCTCACGAGCCTCCTCCCACCCTACTTCATCTCACCCTATCAGCATATCCTTCTATTCCTTTCTCCCTCATGTACTTATCTAGCTGCCCCTTAAATGCATCTCTGCTATTTGCCTCAACCACTCCATGTGGTAGTGAGTTCCACTCTCTGAGTAAAGAAGTTTCTCCTGAATTTCTTATGGGATTTATTAGTGGCTATGTTCTAATTAAAGCCCCTAGCTTTGGACTCTTTCTCTCCCCCCCCCCCCCCTCCCCCTCAACAAGTGGAACCGTCTTCTCTACGTCTACCCAATCGAACCCCTTCATCATTTTAAAGACCTCGATCAGGTCACCTCTCAGTCTTTTCTTTTCTAGAGAAAAGAGCCCCAGCCTGTTCAAACTTAAGCACATAGTCTAGGCTGAAATTGTTGAGTATATTCAAGGCCGAGATGGATAGCTTTTTGGACTCTAGGGGAATCGAGGAATATGGTGATCGGGCAGGAAATTGGAGTTGAGGTCGAAGATCAGCCACGATCTTACTGAATGGCGGAGCAGGCTCGAGGGGCCGAATGGCCGACTCCTGCTCCTATTTCTATTATGTTCTTACGACACTCCGATGCAGCATTCCATCAGTGCTGCAGAGGTAGCAAGTTACAGACGGGACATTACACCAAAGCCTTGTGTGCTTGTTCAGGTCGACATAAAAGATGCCACAGTCATACTCAGAATCTCCGAGGGTTGTGGCCAACGTTCCTCCTTCAGCCAACAATATGCGAAAGTTAACTGGTCATCTCACTTGCTGTTTGTGGGACCTTGCTATTTCATTGGCTGCTGATGGTGACTGCACTTCAAAGTAATCAATTGATAGTGAAGTGCTTTTGAGATCTCCTGAGGATGTGATAAAATGCTATAATCTCAAAACTGGGATTGATAGTTTATTTTGTTGAGCAACGGTATTAAGGGTTATGGAACGAAGGCGAATAGATGCAGTTAAGATACGGATCAGCCACAATCTCATTGAATGGTGGAACAGGCTCGAGGGGCTGACTGTAGCCGACTCCTGCTCCTATGTTCCTATTTTTCTTTTCTATATGTATAGAATAAATGAGCTTATTTTAAAATCGTCTCTATTTGAACTAGTGAAGCCCTCGCTCTCCCGAGTGTTCTTTTATTCCTTTTGAAAATGTGGTCATGAAGTGCTAATTTGCAAACCTGTTAAAACTCTAGTAATTTACATTTTGTTGCCTCTTTTTCGGACAATCTTTCAGGTAAACCCGAGAACCAAGAAGTTTTCGCACAAAGTGGAATCCTCGTTGCGGATGTAAATAGTTTTACTAAAGGTTTGAGAATGCTAAGCACTCCTTTACAGAGTACTTCGGCCACAGAAAATGGTGAGACTAATTTATAATTTATCCCATTTTTTGAATCACTTTTTTTTTGCAATAATTGGAAGGATTGCCCAATGAAGGAAACTATGGTAACCAGCAATGAGTTTATAACCACTAGAAATCTGTTCTTTGCGAGAGCCCAGCAACACTGATACGAAAGGCAAAATACTGCGGATACTAGAAATCTGAGCAGAAAATGCTGGAGACACTCGGCGGCAATGTCCAAACCCCCCCCCATCGCGAGGTTCCGTGCAGGCCGCTCACCAGTGCTGTCGCTGGCAGCAAATTTAAATGGTCCGCGCCGGGGGCGGGGGGGGGGGGCGCGAAATTAGAGGGAATATTGCTCAGCAGGTCAGGCAACATCTGTGGAGAGAGAAACAGAGTTAACATTTCAGGTCTGTGCCCCTTTGTCAGGAGTGGAAAATGTTACATCTGTAATAGGTTTTAAGCAAATACAGGTGCAGGGAAAGTATGGGGGGGGGGAGGAAGGGGAGGAGGCAAGAACAAAAGGGAAAGTCTGTGATAGGGTGGGGGGCAGGAGGCAACACTGGTTTGTTTACCGAATTGTTGAGCACTCATTAACAAACCGGTCGGTACATGCAATCCGATTGGAGTACAATATCTAGGGTGAATCGCAATTGCTTTAAAGGTTTTAATTTCCTCTGTGTTAAGGTTCTACGCAAATATGTCGACCAGTAGACTACCAGAGGAAATTAACCACCTAAATGTTAGTTTGAAGAGAGCAGTTTCCCCCAAACTATTTTTTAAGAACAGTTGTTTGGTGTATTTCTAATACATTTGAAATAAAATTTTTACAGCATATAATATGCACTCAAGTTGAACATGTACCTGATTCAGGCAATGTAGTCCAGTGCATCAAACTGTGACGCATTCACTCATTTATTACAGCTGTGAATTCTCCCCTGTCCCATCCTGTTCTCTCTATTTTAGGTTTCCCCATGCCACACAGCAACCCCAGACGCCAAGCAGCCTCTGTAACTGCCACGAGGAAGTGTGCAAGAACAGTCTGATGTGTGATTTTTGCGCGCTCCACTTTTTTTAAGCTCAGCTTGGGAGAGGCAAACTGGTGTTTGCAACTCTACTGCCCGATTGCTGGGGCGAGGGGCTTGCTGTCTGGGGGAAATGTATTACTGGCCACAAACTTCGACTGCCTGGCACATTGTAAACCACAAAGCTGAACTCAGTTGTTTTCTTCCCTCCCAGACCCGTTGTCAGATTTTACCCAAAGAGGCTTCATTTTACAAGTCTTAAGCATTTTTCTGTAAACGGTTTCTGTTGATTGCTGTTTTGAATTGTTAATGATTTAAAATCCGCTGCGGTACGAAAATTTGCAAATTGGGTCACATTCTGTTTTTATTTGAAGTTTGTACAGAATCCCGTGGCAAACTAAAAGGCATTTTGCCAGCTTGGGTTACCGACAAGAGTCCTGACCGCTTATGATTTTTGAATCACAATATCTTGCAGCACAGCCCGAGGTCATTCGGCCTATCGTGCCTGTGCCGGCTTGTTGAAAGAGCCACGTTAAGATCCGTTATGTGCTACAGTGAATTCTGTTGTCTTTGGCAGATTCAGATAGCACATTAGAGGTTTAGAACTAATGTGCAAATACGAGTAATTCCAACTGGAAGTATCAGTGATGCTGAAAACAGCTTGTTCAACATGCTGACATTTCTATGAATGTAAGCAGGGTATAGGGTCTGCCGCTCAACAAGCAGAATGTGACATTATACATGAATTAGGGCATAGATAACTTTTTGATTTCTTTTTCTAGCTCTTCTGGCTGAAGGAGGTCACTCCGCAGAGACCCAGTTGGAATCATCCTTTGGGAAAAATACAGTAACCCAGAATTTGCAAATGGCTCCAACCTTGTATTGAGTTATGATCTGTACTTAAGAATGGTATGCGGGTGGGGGGTGGGGGGGGGGGGGGGGGGGGGGGGGCGGGGAAGGGAGGGAGGGGGGAGAAGGAAGAGAAGTTTTCTCAATCTCACTCGTTTTTGCTTCCAACAAATCGAAGGTTAAAAGAACTATCCATCTTTATTCAGTCATGTTAGCTGTACATGGCACATGACTAAGGTAACCTATGCAATCAGGAGAAACCGTGGCGGTTTTCCATTTGGAAGAGAATTCAACAGGATGCTGTATGTTTTCCCCTTTATTGTGTCCACAGTAGTTTTTGTGTCTCGCCACGAGTGAATTCTAATTCAGAGTCTCTGTCAGATTTTGGCAAACACTTGGCTGAGCATTTTCAACAAAATTTGGGAAACTTGATCTGCTATTCTGGCTGACAGCAAACAGCGAAGCTCTTTGAGAAATAGAATCCTCTTGCCTTTGGGACTGGCTCACTATGCTGCAATGTCTACTAACTTGCTTTCATCTCCATTAGGCCAGTGGTAGTTGGGGTGGGGAAATCCGGAAATCCTGCAATGCCTTCTGAAGCTCAAAACTTACTGACGAGTTTACCACTGATGGCAGGAAGCTCTTGCAGATGCTCACAGAACGACTTCTCCATTAAGCAGCATTTGGGTCTGAACAGTCACAAACCCATCAAGGATGCAGACCTCAACAGCACCATTTTTACGTTCAGCATTCATGCGAGGAGCCCGCGGAAGAGCTGAAGCTGACTTGTGGGTGGGGGTTCCAGACAGGATTTGCCTGAAAAAGATACAGGTATCCTCCAATTTAACTCGTAATATCTTGATTTACTAATTCTGTAGAATATAATCCTCATTTGAAGAAATTAGTCTAAACCGAATGGGTAGTAATTACCTAGCAATGAAACACTAGGAAAAGATGGAAGTTGTTGAAACATATCATTTAGCAAAATATGTGTTGATTTGAGTCAGTATTTACCACTGTTTTTAAAATTATTTGTAAGTAATAGTTTCTTCTTTCGGTGTCTCTGCATCAGACACCATTTTCCCAGCTAAGATGTGAGCTCCATGAGTTCTGTTTCCTTCCATATTACTTCTCCCTCCCTCCCAAAATGTAATGACTAAAGTTAGACATCCTGAATGGAAATCAGTTGACACAGAAACCTGCTACAGATTTCTCGGGTGATGGTTGGAAAATCTTGCAAATATAGAAATAGAAAATAGACCTTGGTACTTGTAAGAATTGTCACAAAAGTGTTGACACAAAATGTAGCTGCCATATTTGATCAGTTTTAATTTTTTTAATACATCAGGATGTACTTTTTAAGCTGTCTGTCCAGACTAAATTGAAGTGTACTATATTTTTGTATTTATTTGTAAACATGTACATATTTAATCTGTCAAAATAAAAATTATTTCTGTATTTCAAAAATAGCAACATTACATTTGACACTATAAATGTTAAAATAAAATACTGTGGTAAAATGTCAGTATAGTGCTTTGTGGAAGAGATTCCTTTTTGGATGTAGAAACTCAGAGGTTGGACAATGCAAGGAGGAGGTAAGTAAGGGATGTACTCTCCATCAATACATTTAAAAAAAAAAGCCTCTTCACAATTGGTTCCATGGGGTCCAGCACCGACAGATATCCTGGAGTTGCTAGACTAACTAGTTTTATGATTTTCCTTTTCCTGTATCGGATATATCCTTCAGTACTCCAGGTGTGGTCGAACCAGGGCTTTGTATAGCTACAGTATAACTTCTACCCCCTTGTATTCTAGTCCTCCAGATATAAAGGCCAGCATTCCATTAGCCTTTTTGATTATTTTTGTCCCTGTCCAAAACACTTTAATTTATGTACATGGACAACCCCCCCCACACCCCCAAAACCCAAGTATCTTTGGACCTTGTTTCTAGCTTTTCACCATTTAGAAAGTGCTCTGTTCTATCCTTTTTAGGTGCAAAGTGGATGAACTCACATTGTGCCTATATTGAAATCCATTTGCCAGTTTTGCCCATTCACTTAATCTTTGTAATTTTATGCTTCCATCTCCACTGCTTACAATGTTGCCTATGTCTTTGGCAAGGCTAGCGTAGTGATAATGTCACTGGCCTAGTGATCTAGAAGATATGAGTTCAAATCCCACCACAGCAGCTGGGGAATTTAAATTGTTAATTAAATAAATCTGGAATAAAAAGCTAGTATCACTAATGGTAACCATGAAACTATTGAATTGTCGTAAAAACCATCTGGTTTACTAATGTCCTTTAGGGAAGGAAATCTGCTGTCCTTACCTGGTCTGGCCTATGTGACTCCAGACCCACAGCAATGTGGTTGACACTTAACTGCCCTCTGAAATGGCCTAGCAAGTCACTCAGCTGTAACTAACCACTACGAAACAATAAATGAAACCGGATGGACCACCCGGCATCAACCTTGGCTACAGACATGGCAAACCCTGCAAAGTCCTCCTCACCAACATCTGGGGACTTGTGCCAAAATTGGGAGAACTGTCCCACAGACTAGTCAAGCAACAACCTGACAGTCATACCTTTCAGCCAATGTCCTGACCTCCTCCATCACCATCCCTGAGTATGTCTTGTCCCACTGCCAGGACAGACCCACCAGGGGTGTTGGTTAACAGTGGTATACAGTTGGGAAGGAGTGGCCCTGGGAGTCCTCAACATTGACTTCAGACCCCATGAAGTCTCATGGCTTCAGGTCAAGCATAGGCTAGGAAACCTGCTGATTACCACCTACTGCTCTCCCTCAGCTGATGAATCAGTACTTCATGTTGAACACCACTTGGAAGAAGCACAGAGTAGCAAGGGCACAGAATGTACTCTGGATGGGGGACTTCAATGTCCATCACCAAGAGTGGCTCGGTAGCACCACTACTGACTGAGCTGGCTGAGCCCTGAAGGACATAACTGCCAGTCTGGGCCTGCGACAGGTGGTGAATGAACCAACACGAGGGAAAAGCCTACTTGACCTCGTCCTCACCAATCTACCTGTCGCAGATGCATCTGTCCATGACAACATTGGCAGCAGTGACCACCACACAGTCATTGTGGAGACAGTCCTGTCAACACCCTCCATCGTGTTGTGTGGCACTACCACTATGCTAAATGGGATAGATTCAGAACCGATCAAGCAGCTCAAAATTGGGCATCCATGAGGCACTGTGGGCCAGCAGCAGCAGAAGAATTGTATTCCACCACAATCTACATAGAAGATAGGAGCAGGAGTAGGCCATTCGGCCCCTCGCGCCTGCTCCGCCATTCGATGAGATCATGGCTGATCATGGCCTGGCATATCCCTCACTATCCAAGCCATGGGACCAACCCTGGTTCAACGAGTGTAGAAGAGCATGCCAGGAGCAGCACCAGGCGTACTTAAAAATAAGGTGCCAACCTGGGGAAGCTGCAACACAGGACTACATGCATGCTATAGACAAGGCTAAGCAATCCCACAATCAACGGATCAGCTCAAAGCGCTGCAGTCCTGCCACATCCAGTCGTGAATGGTGGTGGACCATTAAACTACTAACAGAAGGAGGAGGCTCCAATATCCCCATCCTCAATGATGGTGGGGCCTAGCATGTGAGTGCAAAAGACAAGGCTGAAGAGTTTGCAGCCAACTTCAGCCAGAAGTGCAGAGTGGATGATCCATATTGGCCTTCTCCCAAGGTCCCCACCATCACAGAAGCCAGTCTTCAGCCAATTCGATTCACTCCACGTGATATCAAGAAACAGCTGAGTGCACTGGATACAGCAAAGGCTATGGGCCCCGACAACATCCCGGCTATCGTGCTGGAGACTTGTGCTCCAGAACTAGCCGCGCCTCTAGCCAAGCTGTTCCAGTACAGCTACAACACTGGCATCTATCCGACAATGTGCAAAACTGCCCAGGTACGTCCTGTCCACAAAAAGCAGGACAAATCCAACCCAGCCAATTACCACCCCATCAGTCTACTCTCAATCAGCAGCAAAGTGATGGAAGGTGTCATCGACGGTGCTATCAAGTGGCACTTACTCACCAATAACCTGCTCACTGATGCCCCGTTTGGGTTCTGCCCTCATTACAGCCTTGGTCCAAACGAGCTGAATTCCAGAGGTGAGGTGAGAGTGACTGTCAAATGCTGCCTTGATGTCAGGGGCAGAGTCTAGCATCAAGGAGTCCTAGTAAAATTGAAGTCAATGGGAATCGGGGAAAATGCTCCACTGGCTGGAGTCATATCTAGCACAAAGGAAGATGGTTGTGGTGGTTGAAGGTCAATCATCACAGCCCCAGGACATTGCTGCAGGAGTTCCTCAGGGCAGTGGCCTAGGCCCAACCATCTTCAGCTGCTTCATCAATGACCTTCCCTCCAACATAAGGTCAGAAATGGGGATATTCGCTGATGACTGCAGTGTTCAGCACCATTCACAACTCCACAGATAATGAAGCAGTCCATGCCCGCATGCAACAAGACCTGAACGACATTCAGGCTTGGGCTGATAAGTGGCAGGTAATATTCACGCCACAGAAGTGCCTGGCAATGACTATCTCCAACAAGCGAGAGTCTAACCACCTCCCCATGACATTCAATGGCATTACCATCGCCGAATCCCCCACTGTCAACATCCTGGGGGTCACCATTAACCAGAAACTTAACTGGACCAACCACATAAATACCGTGGCAACAAGCAGGTCAGAGGCTAGGTATTCTGCGGCAAGTGTCTCACCTCCTGACTCCCCAAAGCCTATCCACCATGCACAAGGAGCGTGATGGAATACTCTCCACTTGCCTGGATGAGTGCAGCTCCAACAACACTCAAGAAGCTCGACACCATCCAGGACAAAGCAGCCCGCTTGATTTGCACCCCATCCACCACCTTAAACATTCACTCCCTCCACCACCGGCGTACCGTGGCTGCAGTGTGTACCATCTACAAGATGCACTGCAGCAACTCGCCAAGGCTTCTTCGACAGCACCTCCCAAACCCGCGACCTCTTCCACCTAGAAGGACAACGGCGGCAAGCGCATGGGAACACCACCACCTCCAAGTTCCCCTCCAAGTCGCACACCATCCTGATTTAGATATATATCGTCGATCCTTCATCGTC
This sequence comes from Squalus acanthias, assembly GCA_030390025.1. Taxonomy (NCBI): domain Eukaryota; kingdom Metazoa; phylum Chordata; class Chondrichthyes; order Squaliformes; family Squalidae; genus Squalus; species Squalus acanthias. The sequence goes on from CM059434.1 coordinate 126,380,272, forward strand.
GCTGTGTCAAAATCCTGGAACTCCCAACCTAACAGCACTGTAGGATTACCATCACCACATGGACTGCAGCGGTTCAAGGCAGCGGCTCACCATCACCTTCTCAAGGGCAACTAGGGATGGGCAATAAATGCTGGCATTGCCAGCGACGCCCTGATCCCATAAACGAATTTTAAAAAACTTGGATATGTGGCTTGCTATCCCATCATCTAAGTTTATATGGTGAATAGTTGAGGCCCCAACAAAGATCCTTGCAGGACACCACTAATCACATCCTGCCAATTAACCCTACTCCTAACCAGGCAGATCTTGAAGGATCTACACCTGCAGGCCAGTTTTGAAATCTGCAACACCAACACTCTTGTCCTCCTAACCAGACAACAGAACAGAAAGTATGGAAACTGCAGTTTGTCCTCTGGATATTTTGGCTTCTGCCAGTGAGAATTCAGAGACTGTTGAACACAGTTCAATTATTAATTATTCAATCATTAAATAGCAACAAAGCCATTCATTACCTGTTCCTAAAAGTCCAATGTCCATGCCAAGTACATCAACCATGCTTGCATGTTTGGTTGAGCGTAACCATTGTGCATTTTTTTTTAAGGAACAGGTTTGGTAGTTGCATTCTAGCCCAGCTATAGCACTGTATTCATAAGTAAAAGTAAGTGGACCTTTAGGTTGGCTATGCTTCATTTACATAGCACTAATCTTGTCTGGTTCTCACATTCCAGTTACTGAATGCAGCCGTCAGATTGTTAATTCAGAATCGCTCCCAACATTTCCTTTTAAATTTGACTTTTTCCTCCTAGTTTTTCCAGTGGGCAAGGTATGGTGAAAAGGGAAAAATGATGCAGGCAGTGGACTTTTCACAAAGCTTTTACCTAGGATCATTGCATCAGCTGTCTTGTAGAAAGGGTTATTCAAGTCTGGTGATAGCAGTGAAAGACAGTTGGACTGTCTCTCCCTAGGAGATCGTGCCATCCACTGGGCCGGCCAACCAATCTCAAGCTGATCAAATCTGCCCAAGTGAAAAACAAATCTGAGTATCTGGCAACTCAGTCACTCAAATGTTAACCACCTGACTGAATGCTGAGCACTCAACTTGATTGAAGGGATGAGCATACAGCAGGTAAGTTAGAAAACCATTTTAGTTGGGGAAAGGAGAAAGGCCTGAACTTAATTCCAAGTCATAAACATCTACACTAAAACCATCAAGGAAAGTGCAATTCTTGGCTACAATCTTTACCGATGATGTACATCTTAGTAAGAAAGCTTGAACTCAAAAGTATGTGGTAGATTCAAAAAGCATACAGCAGTTTATTTGAAGACCATCTAACTTTTCAGTACAGAAGCCATTTTGTGCCAAGTGGTCATGACAGAACTTTTCAGCTCTTAAAACATCTCACTGCATTCAGTTTCCAACAAGGATAAAGAAGTCATTCACATTCACCTGCTTTGAAATCGGTTCTTCATTTGACTAAAATTCCCAAGTTGCCTTTAATAGACATTGTCTGTAGTTCAGAGTTTAAAAGTGTGATTTACTTAAACTCATAGTATCCACGGTTAGATTAGGGTCACCTCCATAAACTCTAAATATGGAGTTAACTGGATCCAAAGAAAGTCTAATGGTTGCCACCCAAATTATTTGAAACCCCAGAAATGTAAACAAGATTAAAAATTATACAAGTTTCTATAGTGTTTAGAAATGGCTGGTGGTACATACAAGTTTATTGTGAAGTTGCAGTTCTACATAGAATCAATCCATCATAAACAGTTAAGTCAATTACACAAATGAATTTTGAAACCATTAAATGTTAAGAGCTGATGTTAAAGCAGATGGCAGTAAATACTTCCACAAAATATGGAATATTGATTTAGCATTTTTACATCTTTCCATGTTTACAGTAAGAATGCATCTGAATTAAGTCATGGCTTCCCCAACCCCCATATCCTCTGATCAAAACTTTTCAGACATCAGTAAATTGTCTTCTTTGGACAGCACCCCTAAGATATCAGCAAAATTTACACATGATGCCAAAGACAATTTATGGGGTTTCCATCTAGAATCAGTGCAATACTTGTCGGATCTTGAAGATGCGATTTAAAAAATAAGCAGGCCCCACAATACAAACTCTTTTTCTGCAGTGCTCATTAAGTTCCTTAATGACACACCAGTTGAATCAGCCAATTAAGTACAAGATTTCAGGTTTACTTTGAAGTGGGTTCTTTCTGCTCGTCTTCTCCGAAGATATCATTTTGCTTGCGCTTCATTTCTTCAAAGTCGAACTCAACCCCCATCATCCTCCTGTAAATATCTTTGATATCATCACAAGTGGTCTCGAAGTGGGTGGTAGCATCGTATGTTCTTGAAATGAAAATCTGTTAAATATCAAAAGTAATATACAAAAGTGAGTTTGCCTCAAGAGTTGTTTTTTTTGACTATCAGCTATGTAGAACTAGTTTTCCAAACTACAGAGCACCTCTCCTGTTATCAGCTCAGTGGGCCTGTCAAATTTAGTTCAACTGTTACCTATTTGATCGGAGCCAAGCATCTCTATTAATGGTATCTCTTCCTATCCAGCTCCATCACCTCAGGAGACACCCCGCCCTTGGCCCTCCTACTCTACATCTACACCTTACCCCTTGGCAACATTCGCCAAAGACAAGTGGTCAGCTTCTACAGGTCCGATGCCTGTAGCTGTCAATCTGCTCAAATCATTCTCTCATGTCCACCTTTCATGCCTTTGCTCCTAGTAAAAACCCTTGCTCTCCCCCACCCTGGTCGTCCCCCCGGTTATGGCCCCCATCTTTGCTTCCTCAAGTCCAAGGGGCGCAGACTTAAACATATATGGCGCACAACTGGTTAAGCCATTTAACGCCAGATCTAGCTGGACCACATCAACCATCTGGCCCTGCTTTCCTCTGCCAAAGTTGCTCACTGCTCAAGATCATCCCAGAATACAAAGATAACCCCTGGCTTCTTTTCTCCACTTCCAACAGTTTCCTTAAAGCCCTCTTCCCCTGGCCCTCCACCCTCATCAACAAAGTGGAAAGAGCTTAATAGTTTTCTTTATCACTAAGATTGTGACCACTTGTTCAGCTGCCTCTGCCACATTTTCCCCCTTCCCTGCCAAGCCAAATTCCCCCCAAGGTTCCCCCCACCACCCAAGTCCTGAACCCACATCTTCCTCTTGTTTCTCACTTATCTCCACTCATGCCCTCTTGAGTTCATCTTGTCCATGAAACCCACCTTGTGCCCTCGTGACCCCATTCCAACTAAACTGCTGTCCACCCAACTTCCCTTCATGGCCCCCATGCTAGCTTGTATTGTAAATGGTTGTCCCTTCTCAGGTACTGCCCCTCCCTTTCAAAAAACACTCACCCTGGAACTGTGCAAACTACCGCAATATCTCCAACCTCCCTTTCCTCTTCAAAGTCCTTGAACATGCTGTCGCCACCCAAATTTGAGCTCATCTTTCCCGCAACTCCATGTTTTGAATCTCTCCAATCAGGTTTCTGCCCCCTGCCACAAAACTGAAACACTTGGAGCAGCAGTAGGCCATATGGCTCCTCGAGCCTGATCCGCCATTCAATAAGATCATGGTTGATCTTCAACCGCAACTCCACTTTCCCGCCCGATCCCCATATCCCTTGATTCCCCTCGAGTCCAAAAATCTAAGAGTGGGGTTTGAGCTCAACCTTCCGACTCAGTGTGTAGCCACTGAGCCAAACTGAAATCAACATTACCAGGAATTATCATGTGATAGTCACGGCTCACAGCTGCCAGAAACATTTCCACTGGCCAAATAACCAATTTACAACTCAGATTCCACAAATTTCCTTTAGTCCCAAGTCTCCTGTGATTTACAGCATCATGTTCTTACCTGGCTTTCAGTCCCCACGTCAACTGGAGCGTACATATCACTGATGCAAACAAATCTGAAGAGAGAAAGTATATGATAAATTTTGCTAAGTACCAAATTATCCCAGAAAAAGAACATTCTAATTTGGCCCACAACAATTCAATCTACAGGCCCATGGCTTTAAAAATGAAAGTGATAAAGTTGCAAGTTTCATTTATCAGATAATGGAACAGCTCTTAATAGTTTGAATTGCACATATACAATAGTCTTTTAATTTTTGTCAGGATATAAAAATGTCTCAGCTCCCCAAGCCTTCAGGAAAGCTGCAGCGAGCCAGCCACTAGAAGGCACGCCAGTCCTCCCCCAATAGGAAAACAAAGGGATACGGAGACATGGGCAGGGAAATAAATAGATCGCTCCAGTTCCACAGCTAGCACTGGTACAATAGGCTAAATGGCCTTCGTCTGTGCCATCATTTCTAGGATTTTATGAAAGCACGATTAACTAAGATTTAACTTCCTGTATCCTTGGCTTCATTTCTGAGCATTCAGGAACTACTTCGCCCTGTGCTGACACAGGTCAACACCAGCTGCTGATAGATAACATGAAATCACAAGCAAAACATCTGGCCTTCCACATTGATGCTAACCAATACAACACCAAGACATCTGCCACAGTAGTCCTCCATTTCATTGGGGAGGTTAATAGCAGCACCCGCCACACAAAAATCTGTAGACCATACTAGTAATCGTTCCAAGATAAAATTAGTGATAGGGCGCGATGAAGTAAGGTGGGAGGATGCTAGTGTGGAGCATAAACACTGGCATATACCAGTTGGGCCAAATGGCCTTTTCTGGGCTGTAAATTCTTTGTCATTCTCTGCAGTTGACAGCATTAGTGATCTGAGTTTAAGTTTAGACTGGCAAAATTCGACAAGATCACAATATGAAAATATTTAGAAAGGATGCCTTTAACTGGTATGCAGGACAAAAAAAAACAAGTTTCATGGACACACTGGCTTTATAGCAGGATGACCATACATCCCCGGTTTCCAGGGACAGTCCCCAGATGAGGTACCGTGTCCCCGGGAAAACAATGTCCCCAGAAGAGTCCCCGGTTCACAAACCTCATCCCTGAACACCCTAGCTGCCATTTTATTTAAATAAGCTCTATTCATCCTAATGGCAGCTGGTGTAAATCTGCGCCCGCACTCGGACTCAATGACCAATCAACAGGGCCAAAGTTGATTGACAGATTCTCTGCCCATTGGCAGCGACGACCCAATGAAAGGGCGGATCAGTTTGTTGTCTGCTGAATTGCTTTGGCCGGATTGGCTTCAGTTTGGACCAATGAAAGGACAGAGTGGAGGGAGAGTGCTGGCCAAAGGGGCGGCTGTATTTTCACGGAAGGTGTGCTGGCAGTGTCGTCTGTGTGAGCCAGAGCCCGGGACAGGTAACACCGAGGGCGTGTTAATGCACGGAGTGGAAGGGTTTTAGTCTCTGCCCCTGTAACTAGGCAGACAGGACTCAGTACCTCAGTCCAATGAGAACACTGCCAGTCTGAGGCTAAACATGGCTGTGTGTATGTGTATATAGAAGGAGCTGTCTTTATGCTTGAGGATAGTGGAATTGCTGCATGCCATTTCCATTATAATACTGCCATAGGCAAGCAGCAGGGTAACCCCCACCCTCAACTGTCTGTGCCAGGAACGACCCCCTCTTCCCCAGTCTGTTTGAGACAGGGTGACCCGCTTCCTTCACTGTGCCAGGGTGATGCCCCCTCCCCACTAATCTGGTTCTGCCAGGGTGACCCACTTCCATTCTTGTCTGTCTGGTTTTGGGGGTGGCCGTCTGGCGATTTTGACTGAATTACTGTTTGTATGTATACAAACTGTATAAAACCATTTTGTTTGTAGTTTTAGAACGCGCCACTAGGTGGCGAACGACATCCGTTAATTCTCATTAAAATTAAAACACTCGTTATATCCACATCACTGACTGCGTGATGGTTGAGGGAGGTTAATCTCTACGCATATTCCACTAGCAGAAGCAACAAAGTCGTCATGCCCCCCGGTTTTTTTGAAACGCGGAGCTAGCACAGCAATCATTAATAAATCTGTGAAAAATAAATGATTTGGGCAGTGATGTGAAGAAAGATTTTGAGTCAGCAGTATAGACAGTGGGTGTGAAAAACTGACATTCCTGAACAGTGGTGTTGTATTATTTATAAACAGTGTCTGAATGTGCTTCAATAGTCTGACGTCACAACTGCGGTAATTATCTGCACATTTGTTTTGCATTTGTAGCGTATGTGAAACTGTTAAAATATAGGCTGCTAAAAAAGGTTTGCCTCGCTACACTGCGCAACCCACATTTTCCGTCCTGGATACTTTGTTGTGCTGCCACCGTGAGTCCCCAGATTCAGTTTAGAAAACATGGCCACCCTTTTAATGCAGTTCTTTTCCACGTTTGGGCTTTTACTTAGTAGCGATTTTAACACACATGGGGAAGCAGTCTTTGCTGACCTATGTCAGCTTTTGTACCCAATGTCAGGGCAGCTACAGCACAGGTTTGTTGCTACCCCACAACAGCATGCCTCAAGCGGTCAGAAAAGCACTCTATATACAATTAGACTCGCATCCATCATTAATGTGACCAATTAACACAACTATCAAGTTTTTCTCTAGTGAGTTTGTCCCCAATACGGAGTGGGATGAGACTGCTCACTGTTTCCTTTAGGACCATTATCCCAACAAGGCTGGGTTGAAATAAGCCCTTAGATGGTTGTTAAAAGCCCTCATACCATATTTATTCAAAGATCTGGCATTTTTATTGACCAGACCATCACAACTTGGGGATGGCAGATCTCTCCTTCAAACAAGTTCCCATAAACTTCTAATCAACTCATTGTCAATCAAAAAAAACTATTTCAGAGCTCCCCCAATAGAAAGTCACACTCTATAAAATATCTAACAACAATTCCAAATATTAAAACATACTTCTGTTCCACAGGCTCCAGAAGATCAAGTGCTGGTTGAATTTCGCTTTCAGGATCATTAGTCTCCACTGTTGTGCTAATAATGGCAATGTATTTTCCTTGAGCAGCTACATTGTGTGCGTAGGATATCATGCAAATGTAGATGTCTAGGGAAATGTTAAAAAACGATTATGAAATCAAATTCAAACAAACTAACAAGTTGCCCATTATCTTAATCTCTTCAAAAGATTACAAATTTGACAAAAGATTAGAGCTCTAGAAATGTCCATTTTCAATTTGAAACTTACTGCTCCGGGTTCTTCTAGTAGCAAAGAGTTCTACGACCATAAATCTTACATTTTCACATCAGGCTGGTGACCTGAACCCTCCACTAACCCCACTCCGTAACCAGGTACAGTGGTATGCAAATCAACTCTCATTCCTTCCCTTTGGAGGTGCATCTGTTCTTCCTAATTCTGATCTTACCCAACCTTTGGGTGTTGACTGTCTCGGTCATTTTTTCCTCCTTTAGGTTTGTACTCCAATATATAATGCACATTCCAGGATCAAGACAGGGAGGCAACCCATATATAGGCCTTGCTCAATACTAAACAAGCTAGCTGTAAATTGGTGTGTACTTGATCTCCTTGGTGGAGAACACATCTCTGCTCAAATTTGAGCACAAGATTGTCTACTGCCCACTGTCCTAAAAGGGCAAGCCTTTGCAACTCACTTCCAGGGCCATAATGAAATGCAGATTTGTGGAAAGCTACTCACCAGATTTTCTGTTGACCTGATTTTGTGGAATGATAATCTGACAGGAATTTACATCTGATACGCTCTTGATGGGGTGACTCATGATGCAGATGACTCGAATCACCTGGCCAACTTTCTTCACACGGTCGGACACATAACTGGGGTCACAGATCAGCTGCTTACAGCGGGCAATCTGCAAACAAATTATATATTGATTAAATCTGGCATAGCTCCAGAGGTTTCAGCGTAGGAAGCTGCTTGGCCCACTGCATCTCTGCCAGCAAGCAGCGGTTTTGCTGCCAATTTTCAAACAAGCACTCCTTTTTGTGGAAAGGCATCAATTCCTCAAACAGGATTTGTACAAACTCAATGCTGCCATCACAAAACATTCCATGGATTATTTTTGAAGGATTGTTCCACTATTTAGTGGATAAACTGGTAGTCAATCCCAATGGCTCAAATTAACAGTAAAGTTACTGCTGGTTAAGGCACTTCGATCCACACTAGCCAACAGCTCTTGAAAGCTAATAATGGTAAAGAGAATTGTTTTGACTGATCCATTATGTTAATCAGTGAGTGCTCAAGGTCCAACATCTATAGTGACCAAAAGTGAAATTACAGCATCACCATCGCACCAAAATATTTAGTCCCTAGAAATCTGAACATTTTCAAAAATATCACATCCATTGATTTTTATATTCTTGACAGAAATAGAAATAAGTGATGGTTAACTGTTGTCCTGCATGTTCAGCTGATGGAAAATAAAAGCAGCTTAACAATTCATAAGAACATAAGAAATAGGAGCAGGAGTAGGCCAATCGGCCCCTCGAGCCTGCTCCGCCATTCAATAAGATCATGGCTGATCTGATCCTAACCGCCAATCTACTATCTACTATCACAGAACCATCTCCTGCATCTAACAGAATTGCACACACGAAATAGGAGCAGGATCAGGCTACACGGTCCCTGGGCCCGCTCCACTACCCACAGGGCCATGACCGATCCAAACCTAGACTCATGTCCAAATTCCTGCCCGCTCCCCGTAACCCTTAATGCCCTTTACTTCTAGGAAACTGTCTATTTCTGTTTTAAATTTATTTAATGATGTAGCTTCTACAGCTTTTTGTGGCAGCAAATTCCATGGACCTACCACCCTCTGAGTGAAGTAGTTCCTCCTCATCTCAGTTTTGAAAGAGCAGCCCCTTATTCTAAGACTATGTCCCCTAGTTCTAGTCTCACCCGTCATCGAGAACATCCTCCCCGCATCCACCCGATCCAACCCCTTCACAATCTTATGTTTCAATAAGATCACCTCTCATTCTTCTGAACTCCAATGAGTAGAGTCCCAATCTACCCAACCTCTCATGTCGAATTGTCTCAGCAAGAGCTCACTTGGGTCTGCCTTCGGAGAGATTGAACAAATACACAGGCAAAAGACACAAATATCCGGTCCAGATCACAAGGGATCATCCAAGTAGAAACTGGACCGTTCGAGTCAACTCCCGTAAAAGGAAAGCGCTCCGGCCACTTAAGTGCTACCTATAGCAGACCCAAATTTGTAGCACTGATATTGTTCAAGTGCAGGAGGCTTGGGCATAAGTGTGGGTCACATTTACATAGGCTTGAAAGTATTTCAATCCTGGGTAATCCCCATTCAGCACAGTGGAAAGCCAGTGATTTTCAAACTTTAGTGTGTGGAGGGCCTCCTCCAAATAAATATTCACACTCCCAGAAACGCCCCGCCGCATCCTAACTTTCAAAAGACAGTGTCAGCTACCCAAAGGAAAGAGGCGCAATTGCTGCAGAGCTTCTTTACAACATATCTATAATAGAACAAGATTGTTACAGGACAAATATAATCGAAAAATAATCGAGTTGATCAGAGAAGTCCTCAGTATCCAGGGACTCCAGTTTAACTGATGATTTAAGTCAGCAAAGCACTTAGAGGTCTCACCTCTCCCTCAGACTTGACTCCAACCACATGTCCATTTTCCACAATTATTTCTTCAATAGGCTTGTTTAACATATAGGTCCCACCATAAATGGCACTTAACCTACAACAGGAAAAAGGCATTAAACCAGTTTGTTCAGTGCTTATGGATGCATGCGCACAGTGTGGGCACAGTTTGTAGCTGTAACCTTTAAGTGGCAGGTTTCACAAGTTATTCAAGAATCAGACCAAAGGATATGAAAAAAACTGAAGACAAGAATATTTGAGTTGTCCAAGCACATTCCCAAACATACAAACCACGGTAAATTCCCTCAATTTGGGAATATTGAACTAGCCATTTGAGCCATGACCATTTTGTTCCTTGGCACTCATTCTGGACCACCTCAGGCAAAAGCCAAGATACTCGAAGATACAAGTGTTGCTCCTACATTCACACCATGAATATTTAGATTCTTAAACTATGAAGTGCAGATTTTTCTCCACTCTAGAAGCCACAGACCACAGACACTTGTATACAGGCATCAGTGATCGTGATTGCAAATATTGACATCTCAACAGTTCTATCTTAACACCAAATGTTTCACTGCATGCCGCCTGCCAGCACCACACCATCAAAATATGTAATGGCTTTCATGTGTAAAAGCAAAACACTGAAAAAAATACTTGTTTACTTACTATAAACACCCAAGTATAGAATGAGCTGAGGATATTTAGCCCATCAAGCCCACACTTCTGTCATGAAATCTCCAGACTATTTAATTTAATGGAGGCAACTGCACACAGCTAAAAAAAAATTCCAAGAGAAAAGATATTTTTCCCCAATCCTGACCAGCAACATTGCAGTGGCATTCCAGGCAGGAACATTAACATCTTGTAATATTTGATGTATGTGGGAGTAGCTTAGAAAAAGGATACAGTGGGTTCTTCAAGCTTTAATCATAAGGTACACAAGATTTATAATTAAATGCAATTAACAGATTCAACAGTTTTAAGTAAACATACAAGTTACACACATGCTGTTTAAAATTTCCAGCCAAGATGAAACTTTTCAAAATAAATGAATATTGGCTCCACTCATTTGGACAGACAAAAGTTTTCTACAATGGTTATGGAGACTAGGTGGGCCGCACAAAGTTACCAAAATACACAATATCCAACCCTGTAAGTTTGTGCAAATTAAGATTTAACCATCAAAAACGTATACATTAAAAGGAAAATCTCAAAGAAAAGGATTAGGATCCCAACAATTCCTGAGGAAATGGGATATAGGTCTGTGGCCACATTATCTACTCAGTTACTGATCCCAACCTCAGTGCTGTGCATAAGCCACAAGTGGAGGTCAGGTACTTTCACAAAAGGTAGGGATGATTGGAGTCATATCAGGCTGTGCATGCACTTCCTGGTGGGCAGAGGAGTGGCAATGGAAAAGGCCTCAGAGCTGCCTATGCATGTAGGGTCTGAGATAGCCTTAAAGAGTAGGGTTACTACCAATGTTCCCTGTAACTTTTTTTGGGTGCACGGCCCTTTTAAGTGGCCGCACAGCCCATTCAAATTTTTGTGCATGCGCGGCTATTCCAATTGAAAAGCCGGCAAAGGGCCTGCGCAGGAGCCCCAGACCACTGCACAGCTTAAAGGGAACATTGGTTACTACCCCCAGTTTTAAAAACCAATAAAATTCTATGTCTATATATTTTTAAAACTTTACAAATATACAATTCAAATCTATGATGTGGTCAAGAGTTTATTACAAGAGTTTTCTAGCTTAGAGTTACAAGAATAAAACGCCTGAATCTAGCTTGCGTATTTCACACTGGATTTTCTTCCTTGCCAAAGCCCTGGATCCATCGGGATTTGCAATAATGCTCACCTGGCAAAACCCTGAGGCAACTCTCCAAGGCCGTAAAGAGGGTAAAGGTATGGACTTTTCCCATAGCGAGCTAGCGATTCACTGTAAAGCTTAATCCTGTTTAACGTCTCAAGGCAAGGTTGGTCAAGGTACCTGAAAGGGATAGAAAGTTTTGAACGTGACCATCGTATTCATTTTTCTAAACAAGTTCGAGAATTGACTGACAGGATCATGCTACAGCCAGCATTGGGCATGTACCATACCAGCCAACCCACGATCTCAAGTCATATGAAGTGGAAGCCCACTGCTTCTCCCAAGAGGCACAGGAGGAAGGAAAAAAACTCCTAGCATCCATGCATCACAGATGTCTGGGAAGTAAACCAAGTTTATCCCGTGGAAGGGCGAAAGCTGCAGAGCATACTACTCTGATTAGACATCTCTAATGAGAAAAAAATCCACTAATACTATGTTCCCGGCCACCAGAGCAGCACAAGGACTAAATTGTTCTATGAAGACACAGGAAGGGCATACGAGAACAAAGTAATGGGAGACTTCAATTAAATATAAATTGGGAAAACCCAAGTAGTCTAGAATCAGATTTGGTAAACGTAATGCTTCATAAGCTACTGCATCAAGGAGGCAATCAAAGGCAGGTGTCATCCTGACCTGGCAATAGTTAATGTTCCAGAATTGGAGGTATTGGCACCCCTGGGTGACTAGATAAAATTTAACATGATCTGGAAGTCTAAAATATTTAAGACCAGGAGCCAGGTATAAAAAGGGCTAAATTCAATTAAACGAGGGAACAAATAAAGTAAATAGTTTGGGGAAGGCTGTTCGACAACACTTCAGTAGTGGCCAAGTCGAAGATATATAATTCGGAGCATGCAGGAAAAAGTGTGAAAATGAACAAGCTCAGACTAAACAAAAGCAACCCTGAATGGATTAACAAATTTGGAGTGATATACAAACCCTACAGGGATAAAAGGAAAAGAGCTTCACTGGTATTAACAAAGCACAGCAAACACTTACAGGGTGATCAGAGGCAGAAACCCCATATAGTATTTATATACACAAAATATATACAAGCTGAACAGAAGAACTGTTGCAGCAACAAGCACTCACTCATCCGTCCTGTACAAGGCTAGAGCATGGCCTGTGAAATCGATGACATCCTTCCCCAAGCCGCATTTCTCATATACATTCCTCATAGTTGTTTTCTTGGGGTCAATGCCGTCCCAAGTTGCAGGATCATTTTCATCGTAAGCGGCAACACGCTGTAAAAGCTTCCTAAATCGATTTTTCTCCATAAAACCCAACAAATCTAAAAAAAAAAAAGCCACATTAATTTACAGTTCAGCGCATGAAACATTGGCTACATTAACCAAACTAGAACTTATTGCTGGTGAAACTCTTAACAATCGGGCTCTATTACAGGAAATATAATTTTGTCTTTCACTCATTTATGGTGGTCCCATAAACCAAATGAACCTTCCGATTCAGTTTCTTTTCCTTTGGCACCAATGGCCTACACTTTTTACAGTATTGTCTTTAGGCATATTTAGCAAATTGGTATCAAAACATTATGAAAAGGCACAAACCCAATGTTCCCTTTAATTTTTTTTGGGTGCACGGCCCCTTTAAGGGGCTGCACGGTCCAGTCAAAATGCACAGGTTTTTCCCTATTTTAAAGCCGGTGAGCCAGCTGCGCGGGAGCTGCACAGCGCTACGCGGCCGCACAGCTTAAAGAGAACACTGAACCCATGTTCATGGGATACCCAATTCGTTAGCTTGAATTGCTCCTGCACTACATCCACCAGTGACAGACCTGAAAACATCTGGCATTGTTTCTCAAAATGCTCTGCCTAGACAGAATTCAAGTTTGGAAACCTACCAATGGCAGTTTTTCCTATAGTTCAAAAAAGGTACATGGTAAAAATTCACACGGCTCATTTTTCCACTGAAAGCCTAATGACGACAGTGGATTAAATGCAGATGGCTGCAAGGATTTAGCAGAACCAGAGCTCGGTCAAGAATACTGCAACACAAATTTTGATAAATTAACAGGACAATCTGCTGGCAGGTTAAGAAGTTATATACAGGAAGTAGTGTAGCAGTGCATTACACCAAGTGGTAGGATGCAGATTAGTAAAATTCTCTGAAGAGTTAAAACTTCTGATCTTGTGTCTCATTACATGGCATAAAGCAGCGAGTTCACTGGCAAGAAGGAAACAAAAATGTCACAACCCACCTAGCATAAAGGGGCAGAAAAGTGGCAGAAGTTATTTTATTCCTTCCATCCAGTTTATTAAAAATTACATTCTTCTATTAGTTGAGAGATTGCTTTTAGCACTGATGTGGCAGAGTCTGAATTGTTTGTTTCCTGGTCATTTAGTAATTAAAGGTTTGCCCCATTGTAAAGACGCAGACCAATTAACAACCTATCCTGCGTTAAAGGTTATTGATTCTGCCTGGGAACTATAGCCAAGAGTTCCAGGGTCGTTGTGTTTTACACGCAAAAGGATTAGTGAATGCTCTGTGAAAGCAAAGAGGTTCCTGCTCCCTACTCCCACCACCCCCACCCCCAGAAATCTCTTTTGCTGAACAAAGAGTGAGTTTTCAAACACTACTTGAGGGGAAAAATATTTGAGAAACAGGAAAAAGAAAATCCATTCAGATGATTTTGGTGGCAAGGTCGAACATGTTACATCTAGTCAGCAGATTTCTGCCAGTGCAGTCACTGCAGGTCTCAGATGAAGATGTACAATTTCCAGATCTTAGAGGCAAAGGTCTGCTTACAGGACCTGCAAGACTGTTGAAACACAATGGTACTATAATCTAAAGCCAGCACTAGCACGCAACACATGCCTAGTCTTCTAACTGGAAAAAGAGCTGTGCTACCAAAGCAGGCAGCAGCTGTGCTTGCAAGAGCTTGACAAGTAGTTCTGTCCCAAATGCCAGATCAAAGGGCAACACGGTGGCATAGTGGTTAGCACTGGTGCCTCACAGCGCCAGGGACCCGGGTTCGAATCTGGCCTCGGGTGACTGTGCAAACTCCACACAGACATTCTCCCCGTGTCTGCGTGGGTTTCCTCCGGGTGCTCCGGTTTCCTCCCACAGTCCAAAAATGTGCGGGTTAGGTTGATTTGGCTATGATAAATTGACCCTTAGTGTTAGGGGGGGATTAAATATGTGGGGTTACGGGGATAGGATGGGATATGTTAGGGGGAATTAAATACGTGGGGTTACGGGGATAGGGTGGGATATGTGTCGGTGCAGGCTCGATGGGGATTCTGTGTGAGAAAGCAGGGACAGGGTACTGGATTTGAATGATCAGCCATGATCGTATTGAATGGTGGAGCAGGCTCGACGGGCCGAATGGCCTACTCCTGCTCCTAGTCTCTATGTTTCTATGTTTATGAAACCTTTCCTACATGAGCATCCACTAGATATTTCAGTCGGATTAGTTTTACTTCATTTTTGAGAGTGATCAGACACAATTGATACAAAAGAAAATGTTACCCATGAGTTACAACTTGTCGAAAATTACATTTACTGTTTCCCAACCACCACCACCCTTTTACCATTTTATTTCCTACTCACTGGAACCCAAGGCTTCCTTTTCAGTAGATGGCACCTTGTAGATTTTGCCTTTTTTGTAAACATAGCTGCCTTCAATAACCTTAAAGTCAAGGTAACGGGTAACTTCAGTATACAGTAGCATCTTCACAAGTTGACCTGCAAACAAAGGATTATACTTTTTAGAATTCATGCCAGTACAAAGAGAAAGAACAAGAGGGGGAGGGGGGGGAAGGATGAACAAAAAAGAGAACGAAAGAGGGGGAGGGGAGAGAGAGAACAAAAGAGGAAGGAGGGGGGGGAAAAAGTTGCATTTATATAGTGCTTTTCACGACCGCAGGACATCCCTGATTAAGTATCAGCCTAGATTGTTTGCTGAAGTCTCTGGAGAAGGGCTTGAACCCAGGATCTTCTGAATTAGGGGTAAGTGTGCTACCACTGAATGAAGGCTGACATGCCATACATTCAACAACTCTGCTCCTTCTACAGTCCCTTTACACCATTCACTTAATTACATGTCAGGGTATAGACCCCAGCATACTGCTGTATGAACTTGCTTTACTTAGTAGGGTAGCAGTAAGGTGTGCTACAATTAGCACCAATAGCCATTGTTTATTGGGTGGGGGGTTGAAGGGAGCGCGAGAGAAACTCGCATTCAAATGATCACCAGGAGAGCAACTTGTGGGGGTAGGGGTGGCATTATAAAGAGAAAAGCACCTAAATTTCTTCGTGTGTTCTGCTTCAAGACAATTCCTAGCTCAATATCTCACTGAGGGAACCCATCAGACACAAGTACCTCACTGGATGGCAACGTTCATTTGGAGAACAATGCCTTTGTTTAAAAATGATGAGATGCCGGTGTTGGACTGGGGTGGACAAATGTGAAGTCACACAACACCAGGTTATAGTCCAACAGTTTTATTTGAAATCACAAGCTTTCGGAGCGCTGCTCCTTCGTCAGGTGAAGTGAAGTCACTTCACCTGACGAAGGAGCAGCGCTCCGAAAGCTTGTGATTTCAAATAAAACTGTTGGACTATAACCTGGTGTTGTGCGACTTCTCACATTTGTTTAAAAAACCATTCTTCCATGTTATTAGGCAATCAAGGTTCAAGTGTTTATGGTCATGAACTAGCACAAAATTACTGCTCCCTCAATCTTATTAGTTTCACCTCCTGAATCATATAGACAGTTTGTCTCATAGGTTAAATAAATATTTCAAAAAAGAAATTTTCCTACCATTCGCCATAAGAAACTTTGGAATCAGGTCCACATTCCAGTCTCTTCCCCTGCCCATGGATTCTGGTGGTGAACCAGGGAGATTAAATCTTTTGTACAGCTGAAGAAAAGAGCATGTATTTAGAATAGTGTAAGCAGAAAGCATATGGATTTTTAAAACATTTCCTTGCAACAAAATCAGATGCATAGAAACCAGGACAGGAAATTCAAACCAACTTCTGGGTAGATGGTACAAGGCAGCATTATTCATTTTTTGCTGAGGACTAAAATCTCAATCAGTATTTTTCTTGAGGGCAACTCTCAGGATTGCTACAAAACACAGTGATGGAACGGGTGTCTGCAGTTAGAATTCCTCCGTGATCTCTTGATTTCAGTCGCATTAATGTGGATAATTGGCCAAATACTGCCCACAGGAAGTGAAAAGCTACAAGGTCATAGTTCTACTTTAATGGAGCCTTTTTATTTGCTATATGGAAAGTGGGATAACTGGGATACACCCCATTTTGTTGCTAAAAACAAGGAAAGAGGAGAACATTGAGTGCCAGTTCAGTCAACATCCCACAACTGACCAATTTGTGCATTGAATTCCAGTTAACCATGATCCAGAGGTGAAGAGGTGGGTGACAATTAGCACCCAGGTCATATGAACAGCAACACTGGTATATAAAAAAAACTTCCATTTATATGACACTTTATTCTTTCTTTAAGTGCCTTATGTAGGCAAATGAGGAAGTTATTTTGTGCTGGCAATGCCCCACAAGCAGCCACAAGATGAATAACAAGTCAATCTGTTTTTGGTGATGCTGGCGGTAACATAGGGCTTTAACTTCCACTTGAACCACTACAATAGGAGGCAACACCACAGCCTTAACATCTCAAAAGGATTGCATTTCCAAAAGGTATTTCCTCAAAACTGCACTGAAGTGTCAGCCTAACCTGGATAATGGCCTGAGGTGGGGATCTAACCTACAAGCTTCAATTGTTCCAACTGAGCCAAACTGGCAATTGTAAGAGAAAATGGTGAAAAGTTGGGTACTGTTCTCAGCTCAACTGTGATTTGGAAGACTGTTGACTCCTCCTAATCCACTAAATTAGAGGTGCGACCTTGTACAGTATGAAGTCAGTTGCACACCCCAGTTATACCATATTCTGGGGCATAACTGACCAAATTCTATTCATTCAGAACCACAAATTGAAGTCCCAGACTCTCTGTAAGCAAGGTGAACACCAGGATTCTCCAAAAACCCATTTAACAAACTAAGATTTCCTTTTCCCCCAGGTATTCCGTTTCATACAAAAATTCTAAGAAGATATGCAATTAGCTTAACTTGGTGAGTGGACAACTGATTAATAAAAAATATTTCCGACAAACGGTTAGGCTGGTCTCAGTAAGTATACTGCCCAAGGGAAATCAGAACCCAAGATTTTAAAACAATCCAAGATTAAGACTTACATCTGGAGAACAGGCTTTGTAGCTAGTGAGGCAAGATCAATATTGTAACAACTCTTTTCTCATCACTAACACATTTTTTTTTTTATAAAAAGGACATAAATCGAAGAATGTAGGAGTTTGGAGGTAAAAATGATCAGAATTTGTGATTGCATATATTTGATGCTAAGTGAAGGAAGGAAGAAAGCAGTTCTTCCTTATTACTTACATCATCCAGGGGTGTTATAGATGCACTTTCACCTCCATAGTAAGAGTTGCGATCCATGTGAAGGACTTTCTTCCCTTTCACGGACATTAAGCCAGAAAGGATGCATTCCTGTGAAAATTCAAAAAAAAAGTAAGAACCTGGATAATTCAGATGAAGCTATTCGAGCTGTTGGATCAGTCACAAAATTCCTTACTGGAAAACAGCACAATAGTGCAAGACCTTTTCCATGCAGCATTATTCAGTTAAGAATTTATAGATAACCCATATGTATAAATTGAATCCGATGTTATGGCAATCCCCACACACCTAACAGCTATAGCAGAATGTCAAGACATAAGGAATTGCAATGTAATTGGCCTATAGAATTAAAGGCAATGGCATAATTTCCACATGCTTACAAAATTATAATTTGGAAAACTGTTGCAATAGTTATTTATGCAAATTTCATTTTTCAGCTAGGATACTTTCAGGAACAGCATTTAGAAGAGACTTAGGTAATCAGATTCGCAAAGAGAGAAAAAGTTAGTTACAATATGAATAAGAGGGAGCAGGAAACAAGCTGTAATCCAAAATAATCTCAAATATTTAACCCATCATAAGTGATTTATACAGCTACTGCAACTTGAAATGCCATTAAGTAACTTTTTTCACAATTCAACACTGCAGAATATCAGATTTGTACAAATTGTGTACACTACATTTGATGGAAAACGTGAAATCTAGTTTAGACTGGGCCACAAATTGGATCAGATGTTTAGTTATTTATGCTATAAGTACTATTATAGATCATGCCACAATTGCCAATAATCAGATCCCAACACTGACCATAGCACAGTTTTCATTACATTGGTACAAGTGAAGTTACCTAGTCAGTAAAAGCGATTAGTTCAAAACTAATCTTACAACTTCAAATGCATACACATACTGCAGACTGTTACATTTTGCAGAGAAAGAAACCCTCAAAACAGGAAGTAAAAGAGGAACCTGCAAGTCAAGGTCACAACAGTGTCAATGTGAACACAAAATACACATTTAAAAATTGAAAGAAAATTTTCTGCTATGAATTTAAAAAAAAAAAAGTACATAAGACAGCAAGAGAAGCTAAAGATACACAAATTATAAATAGAACATTAAAATGAATCATAAAGGCAAAAAAGCTATCCAGCTGCACAAATGCTTAAAACCTTTATTTTAGGATTGTGGGACAGTGGGTTTGCATCCTTCCTGGAGAAATACCATGAAGTCAAATTTGCAACAAAAAAATATAAATACTGAGCAGCATTTATAGGTTTACTTTAGTCCTGGATGAAATTCAGGATCAGCTACTATGGAATTCTACTTTTCGCTGATGCCTTCCAACATTGCCAGATTCCATTACAACCATTTTTTGGTTCCATAATCCAAACCATTTGTTAAAAATCTTTTGGTACTGTTCCACTGCAATATTTCTCTGGGTACAAGCTATAGGTTATTAGTTCAGCTCCCAAAATGAACAAGCACAGCATCATATTGGAGCAATTTGGCCCATCATGTCTCCCAATGTTGCCAATATAGTCGCCATGGATCAATCAGAGCGCTATAAAGCAATGACACTTCTCAGAAACGTTACAAGCAGCTAATTGGAGGAATGGATCACAGGCACACCATGGACCAATCATATCATAGATGCCACTTTCCACAAACCATATTGCTAGCTGCAACAGCTTCAAAAACATTTTCAACGTACGGATGCCAGTGTGCAATTTGGGCTTTCTCCAACATTAAAAAAAGGTGAATTCATAAGCTAACCGAGTCCCCCATGAACAAAACATGCTCTGTTTTGAGTGCCATGAATGGGACTGTGTGTTGAAGGGCTAACAATTACCTTTCCATAACTGTATAACTACCACAGGACATACAGAATGCATACCACAATTGCCCAAGTACTCTGAAAAGCAGTAAATACCACATTGTCAGATCATTAGGGTCAGGCTATAACCAAGTTTCACTTACAAGATAAGCACTTATAAAACAAAGATTGAATCAGTCCACAAGAGTTTAAAATGTCTCCTTCAGAACATATTTCTTGCAACGTTAACCTTTCAAAGTATAAATGGCCAGCCACTAAGTTTGACCTACTTTCTGAATATAATCATTGACACCAAAGGAAGCCCGCCAACTCACAAAGTGTGGTGGAATCAGAACATGTTTGTACTGGCCACTTTCTTGACAGAGACAAAGAAGCTCAACACTACAACTATCAAAAGTGAATTTTTTATTTTGCATTTACTCTGCATCCAGTCCTGTAGAGTAAAAACAATTAAAGCTTTTTTGTATTTGATGCAGGATGAAACTGCTTTAATCATGATCACTTTTCTCCAAAGTTTATTTTAGTTTCTCCTCCTCCCCCCACTCCAGGGTAAATCAAGCAAATCTCAGCACATCAAACTTCACACAACACATTACAGGGCAGCTGCCTTCTGTGGCCAGACAGTTCAACAGACAGGACTGCAGAAACCATATTTCACACTGCATCTGATCTCTATCTGTACTTGCCCTTTTAACCCTCAATCCAATTATTCACCAGATACTCATCCAATTATTTTGAAAGCTTTAAATTGCCAACATTAACTGCTTTAGCTGGGATTCTATTACACGCGGTGAGAAAACTATCCTTCCAATCCCATCTTGCCCGTGACTTGCTCCTATCTATAATTATCCATGTCTCAGCATTTTAAAAACTTCATCTCAATCATCCATATAAAATAAGGGGTCTTAGCTATATGCACTCATGACTCAAAATCATCCGTATGCCTCTCCAATAAAGCAGTATCTTTTTGAAGGTAGGGTTCTCAAAGCTAAATACAATATTCTAAATGTGGTCTCAGTGATGATCAATAACCTTGTTTCAGCTTTTAGCAAAATGCCCTTGAGATCTGTCTCATTAGCTACATGGTCAACAATTAAACCCAAATTGCTCATCATCCTGTACACATCTCATGTTCCATAATGCAATATATCTCTATCTATAGGCATGTGCTTAATTGGTCCAGGTCCCTAAACTCATGCTCGTCAACTGACCACAGAGCTTGCAATCACCAAATTTTAAATTACAAGTACATCATCAATTTTGGATGACATGAATACCACAGGGACTAGAACAGATAGATCTCATTGGAAATTCATTAGTCACAGATTTTTGTGTGCTTCATAATTTTAATAGCTCTAAGGAGTCGACTACCAGTCGATAGTGCACACTTCAATCTTAAACTGGCCTATTCCTAGGTTGTACACCAAGATTCTAAAAGTAAAGAAAGCCAAATAAAAGTTTGTGTGGTAAATTAAATCATTTGGTCATTTGGCAGCTCAATACCTGTGAGCAAAACCTCAGTGATGTTCCACCACCTCATGCCTGTAAAGTTGTCTAGCATAATCACACATTAAATACTGGATGTTAGGCTAAATTCCTTGCACAATATGGTGTCGACACTCTGGCTTTTAAAATCCTGTGTCTTGACAGCAATTCCCACTATTCGATCCAGCAACATAATTGCCCAGTTCTTAGAGCTGTACATACAAACTTACACAAAACAACCCTAATTCTGACCCTGTTATCTTGAGTTCCTTTGGACTGGGAGATAGAGTCACAAAAGGAAAGTCACACAAGTGTTGGGTGTGACAAAACACTCTTTTCCACTCTTCCTTGAACATTCAATGAAGATCAAGAGACTGCTGAGCATCAAGCCTGTGAATTTGATTCCCTTGTTAATTCCATTTCAATTATATAAATATTAATTCCATTCATCTCAAGTACTGCACCAAGTTGACAAATACATCAAACTCAAACATTAAATGTGCAATCTTCATGAGAAGTCTCTGATAAATCTTGGTATTGTTTGCACCACGACACTACCACCGACAATACAATACAAAGTTTTATCACAAGTGCATCTGCCTCAATCACGATTCAACCCTTGTGAAAATGGTGCCGTCATTTTATTCACCATAATGCTCTCAAAACAGCCGTTTCTAAAAAAAGACAGAAAATGCCATTTGCTGCGACAA
The DNA here is from genome assembly GCA_030390025.1 of Squalus acanthias. NCBI lineage: Eukaryota > Metazoa > Chordata > Chondrichthyes > Squaliformes > Squalidae > Squalus > Squalus acanthias. The sequence continues at coordinate 126,402,179 of CM059434.1, forward strand.
AGCATCCAGCAGTTTACAGTACAGCACAAGTTAATTGAAATGCTAAAAATAAGGATTAGAGAAACCTTGCATAGCTTCATATATTAATCTTGTATTTAGGTGCAGACATTTCTTACCTTCAACAAATTGATGCATGCACCCTTAGTGATAATTAATTAACTGTAACAAGATTCCACATCAGCAATTAATGGTTATGATAAGGAATCCTGGAATTGATGGTCAAGTATGGCGCTGAAGAGACAATGGGCTTAAAGCAGGAAAGAGTATAGTCTTAAGTAGCAGCGTATCAGGGTAGAAAGATGGTACAAACAACTGTACATACAGACATAACTATACCCACACACCACTTTGACAAGGATCAAAAGCAAAATTTCCACTAGCAAAATTGCAGGTACAGCAAATATTTCAACCAGATTTAAAAGGATTTGGATCCTTTACATAACTTAGTAATAGGTTGCAGATATATTACAATGCTGAGAGAGTCTGTATTTCTCATCTACATGCTATCCCTTGGCGACATCATCCGAAAACACAGCGTTAGTTTCCACATGTACGCTGATGTCACCCAGCTCTACCTCACCATCACTTCTATCGACCCCTACACGGTCTCTAAATTGTCAGACTGCTTGTCCGACATCCAGTTCTGAATGAGCAGCAATTTTCTCCAATTAAATATTGGGAAGACCGAAGCCATTGTTTTCGGTCCTGGCCACAAACTCCGTTCCCTAGCCACTGACTCCATCCCTCTCCCTAACATCTATCTGAGGTTGAGACACACTGTTCGCAACCTTGGTTAACATATTTGACCTTGAAATGAGCTTCCAACCACATATCCGTGGCATAACAAAGACTGCCTATTTCCACCTCCGTAACATTGCCCGTCTCCACCCTTGCCTCAGCTCATCCATGCCTTTGTTACCTCTAGACTTGACTATTCAACACACTCCTGGCTGACCTCCCACATTCCACCCTATGCAAACGTGGTCATCCAAAACTCAGCTGCCCGTGTCCTAACTCGCACCAAGTCCCGTTCACCCATCACCCCTGTGCTCGCTGACCTACATTGGCACCCGGTTAAGCAACGCCTCAATTTCAAACTTCTCATCCTTGCTTTCAAATCTCTCCATGGCCTCGCCCCTCCCTATCTCTGTAATCTCCTCCAGCCCCCCACCCCCCGAGATATCTGCGCTCCTCTAGTTCTGCCCTCTTGAGCATCCCTGATTATAATCGCTCAACCATTGGTGGCCATGCCTTCTGTTGCCTAGACCCTAAGCTCTGGAATTCTCCACCTCTCTTTCCTCCTTTAATGTGGAGATGCTGGTGTTGGACTGGGGTGGACAAATGTGAGAAGTTGCACAACACCAGGTTATAGTCCAACAGTTTTATTTGAAATCACAAGCTTTCGGAGCGCTGCTCCTTCGGTGTCAAACTTTTTGTCTTATAATACTCCTGTGAAGCGCCTTGGGACGTTTTACTACGTTAAAGGTGCTATATAAATACAAGTTGTTGTTGTATCTGCTAAGCAGAAATACCATAAGGTAAACCAATCAGGAAAACCCTTAGGAATTATTGTAGACTAATAAAAAAACAAATTAGTGCAAACATATTTGACTGCAGTAAAAGAAATAAAGGACTAGATTTCACCAGAAGCAGGAAAGAGTACAAATCTAAGTAGGGCACATTACTGGATGTGAGGTGTTGTCCAGGACCCCATCTGGAGGACTGCACACAGCTCTAATCACCCAATTGTAGGAAGGATATTACTGCCCTCGCAGGAATTCAGGTCAGTAAATTGCTTGTAAATTCTGAGGTCACTGGTCAGAAGAACCTATATATATGAAATATACATACAAATTGCATGAGAAATATAGATTTTACACAAAATCTGCAAAACTCCCCAGGGGAGACTTGAATAAAAATCTGGAAAAAGAAATCAAAAAACTGTATTTGACAGTCCACCCAAGACTAAAACTAGGGAACAAGGGACAAGAGTAAGATTAGGACAGTAAATAAAAGAAACTAAATGGTCCAGAGACAAGATTAGATCTAAATTTGAACTATAACACTGGTTAAGAATGCCCAAAACCTATTTATTTAATATCACTTCAACCAGAGGGAGATTTCCTCTGGTCAGCAGGCTTGGATTTGACACGTCCCAGATATTAAAAGACACTGCATTAACTACACAAGGATGTGTCATTCATTTGTTAGCCTGATTTTTAAAAAAAACAGGTACAAATGAAGTGGGGTGCATTTTGGCTAATCTAGTGATTCAAATTAATGACAGTCTAGCCTGAATTAACTTTTGACTAATACTAGGTGGTTCCAACCTAGAGTGTGACCTTTTCTCTTGCCCTGCACCTCTTCCAAAAGTTTATTTTTATACTCATTATCATGGCAATAGTCCTATAAAATCTAATTATGCAGTCTAGCAAATTAGATTTTCACATCCAAACAGTGAGCCAAAAATCTCAATTGCTGATGGACTTGAAGATTAGATATTTCAAATAGGTTAAGTGGTTGCACGGCATATACAAAATATAACCACTTTGTTTCCTGTAGTATTTAAAGGAATCCTTGCAAGGGAACAGAGAAGCCCCGTTTTAACTGAAAAATAAGCCATTAAACAACTTACTCATGCATCTGCTACAAATCAGTTTACATGTGCAAAATCTCTAGTGTCGTCATATCCCATAATAGAAGATTTTTTGCACAATTACATACTGAGAAAGCTATTCAATTGGAGCCCACATTTCAAAACCCTCAGGGCATTTTTTCTTACAACCCATTAGCTTTAGCTGCTTTGTAATGGGTTTACTGAAGTGCCTTGATTGGGGAAAAAAAAGTTTAAAGGATGAAAGTGGTGAAACCACTTTACCAGTAAAAACGCTGGAAGAGCACACTATACACAGCTTGCATATTAATCTTTTGCTATACCCACATTATAGCGTCTTCAGTGGCTGAAGTGGACAGTTTACAACAGTTTGAAAAATAGCTTGCAATAGGGCTAATTATACTGCTGGTCATTCCCCTTTCAAATTAGATCAGGGATTAAGATAATGAAAGTTAAGCAAATCACATCCTGCAACTCCCAAAAGCAGTTTTATTGACAGTGCAATGAAGCCAGAGATTTAGTGGTTCCAGTGGGCTTTAAAACCGACAACTCAGCTTCTAATACTAGCCATGATTTGTTTTTATCGTCTGGGTACTACCATCCTTCCACTGGCTGTCATTTTGATTCCAAGCGACGACTCGAGTACACAGCTGCAGTGCGCAGTAACAAAAGTCCAAGTTTACCTGGCTGCATATTATTGCTGCTAACTTCGAGAAATCCCCATAAGCTACAACTTTGTGTAAAAAGACTCGAAACTTTTGAAGTGTCAAAAAATTGCTAGCAACAACCAATCTCCCAGAATCTGAACTAAAACAGCACCATGCAGAGAAACACCATTAATTAATGGCAACCAGTGCAAGGGATGAAAGGAATAACTGCCACTGTTGTTTAGATCCTTTCAATCTATTTGCCCTACTCCACCCAGACATCAAATTTATATTTTTAAAAAGGCACAAACATTAACAGCAAAACACTAGCCAGATGAATAAGTACATCTCATCTACCCAAAATATTTCAGACCTTTAAATCATAGAGCGCTGTGTGGACTCAATTATTTTTAGTGACTCACTGTGCTGAAGCTGATTTACAAAAGACTTCATAGTGCCTATGACCATACTGCCTGGCAACCATGCACAGAAATTACAGCACCTTTTTCCACACAAAGGCTCCTCTACTAAATTTCATGGTGTAACACCACACGAAACCAACGCTAGCACAATTACTAAATTCAAGCTGCAATGAATCGATTGTCACTATGATTCACAGCATAGTTAGCCAAATTCTTTTTGAATTTATATTCATGGTACACAAAGCAGGCAGCAAGCACAAGTAAATGGTTTTCAGCATCACCTCTGACAACAATGATACTTCAGCTGCCAATATAAACACTGCTATAAGCGCCAAAAAATGGCCACCAGCAAGCAGAGCAGTTGAAATGCTTCTGCCCACCTCTGTACAGCCAACAGTCTATATTATAAGTAGCATCATTTTAACAGCAGAAAGACAGAGCCAAGATTCAAGATATGCTTCAGGTACCTACAAATGGGCCAAGAAGCACGGCCTTTAACTCCACCCATTGTTAAATGTACAACTGCTATTCATGTGATAACTTAAAAAAAATCAGAGCAAAACACAAGTGATAACTAAAAAGGGTGTCAAAATGATCAAAACAAAAAGGAGCAAGAGTGCTGACTGTCATATTCTCAAAGCAAATCATGCAATTTAATAAAGTTTTTTGTTTAAAAAAAAAAGGTGGTTTTGCAGATTTATTCTAAACCACATGCAGGTTTTACAACCACAATTTGTAGATTTGGCAGCTCCTAATCCTCTTCCAAAACCAGCCACCTCACCCCAACATGCATTTTTCTCACCTGACTTATCTTTACAACTGCAATTTATGGATTTACAGATTCAAACCTGCTGACAACTGCTCATCCTTCCACACCAGTATCGGACTGCCCCAATACAAACACTTGGTCTGTAATCGTTGGTTGACCTAAGTAGTGACTTCAGATTCCAGCATCATGAAAAGTAGTCCAGTTCAACATGCACAAAAATCTCAAGTGACAACTTAAAGCAAATTTATCTTTACAAACAAGCAGATCAGGTCTCATGATCAGGATCGTAGAACACATAATTAGCCACTTGTCACACAATCTTCAAATCTCTTGTTCCTGTTGAGTCATCTCGCCCCATATATCACTATTATTTTTGTGAAACCACCTCTTCCCAATGTGCCCATCATAGATGGTCACTGCAACCCTCAATTCAAAGCAGAACTGAGAACCTGACATGCTCACAGACTTCCACAATTAAACCAAGCACCATCTGTGCCTAGTTTTTGTTCAATTTCCAATACATTGAATCACATTGTTTTTCACTTACACTTATGGTAGATTCTCTTGGTTCACTTTGGGTAGTACTATTGCACCAAATTACAAGTGTGTTGAAGCAGTTACCAGAGGTTTTTTTAAAAAAGTTCTTTCTCTCCCTCCCACCGTCTCTCCAAGGTGTCACTCAGTGGTTTCACATACACCTCAGTCAAAAGGTCATAGGTCCAAGCCCCACTAGAGAATTGAGCACATAATCTAGGTTAACACTACAGTGCACTACTGAGGGATTTCTATACTGTCCTTCGGATGAGACGTCAAACCGAGGCCACATCTGCCCAGTCAGGCGGGAATAAAAGATTCCATATAGCCAGAGGAGCGCGGGTGTTTTCCTGGTGTCCTGGCCAATATTTATCCCTCAACTAACACTTAAAAAGAGATTACCTGGTCATTCAGTGCTGTTTGTGCGACCTTTTGGTGCACAAACTGGCTGATGCATTTCCCTACATTACAATAGTGACTACACTTCAAAAAGTAACGCACTGGCTGCGATGCCCTTTGGGACATTCTGAGGTCATGAAAGGTGCTATATAAATGCAAGTTCTTTCTTTCATCCTATACTACAAACCTCTTCCTTCAACTTGGCTTGCCAAAAAACCTAAGATGTGGCAGCTAAGATTATCTAAGAGAACAGGAAAATCCATTAAAAGAATGTGCTTAATGGACCAGTGACTTTCCCACACAAAATTATTTTTACAGCCAGACTAAAGGAGCAAAAAAGATGATTTCATCCTCAAGCCCCATATAATAAAAACCACAGTGGATGCATCGCTCACTTTCCTTTATAAATAGGAAAAAAAATAGATCTTAGGATTTACATTTTAATCCTGTTTTTCATTTTCCAAATGGAAAATGTAGAGAAATTGATTGCTGCCAAAAGACAAATTAATTAAATGGTCTGAATAGTTGTTTACAAAAGAATTTTTAAATATATTTTCCATAACATGCAGTCTCCAATGCATCTTTTTTTTTTTAGGTGGGGGGGGGGGGGGGGGGGGGGGGGGGGGGGGGGGCAGGGAGCATGGCAAAATCCCATTGCACTTTTAGTAACCAACTCAGAGGAAGAAGGCTGCTCACCTTCTCCTAAAATGTACCCTTCAATTTGGAATCCCAACTGATTTGACTGAGTAGGCCCTCAAACCCGTGTGAAGTAAAACAAGTGCATTTGCATATGCAACGTTAAATATATCCACTACAACAGTTCAATCAATTTTGCTTTAAGTCAGTGTATTTCAATAACACCTCACCATTTGTAATAAAATATATCTGCAGTGAAATGTTTACAGGCATCACTTAAGTTTTACTCCAGAAGAAATAAGCTTCAGCAAATAGTGAAAAACAGGTCCACAGTCCGGTCATGTAAATAGATCAACTGTTAACCCCTCTTCAACCATGCAGATCAAAACAGATCTGTATTAAGTCTGAGAATTTAGCAGAAACTGTCTAAAACCCAAAGCCCACCATCTCTAGTACCTACTGCATCTGTTTAGCTGCACATCAACCTAGGTGACAGAGGATTGCAAAAAGAAATGCACAGAATACAAAGTAGTACAGTGTAAATACATTTCCCCCTCTGTCACAATTTTACTAAATTTTCCATAAAGTTTAACTACTAAATCACTCCCCTCCTTATCATCCTAACCTTTCAATAGGTGCCCTGGAAGCATCACACGATTGACCACTTTTGCAACAATACCAGATTAAAATATAAATGCCGATTTTGTGCACGTTACAGAGAAGGCTTTTGTGTGTAGAAGTGTTTCCTAATTTTACTCCCGAAAGGTCTGGCTCTAATTTTTAGACTATGATCCCTAGTCCTAGACTCTCCGACCAGCGGAAATAGTTTCTCTCTATCTACCCTAACTGTTCCCCTTAATATCTTGAAAACAAACTCCTCTCTCCACCCAGCCTCAGACTTCACCACCTCAAACTCACACAAGCTTTCACCATTTAAAAGAAAAACAGCCCAGTCAGTGCCATTTGCCAAGAACATATGAATTATACATCATCTGAAGAATGCAATTACAGTGAACACAATAGGAAAAAAGGCACAGATTCCCCCCTTAGAAAAAACATTTTTATTTTTTTTAATTACTTCAGAATACAACTGCCCTCCATTCACCCACATCAGGGTCGAAGTAAACAGCTCAAAACAATTTTGCTTTAAGCCTGTGTATTTGTAATAAAATATATCTGCAGCGAAATGGCACTGACTGGGGGAATTTTTTTTTCTTTAAATGGCGGAAGCCTGGAGAGTTTGTGTGGTGGTGAAGTCCGAGGCTGGGTGGAGAGAGGGATAGATAGGGCAGACGGAGAGAAACTATTTCCGGGGAGTCTAGGACCTTGGGGGGCAGTCTTAAAATTCAGGAGCGAAATTAGAAACACTTCTGCACACACACACAAAAGGGTGGTAGGAGAGTTTGGAACTCTCCTCCGCAAACGGCAATTGACGCTGGGTCAAATTGCTCATTTTAAATCCGAGACTGATTAAGATTTTTGTTAAGCAAAAGGTATTAAGGGATATGGGGGGGATGGGGGGGAAATGGGGGCAAAGGCGGGGAAAGGGGAGTTCGGTCGCGGATCAGCCATGATGAATGGCGGAACAGGCTCGAGGGGCTGAATGGCCGCCTCTTCCTGCTCCTATGTTGGGTCAATTTGGTAAATTTTAAACCTGTGAATTTTTTTTTGTTAGCCGAAGCTATTTGCCTCCCCCCCCAACCCCCCACGCTCCTGCGCCGCCTGACTCAGCTTGAAGCGGACGCACTGACTGGACTAGACTAGACTGGTAGGCCTGAGGCCTAGGCAGGCTGGCGGGCGGGCGGCGACTTTTCCTCACACCCACACCTTCAATAACATGCACACCGACACTCTACGGCCGACTGACTGACTGCCTCGCGCTCTCTCTCTCTCAAAACGCGCGGAAGGCAGAGACTCACCGTCAGCCCGGTGCCCAGCACGATCACGTCGTATTCCTCATTCATGATGGCGACGTCGACGGCCGGTCAAGTCGGCGAACTCCAATCTCGAACAATCGCTCCTCCAGGCAGCGCAAGCGCACAACGTGGGGGTGGGAGAAGAAAAAAACAGGCTGAGCGCACTTCCACGCATGCGTATAAAGACCGCCCCAGCCCGCCGCGCCCACCGGCTGCGCAAGCGCACAACGTGGGGGGGAAAAAAAAACAGGGTGAGCGCACTGCCACGCATGCGTATAAAGACCGCCCCAGCCCGCCGCGCCCACCGGCTGCGCAAGCGCACAACGTGGGGGGGAAAAAACAGGGTGAGCGCACTGCCACGCATGCGTATAAAGACCGCCCCAGCCCGCCGCGCCCACCGGCTGCGCATGCGCACGACGAGGCCGGCGGCTGGCTCGGCCGCTGCCTTTTCTTGCGCAGGCGCACTTGCGTTCCTGTGTTGCCAGTGGGGGCGCGTTTTCCGCGCAGCCGCAGTCGAAACGCATCCACATCATGCGATAGCAAAATACTGCAGATGCTGGAAATCCGAAATAACAACAGAAAACGCTGGAAAAACTCAGCAGGCCAGGCAGCATCCGTGGAGAGAGAAAGAGAGTTGACGTTTCAGGTCGATGACCTTTCATCAGAACTGGGAAGAGCTGGAAATCAAATAGATTTAAGGCCAGGGTAAAGCTGGGAAAAGGGGGAGGGGATAAAGGAACAAAGGAGGAGATGAAGAGACATTAAGAGACATTAAGAGATATGCAAGGCTAGAGGTGGTGTTAATGTGACAGATTAAGGCTGAATGAAGTGTGAAATCTACTGGCAGAATGAAGGACAGCTGCCAGCTTCTAGGAGGAAAAAAAAGGTGGGGGGGACAAATAAAAGGGTGGATAAAATAAAATATAAATGTGATTGGAGCTGAGGTTATGATCTAAAATTGTTGAACTCGATATTGAGTCCAGAGGGCTGTAGCGTGCCTAAACGAAAGATGAGGTGCTGTTCCTCGAGCTTACGCTGAGCTTCCGTGGAACAGTGTATTAGGCCGAGGACGGTGAGGTCACATCATCACTGGCACACACGGTGGGAGGAAGTCATGAAGCCACAAATGGCAGTGTTGGGTGTAACACCTTTAAACAACAGTTAATAAGACATCTCAAAAGCAAAATACTGCGGCTGCTGGAAATCTGAAATAAAAACAGAAAATGCTGGAAATACTCAGCGGGTCAGGCAGCATCTGTGGAGAGAGAAACAGAGTTAACGTTGCAGGTCGATGACCTGCTAAGTATTTCCAGCATTTTCTGTTTTTATTTTAGTTCAGACATCTCACTCGTTATGATGCGCGTCATGCATAAGAGAATCTCCACCAGCATGTTAACCTAGATAACTAGGAAAAAGCTGGCCAACTGGTACAGCCCCCAAAACATAGACAGCTCAAAACAGCCCTGAATATAGTAAGTCTTATGAGGTGTGAAAGTTAAAGAGTATTTGTCTACACATGTCTATTGTCAAGGCTGTTTTTTTTTAGCTGGCAGCTGGGTGGAGACTTTTTAAATTCATATTTGGGATGTGGGCGTTGCAGGCAAGGCCAGCATTTATTGCCCATCCCTATTTGCCCTTGAGGTGTTGCTGGTGAGCATTCTTCTGGAACCGCTACAGTCCATGTGGTGAAGGTACTCCCACAATGCTTTTAGGGAGGGAGTTCCAGGATTTTGACCCAGCGACAATGAAGGAACGCCGATATATTTCCAGATCGGGATAGTGTGTGACTTGGAGGAGATATTTTTGCATACCTCTCCGTGGTTAGACAGAGCAAGAGCTAATAGGTGGACTATCTATCCTCATAGCCCACGAATGATGCATGGCATGGGGAGGGGGACCTGAAAGGGAGGAGAAAACAAAAGAGACTTGATTTTAAAAATTATTTCAAAGTAAGGAAAATGATAATTTGGAGAGATTTGTGAAAACAAAACAATAGGGTAAATTCTGGCTCAGAGGGAGCGCTGCACTCTCGGAGGAGCCGTCTTTCAGATGAGACATTAAACCAAGGCCCCGTCTGCCCTGTCAGGTGGACGTAAAAGATCCCATGGCACTATTTCAAAGAAGAGCAGGGGAGTTATCCCCAGTGTCCTGGCCAATATTTATCCCTCAAATCAACATCACTAAAACAGATTATCTGGTCATTTATCACATAGCTGTTTGTGGGATCTTGCTGTGCGGCCGCATTTCCTACATTACAACTGTGACTACGCTTCAAAAATACTTCATTGGTTGTAAAGAGGTTTGGGACGTCCTTGGATCGTGAAAGGCGCTGTATAAATGCAAGTTCTTTCTTTTCTTTCTATAAACAAATGCATAAGCATTAATGATAATGAAAGGAAACCAATCTGCAGCAAAAGGCTCAAATATTAGTTCTAAACCCCGAGATTGCAGCAGAAACCGGATCAATGTACAGACCCATGCTTAGCAGATTCAGCTTATGCACAAAATGTGCGTTTACAACTATTCAGGGAGCATGTCTGGGCAGCTGAAAAAGAATCAATAGTGAGGTATTCATTCTGGCCACGAGGGATGAACGAGTCAAAAATTCAAAGCTGTATTCGACCTAGTCACGTTACATTGGGAAAATCAAAGCAGTACAGATTGATGCCTTTGCAGGAGATTCTATTGTTATAATTGGGTTCAATGTCACTGACTTTGCCTTCCACTCTAGATCAGAAATACTAGACTATTATCATTTATCCTTGTGCAGAACTACTCTTGACTGAACTTGGAGTACAATTGAAACAAGAGTATAAATTAAATGTGGGGGATAAAAAATCCTGTTGCACAGACAGAACACCATTTTGTGCATCCCTCTAGAAAATACCATGAGCTGTTCATGCACAGAATTGCCTGCTCTATTCATGCGTGATTATCTGTAGAGATCAACCTTGTTGGTTAACAGCAATAACATAAAACAATTGGAGGGATGGCTGTCACGCAGACTGTTGAAGAGCAGGCCACCCACCTGTCTTTCGAGTCCCAGGAGGCACTTGGCCCAGTTACACTTGACGTGAAGAGAAAGGGGACAGTTTTCACATCCTCAAGAAATAACAAGAGTAGGTAGACCTTTATGTTTTTCACCATAGTTCGCTTTTTAGAAGCTATCAGGAAAGGATAAGCAGGCTGGGTCTCTTTTCTCTTGAAAAGATAAGTCTGAAGGGTGACCTAATAGAGGTCTTTAAAATTATTTAAGGTTTTGTTAAAGTAGACAGAGAGAGTGTTTCCACTTGTGGGGAAGAGCAAAACTAGAGGCCATCAATATAAGATAGTCACCAAGAAATCAAATAGGGAACTCAGAAGAAAAGTCTTTACCCAGAGAGTGGTGAGAATGTGGAACTCACTACCACAGGAAGTGGTTGAAGCGAATAGTATAGATGCATTTAGGGGGGGGTTAGATAAGCATATGAGGGAGAAGGGAATAGGGGGTTATGCTGATAGAGTTAGATGAGGAAAGACGGGAGGAGGCTCGAGTGGAGAATAAACGCTGGCAAGAACTGGCTGGGCCAAGTGGCTTGTTTCTGTGGTGTATATCCTATGTAATCCTATTTAAGATGATGTGGAGATGCCGGTGTTGGACTGGGGTGGACAAAAATGAGAAGTCGCACAACACCAGGTTGTAGTCCAACAGTTTTATTTAAAATTACGAGCTTTCGGAGCTCCGCTGCTTTTTCAGGTACAGCGACTGTACCTGTACCTGAAGAAGGAGCGGAGCTCCGAAAGCTCGTAATTTTAAATAAAACTGTTGGACTATAACCTGGTGTTGTGCGACTTCCTATTTAAGATGAGGAAGCTGCTGACAAATTGCATGGTGATAACCACGGTTATGGTGTGTGGAGGCTGTGATTCCCCTGCTAAAGAAAAATATATCCTGTCACTAATAGTGGTAAAATAAGGGGAGCGCCTGCTAATTGCTCAGTTGGTAAGTGCATTGTCCAGTGTAGTACTGAGATATACAAAGCCTGAAGATTCCAAGTTCATCCCTAGCCTGAATGGAGCTAGCTGTTCTCATCTGGGTGGTAGATGAGCTGCTACAGTTGTCCTCAGTGCTTTGGACTGGGGAGAGGGCATCAACTAGGGTTTCCACTCCTGATGGCTATTAAGTGACCACTGCAGTAGATGTCAGATGAGGCTGCGATGGCTTCTATGGAACAGCCTGAAGACACTCGCTGAATAGGCTCACACATGTAGAATGGTCACTTGGATGATGCACTGCATCAGCATCGGTGGAACTGTACCCCGGCTAGAGTCTCTCCTTCAGGAGAGAAATGGAAGGGAGGACAGAAAATTAGAAACAATTAAAAAAAAGTAGTCCAAAGCTGTGGTTAAATCGCTTGAAGGCAGAGGTTTTGAGTAACTTAAGAGTTTCCTGTTGTATAGTTACAGGCGGCCAACAGTAAGTAGTGCAGTCTGAAGAACACAGTGCAGGGCGGTGCTGGAGGAGGTTACAGAGATAGGGAGAGATGACGTCATGGAGGGATTTAAATACTAGGATGAGAATTTTAAATTTCAGGTGTTGGGAGACCATGTAGGTCAACGAGGATGGGAGGGATAGTGTATAGGCAGAGTTTTGGATGAGCTGACGTTTATGGAGGATGGGAGGCTGGCCATGAGAGCATTGGAATAATTGAGTCTGGAGATGACAAAGGCATAAATGAAGGTTTCAGCAGCAGATGGACTGAGGCAGGCGATGTTATGAAGGTGCAGGTACGTAGACTTTTGGTGATATGAGATTAGAAACTCTGCCCAGTGTTGAACAGGATGCCAATATTGTAAACGGTCTGGTTCAACCTGAGACAATGGCTAGGGAGAGGGATGAAATCAGTGACGAGGGTACAGAGATTGTGTCGGGGGCTGAAGACAATGGTTTTGGTCCTGCTAATGTTTAACTGGAAGGAATTATGGCTCATTGAGCTAATTCAAACTATCCTTGTTGTATTTGGTACTATTATGAACAGCGAGCAATTAGTTTATTTTACATTAAAAAGACCTCAGGTCGTCCCAAAGCGCTTTACAGCCAATGAAGTACTTTTTGAAGTGTAGTCACTGTTGTAATGTAGGAAACGCAGCAGCCCATTTGCACACAGCAAGCTCCCACAAACAGCAATGTGATAATAACCAGATCATCTGTTTTTAGTGATGTTGATTGAGGGATAAATATTGGCCAGGACACCGGGGATAACTCCCCTGCTCTTCTTCGAAATAGTGCCATGGGATCTTTTACGTTCACCTGAGAGAGCAGACTTTTAAAAATGGCTTCCATCTGGAATGGGGAAATGGAAAGGCAGATATTTTGAGAACAATAAAAAGGGCCACAAATTTAACGTAGAAATTTTCACGGGAAATTGAGGTAAAGTTGTAGCACCTGGGTTAGACACTTATTTCTATTCAGGGGAAGAATAAAGATCAAATCAGCAACATGATTCATGAGCTTGGCAGTTACCTCACGTAAGTGGACAACCAATGCCCAGAACACTGTGAGATAGCAAATACACTTTCACTCCTTCTTTGCTGTTTACATAAACTGAAGTCAGCCAGAAGTTAAAAGCTCCCAGTAATCGATAGCTCTGTATTGATTGTGGGGAATGATATTACTGTCATTTTCACAGCCAATATTACCGTGGGTGGTAGATACCAATTAATTTGTTGAAATGAGAGAAGAGGATTAGCCTTTCCTCCCCATGTTATCATCCTTGACACCTACAGCGGTTAAATGAGCAATATTTCCCAATTTCAGCATCTTGTATTAAGTTATTGATTTTGGGTCCAGGTTAGAAAGTGGCAAACAGCCATGAATAATAGCAATCTTCAATAATCAATGGCTAGAAAATTCACAAAGGTGTCTCAGAGGTGATTCATCTTTCCATTCTTTGTACCTGTCTCAATTTGTCTTATGCTTCTTACAGTCTGTGTGCTGGCTCCTTTTCAGTTCTTAACATCTCGAGAAAATCTGCAGAGTGTAAGCATTTCAGTAGTGTATCACGTTGTTGTACCATCACACTATAAAGAGCATTGGAAGAAAATAGGATCACGTCTTTGAATCCCCAATTAGATCGGGAGGGTAGCACCACTGCCACCTCTCATAGACACTGCTGAACCCTACGAGGGTGTTCCAGTGTCTTGAGGTGCTTGCCCAGTAATTACTGTTGTCAGCATTAGTGGATGAATGCTTAACATGTTTATTTGACATTCTTCTGTTTGCTATTTTAATCCAGGTGTTAATCCATTTATTTTAAATGGGTTAGCACCTCCACTAAAATGGCAGATGGATGATTCTCATTAAAATGCGTTTCGTACTCTCTCTCCTTTTCCTCCTATTTGTCCTGTCTCATTCTTATATAATCATTTTCTAACTCAACTTCTTCCCTTCCTTCTTTCTCAATTTTTCATTCAGTTTTTTTCCCCTTTGCCCTGCTTAAAGGCTTTTGATAAAAGTTCTACTCAAAATTAAACTGAAAGCTGTGGATTCAGAGTAGCCCTGTGAACGGTTAAGAAACTGGCTGAAGGGTAGGGAACAACAAGTACTCGTTAGAGGAGTTATGTTAGAGTACGGGGAGAAACTGAGTGGGGTATATCAGGGCTCAGTATGGGACCACCATTGTTTCTAATTTATATGAATGGCCTGGATTCAGAAACTCTATTGCAAAATGGTCACATTTGCAGATAATACCACACTAGGAGGCGAAGGAGGCAGCTCCAAAATTACAGAATGAGTTGGACAAAGAATGCAAGTGGGCAAAACAGTGGCAGATGAAATTCAATGCCTACGATTGTGAAGTGTTACACATAAGAAGGAAAAATAGATGAAACACAAATTCCACGAATGGTTTGAAATAGCTAAGAATGAAACTGAAAGAGACCGAGGAGTCCTCATAGATGCAGCGCTAAACATGTCCAACTAACACAGAGCAGTAATCAACAAAGCCAATAGGATGTTGAACTACAATAGCCAAAACCATAGAATATAAGTCAGAGGAGGTAATGATCAAACTGCGCAGTGCTCTGGTCAGACTGCAACTTGAACACTGCATCCAATTCTGGTTGCCAAGCAACAAGAGAGACATTCAAAATGCTGGAGGCAGTACAGAGAAGAGCCATGAGTCATATCCCTAGTGCCAGAGGCCTGAGTTATGAGGAAGGACTGGATACCTTTGGGTTTTACAACCTGAACAGGAGGCTTCTGAGATCTTGTAGAAATATAGAAGATTGTTACATAGAATTACATGGAATATACAGCATAGAAACAAGCCATTCAGCCCAACCAGTCCATGCCGGCGTTTATTCTCCACTCAAGCCTCCTCCTGTCTTTCCTCATCTAACTCTATCAGCATAACCCTCTATTCCCTTCTCCCTCATATGCTTATCTAGCCAACCTTTAAATCGATCTACACCATTTGCCTCAACCACTCCCGGTGGTAGTGAGACCCACATTCTCACCACTCTCTGGGTAAAGAATTCCCTATTGGATTTCTTGGTGACTATCTTGTATTGATGGCCTCTAGTTTTGCTCTTCCCCACAAGTGGAAACACTCTCTGTGTATCTACTCTATCAAAGCCTTTCATATTATTAAAGACTTCTATTAGTTCACACCTCAGCCTTCTCTTTTCAGCCTCGGATCTGCGGGTAAGCGTTCTCCAAGGCGGCCTTCGGGATACACGACAGCGCAAAATCATAGAGCAGAAACTGATAGCCAAGTTCCGCACTCATGAGGATGGCCTCAATCGCGATATCGGGTTCATGTCACGATACAGAACGTGACGACATCATGGCCGGTCTTTCCAGGTTTTGTTTTAAAAACACAAATGGAGAGGATATGCAGCCAGCAGGTGTTTTGACACGTTGGACCCCCTGGGACACATCTCATTGTCTTGGCTGTGCTCTTAGTGTGTCTTTGATGTAGGGAAAGATTTGAATAGATTTTTTCTGTGTTTATATTGTGAATTCTGGGAGATTCTCTCACAGCTACCTTACCTGAAGAAGGAGCGAACAGCTCCGAAAGCTTGTAAAATTAAATAAATCTGTTGGACTATAACCTGGTGTTGTGCGACTTCTCATTTTTGTCCACCCCAGTCCAACGCCGGCATCTCCACATCAAGAGAAAAGAGACCCAGCTTGTGCTACCCTTTCCTGATAGGTATACCCTCACATTTCTGGTATCATCCTTGTAAATCTTTTTTGCACCCACTCCAGTGCCTCTACATCCTTTTTATAATATGGTGACCAGAACTGCACACAGTACTCCAAGTGTGGTCTAACCAAGGTTCGATACCGGTTTAGCATAACTTCTCTACTTTTCAATTCTATCGCTCTAGAAATAAACCCTAGTGCTTGGTTTGCTTTTTAATGGCCTTAATTAACCTGTGTCGCTACTTTTAGTGATTTGTGTATTTTTACTCCCAGATCCCTTTGCTCCTCTACCTCATTTAGATTCTTATTTTCCAAGTAATAGGTGAGTTCCTTATTTTTCTTACCAAAATGTAATACCTCACACTTATCTGTGTTGAAATTCATTTGCCAATTATATGCCCATTCTGTAAGTTTATTAATGTCTTCTTGTAATTTGTTGCTGTCCTCCTCAGTATTGACTATCCGCCCCCCTCCCCCCTCACAATTTGGTGTCAACCGCAAATTTAGAAATTTTGTTATTGATTCCAAAGTCTAAATCATTAATATGAATTGTGAACAACAGTGGTCCCAGCATTGATCCTTGTGGGACCCCACTTCCCACCTTCTGCCACTCTTTACTCCTACTCTCTGCTTTCTGTCTTGCAGCCATTGTTAAAGGTACAAAAATGTTAACCTGGAATATTATTTTAAATTAAAACGTGGGAGTAGAACTAGGGGATGCAGGTTCAAACTAGTAAAATGACTTTTTTAAATTTGTTTGTGGGATGTGGGCTTCACTGTCAAGGCCAGCATTTATTGCCCATCCCTAATTGCCCTTGAGAAGGTGGTGATGAGCCGCCTTCTTGAACCGCTGCAGTCCGTGTGGTGAAGGTACTCCCACAGTGCTGTTAGGGAGGGAGTTCCAGGGTTTTGTCCCAGCAACTATGAAGGCACAGCGATATATTTCCAAGTCAGGATGGTGTGTAACTTGGAAGGGAACTTGGAGGTGATGGTGTTCCCATGCGCCTGCTGCCCTTGTCCTTCTAAGCGGTAGAGATCGCGGGTTTGCGAGGTGCTGTCGAAGAAGCCTTGGCGAGTTGCTGCAGTACATCTTGTAGATGGTACATACTGCAGCCACGGTACGCCAGTGGTGGAGGGAGTGAATGTTTAAGGTGGTGGATGGGGTGCCAATCAAGCAGGCTGCTTTGTCCTGAATAGTGTCAAGCTTCTTGAGTGTTGTTGGAGCTGCACTCATCCAGGCAAGTGGAGAGTATTCCATCACACTCCTGACTTGTGCCTTGTAGCTGGTGGATAGGCTTTGGGGAGTCAGGAGGTGCGTCACTCGCTGCAGAATACCTAGCCTCTGACCTGCTCTTGTAGCCATAGTATTTATATGGCTGGTCCAGTTAAGTTTCTGGTCAATGGTGACCCCCAGGATGTTGATCGTGGGGAATTTGGCGATGGCAATGCCGTTGAATGTGTGGTGGTTAGACTCTCTCTTGTTGGAGATAGTTATTGGCTGGCACTTGTGTGGCGCAAATGTTACTTGCCACTTATCAGCCCAAGCCTGAATGCTGTCCAGGTCTTGTTGCATGCGGGCATGGACTGCTTCATTATCTGAGGAGTTGCGAATGGAACTGAACACTGTGCAATCATCAGCGAATATCCCCACTTCTGACCTTATGATGGAGGGAAGGTATCAGGAAATTCTTTATCACACATAGAGTGATCAACATGTGGAATAAACTTCCAGATAAAGTAGTGGGAGCAAAACCACTGGAAACATTTAAGAAACGATTCAACACTACATTGGGGAAACATGAGGATCTCTCTAGATGGATGAATTTAGATAGGCCGAATGGCCTTCCTCATCTGTACTTATCTTGTCATCTCCTGTTCCCAGGACCTCAGCAGTGTGGAACTCCCTACCTCCACTGATCGTGCTCTCCGCTATAATCTACAGGTTTTTTAAACTCACGCTTGGTGTCACATAGCCATGGTGCTTTTTCCATTAAAAAGATCAACACGGCGAGATTCCCAATTCACCCAGTTCTCAGAAGAAGGCCTTGAGCTGAGGCAGGTTGTGAGGGTACAACTGATGGTTTAGTTGAGCCCAGGCTCACCTCCTAACAGAAGGATAGAACCATAGAAACATAGAAGATAGGAGCAGGAGTAGGTCATTCGGCCCCTCGAGCCTGCTCCGCCATTCAATGAGATCATGGCTGATCATTCAAATTCAGTACCCTGTCCCTGCTTTCTCCCCATATCCCTTGATCCCTTTAGCCTTAAGAAATATATCTATCTCCTTCTTGAATATATTTAATGAATTGGCCTCAACTGCCTTCTGTGGCAAAGAATTCCACAGGTTCACCACTCTCTGGGTGAAGAAATTCCTCCTTATCTCAGTCCTAAATGCCTTACCCCTTATCCTTAGACTGTGACCCCTGGTTCTGGACTCCCCCGCCATCGGGAACATCCTTCCTGCATCTAGTCTGTCTAGTCCTGTTAGAATTTTATAAGTGTCAATGAGATCCCCTCTCATTCTTCTAAACTCTAGCGAATATAAGCCTAATCGACCCAATCTCTCTTCATACGTCATTCCTGCCATCCCAGGTATCAGTCTGGTGAATCTTCGCTGCACTCCCTCCATGGCAAGAACATCCTTCCTCAGATAAGGCGACCAAAACTGCACACAATACTCAAGGTGTGGTCTCACCAAGGCCCTGTACAACTGCAGCAAGACATCCTTGCTCCTGTAGTCGAATCCTCTCGCTATGAAGGCCAACATACCATTTGCCTTCTTAACCGCCTGCTGCACCTGCATGCTTACCATTAGCGACTGGTGCACAAGGACACCCAGGTCTCGTTGCACCTCCCCTTTTCCCAATCTATTGCCGCTCAGATAATAATCTGTCTTCCTGTTTTTGCCACCGAAGTGGATAACCTAGCATTTATCCACATTATACTGCATCTGCCATGCATCTGCCCAATCACCCAACCTGTCCAAATCATACTGGAGTTTCTCTGCATCCCCCTCACAGCACACACGCCCACCCAGCTTTGTGTCGTCTGCAAACTTGGAGATATTACATTTAGTTCCCTCGTCTAAATCATTAATATATATTGTGAATAACTGGGGTCCTAGCACCGATCCCTGCAGTACCCCACTAGTCACTGCCTGCCACTCGGAATAAGACCCATTTATTCCAACTCTTTGCTTCCTGTCTGCCAACCAGTTCTCTATCCAAGTCAGTACCCTACCCCCAATCCCACATGCTTTAATTTTGCACGCTAATCTCTTATGAGGGACCTTATCGAAAGCCTTCTGAAAGTCCAAATACACAGCCACTGGTTCTCCCTTATCTATTCTATCAGTTACATCCTTAAAAAATTCCAGTAGATTAGTCAAGCATGATTTACCTTTTGTAAATCCATGTTGACTTTGTCCAATCCTGTCACTGTTTTCCAAGTGCTCTGCTATTACATCTTTTATAATGGACTCTAGCATTTCCCCCACTACCGATGTCGGTCTATAATTCCCCGTTTTCTCTCTACCACCTTTTTTAAATAGTGGGGTTACATTAGCTACCCTCCATGGGAACTGTTCCAGAGTCTATAGAATTTTGGAAGATGACCAGCAATGCATCTACTATTTCTAGGGCCACTTCCTTAAGTACCCTAGGATGTAGATTATCAGGCCCTGGGGATTTATCGGCCTTCAATCCCGTCAATTTCCCTAACACCATTTCCCTACAAATACTGATTTCATTCAGTTCCTCCCTCTCATTAATTCCTATGCTCCCCGACATCTCTGGGAGGTTATTTGTGTCCTCCTTTGTGAAGACAGAACCAAAGTATGTATTTAATTGGACTGCCATTTCTTTGTTCCCCATTATAAATTCCCTGATTCTGACTGCAAGGGACCTACGCTTGACTTCACCAATCTTTTTCTCTTCTAATATCTATAGAAGCTTTTACAGTCAGTTTTTATGTTCCCTCCAAGCTTACTCTCATACTCTATTTTCCCCCTCTTAATTAATCCCTTTGTCCTCCTTTGCTGAATCCTAAACTGCTCCCAATCCTCAGGTTTGCTGCTTTTTCTGGCCAATTTATATGTCCTCTCCTTGGATCTTATGCTATCCCTAATTTCCCTTGTTAGCTACGGTTGAGTCACCTTTTTTGTTTTATTTTTATGCCAAACAGGAATGAACAAATTCTGTAGTTCATCCATGTGATCTTTAAATGTTTGCCATTGCCTAGCCACCGTCAACCCTTTAGGTAACGTTCCCCAATCCATCCTAGCCAACTCGCGCCTCATACCGTCGTAGTTTCCTTAATTTAAATTCAGGACCCTAGTCTCTGAGTCAACTACTTCACTCTCCATAGAGTTATAGGTATAGAGTTGGCATTGGTAGATGGACGAATCTCAACCGCCCGGTCATCTGCGGATGGTGAATGGCTCAGGCAGACTTTAACAGAAGGGACAAAGAGTAAGACATAGCTGGAAAAAAAAATCACTGGCATTTATTGCATTGAATTTAACGTCATTAGATGGACAGAAAGCACATTACACAGCAGCATATCTCTATCAGGGAAATAACAAAAGAACCGCATGCATTTTTCTACAGTGCTGTATGACCCCTAGATTACAGAATGTCATGAGAGCTGTTATCTTTAGAGGCTTCAACAGTGGTTACAGATTATGTAATACTGTAGGAGTAATGCTAAGCAGCAGAAGCGAGCTATTGCACATTATATTAATTAGCTTAATTACTGCAAGATTTGCTCAAGGAAGTTGTGATTGTACAATATCTTGAATGGGTCTTTGTGCAATTTCTGAACCACATCAATGAACTGAGCACAGCCCAGGCTGCAGAACCCTCGACAAAGATGCCGCTTTTTCAGTAAGCCGAGTGGTATTTTATTGAAAGATTTCTTTGCTGACAGGCAGTCGCTTAGATCTTTTGGAGCACAGCTCACTGGTCTCATCAGCAGAGGGAACAAAGCAACAACAACAGCAAAAAAATCACAACAGCCTAAGACTCTGAGCCGTTGAGCTGTGTGACGCTGGCGCTGTATAAAGGCTTGGTCAGGCCCTTACAATAGGGTCCAGAGACCCCGACCACCTGCGCCCCCTTGGCACATTTGTTGCTCCATGTGCCTTTGGGCCTCCATTCATGGCCTGCCTGGCTGTGTTGACGGGGCTGGGATCCATTGCTGTTCACTGCCATTTTCTTGCTCCTCCCCAACAAAAAGAGGCAAAGGAATGCTTTTAGGGGACAAGGTTGTAATAGCATCAAAAGCCCTATTAAAATGGAACAATTTATTAGAACTGCTAGCCCTATAGTTTTTTTTTGCTCGAATCCTTATTTTTTTCGCTCTGGAATTTCCTCCCCGAACCTCTCTGCCTTGCTACCTCTCTCTCCTCCTTTAAGATGCTGCCTAAAACCTACCTCTTTGACCAAGCATTTGGTCACCTGTCCTAATGTCTCCTTCTTTGGCTCAGTGTCAATTTTTGTCTAATTACACTCCTGTGAAGCGTCTTCGGATGTTAAAGGCACTTGTCTAAAATTGCTGTTGTTGATCCACAAAGAGAGGTCATGATGCGGAGATGCCGGTGTTGGACTGGGGTGGACAAAAATGAGAAGTCGCACAACACCAGGTTATAGTCCAAGGGGTAGAAATTAGGTCGCGCCCCATTTGGGGCGCAAATATCGTCCGCGCGCAAATATTAGCGCCTGGCGCTAATTATCGGCACTGACAGGAAACTTCACTTTTACCGCCCCGGGAGGTGAGTGGAGCGCTAAATTAGGCGCTGCACACCTCTCTTAAGGCGCAAAGGCCTAGGAGTGAGGCGCTAACTCAGCGCACGAGCGCAGCGCAGCTGCTGTCAGTTAGCGAGGGAACACAGACACACTGGCGCCGGACACTTCTTAAAGCGGGGGGGGCCACTTGCTCCCCAGCCACACCCTGCTCATTGCAGCCTTGAATCTCAGCCTGGAGAGACCTGTAATCCATTTTGCTGCCAAGCATGGAGAGGGTGAGAGAACGCGCTCATCGCTTCACCGAGCGGGCCTTGGATGCTCTGGTTGACGCAGTGGAGCGCAGACGATGCATGCTGTTCCCGGAGAGTGGCAGGAGGCCTTTGCCACGCGAGTTCAGAAGAGTGTGGAGGGAGGTGGCTCAGAGCGTCTCCTCCAGGAGCATGGTGCCCAGGACCCATGTCCAGTGCCGCAAAAAGTTCAACGACCTCACTCGGGTCGTCAGGGTGAGTGGCTTTTTCTCAATACCTCTCCATCCCTCCATCTCAACCTCACTCTATGGCCAGAGGGTCTTAAAACCCCAATGCACAACACTCATGCAACACCTATGGCCCTTTCATCAAACACACACACACATTCCACACTTTGCATACAGTAAGGGCTATTCACCTATGGGAGGCACATCAGGCAAGACCATGGCTGCATACAGTAAGGGCTATTCACCTATGGGAGGCACATCAGGCAAGACCATGGCTGCATACAGTAAGGGCTATTCACCTATGGGAGGCACATCAGGCAAGACCATGGCTGTATATTGACTCAGATGCTGTCCTTTTTCTTGCAGGCTAAGCTGGCTCATAATCGGAGACAGCAGCAACGGACGGGTGGAGGGCGGCTTCAGCTGCAACCCCTCAGCGATCTGGAGGAGCGCGTCCACAGGATTGTGGCAAGCCGGGTGATCGGTCCCGTCGCCACTGGAGACGCCGACCCCGTTGTGGACAGCAATGGTAAGGTCATCACCTTTTTGTCCTCTGTCCTTCCACTTGTCCCTCACAACACCAGCCTTTGACACTTTCAATCCAACTTGCTAACTCGCTGCACTTATTCCTCCCTTACTGCCACCCTGTCCTCACGCTAAAGCCACTCTTGTACCTCCCTGCTTTCAGATGGTGATTCACCAGCTGAGGAGATGGTCCCTGAAGCTGCCACTGGGAGAGATGCTGCAGCTGAGGAGGAAGAGGAAGCCGGAGCATCAGTGCCACCCTCTCCCGAGGAAGCCCATGGCCACACTGGGAACACGCCTTCCCCGGAGGGGAGCAGGGGGGAAGGGGCTGATGATGGTGAAGTTCCAGGACCCAGCGGGCTGCAGCAACGCCATGGGGGGGGGAGGGAAGAACGGGGGAGCAGGGGGGAAGGGGCTGATGATGGTGAAGTTCCAGGACCCAGCGGGCTGCAGCAACGCCATGGGGGGGGGAGGGAAGAACGGGGGAGCAGGGGGGAAGGGGCTGATGATGGTGAAGTTCCAGGACCCAGCGGGCTGCAGCAACGCCATGGGGGGGGGAGGGAAGAACGGGAGCCTTCTCCCCAGAGGGAGAGTATGCCAGACACTCCTAATGCAATGGACGCAGAGGAGGAGCGGCTGATTGCAGAAATGAACAGCCAGGCGGTGGTCATGCACACTGAGCTCATGGGTGCAGTGGGAAGGGTGCCCGAATGCATTGAGGCACTGGCAAGGAGTGTGGAGCACTTCGCTGTAGCACAGGCGGATGCCACACTAAAGCTTACTGCTGCAATTCAGTCACTGGCTGCCAGGAACCCATCTGAGCCTGCTCTCATGCAGACTCAGATTGAGGCCACGCGAGCACTGACTGCTGCCATCCTCGATGGTTCGTGCACATGTCCCCGGGGCTGTCACCGCGCCGCAGCAGGCCAGCAATCTGTTCTCCGGCAAATTGCTCCGGATGCTGAAGTGCTGCCCCGTGGGAGTGCCAGTGTGTCGGGCGAGCAGGGAGTTGCTGTCCTCTCTCACGATGACAGCATTCCTGCTGCCAACACTGTCACTTCTCCACTGCACTTGCCACCGCCTGTAGGACAGACTGCTGCCGCCCATGCAGAGTTGGTGCAGTCTGCAGCCGGGCCCTCCAGGCCCAGAAGTGGTCGAGGCCGTCCTTCAGGGGCATCTGCAGTGTCAGGGTCTGACAAGCAGCAGCCTTCCACCAGCCTTGCTGCAGCCACTGAGGTCCCATTACGGAGGAGCAGTAGGGTTAGAAGGGGGGAAGTGCGCAAGGGAAGGAGATCACCCTCGAAGGGCAAAAAGTAGGAGGTGTGCCAAAATGCTGGTCATTTTTTTATTAAAGGCCGAGGTTCATGGCCCAACTTTTGTTTAGTGTTTTGGACATTATCTCCAGGTTGTGAGAACCAGTTATGTTATTGACTGTTTTTTTGTGTTTATTTCTATGAGTTTGTCATGAGGAATTGACACACACAGAGTTTGTACAATAAATAAGTTTCTGTATTCAAAATATACATGGCTGGTGGTTGGAATTATTGGTGCCTTGGCCGGCTTAGGGGTTGCGTGCTGGGTTGATTCGTGTTTGTAGCAATGGCAGGGGCCCTAGAAGCGGCTTGCTATTAGTCGTTGACGGACGGCCCTTGCAGTTTGACCATTGTGGGCCGCCCTCCTGCCTTGGTGCTGCTGCTGATCATCGTCCTCGGCCTGTTCCTCCTCTTCCTCCTCCTCCTCTTGTGGTGCTGCAAGGCCTGGTGGCATTGGCTGCGTCCTGAGGATTGCCATGTTGTGCAATATGCAGCACACCACTACGAATTTGGAAACTTGCTCAGGCGAGTACTGCAGGGCTCCTCCGGAATGGTCCAGACAGCGGAATCGTTGTTTGAGCACGCCGATTGTGCGCTCAATAATGTTCCTCGTTGCTTGTTGGCTTTCCTGGTACCGCAGCTCAGCAGGGGTGTTTGGCGCACGGAGCGGTGTCATTAGCCAGGTGCTCAATGCGTACCCCTTGTCCCCCAGAAGCCAACCAACTGGCTGATGCGGTGCCTCGAAAATTTCTGCCACAGTACTCTGGTGCAGGATGAAAGCATCGTGGCAGCTGCCCGGATAGTGGGCATTGACAGCGAGAATCACCTGTCTGTGGTCACAGACCAACTGCACATTCAAGGAATGGAACCCCTTTCTGTTCCGGAACTCCTCTGCATTCTCTCGCGGAGCACGCAAAGCCACATGCGTGCAGTCAATGGCGCCCTGCACCATGGGGAAGCCCGCTACCCTCGCAAAGCCCATAGCACGGTCATGCTGCTTGTCTGGGGTCATAGGGAAGGAGATGAAGTCTCGTCTCCTTGTGAAGAGGGCATTGGTGACCTGCCGGATGCAGCGATGCACCGCAAACTGGGAGATATTGGCGAGGTCCCCAACAGCAGCTTGGAATGAGCCAGTGGCGTAGAAGTTCAAAGCCACTGTGACCTTCACTGCCACCGACAGAGACGTCCTGGACCTCAGCTGAGGCTGCAGATCTGGCTGCAGCAGGTGGCAGAGCTCAGTGACCACCTCCTTGCTGAATCGCAGCCTTCGCAAACACAGCTCCTCGGACATGTGGATGTAGGAGAGCTGTTCACGATATACCCTGGGAGGGTAAGCTCTCCTGTACATGCGCCTGATGGGCCTCCTCCGTCTGGCCATCATTGCCACTCTCTGTCTGCGTCTCACTCTCCTCCGATTGAGCTGGAGCAGGACGACGCCCCCAATCATTGCAGCCCCCATCTTCTCTTTGCCAGAAAAGTAATGAGGTACAGCAATGAAAGTAGCAGCAAAGTTAGGATGAACTAGGCAAAACTACCTCACAAAGCGTTGAGTCAATGTAGAAGTCTCTCTCTCTCTCTCTCCGAATCTCTCTCTCTCTCTCTCAGAACGAGTGGTGCATAAATGTCGACCACAGAAAAAGACAGGAAGAGGCCCCCTTTAAATAGCGCCCCCCCCAGCCCCACACCGATTGATAACGTTCCAGTCTTCCGGTCATTGGAAGCGCCAGGCGGTAAGGCAGGGGGCGCCACTCAATTTCCGCTCCGGGGCGCCCCAAGGGCGTTGCACCACGGAATGACGTCACAATCTGCGCGCGCAGGTGGTCGCAGCGGTAAGTTTTAGCGCCGCCGCACAATCTCAAGTTAAGTTCTCGAGCGGCGCAAACAGCGCTGCGCCCGGGCGTTAGTGCCTTAACGCCCCATTAGCGCCCATTTAAGGCGCTAACGGGAGGCGCAACCAACTGAATTTTTACCCCCAACAGTTTTATTTAAAATTACGAGCTTTCGGAGCGCTGCTCCTTCTTCAGGTACAAGTACAAAGAGAGGAGGAAGGCAAATGAGGTGGATAGAACGGTACTCATTGGTGGAGTAAAAGACCGAGTGGCCATTCTTGTAGATGACATGGCAGCCACATGTGGAACCATATGTCATGCTGCTGACCAGCTGGTGCCAAGAAAGTTTCTGTGGAACCTCACTCATGCAGTCTTCTCTGTTTCTGGCCATTTGCCGATTAAACAATGCTGGCCTTGAAGCTGTTGTTGTAACGAGCACCATCCCACAAGAGGAGAAAAATGAGGATTTGCTCAAAGAATCAGGTGATCGATCCTTGCTGAGGCAACATGAAGAACCCACAATAAAGAATCTTTGTCTTATCTGTACGGCCCTGTAACCCACTGAGATTCAGCATTGCTGCGTTGTTCGGGACTGAACATTGCTCCGCTGCATTTCTGGGAAACACATCATATTATTTTAATGGAATTGTTACAGATTCTGCTTAAAAGGGGCCGCTGGTGTATTATTAAATTGTATAAAATGACATCCATACTTGCAAGTTGAAGGCATGCAAACATAGCTATTTCAAACATCACGGACTGAAGTTTATTTCTCACCTCTTCGCTTTGTTTCCAGAAAACAGACGTGGTATGGAAAGGATAGCAGGAATCTGCGTCTCTATTCTGTTAGAATGTAAGCTTTTGAGAAGTGAATTTCTATGAAATATCGCACTTGTTACTGGTTTTGTGGCTTTTTCACACCAAAGCACAAACAGGCCGGTTAAACCACTAAGGTTATTTGCTAATTCTTTTTATGGGTAAACAAACGGTTGACATTTTTTGCTCTATTAGAGATGCAATATGGTAGTGATAGTTATCAACAAACATTCCACAGATATTAAAACTGATGGTTAACTGCTTGCATTCTACAATAGCAGAAGGAAACAGATCAGCGAACTAGCAAATTGGTTAATAAATTAATTCCAGTACCTATACACTTTTGAAATGTGAACACTGTTGATGTACAACCAAATTTTAGTGTGTTGAGTGAGTTAAATAACATGTCCTCTCTGCAAAATAAAAAATAGAAAAAAGCGAGATTGCTGAGTGGGAGATGCACCCTAGGGATTATAGTGCACAAGTCATTGAAGGTCCAGGACCAATATCACCAGGCTATTCCAAGACCAGATGGAGTGTTAGGATGTATTGCCAGAACAATTAAATACAAAACAAGAAATACTCTTCTGTCTCTGTACAAGGCATCAGGTCTCATCTAGATTGCTGTTTCCAGTTTTGGTCCCCTCACATGCAACAGCACCTCCCAAACCCGCGACCTCTACCACCTAGAAGGACAAGGGCAGCAGGTGCACAGGAACACCACCACCTGCAAGTTCCCTGCCAAGTCACACACCACCCTGACTTGGAAGTATATCGCCGTTCCTTCATCATCGCTGGGTCAAAATCCTGGCACTCCCTCCCTAACAGCACTGTGGGAGCCAATGTACCCTCTAATTTTTTTTGGCCCCGCCACCCCTTTAAGGGGCTACGCGGGCCATTCAAAATTCAGCGCATGCGTGGTTTTTCTATTTAAAAGCTAATTCACCGGCTGCGCGGGACCTGCAGCTTAAAGGGAACATTGGTGGGAGTACCTTCACCACACGGACTGCAGCGGTTCAAGAAGGCAGCTCACCACCACCTTCTCCAGGGCAATTAGGGGTGGGCAATAAATTCCGGCCTGCCAGCGACGCCCACATCCCAGGAATGATATAAAAAAAACATGGTGGATGATATGGTCAAAGAGGTAGGTTTTCAGAAGCGTCTTCAAGGAGGAGAGTGAGAGGTGGAGAGGCAGAGAGGGAATTCCAGAGCTTAAAAAAAAGAGGATCAGAGCAAATTCAACATTCAGTCTATCAACAACTGACATAACCCTTTTACCTCCCCCATTATCTGGAGAGTCAATTATGCAATTCTGGATGATATGGAGGCCCTGGAAAAGATTGAGAGGAAGACCACTAGATTAATACCTAGTTTAAAGGCCCTCAGTTACCACAATAGGCTGAGAGAGCTGGGACTTGTTACTCTGGAAAAGCACAGACTTCAAGGAGATTTGATTGAGGTCTTTAAAATAATGAAAGGATTAGACCCAGTCCATGTGGATAGGCTATCTGAGCTAAATAGGGCAAGGGGATATAAATATAAGTTATGTAAGCATAGAACAGGGGTTAGATATTGGGAGATACTTCTTTTCACAGAGTTGTCGATCTTGGAGCAAGTTGCCAGCATATAGATTCACTGCACACGTTCAAAAGGGAGCTGGAGGGGTTCTGAGAGTAGCCAACATAACTGAACTATAGAAGGTAGGTGGGTATTGGGAAATGTGTCTCCCAGTCACCGTGCCCACCTGGAACTTGTTTGATTGTCTTTGGAGGTCGGAGAGGAATTTCCCAAAGTATTTTTCCTAAATTGGCCCAATGTTTCTTCTCTGGCTTTCCCTTGCCTCTCGAAAGAGATCACACCTGGTGGGTGGTGGGTGTTGGACGAGAGGCCAAATGAAGGTAATGCAGAAGTGAAACCATGGCAGTATCTGATGGGCTCGATGGCCCAGTTGGTCTTTATCTGCCTTTCTTTTTCGTATATTCATATGTATGAGGTGGGGGGAAGGGGGTGAGTCCACGATTGAGGCTTAGGTCACCATGGAGCTAGATTGATGGGCCAAATGGCCTTTTCTGGTTCCAAGCATTCTTATCACTCACCCACCTTAGGCGGGCCAGATCAGGCGCTGGTTTTCTTTCACTTCTGTTATGTGCACAGTACGTTCCCCGTTTCCCACTGATTCCTCTTTTTGTACAGAAAGAGGAAGTAAACTGTGCTGCTCATATACCAGACAAACTAGACCCAGAAACATTTATATTTCTTGCTTGTCTAACCTTTCTCCAAACAAATGTTTGTGACGCACAACTGAAACATGCAGGTGTTAAAAATAAAAAAAATGATGTTGACATGGAGGCACACAGCCTCCTTGAAATATTTTAGTGATCGACATGCCTCCTGAGAGCGGGTTGGTCGTTCCCTCCCCCCCCCCCACCAAACCGTCTCTGTTAAAACCAGAAGTGGGCAGGTTGTGGGGGGGGGGGCCAACCATCCTGGTAGTCACATGACACAACAATAATGGAGTTGTTGACGAATCGTAGCAATCACTCTCTATCAAGTTGTCTGCAACAGACATGAGGCGAAAAAAACCCCAGTGGTGGAGAGTTTGGGTTAGGTCCAAAGTCACCTGTTCCTCCCAAGAATGCTACACTCTTACCACATGGCATGTCTCAAATTATTATTTCCTGAAAGAAATCTATCTAATTTTGCATATGAATGAATCAGGTCTCCCTCGGGAGTCTGTTCCATAGATTGACCACTTGCTCACTGAAATATTGGCCTGCAATTTTGCTGACTTCAGCGGGTCCGGTGCGGGTGGCGGTGGTGGCGGCTCCCATCCCCGCTGCTGGCTCCATCCTGCTCTCCAAAATGACTTTCCCCTGATTGGGCTTGTGAAGCCCATCCAGCGCGTTTCCCTGGCCAATTAGAGGAAGCGGGTCTGGTAACATCATTTGATGACGCGCCATCAGCCGGTTTCCTTAAAGGGACCATGTCCAAATTTATCTTGACATTTGTGCTGTCAGTGCATTGAGGTGCTGCAAACACTGACAATGACTGCACAGAGGTGCAGGGCTGCACCCAAGCTCTCCCATGACTCCCTCCATATGCTTATGGAGGGAGTCACAGCACACACGGAGGTTCTCTTCCCTTCCCATGGGCGGAAGAGACCTCTCCAGGAGACCAAAACAACCTGGTTGCACATTGCACAGGAGGGCACAAGCAGGGATGTGGTCAGGAGGACCTGGGTGCAGTGCCACAAATGTTTCAATGATCTCAGTAGATCACAAAACATTACTGCAAAGCCACACTCAACCTCATCCTGCTGTGCCTCTCATCACATCTCCATTACTCTGCCTTCCCTACCCTACTCCTGCACATCCTTACTCACACCAACTTACCTTGGACCTCCACCCATCCCTCTCTATCTACATTATCACTTCCCCATCTCACTAGCCACCCCTCACACTCACCCTCATCCTAGTGCAATCATACCAACTGACAACACACAAGGGTAGGCACTTGGGTGTTTTATGCAATGTTCATGTAAAGTTTCTGTTAATGTGGTGTCAAACATTGAAACCTTTATTTTCAACACTTTGTGTTCTTGGACAGATTTGTGTGTACCTTTGGAAGTGGCTTAGTGAGTTGCAGTGAGACATAACAGTACCCTCCGCAATGGTGATGAGTGTGAAAAGAATGGCTTGGGCATTGTAGGGATGCTTTATGGTGTTGGTGTGGGGTGGTGCCAACCTGGTGCATCATGTGGCAGCCAGGGTGTGCAGCGTCAAGTGAAGTAAATCTGGCCATGATGAGGCCATCCCTGGCCTGCTGGGCAGCAATGTGGTCGGGTGCTGATGCCCTCTGTCCTGTGCAGCATCAGTTGATTGCGGAGAAGGTTGGTGTTGTCGTTAGTGCTGCTGGTGTGCCTGGTGCTGCTGGTGTTGAGGCTGATCGTGGTGGGATTCTGAAGACCAAGGTGAGAGAGTATAAAGGGCATCCATGCTAATGGAATAGATGGCAGGTGAAGTGGCGATGACGGAAGCGATCTGTCAACGGTGGGAGAAGTAATGAGGTCAGACTGGATGGAGACTTGTGCAAAGACTTGCAGCATGGTGAATCTGTTGTGGAAATGCAGTGAGGCAATGCTAGTGGCTGAGGGGAGGTATCTCTGTAAGGTGGGAGCTTTTACTTTACATTTGAAGCTGTCAACTCAACAGCTGATTCAATGGCCACTGAAGTCCCGCTTCAGCTTGACAGATGTGGTCCATGACCAGCGTGGACCCCGTGGGCGAGCTGTCAAATGCAAAAGGTAAGCTGAAAATCATTCTTTAACTGGCTCTAAACAAGCCACTCATTACCTGAATTGGGTCCCCTGCCGCTGCGTGTCGGATCTGCTCAGCGCTGACAGACCCGACATTGGGAAAGGCGTGTGGTGACGGGTTGACAGCGGGGTCCCGACCCGCTGTGAAGAAAAACCACCCAACCCGCCACTGATCGCGCCCACTGACCCCCGTCAAAATTCCGGCCATTGTTTCCACAGATTAGTTTTGAAATGACCCTCTTTCAAGTGCGGGCCGTGTCCTCTGGTTCTACTGTATTAGACAAGGTGAAATTGCTTGTCACGGACGACATTATCTAGTGCCTTTAGAATCCTAATAACAGCAATCATATCACCCTTCTCTCAACCTTCTCTCTTCCAGTGTGAACATGCCCAATTTACATAATCGCTCCTCATACTCTAACCCCTCCGTCTCCTCAATCACTCTGAATTGTGCCATAGTAGGGAGGCATAAAATGGGCATCGGGTGCTTTCCTCCAAGACACAAGGAAACATTTTATGGTCAGTCACCTCAGGCCTCTCACATCTACTACTTCACGGCCATTAATAAGACCAGCATTAGCAGTGGGCCAAGAGCAGGTCACCTGCCTGCATTCTTATCTGGGGTGACTGAGAGAGTGAGACGAAAAAGCAGGAGGAAAATAAGAAATATCTTTTAAAAAAAAGTGGTAATAAAAAATAAAATCTGTCCAGTTTGTGTGATTGCTCTCCAGTGTTTCTTGCCCTTACTGGGACAACCAGAAAATGTAGGATTTGCTACAGAGGTTTGCTTTAGCCCAAAATAACAGTGACAGATGCTCAGGTTTCTGCTGATTTTTGCTTCTTACAATAATTTTCCTTTAAGGTGATGACAGTTCTTATAGCGTGTGACCTTGTGTGGGGGGAAGGGCGGGAGGAGGAGAGTTACAGGATCATAGAATACTCGACACGCCTTTGAAGCAGGAAGCAGGAAACATTTTGAGCCGTATTCTACGAGTGCTGGTGATTTGGATGCGAGAAGTGTAAGAACAGACTTGAGGAGTGTGCAAAGGTGTACAGCATCCTCACTGGCTTCTGAGAACTTGCCAAAACCTGTAATAGCGAAGCAACACCTGGTTCATTAGCTGAGAAAAGAGAAAGAACACAGGACAGGCCGGGTCAATCAGTCTACAGAAAAATTGATGTGCATGAGCTGTGGTTGCAGCTGTCACTTGCAGATTGACTTTTTATAAGCCACCTCTGTGTTCATGACCGATAGGAATCCGTATCATTCTGCAAGATAATGTGGTCATAGGAACAACATGACAATCATTGTTATCTATAATACGTTGAAAATCTTATATCTCAGCACACTTCAGGTCTACTTCCTTTTTTATTATTCATTCACAGGATGTGGGAGTCGCCGACAATGTCAGCATTTATTCCACATCCCTAATTGCCCTTGAGAAAGTGGTGGTGAGCTGCCTTATACAACTGAGTGGCTTGCTAGGCCATTTCAGAGGCAGTTAAGAGTCAACTACATTGCTGTGGGTCTGGAGTCACACATATAAGCCAGACCGGGTAAGGACAGCAGATTTCCTTCCCTAAAGGACATTAGTGAACCAGATGGGTTTTTATGACAATCCGGTAGTTTCGTGGTCACCATTACTGATACTAGCTTTTTATTACAGATTTATTTAATTAATTAATTGAGTGTCAGCCGTGGCTCAGTGGGTAGCACTCTCGCCTCTGAGTCAGAAGGTTGTGGGTTCA
The DNA here is from genome assembly GCA_030390025.1 of Squalus acanthias. NCBI lineage: Eukaryota > Metazoa > Chordata > Chondrichthyes > Squaliformes > Squalidae > Squalus > Squalus acanthias. Next base: position 126,435,070 of record CM059434.1, read on the forward strand.
AAGTCCCACTCCAGAGACTCGAGCGCAAAAATCTAGGCTGACACTCCAGTGGAGCACTGAGGGAGCGCTGCACTGTCAGAGGTGCCGTCTTTCAGGTGAGATGTTAAACCGAGGCCCCGTCTGTCCTTTCAGGTGGATGTAAAAGATCCCATGGCATTATTTCGAAGAAGAGCAGTGGAGTTCTCCCCAGTATCCTAGCCAATATTTATCCCTCAATCAACATCACTAAAACAGATTATCTGGTCATTATCACATTGCTGTTTGTGGGACCTTGCTGTGCACAAATTGGCTCCGGTGTTTCCTACATTTCAACAGTGACTACACTTCAAAAAGTACTTCATTGGCTGTAAAGCGCTTTGGGACGTCCGGTGGTCGGGAAAGGCGCTATAGAAATGCAAGTCTTTCTTTCTTAAATTCCCCAGCTGCCGTGGTGGGATTTGAACTCACGTCTCTGGATCATAACCACTATACTACCGTACCCCTGTTGACATGTTTATGTCTCACTTTTGTGTCAACTTCTTCCATTCTCAATTCCGATGTCCACATTTATAATGGAAACTGCTGATGTGTCGGACTGAGATTACAACCCCCCACCAGGGCCTCATTTTTTGAGGCTCCCAATTTCTCACCCTGTACGGCAGAGAAACTTCGATGCTCCAACCAACCTTATGGCTCTGCTTCCCAAACGTTTCTATTTCACTATAAATAATAATATTTTTATAAGGGCAGAATGTATGACTTTTAAGCTGAGGACTGAATTACGTCTGTACACCCTAATCTAATTATCTCCCACCCTCTAACCTGGCTTCACTGAACACCACACTTAGGGGTCGATTTTAACCCGGAGAGGGTTTCAGGAGGACGTGGTGAGGTAGGGGGTGGGGTAGGGGGTGGGGGTGGGGGTGGGGGGTGGGGGTGGTGGTGGCAGGGCAAGTGCGAAACGCACATGTTGGCCTAAATGTCAAGCCTGGGGTATTTTAAGACCACCGAAATGCAATTCACAGCTTCTGCTGCATATACTTTAATTTAAGAACTTACTTCATCAGAAAGCACCCAGATAAAACCCCAGCCTCATTCTGGCAAAAAAAATCTGGCTGTCCCATGGGGCTTCGGTTGTGCCTGCCCCTTTAATGGTGCCAGTGCCTGTAAGGCCCAGGAAGCTCCCCGTCTTCCTGACTGCGGCCAATACTATGCCACCAATCAGGTCTGAGAGCAAGCCCGGACACTGAGCGCTGGGCCCCCGCACTAATTGCTCTCGGACAGCGCCAGGAGAGGAGGATCTGCCCTGAGCTTACCTTCTAGCTTACACTTTCCACCCACTGTGGGCCATGGCCCTTCACCGAGATTACTCATTTTAAAAGGTTAATAACACCACTCCATTGAAATTGGGCTGCTTAAAAGTTAAAATACAATTGCTTAAAACTTTCCTAATACCTCAGAAACAGGAAAAGGCCTTTAGGCCCAAGAAATGCAAAGGAAATGTTGAATCCTCTCCCCCCCCCCTCCAAATTTATATCCTATTTCTGTCTCTGGTAACATATTTTGAAGAGAATTTTTTTGTAGCCCCTCCAAAGAAAAACTGTTTCAAATTGCTTTGTGATAGCACTTTGTGATGTACAATCATATAACTGCTAGAGGCCATTGACAGATTAGATTTTCCAGTCACATTGTTCACACACAACAAATACAATGCTCAAAATATGTTGGGCAATGGGAACCATAGAAATGGTCACATGGTTAGTCGGGGGCGAGAACCCCAGTAAATCCCTGCTCCCATCTGGCCTGCCTTACCACCATTGGTCCAGAGCCCTGTCAATCTAACATTGAACAATCAGATCAGTCAGCAGCTTATCAGCAGTCAATGAGATTGTAGAAAATGAGACAAACAGGATGGTCACATGATCACTATTAGATAATCAGAGTCTTGGAAAAGCAACACAAAGGTTTGGCAAAGTCACATGATTATTACTGGTCAATGAGATTACTCAAGAGGGACACACCAGTTTGTTATATTGACATAGATTCAAGCACATCTTTAGTCAACTATCCAGTCGAATCAATGCAACATAGAGATTGCTGGACAAGAAAAGACCAAGGTACATAGAAACATAGAAACATAGAATCTAGGAGCAGGAGTAGGCCATTCGGCCCGTCGAGCCTGCTCCGCCATTCAATACGATCATGGCTGATCATTCAAATCCAGTACCCTGTCCCTGCTTTAATCCCCACAGTACACATATCCCACCCTACCCCCGTATTTAATTCCCCCTAACATATCCCATCCTATCCCCATAACCCCACATATTTAATCCCCCCTAACACTAAGGGTCAATTTATCATAGCCAAATCAACCTAACCCACACATTTTTGGACTAGTTCGCCTTCTACCATCCAGGTAGTCGCATGATATGACGATAATGGTGTTTTTGACTAATTACAGCAATCAATCCCTATCAATTAGTCTACAACAGACCCAGACATGAGGCGAGGAAAACCCCAGTGGTGGAGAGCGTTGGGAACCATAGTCACATGATTATTACTGGTCAATGGGATTTGCAGTCCAAAGTCACCTGTTTCCCCCAAGCACGTTACATTTACCACACGGCATGTCTCAAATTACTCATAGACTCTATCCCAAAATGTTATTTTCTGAAAGAAATCTATTTAATTTGCATTTGAATGAATCAATACTATCTTCTTTCACCATCTCCCTAGGGAGTCTGTTCATAGATTAGAATTTTGCCAAAAATCCATATTTCCTTTCAAAGTTGGGTAGGGACACTAAGGGCTGGATTTTCATTGGCCCGTGAAGGCGGGTTTGGAGGCGTGTGGGGAGTTAAAATTGCAAAAACTGGCGGGCGGGTACAAGTCCGCCTCCATCCCGCCTCCACGCAATTTTCATTAAATTGTGTCTGCTGGTCCCGACTCCGTCCCGCCTTTAAGAGGCAGGATAGGCTGTTAAGGCCCTTAACAAGCACTAAATTGGCCCTATAATGCCATTTTGAAAGGCCTTTGTGATTTTAACCCTTGATCTACGTGAAGCACGCCTGTTCTGAACCACGATTGTGAAACTTGGCAGGAGCACATTTGGATAGCTGACTATCAGCTGCAGGTCCACTATTACAACAGAGATGTGATGAAGGTAGTAGTAGTATTAGGTCTGAAAGTCGCCTCTGATGCTGCTGCATTGAAGGTCATCAGAGACTGCCTGGCCTTTGCTGTGAGAGGACCTGGATGCAAAATTCTCATTCTCATTCTCTCTCTCTCTCTCTCTCTGAGACTTAGAGCTGCTGCTCCTTTTGCATCCAGGTCCTCTTGCAGCAAAGGCCAGGCAGTCTCTGACCTTCAATGCAGCAGCAATGATGACATCATCAGAGGTGACTTTCAGACTGAAACCACTAATTGGGTCATAGGTTCCCACATGCTGGAACTCAATTGCCCAATTAGGTGAAAATTGCATCAATCTTCCACATCCAATTGCAATCGGGTGGATAACACGAAATGCGGATGACACGACCCCAACCCGCCCCAGTATCAAAATCCAGCCCTAAGTATTATTTACGTTAAAGTGTATATATTTGGGCAGGAGAGGCATGCAGAGTTACATTTAATAACTGACAGATTTACAGTTGGTACCGAGGCAACTTCTACGATAAAGTGAAACTAAAACGGAAAACCCTGGAAGTCCATCAGCATCTGAAAGAGAAAAAGACGGATGAACCACGATGGGCCGAATGGCCACCTTCTGTGCTGTATCATTCTATGATTCATTCTAACCTCCCTTCTTATTTCTCATTTTTAGGTGTTGGAACATTTCCAAGATTTTCTCATTTTACTTCTGATTTCCAGCATACACCATGAAGTGCAGTGTAGCCAACTTGTATGAAGCTTTGTTTGCTGATCTCTATATGAATAAAACTCCTCAATGTTACCATCAGAAAAAGAATTTCAGATTCATTTCAACAAAAAGTAATAACATTATTTCTTTTTACTGTTGGCTTAGAGTAAAATGATCAGTGCGTTCCCAGGTGGTATTGGGATTTATTTCACTGATTATTAGGGGAATTTTTTTAAATTAATTTATGGCATGTGGGCGTCGCTGGCAAAGCCAGCATTTATTGCCCATCCCTAATGACCCTTGAGATGGAGGTGGAGAGCCGCCTTCTTGAACCGCTGCAGTCCGTGTGGTGAAGGTACTCCCACAGTGCTGTTAGGGAGGGAGTTCCTGGATTTTGACCCAGCGACGATGAAGGATTGGCGATATATTTCTAAGTCAGGATGGTGTGTGACTTGGAGGGGAACTTGGAGGTGGTGGTGTTCCCATGCGCCTGCTGCCCTTGTCCTTCTAGGTGGTAGAGGTCGCGGGTTTGGGAGGTGCTGTCGAATGTGAGGGGACCAAAACTGGAAGCAGCAATCTAGATGAGGCCTGACCAAGGCCTTGTACAGAGACAGAATAGTATTTCTTGTTTTGTATTTAATTGTTCTGGCAATACATCCTAACACTCCATCTGGTCTTGGAATAGCCTGGTGATATTGGTCCTGGACCTTCAATGACTTGTGCACTATAATCCCGAGGGTGCATCTCCCACCCAGCAACCTCGCTTTTTGCTATTTTTTCTTTTGCAGAGAGGACATTTTATTTAACTCACTCAACACACTGAAATTTGGTTGTACATCAACTGTGTTCACATTTCAAAAGTGTATAGGTACTGGAATTAATTTATTAACCAATTTGCTAGTTCGCTGATCTGTTTCCTTCGATGATGAATGAATGGTGTCAGGATGATGTGTGACGTGGAGGGGATTTTGCAGGTGATGGTGTTCCCATGCACCTGCTGCCCTTGTCCTTCTTGGTGGTAGAGGATGGGAGTTTGTCGAAGAAGCCTTGGTGAGTTGCTGCAGTGCATCTTGTAGATGGTACACACTGCAGCCACAGTGCACTGGTGGTGGAGGGAGTGAATGTTTAAGGTGGTGGATGGGGTGCCGATCAAGCGGGCTGCTTTGTCCTGGATGGTGTTGAGCTTCTTGAGTGTTGTTGGAGCTGCACTCATCCAGGCAAGTGGAGAGTATTCCATCACACTCCTTACTTGTGCCTTGTAGATGGTGGAAAGGCTTTAGGGAGTCAGGAGGTGAGACGCTCGCATCTTTCAAACATTATAATTTCCTTTACTTCTTTCAGAATACCGACTCGTTTGGGTGGAACTCCTCTATTACTATTTTCAGAAGGTTGTTAACCTTTTTTAACTAAACTGGTTAATGGCTTTGTTAAAGTGGCCAATAGAGGAAAGTCATCCCAACAGCTCATTACAAACAGCACACAGAGGAATTTCATATGAGTTACACAGGTCAGAAAACTGACCATATTCATATAAAACTTGAACAGGAGATGAAGTTTCTTGTTTGTGTTGATGTCTAATGTGGAAAATTATTAAAACTTGTTGGCAGCATTCCTCTTACAAGAGGCAAAAAGCACTGAGGCGACAGTGATTGGTGCTGTCAACAGAGCCAGGAAAGGATTTGTGCAGACTGCCCACTCAGTGTTTTTACACAAGGAGGTGGAGGTTCCTGCCAACAGCATAGTTATCTGATGATGGAGGGATTTCTTTTTTTAATTGTTGGGGGGAGGGAACTCAATATAGTTATTCGTATTGCATTGCAAATGTGTTTTCTCATGGTGCAAATGATCTTGCCTTCCATTTCCCACTGTGCTTCTCTTTTGCGAAATGCTGAGAAGTTTAATGCATTAAAAAGAACTTGTATTTGTTGAGGCTAAAGCTCTGCAATTCTCTCCCCAAACCTCTTCGCCTCTCCACCTCTCTCTCCTGCTTTAGGACGCTGCTTAAAACTACCTCTTTGACCAAGCATTTGGTCATTTGCCTTAATGTCTCCTTCTTTGGCTAAGTGTCACTTTCTGTCTGTTTTACACTCCTGTGAAGTGCCTTGGGGACATTTTATGTTAAAGGCGCTAAGTAAATGCATGTTGTTGTTGTATTTTTATAGTGCCTTTTATGTCCCCGGGATGTCCCAATGCATTTCACAGCTAATGAATTACTTTTGCAGTGTAGCAACTGATATCTAGGCAAACACGGCAGCCAATTTGCACTCAGCAAAGTCCCACAAACAGCAAATGACTCATCAACTTGTTTAGGTGATGTTGGTTGAGGGATGAATGTGGCCCAGAAACTGGGAGAACTCCCTGCTCCCTTTTGAATAGCATCATCGCACCTTTTTACAACCACCTGAACAGGCAAATGGGACCTCGGTTAAACCTCCCATCCAAATGACGGCACTTCCCACAATGCAAAACTCCCTCAGCGTGCTTTCAGCTTCTAAGGAAGTCATTCTTATTTCATGGGGGATAAAGCAAAAATCTACATGATTGGTTGGTTTTATGAGATCAGTTTATTTAAGTGGTTTTTAACTGGTTGCTATTTTATGGGCTTAAGCTGACAAGAGAGAGGCAGGGATATTAAAGACTGAGATCAATAGATTTTTGGACTCTAAGGGAATCAAGGGATATGGGGATCGGGTGGGAAAGTAGAGTTGAGGTCAAATTATCAGCCATGATCTTATTGAATGGCGGCGCGGGCTTGAGGGGCCGATTGGCCTACTCCTGCTCCTAATTCTTATAAGAACATAAGAAATAGGAGCAGGAGTAGGCCATTTGGCCCCTCGAGCCTGCTCCGCCATTCAATAAGATCATGGCTGATCTGATCTTGGCCTCAACTCCACTTTCCTGCCCGCTCCCCATAATCCTTGAATCCTCCATAGTTCAAAAATCTGTCGATCTCCACCTTGAGTATATTCAATAACTCATCCTCCACAGTTCTCTGGGAGAATTCCAAAGATTCACGACCCTCTGAGAGAAGAAATTCCTCCTTATCTCCGTTTTAAATAGGCGACCCCTTATTCTGAAACTATGCCCCCTAGTTCTGGATTTCCCCACAAGGGGAAACATCCTCTCTGCATCTTCCCTGTCAAGCCCCCTCAGAATCTTATGGGGGAAAAATTTGGTTGCTTTGCACCTCCTGTTAGCGCCCTAAGACATTTTGCGGCGGCGCTAAACACTACCGCCACGATCTCCTGCGCCCGCAGATCGTGACGTCAGTCGAACGTGCAACGCCCCGGACCGGAGACTGAGTGGCGCCCCCTACCTTTCCGCCTGCAACGACAGGTAGAGGGGAACGTTTTGCAGTCGGGAACGGACTGGGGGAGCGCTATTTAAAGGCGGCTGCTTCCTGCCTTTTTTGTCGGCGACATTTTTGCGCCATGCATTCTGAGAGAGAGAGAGAGATTTCTGGAGAGATTCAACACTGTGTGAAGGAGTTTTGGGTACTGAGCAGCACTCTGCATGTTCATTTTGATTTGACCTTCCTTGCATCGATTTAGAAGAGACTATGGGGGCTGCACTCTGAGCCCTTTCCCTGGGCCTCTCTATTGTTCTTTCCAGCAGAATTGATGTACAGGTCTCTCCAGGCCAAGATTCAAGGCTGCAATGAGCAGGATGTGGATGAAGAGCAAGATCAACCCTCCCCCTTAAGAACTGGCCGGCGCCATTGTGTCTGTGTTCCATTGCTGACTGACATCACATGAGCTTCGCCAGCACTCTGAGGTAGCGCCTCGCTCCTCGGTCTTAGCGCCTTAAGAGAGGTGTGTAGCGCCTGATTTAACGCTCCAATCACCTCCAGGGGCGGTAGAAGCCAAGTTTGCAGTCGGAGGCAATAATTAGCGCCAGGTGCTAAACTTTGCGCCCGGCCAATAATTGTGCCCCAAACGGGGTGATACCGAATTTCTCCCCCTATATGTTTCAATAAGATCACCTCTCATTCTTCTAAACTCCAATGAATATAGGCCCAACCTGCTCAACCTTTCTTCATAAGACAACCCCCTCATCTCAGGAATCAACCTAGTGAACCTTCTCTGAACTGCCTCCAATGCAAGTATATTCCTCCTTAAATAAGGAGACCAAAACTGTACACAGTACTCCAGGTATGGTCTCACCGACGTCCTGTACAGTTGTAGCAAGACTTCCCTACTTTTATACTCCATCCCCCTTGCAATAAAGGCTAACATTCCATTTGCCTTCCCAATTACTTGCTGTACCTGCTTGCTAACTTTTTGTGTTTCATGGACAAGGGCACCCAGATCCCTATGTTCTTAGGGTACACCACTGTAGAGAATACAATCTGGCCACGGCCTCAGACTCAACAAGCAGTACCAGGGGACATGCACCAGCAACTCTCAAAGTCTAATTGCTGTTAAAGTGAACACTGGGTGAGGTCAGATTTTAATTGCTCCTCAGGGTTTAATTTCTTTTTAATATAAAGTGTGATTGGGAAGGTCAGTCAGAAGTTAAGGGCATTCTGACTCCTATGTTAATTGAGCTACATTAATTTGCTGTAGATTCCAAATTACTGCTTTAGAGTTTCTTTATATTTAGAAGGATATGCTGATGGGGTTAGGTGAAGAGGGTGGGAGGAGGCTTGGGTGGAGCATAAATGCCAGCATTGACCTGTTGGGCCGAATGGCCTGTTTCTGAGCTGTACACTGTATGCAATTTAAAAAAAAGTCTGACAAAGAAATTTGCAGTGCGAAAGAAAGAACTTGCATTTCTATAGCGCCTTTCATGTCCTCAGGACGTCCCAAAGCACTTTACAGCCAATGAAGTACTTTTTGAAGTGTAGTCACTGTTGTAATGTAGAAAACGCGGCAGCCAATTTGCGCACAGCAAGCTCCCACAAACAGCAATGTGATAATGACCGGATAATGATTGAGGGATAAATAATGGCCAGGACACCGGGGATAACTCCCCTGCTCTTCTTCGAAATAGTGGCCGTGGGATCTTTTATGTTCACCTGAGAGGGCAGTCGGGGCCTCGGTTTAACGTCTCATCCGAAAGACGGCACCTCTGACAGAGCGGCACTCCCTCAGCACTGCACTGGGAGCGTCAGCCTAGATTTTTGTTGTGCGGCACTTGAAGCAGAATGGAGAAGTATTAAAATGGATCTCTCGTGGCACTATGCATGCTAATTTGGATAATACGCTGTTTTATAAGTGCGGGAGTATCGTGAGAGCTAGGGTGAACTCACTGGCTCCAATCTCCCAGCAGCGAGCTACGCTTGAAGGGAGCGCTACAACTGGGACAAAGAAACTAAACCAACAGCTTCTCAGTTCAGTGGCAGGAAACTGGCAAAGAGGAAGCTGCAGGGCTAGGAAACAGCGGTCAAGCTCCGAGGCCTAAGGCAGCCAGCTGGGCGGAGGCGGGGAGCAGGACTGCGCACGTCGTACCTTCAGAGCGAGTTGCATCAAAAAGTAGAAAGAAATTTACTGCAAGTGGAGTTGGGTAAATATCTTTTATTTAGCGTCAGTAATGTCTTCCAGAAGCTCGAGTGCTTCGGGCTTCCTGAGCAGCTGCCTTGCTAGCATTCCACTGTTATCTGTAGAATCAGTTAGTCCAGCATCTATGAGCACTCTTATGCACTTGGCATGCTGGCCTGCAGAGGCCATGTGCAAAGCTGTAAAAGAAAGAAACGACTTGCATTTATATAGCGCCTTTCACGACCTCAGGACGTCCCAAAGCGCTTTACAGCCAATGAAGTACTTTTTTTGAAATGTAGTCACTGCTGTAATGTAGGAAAGGTGGCAGCCAATTGGCGCACATCAAGCTCCCACAAACACTAATGACCAGATAATCTGTTTTAGTGATGTTGGTAGAGGGATTAAATATTGGCCAGGGACACCGGGGGTAACTCCCCTGCTCTTCTTCAAAATAGTGGGATCTTTTACGTCCGCCTGAGGGGGCTGATAGGGCCTCGGTTTAACGTCTCATCCGAAAGACGGCACCTCTGACAGTGCAGCACTCCCTCAGCACTGCACTGGAGTGTTAGCCTGGATTTTGTGCTCAAGGTGTGGGACTTGAACCCACAACCTTCCAACATAAGAACATAAGAAATAGGAGCAGGAGTAGGCCATTTGGCCCCCTCGAGCCTGCTCCGCCATTCAATAAGATCATGGCTGATCTGATCTTGGCCTCAACTCCACTTCCCCGCCCACTCCCCATAACCCTTGACTCCCCTGTAGCTCAAAAATCTGTCTATCTCCACCTTGAATATATTCAATGACCCAGCCTCCACAGCTCTCTGGGGTAGAGAATTCCAAAGATTCACGACCCTCTGAGAGAAGGAATTCTTCCTCATCTCCGTCTTAAATGGGCGACCCCTTATTCTGAAACTGTGCCGCCTAGTTCTAGATTCCCCCACGAGGGGAAACATCCTCTCTGCATCTACCCTGTCAAGCCCCCTCAGAATTTAATATGTTTCAATAAGATCCCCTCTCATTCTTCTAAACTCCAATGAGTATAGGCCCAACCTGCTCAATCTTTCCTCATAAGACAACCCCTTCATCTCAGGAATCAACCTTCTCTGAACTGCCTCCAGTGCAAGTATATCCTTCCTTAAATAAGGAGACCAAAACTGCACGCAGTACTGACTCAGAGACGAAAGTGCTGTCCACTGAGCCACAGCTGGCACAGTGTATAATCAGAAAACATATTTAAACAACCACACTGCAAGTAAAAATATAAACACTACTTTTGTTTCTACTCATTTCCTTCCTCTTTTTGTGTTCATGTTTTAATTTTCCTGTATTTTTAGATTTTTTTTCATATCGTTTCTACGTTTTTTTTCTTCCTTGAGTGGCCATTTTGCAAGTCAGGAGACCCACAGTCACTTTTGAGGGGGAAGACCGGCAACTGACCTGTTCCCGGCCATTGCTTATGTCACTCTTAGACCAGCCGCTATTGTACAGGCGAGTGAAGTCTCACCACCTGATTTCCCCTCGGTCCCCGTTGGGTAAGACCTTACCTCTGCTCGCCACCATCCCACTCTCTGGTGAACTGGGTGATATCAGAACTCACCATTTGGAGAACTGTAAGGGAGAACCCACAACCAATGGTCTGTGGTAATAGCGCACCAGACCCAAAATACCCACATCCTCACTTTCATAACCTCAGACTGCTCCTGTTTGCCCTCTAGTGACCGTGTCAGGAGCTGATCATGTAGAAAGCCAATAGAGGAGATGTGCCTACCCTCTCCAATGCGGAAATATAAATCGCCCCAAGAAATGCCTAAAAAAAGAGGGGGAAAAGCAACATTTATTTGGGGTATTTAATTTATTATTGGGATAGCATGAAAATGTCATCAAAGCCTAGTTGAGGCCTCCTCCACCGCCGAAGGAGCCCCGGTACTTGTCTTTGTAGGCCGAGGCTCACAAAAACTGTGGCCATGTTTGTCTTTGGAGCTCTTCTGCCTCATCAAACCATGTGGCGGAGGTCTTCTGCTACTGCAGTGATGTCCCCGCTCTCCCATTTCCCTTACTTGCAGCGGCCAACTAACCCCGAGCCAGGAAGATGGGTTGTGGTGGAGTCGGAGAGGTGGGTGAAAATTCCGCCCTGTCGTTACGCTGCCAAAACGAGGGAAATCCAGGCCCCCCCCCCCGCCCCCCCTTTTGTCTTTTCAGCTGCGAGGTGGCTTTGTCTCTTTATCAGAAGTCTCGTGTCCTCCCCGTACTTTTTTCACCTCTTCTTGACTGCTAATTAGGATGACTTATCTCATCAATCAAAATCAATTCAGCAAAAGTGCCCCCTTTTCACAGAGGTGCAAAAATAATAAACTCCAAATTATAATAAAAAACAAAGGAAACTTATCAAATCATCGTGTTATTTTCTGTATCCACTATGCACTCCAGTCCCCCCACCCGGTGCCCAAAGGGTTGCGAAAGGCCTCAAGCGTACGGGCAGACGCCGCGCGCTCCTTCTCCAGGGACACCCGGGCGTGGACAGAGAGAGGCAGGCAGCCGGAGCGACCGCCCCCATCGGCCGCGCCTTCCTTCTCGCAGCCGTGCTAGTGTGCCGCACTAATCGGCCTGGGCTCTTCACTTGGCTTCTCGGGGGAATCAAAATAAAAGAACTTACCCGAGCGACCTTTGACATCCTTTGCATGTACGTCAGCTCCTAATGTTAGCAGAGTCTCTATAGTGCCAGCATGCCCCTCCTTTAAAGACAGCAAAACAAGCACAGGTTGGGTGCATTTCTACGATGGATGGGCTTGCTGCAAATAATTCGCAAGTAAACAAAGTTACTCAACCTTCTTCCTGTGAGCTGCTCTTAGTGGACGGTACCTACTCTTAAAAAAAACATATAAATGGCATCTCTAATGTTAAGTGCACTGCACATATTATGGTGCTGTAAAATTTAAATGAGTAAAATTACACTGCTGTGTCTATCTTCTGTCCTATAATATTATAGTATTATATAATATAAAGATTCAATAGTAGCTTTCAAAAGGGAATTGGATAAATACTTGAAGGAGAAAAATTTGCAGGGCTATGGGGAAAGAGTGAGGGAGTGGGACTAACTGGATCGCTCTTCGAAAGAGCCGGTGCAGACTCGATGGGCCGAATGGCCTCCTTCTGTGCTGTACTATTCTATGATTCTATGACAAGGCATCAAATGCTAATGCAGTTTGTGTGGTAATTGAATGCTTATGACTCTCAATAAAGGCAAAGAAACATCAAAAGCAAGAGGTTCAAGCACTCACATTAAACATGAGCAACATTAAACAACACCATTAGTTACCCCCCACTGACAAAACACCAGGTTGGGGGGGGGGGGGGGGTTGTGGTGGAGTGGGAGGGGTAGGTGCAAGTCCCGCCCGGCCATTACGCTAACCCACTCTCCAGTCACTTCTTCCACATGGGATTCCCGTAGCTTTCAGTTTAATTAAAGTCTTTCGTGTGGAACCTTATTCAAAGCTTTCTGAAAATCCAAGTCAACTGCGTCATAGGGAATCGCACTTTATGCATAATGTCCTCAAAGGAGTTAAGGAGGATTGTCAGGCAAGATCTTCCCCCGCTAAAACAACGTTAATTATTTCTTATAACATCACCTTTGTACAGATATTCCACCAGCCAACCATATTATATATATTTTCTTATAGAGCTCCACCAACAATCAGCCTATATATGTACCACCAGAGACAGTAGCCTAGATTTTCTGATTGTGCTATTTTAACACTGGCAGTAGCCTATCTTAACCGCCAATGTCAAAATGACCCCAATCAGAAACCCTAGGTTACTGCCTCAGGCAGTACATATGTAACCTGTCAGTTGGTGGAGCTCCATGCACCCCATCTTGTGTAGAGGTCGAATGAATAGAAAGCCTAACATTTATATGTTGGAGCTCCTCAATGCAGAAGCTGCGAGTTTGAAGATTGTCTGTAACATGTAGTGTTAGGAAGTGCAACGTAGGTTTACTAGACTGATTCCTGAGATGAGGGGATTGCCCTATGAGGAGAGATTGAGTAGACTAGGCCTACATTCTCTAGTGTTTAGAAGAATGAGAGGTGATCTCATTGAAACGTACAAAATTCTTAAGGGGCTTGACAGGGTGGATGCAGGGAGGATGTTTCCTCTGGCTGGGGAGTCTAGAACCAGGGGTCACAGTCTCAGAATAAGGGGTCGGCCATTTAGGACTGAGATGAGGAGAAATTTCTTCACTCAAAGGGTTGTGAATCTTTGGAATTCTCTGCCCCAGAGGGCTGTGGAGGCTCAGTCGTTGAGTATATTCAAGACAAAGATTGATAGATTTTTGGATATTAAGGGAATCAAGGGATATGGGGATAGTGTGGGAAGGGGGAGATGAGGTAGAAGATCAGCCATGATCTTATTTAATGGCGGAGCAGGCTCGAGGGGCCGTATGGCCTACTCCTGCTCCTATTTATGTTCTTATGCAGAATCTGAGCAGACTAACATTCCAGCAAACAATGGCGGACGGCTTCGGAATCAAGTCTCCTCTCAGTGGTGTTCAGACTTTCCAACCACACTGGGTTTAACACCCGACAAGAATTGAAAATCGGACTTGCGGACAGCTATGACCGAGAGGAATTGACATTAACTAGCCCTGTGCAGGATTTCATGGAAACAAACAATGGGCTGTATTATGGGCAGCCAGACACGGATAGAAACCAAGAACAAAAAATAGATTCTGGTCAGCCATCCACATCGAGTAAACCGATGAGGACTATTTGCCCTGCAGCCAGCCACATGGATTGGCTAACCACAGAATAATTGCCATGGAAGGAAATTTCACAAAGAGACACTTGTTGTTGTTGACAGGAAAAGCTTATAATGGGATGTCTAGTTTGGCTCTCCATTCGACGGCCTCCTGAGATGCCGAGTGGAGAAATGAGGTGCCTCCCACAACAGATCTCAGTGGGCAGGTTGATGTGATGTGTTCCATGGTCTGGGACTCACGGCCACAGTCGCACTTTGGCTAATGTTGCTTTTAACACAGATCTACCCTAACTTATTGTAATCGTAAAGACAAGAAACCCTATTTTTGTCACATTAATTGCTGCAGTCCCTTTGTTCTACCAAATGGTTTTTGCAAAACATTTAGTAAGATGACAGTTTAATGGGTGGGGATAAACATATCTCTGGGCATTACAGACACAATCATCTAGTTTCATCGGGACCATTTGGATCTTTGCAGAAGTGTTGCTGCCGTGGAAACTGGGCGGCCTGCTCAATACTGCTCAGTAATTATTCCTGACATTGATCGCTTGACAACTGACCTTGGCCGCGTAATGCAGGGCTGTTAGGTTTAGATCCGTGGCTCTCTCATTTACTTTCACGCCAAGCTCCATGACCAGGAAGTGAATGGCTTGGTCCTGTGCTGTTACCGCCGCTCGGTGCAGTGACTGAGCCCCCAGGGCATCAGTGGCTAAGAAACTGGCCTGAAATAGACGATGGGTTTGTGGGTTACCAGAAGGACTGAACCGCAGCCAACAATTCTTAGCGCTATCATCCCATCTGATCCATTAGGGTAGACTTTCTCTTTACCCCCAAAGAGTGGTAAGAATGTGGAACGCGCTACCGCAAGGAGTAGTTGAGGCGATTAGTGAAGATGCAGAGGGGAAGCTAGATAAACACATTAGGGAGAGAGGAATAGAAGGATATGCTGATAGGGTTAGATGAAGAGGGGTGGGTGGAGGCTCATGTGGAGCATAAATGGCGGCACAGACCGGTTGGGCCAAATGGCCTGTTTCTGTGTTGTAGATTCTATGTAACTTTCCACTTGGCTTTGCCCAATAACAGGCGTGGCTGATCTGAGAAATGGGCAGAGAGCTGGTATGCAAGATTGCTGCTTTCATTAAACCCCACCCAGTTTTCCAGTCAGCTTTTGCACTCATGCTAGAAGCAGTTGTACTTAAATTAGGCCCTGTCAACATCACACACACAAGTTCCCAGTGTTTCTGCAGGTATAGCACTCAATCATCTACCTGCCCAGATACGGGTGTCCGGGGCTGTTTCTAGAAGTGCATTTAAAAAGCTCCAATAGTATGATCTGTAGCAACATTTTGAGGCTATTTCTGAACCTTTTTTTTTGTATTGCCTCCTCTATTAATGGCTGTACAAAATCGCGAGAGGGAGGAGGGGAGAGACACAGAGATGGTGACAGAGGAGGAGAGAAAAATTGAAGACCGGGGGGGGGGGGGGGAGAGAGAGACAAGGAGAGAAAAGGAATGGTAAGAGAGATAGAGGGGAGGAGAGAGGGAGGGGGAGAGAAACAGAGGGAGGGGAGGAGAGATGAGGAAGGGAGGGGAACAGAGAGATGAGGAGAGAGGAGAAAGGGAAACCTGGAGAAAGAGAGGGAAAGAGAGACATGAGGACAGAGAGAGACAGACAGATGAGGAGAGAGAGGAGGGGAGGGAGAGAGAGATAGCAATAGAAATATCCCTGAGGGGTGTTCTTTCCCCTTGCCACCTAGCAGGGCCTTGCCTTGCCACGCCACACACCATACTCTGTTGAGAGAGGTCGTAGGCTCACTACTAACAGGACAATGCTAATGCTGCGGTGAAGCCAGTCTCGGCCCGGTGCATTCCTACAGGCAGATAACAAGACTGAGCTCTGACATGACTGAGACCAACCGCTCTGTGTTTGAGCGATCACAGATGATTCCATCACATTAAAGAGTTTTCAGGCAGGCAAATTCTCTAAAACAATGGCGCAGAGAACACCGTATTGCTACGTCATTGGCAAGCACACATCGCGGGGGGGGGGGCATGGCTACATCTGCAGTAGTGCAGCCATCTTCAACGCACTTTTCATCGTTTTAATCTTAGTGTTTATTAAAACTAAGATTAAAATAACAAATTTATAGCAGCAGTTGTGTTTGGCATTACAGCATCTTCATGGCTGGTTTCCCTGTTGTACCATGCTCTGTGCACAAACAGTTTTAGAAGTCTTGGTACCAACAACCTTTAAGCCACTGCACGAAAAGCTATACACATTGGCCCAGAAATTGATCTCGCTCTGTTCCCGCGGGGGTAAGGCTTCCCCGCGATCTCTCACTCCGCGTGTGCTTTTTCAGATCCAGCTCGCACGAACTTGATGTTCCAGACATCAGCTGGGCAGTGCTTGCGTATCCCACCGGCGTAGTGAATTCGTGCGAGCTGTGGGATCACGTGACTCAGTTAGAGCCAATGGCAGCACACCATCTTCCATTCATAAGTTTCACATACGTGCTGTAAAATCTATGAATCTTACACCCCCCCAAAATAACAGCTAAACCTCAATTAAATTTTTTAAAAAAACCATCACATTAATAAAATAAGTATAGTTAAATAAATTAACCATTTTAAATAAAAAATTAAATTTTTGAAAAAATTTAAAATCTTTTAAAAAGTTATAAAAATAAACTTACCTGTCTTTAAAGTCTCTAAAAAAGATATACCTGTTAAAAAAAATTCAAAAAAATACTTAATTCACTACTTACCTTGTTAAAAGTGGGTCTTACTCCTCCTTTTTCCATTTCTAAAATCTTCCGTACTTACCTGCGCGTCCAAAGCATGAAGTGCACAGCGTGCGCGCAGCCTGTAGCGCGCACGCGATGCACCGAGGAACCGCCCCCTTTTCAAAACACCAAGTGCCGGTTTTCAGCGCATGCGCAGGGCATGCAGAAAACCGGCAATTGGAGAGAGAATACGCGAGAGTACGCAGTGCGTACTCTCGCGTCGCGGGATGAATTTTTGGCCCATTAACACACGGTAACATCTTAATCTTAGTGTGGTTACTCCACACTTGGAGTACTGTGCACCGTTCTGGTCTCCATAATTATAAAAAGGATATCGAGACACCAGAGAAGGTGCAAAAAAGATTTACGAGGATGATCCCAGAACTGAGAGGTTACACCTATCAGGAAAGACTGAACAGACTGGGGCTCTTTTCTCTAGAAAAGAGAATGCTGAGGGGTGACCTAATAGAGATCTTTAAAATTATAAAGGGGTTTGATAGAGTAGACACAGAGAGAGTGTTTCCACTTGTGGGGGAGACCAAAACTAGGGGCCATCAATATAAGATAGTCACCAAGAAATCCAATAGAGAATTCAGGAGAAACTTCTTTAAAAGAAAAACTTGCATTTGTATAGCGCCTTTCACGACCACTGGACGTCTCAAAGCGCTTCACAGCCAATGAAGTACTTTTGAAGTGGAGTCACTGTTGTAATGTGGGAAACGCGGCAGCCAATTTGCACACAGCAAGCTTCCACAAACAGCAATGTGAAAATGACCCAGAGAGTGGTTGGAATGTGGAACTCGCTACCACAGGGAGCAGTTGAGGCGAATAGCATAGGTACATTTAGAAGATGCTAGATAAGCACATGAGGGAGAAAGGAACAGAAGGATATGCTGAAAGGGTTAGATGAAGAGGGCTGCGAGGAGGCTTGCGTGGAGCATAAACACCGGCACAGACCAGTTGGGCCGAATGGCCTGTTTCTGTGCTGTACATTCGATGTAATATGTAATGCTTGTCCAAGCTGTGACAGCTTTCAGCACTGCTTCCACAGGCTCGAGGGGCTGAATGGTCTATTCCTGTCCCTATACGCGAAATACAGACTTATCTAAGTTTTCCCACCCTGTAACTCTACATGTCTTACACTCTACTGAGCAAGAGTCAGCTGATAGCCCACCCTGTGCCTCTCCAGCAGGAGCCTTGCAATCTCGATGTGCCCATTCTGCACTGCGTCCATGAACGGAGTGACTCCACAGCTGTCTTTGGCATCTGGCTTGTAACCGCACCTACAAACAACCGAGAACAACATTTTCAAACCCGCAGCTCCCAACACTCCGATGAATAAATTAATAGCCACTTGTCACGCGCGAGCCTAGGATCAGACGAACGGCGGAAGGTTACTCAACTGTGGGGCATGGAAGATCACAGCTGAGGCCGACCCTCTCCTCAGCTGCTGCCAACACACATACCCTGACTGATCCCCCCCAGCGTATCTGTGGAAGATAATGCGCCCAGTGGGGTGGGCTGGGGTGGTTGTCCGCTGATGGTTGCACAGTGTCCAGCTCCATTCACAGCTCCTCTGATAGTGAAGCAGGTCATGCCAGGAGGACCCGGATAACATCCAGACTTGGGCTGACAAGTGGCAGGCCAACATTCGCGCCACCTATGTGCCAGGTAATGACCATCCCGAACAAGAGAAAGTCCTGCCCCCGCCCCCCCACGCCCCACTGATCTTCAGCGGCATCACCATTGCCAAGTCCCCACCCAAAATATCTTGGGGGTCACCACTGACAAGAAGCTTAACTGGACCAGGCATATCAACCCCGTGGCCGTAAGAGCAGATCGGAGGCTGGGTACTCTGTGACAAGTGGCACATCTCCTGACCCTTCAAAGCCTCTCCACTATCTACGAGGCACAAGTCAGGAATGTGATGGAATAGCCACCACTTTCCTGGATGGTTGCAGACTAAACAAGACTCAAGAAGCTCGCCACCATCCAGGACAGAGCAGTTCGCTTGATTAGTGCCTCCCCCTGCCATTGGACTCAATGTCCATCCCTCCCCCATCAGAGCAGTGGCTGCAGTACACACAAGCTACAAATGCTATGCAGCAACTTACAACAACAACTTGCATTTATATAGCGCCTTTAATGTAGTAAAACGTCCCAAGGCGCTTCACAGGAGCGATTATCAAACAAAATTTGACACCGAGCCACATAAGGAGATATTAGTGCAGATGACTAAAAGCTTGGTCAAAGAAGTAGGTTTTAAGGAGCGTCTTAAAGGAGGAGAGAGAGGTAGAGAAGCTGAGAGGTTTAGGGAGGGAATTCCAGAGCTTAGGGCCTAGGCAGCTGAAGGCACGGCCGCCAATGGTGGAGCAAGAGGCCAGAATTGGAGGATTGCAGCGATCTCGGAGGGTCATAGGGCTGGAGGGTGTTGCAGACATAGGGAGGGGCGAGTCCATGAAAGTGATTTGAAAACAAGGAGGAGAATTAAAAACATGAGGTGTTGCTGGACCGGGAGCAAATGTAGGTCAGCGAGCACAGGGGTGATGGGTGAACGGGACTTGGTGCAAGTTAGGACACGGTCAGCAGAGTTTACCAAGATTACTTCCAACAGTACCTCCCTTCTCTGTGACCTCCACCACCAAGAAGAATAAGCAATGTTGTGGGACACCAGCAACTCCAAGTTCCCCCTCCAAGTCACACACCATCCTGACCTGGGACATATATCGCTGTTCCTTCATCGACACCGGGTCAATATTGTGGAATTCCCTAACTAACACCAGGTGGACACCATCGTTACAAGGATTGCACCACTTCAAGGAGAAGACCCACCCCTCACCTTCTCGGGGCAACTAGGGATGGGCAATAAATGGGGCCGAGCCAGTGACGCCCACATCCTGAGAATGAACAATAAAAAACAAAATCCCTTCTGAATTCAGAGTAATAAGCTGTTCAATAATGGAAGCACCTGCTTCTTGTCCCCGAATATTGTATTCAGGTTTCGCTACATCGAATTTCCTAAACCTCATTAACAAAAAAAATTGCTTTACAAACACGAACAAGTCTTCTGTATCGGCAGCATTTTCCATTGATTTCCACACACAATGGACCCTTGTCAGCGCCAGTGTTCTGACACAATGACGATATTGCCAGGGCATCACACCCATAACTTAGTTATGGTGACAACAGGAACCTGCCCCTACAGTTTTAGAACAACAAGGCTGCAATAGTATTAACAAAATACGCTTAAGGGGAGGAAATTGTACTCGAACCATTCCGCGCCAGCGCCGTCGCAAACCTCGACGTGGGTAAGTAAGCACGGCTGAATATTCTCGGACGCGTCTCCACCAACGTCGGAATATCTGTGGCGC
Organism: Squalus acanthias; assembly: GCA_030390025.1. Lineage (NCBI taxonomy): Eukaryota > Metazoa > Chordata > Chondrichthyes > Squaliformes > Squalidae > Squalus > Squalus acanthias. The sequence goes on from CM059434.1 coordinate 126,455,293, forward strand.
AGGGCCAAAGCTCGGGCGCTAAAGACAGAACAAATATCACCTGCACTGACCCCAGTGTCCACACCTTCTCCAACGCTGCAGACAACAGGGGAACAGGGAATTCAAATATCCAGCCTGGCCTGCACACCGTGAAACTCGGCCGGCATCATGCATGGACCAAGCCGCTAACTCCATTTTGATGGCGGTGTGTCACTACTAACACAGTTCGATGCACTTTCTGTGCAAGGGTTATGATTGGACTCTGTAACTACCACTATTGTTATTATGCAGCATACTTCAGTAAACGAGTTCTTCCTGTTTGTAAAAAGGAGTTTACCTTTCCAGAAGCAGCTCCGCAGCCTCGAGGCGCCCGTGCATAGCTGAATAATAAAAAAAACAAATTTGCAAACGGAATCAATTGGTGCTGTTCTTGCAACACTGGCCACAAACAGCCACATCTCAAAGGGGCATTGTGTTTGCTGAAAGACCATATTACCAAACTTTTTTTTTTCTAAAATTGCATTAGTCAAATACACAATATCATCTGTGTCCAAATGATTTGTCGCTGTGGAAAAAATATCGCTGCGACAAAAAACAATGCACAGTATTGTGGCTCAGTGGGTAGCACTCTCTCGCCTCTGAGGCAGAAGGTTGTGGGTTCATAGTCCCGCTCCAGAGACTTGAGCACAAAAATCTAGGCTGACACTCCCAGTGCAGTGCTGAGCGAGTGCTGCTCTGTCGGAGGTGCCATCTCTCAGAGGAGACGTTAAACCGAGGCCCCGTCTGCCCTCTCAGGTGGATGTAAAACATTGAAGGGCAGGGTAATTCTCCTTGTTGTCCGGGCCAAAATTTATCCCTCGACTAATATCACCAAAACAGATTATCTGGTCATTTGTCACATTGCATCATACTGCCATGGTGGGATTTGAACTCAGATTCTCGGGATTACGAGTCCAGTAATATAACCACTACACTACCTTGCCCACATGGAGAATGTTGACTTAGATGAGGTGCTAGAGGGTGACCGGCGGCTGTGGAACTGTATCCTAGCAAGGAGTCAACATCTCGGGGGGGGAGGGCAGAAAGAGGAGAGAAAATGTTTTTTTTTAAATCTCAGCCTCCCGGCCAATTAGCCTATCTGTCTTTTTTCAACATATTGTGAGCTCCTGCAGTTTTCTTATAAATTATTCAGGACAAATCCTTTAGCACATTTGAAGGTCAAATGGTCTCCTCTCCCAATTAAAATGTCAAATTCTCAGGAGGCTCATCATGCAAGGGCTTCTTGCCATTAAGACTGCAATCTATGGAGCCACCTGGGGAGCACACAGAGCTTCACATCAGCGATAGAACAGGAGCTGCATGTAGAGTGTGAGAGGATGCAGCCCCTTTCCACTATTTGAAGGGCCTGCTCCTCAGTTTCTGGCTGCACTTCAGTCCCACGCTCTTGATCTTTGGCCACCCGGCGTGGAGGAGAGCGGGCGGATTGGACGACCTCCCTCGTAGGGCTGTTCCGAGGCCTGACCAAGTTGACCATAAACAGACCCGGGCAGTCGAGGGGGCCGACTGCCTTCCGCGGCTACGTTCGCGCCCGGGCGACTCGGGAGATGAAGTCAGCGGTCTCCACGGGTACGCTTGAGGCCTTCAACGACCTGCGGGCACTGGAGTGCTTCATCACCCCGCCCCGGAACCAAATTTTAATTTAATTTGTTAAGTTTCCTTTAAAACTTTTTGGGGGTTAAATTTGGTTGATTTGCGCCTCTCATTAGTGCCCTAAGAGGGTGCTAACGGGGCGCAAATCAACTAGCGCCTGGGCACGGCGCCGCTAACGCCTCCCGCGAAATTCAGCGGTGACGTCATCACCGTGCGCAGCGCCCCGGCTGTAATATTGGATGGCGCTCCCTGACCTACTGCCGGACGCTATGTCCGCCGGGGTCGGGGGTCCTACCTGCGGCTGGGGCGGCGCTAGTTAAAGGGGAGGTGGCGGGCTGCCATTTTTGTTGCTGGCCGCCTGCCAGCACCTGCCCCCGGCCCCCGTGCAGCCCCCCACCGCGGGGTGCCAGCTGCTCTCTGTAAAATTAGCGCCCCGGCGAAGGTAGCACCCCTTTGTTTAATTTACAGTTTATGGGTTGTGCCCCTTTAAGAAGGGGCACTTGCTTCCTTTTCATTGGTGATGGCACCGGCCATCAATCAAAGTTATCAACCAATAAGAAGTCGCATAGGAGCTGCCTAGCAACAAGGAAACCCCGCATGGCCGGCCTCCAATAGGGGTAAGGAATCAGAATTCTTATGGAGTTCCCACCCCCACATCGCATTATTATTCAGTCTTGTAGGAGTTTAACCCTTCGAGGATTGCGGTGGTATTTTTATCTTCTGCAGGGCTCCACTGTCTGTCACCTACCATCCCCCTCCCTCCCCACAACTGAGAGGCCACTGCTCCTCTTTATATGTAGGCAGGGCTGCTGACTCTGGTTGGGCATATCCCTGGAGGTTTCATCACGTGACCTCCCGTCAAACAGCCCTCCCCCGCGCACCCCCCCCCCACATACACACCGTCTCCAGTATTTTTATAATCAATAAACAAAAATGAAAAAAAACCACACTTTTTTTTAACGTCCCTATGATTTTTCTCCTGGGTTGCTCGCGGCAGTGTCCTGCTTTTTTTAAATTCATTCATGGGATGTGGGCATCACTGGCAAGGCCAGCATTTATTGCCCATCCCTAACTGCCCTTGAGTCAACCACATTGCTGTGGGCCTGGTGTCATCAAACAAGAAACAAACAGAAGTTTAGAGGGGCGCAACTAATAATGAACTAAACTATAAAACAAAGGAAGCTAATAAGCTTAAATAATAATAGTGTTACCGGTGTCCAGTACACACACTACCTGCAGTACACGCCGGTCGTAGAAGGCCTCAAACGTAGCGGCGGTCATTGCATGCTCTTTTTTCAGGGCCACCCGGGCATGGACAAGCCGCGGAAGAGAGGCAGGCAGCCAGAGCGACCTCCCCCTCCGAATCGGGTGGCCAAAGATCAGAAGCGTGGGTAAACAAAGTGTTGCAAGTTGACCATATCTGCTGTTCTCTCTAATCTTCCTTTTTTTAATAAACTTCAATTGGTGCTTTTTAGCCTGAAAATGCAATTTGTTTCCAGTGTTACTTTACTCTCAGCCAGAAAGATCAGGCGTGTATGGTGATATCCTATACTGTTTCCAGTGCACATAGCGACTACAAATGGGTTCTGTTGCAACCCAAAATTACTTTCTGCATTAGGTCACATTTCTGTTCATAGGGTGTGAGGGCTTGCCTGTGGGAGCGGAATTTTTGTGGAGTCAGCTTGAGTCATTAACATCTTTGGCTCCTTCAGTCTTCTCTTCCTGCTCCAATCAATAGGCTTTTAAAACCCAATCTTGGAGTCACTTAATCACTACTTGACTTACCTTCATCTTCTCTTTGACTCTTCTCACCCTTGAGGCATCATGGGTCTTGACCCTTCACCTTAGTTTTTCCAACCAAAGAAAAGCCTCCCCTTGAAAATCATATTTTATGTTCTTCCCTGTTGAGAGGGTAGATAGAGAGAAACTATTTCCTCTGCTGGGGGGAGTCCAGAACAAGGGGGCATAACCTTAAGATTAGAGCTAGCTCCTTCAGGGGGTGATGTCAGGAAGCACTCCTTCACACTAAAGGTAGTGGAATTCTGGAACTCTGTCCCTCAAAAAGCTGTTGAGGCTGGAGGGTCAATTGAAAATGTCAAAACTGAGATTGATAGATTTTTGTTAGGCATGGGTATTAAGGGTTATGGAACCAAGGCGGGTAGATGGAGTTAAGATACAGATCAGCCACGATCTAATTGAATGGTGGAACAGGCTCGAGGGGCTGAATGGCCTACTCCTGTTCCTATGTTACAATAAACTTAAATGAATGAGAAAACTGATGTACTATTCAGGGAGATCTATAGTACTGTGCAATACAATCCAGTACAAAGCACACATCTAACACCACAACAGATCCCTGTTCACCTCACCTGCAGTGTGTAGAGGAGTCCTCTTTATCCTGCTCTCCACGTCCCAGATGCCTGGACTGACTTCGAGAAGATACTGGATAATTTCTGGATCGCCCTCACGGCAGGCGATGTGGAAACTGTTCCAGCCGTCCTTGTTTTTCAGGGTCAGGCTCGCTCCACTTTCAATCAGGTCTTTAATCACCTCGAGGTCCTTTCGCGTGCAAGCCATCATCAGTGGTGTCCTACAAGGTGTTCAGTGAGGTTAACCCGTCGTGCATTTAAGAAGCTTCTCCCCTCCAACCCTCATGGTTCAATGGGTAAATGCATCACTTGGTGTCGTTCAGACCAGTCCTGAGCCGTATGGATCAGGAATATCACCTGTCCATTCTCCGCCTCCCACACCACTGTCCAGGGCCACAGACACCGCTTCCTGAGTGACACAGCAATTTACATGCACTTCCTCCAACCGAGTAATACATAGAACGAACAGAAACAGGCCATTCAGCTCAACTGGCCCATGCCGGCATTTATGCTCCACACGAGCCTCCTCCCATCTAACCCCATCAGCAGAACCTTCTATTCCTTTCTCCCTCATGTGTTTATCTAGCTTCCTCTTAAATGCATCTGTGCTATTCGCCTCAACTACTCCCTGCGGTAGTAAGTCCCACATTCCAACCACTGTCTGGATAAAGACGTTGCTCCTGAAATCCCTATTGGATTTATTAGGGACTATCTTACATCAATGGCCCCTAGTTTTTGTCTCCCCCACAAGTGGAAACATCTTCTCTACGTCTACCCTATCAAACCCTTTCATAATTTTAAAGACCTCTATCAGGTCACCCCTCAGCCTCCTCTTTTCTAGAAAAGAGCCCCAGCCTGTTCAATCTTTCCTGATAGTTAGAACCTTTCAGTTCTGGTATCATCCTTGTGAATCTTTTTTGCACCTTCTCCGTTGCCTCTACATCCTTTTTTATAAATATGGAGACCAGAACGATGCACAGTACTCCAAGCGTGGTCTAACCAAGGTTCGATACAAGTATATCGTATCCACTGCTCGTGGTGGGGGGTCTCCTCTACATGGGGGGAAGAGGCCAAACGCAGATTAGATGACACTTTGGCAAACATCTCCGTTCTGCCCGAAAGTGTGCTTGATCTCGAGCTGCTAGCCGCTTCAATTCCTTGTCCCACTCTGGCCTCTCTGTCTTTGGTCTTCTGCACTGTTCCAAGGAAGCTCAATGGAAGCTTCAGGCACAGCACCTCATCTTTCTATTAGGCACTTTGCAGTCCTCTGGCCTTAATACCGACTTTAATAACTTCAGACCTGGACTGTAGCTCCCACTGCCCCTTCGATGGGATGGGTGTGTCAGTGTTTCCGCATGGGAGCAGGGAGAGGGACCGGTTAGTGTTTGGGCTGAGCACCCTCTGTCACCACACTGTGCTGGCGGGGCAGTCTGCCTCTTGGTGCTGACCTGCTTTTTTCTGCTCTCTGGCTCCTGGGCGGTTGGAGCCTGACCCACTTTGCTAATTTTCTTCCGTTTCAACCTCCCTTGTTCCTCACACCTCCTCAACTATTAACACGTTCCGTGTCCAGTAAATATACTTCATTTCCCTCATTATGCCTCCTATATTCTCGTATTAATATAATTTCAGCTAATTAACCATCATCTGTTTTCTGTTTACACATTTTACAAGTCATTTCATTTTTTTCTGGGGGGTGTGTGTGGGGGGTGTGTGGGTGGGTGGGGAGGGTGTGGGTGGGGAGGGGGTGTGTGGGTGGGGGGTTGTGTGTGGGTGTGTGTGGGGGTGTGTGTGTGTGGGGGGTGTGTGTGTGGGTGGGGGGGGTGTGTGGGGTGAGGGTGTGTGGGTGGGTGTGGGTGGGGTGTGGGTGTGGGTGGGGGGTGTGTATGGGGGGGCTGTGTGTGGGGGTGTGTGTGTGGGTGGGGGTGGTTGTGTGGGGTGAGGGTGTGTGTGTGGGTGGGGGGGTGTGGGTGTGTGGGTGGGGGGGGTGTGGGTGTGTGGGTGGGGGGGTGTGGGTGTGGGTAGGGGGGTGAGGGGGTGTGGGGTGAGGGTGTGCGGGTGAGTGTGTGTGGGTGGGGGGGGTGTGTGGGGTGGGTGGGGGGTTGTGTGGGGTGAGGGTGTGTGGGTGGGGGGGGGTGGGGGGGGTGTGTGGGGTGGGTGGGGGTGTGTGGGTGGGGGGGGCGTGTGTGTGGGTGGGGGGGGGGTGTGGGTGGGGAGGGGTGTGTGGGTGGGGAGGGGGTGTGGGTGGGGGGGGGGGGTGTGTGGGTGAAGGTGTGTGTGTGCGGGTGGGGGGGTGTGGGTGGGGTGTGTGTGGGGGGGTGTGTGTGTGCGGGTGGGGGTGTGTGGGTGGGGTGTGTGTGTGGTGTGTGTGTGGGGGGGGGTGTGTGTGTGCGGGGGGGGGGTGTGTGTGTGCGGGTGGGGGTGTGTGGGTGGTGGGGGCGTGTGTGTGTGCGGGTGGGGGTGTGTATGTGGGGGTGTGTGGGGTGGGGGTGTGTGTGTGGGGGTGTGTGGGGTGGGGGGGTGTGTGTGGGGGGGGGTGTGTGTGTGCGGGTGTGGGTGTGTGTGGGGCTGTGTGGGGTGGGGGTGTGTGGGGGGGGGTGTGTGGGTGGGGAGGGGGTGTGGGTGGGGGGGGGGTGTGTGTGGGGGTGTGTGGGGTGGGTGTGTGTGTGTGGGGGGGGGTGTGTGTGTGTGGGGGGGGGGTGTGTGTGTGCGGGTGGGGGTGGGTGTGTGGTGCGATGTTTATAATTTCCCTCCTTCACTTTGTAAATGCTGTTCATGTTTAATTTGTTCTCATTATGACAAAGGGTCTACACCCAGAATATTAATCCCTCTGTTCTCTTCAGAGAAGCTGCCTGACTGGCTGAATGTTTCCAGCATTTTCTGTTTTTGTTTCAAATTTCCAGAATGTTTTTTTTGCTTTGTTCAGACCAATCTTGAGCGCCATCTAGCCTCTCCCTGCTGCGAGCACAGGGCTGCAGGGCGACTCCACAATCGAGGCTTCTAGCAACACAGTGATGTATTCTGCAATAAGCAGATACTACTCCAGGACCAATCACATTACGCTGTCCACCTTTAGGTCTGATGTCTTGCTCTTGTTCATATTGTTCCATCACCTACATCACTTTTGAAGTGTAGTCACTATTGTAATGTAGGAATTTTGGCAGCCAATTTGTGCACAGCAAGCTCCCACAAACAGCAATGAAATAAATGACCAGATCATGTTTTAGTGATGTTGGTAGAGGGATTAAATATTGGCCAGGACACCAGGAGAACTCCCCTGCTCTTCTTTGAAATAGTGCCATGGGATCTTTTACATCCACCTGAGAGGGAAGTAGGGAGGCCATTACTTGTCCACCTGGGTGCAGGAAGACTTCACGAGAGGCAGAACAAATGAGATTTAAATAAGCCAAGAGATACACACGCCATACTACTCACTGGTCGAGAACCTGAGATCATCCAAAACTCTGCTGCCCGTGTCCTAACTCGCACCAAGTCCCCTTCACCCATCACCCCTGTGCTCGCTGACCTACATTGGCTCCCGGTTAAGCAGCGCCTCGATTTTAAAATTCTCATCATTGTTTTCAAATCCCTCGATGGCCTCACCCCTCCCTAACTCTAATCTCCTTCAGTCCCACAAACCCCCGAGATATCTGCGCTCCTCTAATTCTGGCCTCTTGAGCATCCCTGATTTTAATCGCTCCACCATGGCGGCCGTGCCTTCAGCTGCCTAGGCCCTACGCTCTGGAATTCCCTCCCTAAACCTCTCCGCCTCTCTACCTTTCCTCCTTTAAGACGCTTCTTAAAACCTACCTCTTTGAGCAAGCTTTTGGTCACCTGTCCTAATTTCTCATGTGGCTCGGTGTCAAACTTTGGTGGATTACGCTCCTGTGAAGCGCCTTGGGACGTTTTACTTCGTTAAAGGCGCTATATAAATGCAAGTTGTTGTTGGTACGCAGATTATCCAACAGCGCTGCCACTCACCAATCAGCTTTCTTCAAACAGTCAACCCTGGCCCCTTGAGCAATCAGGTACCGCAGGCACTCTCGGTGCCCCATGGACGCCGCTTCATGCAATGCTCGCTTGTAATCACGGTTGATCAGCTCGACTTCGGTGCCAAGCTCCTCCACCAGGTACTTGAGGATCTCCAGGTGCCCGTGCCTGGCTGCATAATGCAGCAGGGTGTCACCTGAGCTCCCAAAGTGCCCCTTTAGCATCACATTCCTGACACCCTTGTCCTTGCACAGCTCTTCTTTAAGGAGGCAAAGGCTCCCCTCTTGGGTCGCTCTAATGAGGTGCTTGACTTTGTCTTCACGGGCCATTACAGTTACTGGTTTTAATCTAAATATATAGCCACGTCCCAGAATATAACTCTGCCAAAAACAAAAAATACTGCGCACTTAATGTCTCCTCTCACTTGAAATCATCTGCAAACAAACTCATCTGCTTTGTGCTTATTCTGCAGCCTGACAGGTTCACTGTATGAAGCCCCCTTTCCTCCTCCTCCTCCCCCTCACTGGGGTTGGGTCCCACCAGTGCTGGTGCTCAGCCTCTGGTATCTCACCCAGGTGGAGGAGCATTATACATGAGCCTTGACAGTAAGTGCTGGCAGGCTGACCAGCTCTATTTACTGCTGCCTGCTTTGAGCCATCACATACACTTGGTTTTCAGCCCCACCTCTAGACTGTTGGTGACCGACTAAAAACATTCCCAGGGCATAAAATCAGAAAATGCTGTGAATGCACATTATCTTAGGGGAAAAACAAGAGGCAGGTTATTGTTTTGGGGGTCCCTTTGTCAATTCCGATTTGATTCAGTCAGGATTGCGAACAGTTAAAAATACCAACTCTCGTTATTTAAAAGCACTTTTATAGAAATTTATCGACTGAAAGGGTGAGCAGGTATTTAAAATCCCCCAAATAATCAATATTAACAGGAGTCCCCTAGGAATGTGTCAACATTTGCAGGGGATTCCTTAGGAGCATGTCAATGTCTGCAGGGGATCCCCATGAGTGTCAATATCTGCAGTGCAAGTGTGTCAATATTTGCAGGGGGCCCCCTAGGTGTGTGTCAATATCTGCAGGGAATTCCCTAGAGCATCAATAACTGCAACGCAAGTGTGTCAATATTTACAGGGGTTCCCCCAGGAGTGTGTCACTATTTGTCGGGGTTCCCCCAGGAGTGTGTCACTATTTGCAGGGGATCCCAAAGTGTGTCACTATTTGCAGGGGATCCCAAAGTGTGTCACTATTTGTAGGGGATCCCAAAGTGTGTCACTATTTGCAGGGGATCCCGAAGTGTGTCACTATTTGCAGGGGACCCCTTTGAAGTGTGTCAATATTTGCAAGGACTCCCTCCGCACAGTAAAGTTTGAAAACCACCGTGAACAAGAGAATAAACAAGTATCAAGAAACCCATGGAAAGCACACTGTTGTCCCAGAATGAGACTAACATGCTCAGAAGAATCTCACCCCCCCTTTGCTCCCTCTGATTGGTAACTCACAGCCAACGGGTTTGCTGAATGGTTCCTCAGTGCCATCAATCAAAGAGGGACTTGTTGCTGTGTCTGAGATTAATGGGAAGTGCGGGAGGCTGTAAGGTGGAAACTGTGTGGAAGAGTTCACTGAGGGGCTTGGAACTGTAGCTAGCATTGCATTGGGAGGGGAGGATGGGAATAGAACTCTGGCTTTGAGATGTTTCAGAAGAAGAATTGGGGGAGCATTTAAATCCACAGAGAGTGCAAGATGTAAGCACCGAGTGCCTCTGTAGTATCTTGCTCATGGTGAGTAACTGACTATTAAATTAGCGCAGGTTGTCTTGATTGAGTGTCCTGCACTGCCCAATGGATGATGCACTGATTTCAAACTCCATTCTGTCTGAGGATGGGCTCCCCAGACTGCAGCTGGTGCCCATTTCCCTGGTAATGATGGTGTGCATGGCAGAGTAAGCTGCCAAGCGGGTTAATGGAGGCAAAACATAGGGGATGTTTAGAATTCTGTTGGGTACAATAATGGGGAGTCTGAGTGGAATTACTGTTGAACACTGTGCACATAAGTGACATTGCCTAAAAGGGTGGTGGAAGCAGATTCAATAGTAACTTTCAAAAGGAAATTGGATATATGCATGGAATTATATAGGATTACATAGGATATACGGCACAGAAACAGGCCATTCGGCCCGACCAGTCCGTGCCGGCGTTTATGCTCCACTCGAGCCTCCTCCTGTCTTTCCTCATCTAAATCTATCAGCATAACCCTCTATTCACTTCTCCCTCATATGCTTGTCTAGCCTCCCTTAAATGCATCTATACTATTCGCTTCAACCACTCCCTGTGGTAGCGAGTTCCACATTCTCACCAGTCTCTGGGTTCAAGAAGTTTCTTCTGAATTCCCTATTTGATTTCTTGGTGACGATCTTATATTGATGGCCTCTAGTTTTGCTCTTCCCCATATGCAGGGGAAATTTGTAGGGCTGTGGGGAAAGAGCCGGGGAGCGGGACTAATTGGAAAGCTCTTTCAAAGAGCCGTCACGTGCATGATGGGCCGAATTGCTTCCTTCAGTGCAGTATAATTCTATGGTTTCTATTCGACCATGGGGGCCTGATCCCAGTCTTTGCTGGCATCCCTGCATTTGCACTTCCCAACTTGAGTCGCTGCATAGTGATCGGGGGGAGTGGGGGGGAACCCTTGCCAATTTTGTGTTAACCCAGGGGTACTGAGGCAAGTTGTTACACCCCTACTGCCATCTGGCTGTGGTCAGCCAGTTTGTCGTAGACCGGGCATTGTGTTGGAACTTTCTGGTCAATCCCTTAAACAGATGAGCCATTGGGGGCCTGTCAAGATTGAATGGTATTTTTTATTTTACAGCTCGTGTACCCCAAATCACAGGTGCGACAGCTTGACCCATGTTGTGATGACTCATCGTAAGTAAAACTGTGTCCTCGCTTTTAACATCTCGACATTTAAATTGCATGTTCATTCTGTTCAATATCTTTGAATTGCCACTATATGAGGATAGGATTCAGAAGTGGAACGATAGGAGAATAATTAATTAATTTAGGAAATCAAAAGACAAATAGTTGAAATTAAGTCCTCCATTTTAAAATTCTCATCCTTGATTTAAGATCAGAAAAAGTGAAATAGATTCCAAAGCTATTTAATTGAATGCAGTTGCATATTTTAAAGGGTGTTGTAGATTTAAATAGGAGGCATTTTAAAATCAAAATGAAGTAAGGCTCGATTGTGTGGACGGAGGCCCAGATGACTACGTTGATCCTTTCTCCACTGATGACTGTCAGCCTTGTCTCAGTGGGCAGCACTCGCGCCTCTGAGTCAGAAGGTTGTGGGTTCAAGTCCCACTCCAGAGACTTGAGCACAAAAATCTAGGCTGACACTCCCAGTGGAGTGCTGCACTGTCGGAGGTGCCGTCTTTCGGATCAGACGTTAAACCGAGGCCCCGTCTGCTCTCTCAGGTGGACGTAAAAGATCCCATGACACTTTCGAAGAAAATTGAGAGGTCGCACAACACCAGGTTATAGTCCAACAGTTTTATTTGAAATCACAAGCTTTCGGAGCTATCGATCGCCCCTTCCTCAGGTGAAGAAGAAGAAGAGCAGGGGAGTTATTCACTCTAAAACAGATTATCGGGTCATTATCACATTACTGTTTGTGGGAGCTTGCTGTGCGCCAATTGGCTGCCGCGTTTCCTACATTACAACAGTGACTACATTTCAAAAGTACTTCAAGTGCTTTGGGATGTCCTGAGGTTGTGCAAGGCACTTTATAAATGCAAGTCTTTCTTTGTTTCTTCTTGATGTGAAAAGCAGTCAGCTGCTGATTTCGGAGTCACTTTTGTCCAGTTCAGCTGCGGTTTCTAATGAATATTCCATTTCGACTTATTTCATGATCTATTGTTCACCTCAGCGTTTATCCCGTAACCTTCAATCCCACTCCTAATCAGATAGTTCTCCGTCTCTCGTTGTTGTTGTTGTTGAAAGAAGTGATCAATGCATTATTACCTTTTGCTGGGATGTTTGGTCCCTTCCATCTGTTGGGATCTGGTTATTTCTGAGCAGTTGGAGCATATTTCTTAGCAACATTTAGGTGCCGTGATACTCGTGTCTCTTCCACTGTTTTGGTGGATGTCGAAGATCCCATGGCACTCCCTGAAGAAGAGCAGGGAGTTCTGACCGTAATTCCTTCTTCAACTAATGAGACCAAAAACAAAATGAGCTTGTGATTTATTTATCTCATTTGTGGGGTCTCCGTCGCTGTACTTCAACATTGTATGTGAACACTTTTTCTTTGGGATGTTTCTGAGAGATATGATTGGGGGAAAAAAAAGAAAGACTTGCAATTACATAGTGCCTTTCACACAGAATTTCACACAGAATCCCCACAATGCAGATAGAGGCCATTTCGGCCCATCGAGCCTGCACCGACACATATCCCACCCTATCCCCGCGTATTTAATCCCCCTAACACTAAGGGTCAATTTATCATAGCCAAATCAACCTAACTCGCACATCTTTGGACTGTGGGAGGAAACCGGAGCACCCGGAGGAAACCCACGCAGACACGGGGAGAATGTGCAAACTCCACACAGACAGTCACCCGAGGCCGGATTCGAACTCGGGTCCCTGGCGCTGTGAGGCAACAGTGCTAACCACTATGCCACCGTGTTGACCATGACCTCAGGATGTCCCAAAGCCCTTTACAGCCAATGAAATACTTTGTAATGTAGGAAACGCGGCACAAGCTCCCACAAACAGCAATGTGATAATGACCAGATCATCTGTTTTAGCGATGTTGGTTGAGGGATAAATATTGGCCAGGACACCGGGGAGAACTCCTCTACTCTTGAAATAGTGCCATGGGATCTTTTACGTCCACCCGAGAGGACAGGCGGGGGATCGGTTTAATGTCTCAATCGAAGGACGGCATCTCCGACAGTGCGGCACTGGGAGTGGCAGCCTGTATTGTGTGCTCAAGTCTCTGGAGTGGGACTTGAACCCACAACCTTTTGAATCGGAGGCGAGAGCGCTACCCACTGAGCCACAGCTGACACCACACTATGCTCTAAAGGCACTTTATTTTTTCCCCCCCCCTTCTCTACAGGTAGACGAGGCAAACGGAAACGTCTTGCCTCCTCGGACTGCTGGTCCTTGAGCAACAGTAGCGAGGGTGCGTCCTCACTGACCCAACCGTTCAGCTATACGGGCACCAGCGGAGGTTTAAACAGGGGCCTCTACCCGAGGAACAGAAAAGAGAGAAAGACTGCAACCCAGTTGTGCCCTCTCCGAAGGCACCATGCTAATAGGCTGTCAGAAGATGTGACCAGTGGCAAAGCCATTGTTGGCCCATCGTCCTCCAAGGTGGATTTCACTTTTGACCCGGAAGATTTTCTTTCCAATGACTTGTCTGCGGAAAGCGATGCGTTGGGTCTGAATTCAAAGTCCAACAGAGAGCACTCCGCCCTGTCGCTGGGCTGCCCAAACAGGATTGGTGATGTAGGCTGGGACGCTTGGACAAAGAGGCCCAGCCTAGAAGATGCAGCCGTGACCCTGCAGCACAATGCAATGAGGGATTGGGTTGAAGATGACGAACTGGAGGTAGATCCTCTCCCTGACTCTTACTTTGGATTGTTGGGGTGCACAAGCTCCCATGCTCTGCCTTCTGGCCACATCAGTCAGCTGCCAGGTGAAATCCTCCGGGCCATGTTCTTTCATCTGCCAGCGGTGGACCTGTATCGCATCAGCTTGGTCTGTCAGCAGTGGCGACGTGTTATCAGTGACCCGACGGTAAGCCTTGGCTTCTTCTGTCACCAGTTGGACCGTAATGTTCTTCCTTAAATTTCCGCTCCAATTCTCTCCCTCCCTCCCTGCAAGCATTCATTCCAGAGCAGGGTTACTCCACTGGCTGCCTACTAATACTTCATACAAGTACCAATTCTTCACCTGGGAGCCTAGCTGGAGGGTGTTTGGAGAGCTGTTTGATTGGGGAAAGGTGGGTGGTGATCACACCTGAGCCTGATTCTGTCCTGATGTCTACACGCAAGTAGTTTCCAGCAGAGGTGACTGGAACTCTGGCTGATTGTCCCTTCTAAACTACAGCCATGCAGAGCAACAAAGGTCAGAGGTTAAACCTGCCTCCATTCTGCGATTAATCACTGGGAGTATTACAATTTGCCTCACCACCCTCTGTGAACTTCCATGAACTTGGATCCTACTACTCGGCATCAGCGCCCTGCCCCAAAGCTCCCACAATTTTAACTCAAAATATCTCAAGACGAAATCTAATGAAGTCAGAAAGTAAAATAGGTTCGAGGGGGGAGGCCAGGGAGCAGGCGGGGGTCATGAGGGGGGGGGGGGGGCTTTGGAAGGCCAGAGGATGGATTGGAGATCGGGAATCGGAGAGCACGCTGGGGGTGGGTGTTGGAAGGCCAGAGGGGGATCGAAGTTCTCGGCCGGGTGGGTGGGTTTTGAGACTGGTGAAGAGGGGGGGGGGGGGGTTGGGGGGGAGAGATCGGTGGACTGGTGGGGGAGGTCAGGGGGAGATCGGAAGGGTCGGTGCGGGGGGGGGTGGTGTCCGATCGCGGGGGGTTGGCGAAGCAGGATCCAGCAGGTAAGTGGAAGGGCACCTACCTCCTGGATCCAGCAGTCCTCGCCTTCCTTTTCCTGCCAGGTTACCCGAGGCCTGGGAAACCCGGCCAGCCAAAGTTAAATTTAAAATGGAGCTTCAAACTGAGGCACGCAGCCTGATTATAATATTTAAAGTGCCAACCCGCCTTCTGGGAGCGGGTTGGCCGCCCGCCCCCGTCAAAACCAGAAGTGGGCGGGTTGGGATCGGGATTCAGATTTCTAACACTTGAACCCCCCCCCCCCCCCCGACTCAAACCCGCCCATTTATTGGGGTTAAAATTCCCCCCTAAGTAACTGTCCAGCTCACAATGACCACTGGGAGAGGTACCAGAGGTGCCCCCTATTGACCGAGGGAAGATACCACAGCAAGGATTTCTTTTGCAAAAACTAATAAGCCTCCCTTGGCCTGAGGTCATGAGCATCTCGGCAGCCGACGTGTGTGGCTTTAGCGGAGGCTTGGCAACCGGTGGCTTGCTCTCTTGTTGTACAGAACGCCACTTCAAGCAAAAGCCGCTCTCATACGATGGGCCTGCCTTTTCCATTGAACCCAAAAGATCTACAAATGGCAGGAGGGGAGGGGTTCATTGTTCACCTGGTGTGCGGGCCAGCATTCCTCCCTCAACCAATGACACTTTATAATTTAAAAAAAATGAACGGTTTGCAGAATCCTGCTCCGCGCAAAATATCTGCAGCGTTCACCCGTGTTGCAGCAGTCGCTGCACATCAGAGTAATCGAGGGTCTGTGAAGTGCTTTTTATTTATGATGGATTGTTTTTCTGAACTTGCTTTCACAGTTTGTACCACATAAGAAGTTGTACTGTCAATACAGGAAGGGAAAGGAAAGTGCTGTGAAGGAGATTGACTGGATCCTGAAGAGAAATAATATTACAAAGGAAGACGAACTCTGTGTGTTGAATCTTATAAAGTGAGTGTTCAGTGTCAAAATATCAAGTATTTGTATCCTAACTATAGCTGTGTTGTCACCAAGTCAACTTAATTGGACATTTAATTGGACAGAATTGAGAGGATATAACTATCAGGAAAGGCTGAATCGGCTGGGGCTCTTTTCTTTACAAAAGAGAAGACTGAGTGGTGATCTGATAGAGCTCTTTAAAATTATTGGAAGGTTTGATATGGTCGGCGTAGAGAAGATGTTTCCACTTGTGGGGGAGACCAAAACTAGGGGCCATAAATAGAAGATAATTACTAATAAATCCAATAGGGAATTCAGGAGAAACTTCTTGACCCAGAGAGTGGTGCGAATGTGGGACTTGGAGTAGCTGGGGCGACTGGCATAGATGCATTTAAGGGGAAGCTAGATATGTACATGAGGGAGAAAGGAATAGAAGGATATGCTGATAAGGTGAGATGAAGAGAGGGGCAGGAGGAGGCTGGTGTGGAGCATAAACACCGGCACGGACCAGTTGGGCCGAATGACCTGTTACTATGCCGTAGATTCTATGTAATTTGAAATGACCGTTCTATGTCCACTTGAACTGTGAAAATGCTCTGCCGCTATAGATTTTGGGTTGTGCTTGGGGAGAGGGTGAAGTGCTGATGGTTATAGGTCTGCAGCTGTTGGCCGGGACCATTTAAGATGATGGAATCTCGGACGTTGCATAAGACGCACCAATAAAAGAGGAACAGCATGAACTGGAGGAGCTTGTGCTTTATCCACATGCACTTCCAGCGAATGATGGATTTTAATTCCAGGTCTCTCTCTTCACCCACATCCGTCAGCATCTATCCATTGAGTCTATTCTTCCATCCCTTAGTCAAAAGCAGGAGTAGGAATGTTCTACTGATCTACATGCACAAGCTCCTCCAATTCAGAATTAGGCACTTGAAATGCTCATTCTATGTGCACCTGGCCTGTGTAAAATGTTCCAGAGCTATAGTTTGTGTTTGGTGAGAGGGTGAAGTGCTGGATGTTAACTGACTGTTGGCTGGAACAATTCGATTATCCTATAGAGAGTACAGTGTTGATTCACCAGGTTGTGCCAGAGATGGGAAACTATAGTGGTGGCTCAGTGGGTCGCACCCTCGCCTCTGATCAGAAGGTTGTGGGTTAAAATCCCATTCCAGAGACTTGAGCACAAAAATCTAGGCTGACACTCCAGGGCGGTACTGAGAGAGTGCTGCATTGTCGGAGGTGCCATCTTTCGGATGTTAAACCGAGGCCCCGTCTGCTCTCTCAGGTGGAAGGAAAAGATCCCATGGCACTATTTCGAAGAAGAGCAGGGGAGTTATCCTCGGTGTCCAGGCCAATATTTATCCCACAACCAACATCACTAAAACAGATTATCTGGTTATTATCACATTGCTGTTTGTGGGAGCTTGCTGTGCGCAGGTTGGCTGCCACGTTTCCTATATTCCAACAGTGCCTACACTTCAAATGTACTTCATTGGCTGTAAAGCGCTTTGGGATGTCTGTTGGTCATGAAAGGCGCTGTATAAATGCAAGTCTTTCTTTCTTTGAGTAGAGCATTGAGATATTGCAACTATTTCCATTGGAATGGAGAAGGATAAGAGGATATTTGATAGAGGTTTATTAAAATTAGGAAGGGTATTGATAGCGTGAATAGGGAAAGACTTTCCTCTGGCTAGGAATCCAGTGATGAGGGGGCAGTGAAATGTTCCTCCTGCAGAATGTTTGAGGTGAGGGACGCCGTCGGTGTCCCTGCTGATTACACCTGTGGGAAGTGCACCCATCTCCAGCTCCTCGAAAACCGTGTTAGGGAACTGGAGCTGGAGCTGGATGAACTTCGGATCATTCGGGAGGCAGAGGAGGTCATAGATAGAAGCTTCAGGGATGTAATTACTCCAAAGAATGAAGATAGATGGGTGACGGTGAGAGGGGCTAGGAGGAAGCAGTCAGTGGAGGGATCCTCTGTGGTCGTTCCCCTCAGTAACAGGTATACCGCTTTGGATACTGTTGAGGGGGACGACCTACCAGTGGTAAGCCACGGTGACCGGATCTCCGGCGCTGGGTCTGTCCCTGTGGCTCAGAAGGGAAGGGGGGAGAGCAGGAGAGCAATAGTTATTGGGGACTCAATAGTCAGAGGGACAGATAGGAGGTTCTGTGGCAGCAAAAGAGACTCACGGATGGTATGTTGCCTCCCGGGTGCCAGGGTCCGTGACGTCTCGGACCGTGTTTTCAGAATCCTCAAGGGGGAGGGGGAACAATCACAAGTCGTGGTACACATCGGTACCAACGACATAGGTAGGAGAAGGGACGGGGATTTAAAACAGGTATTTAGGGAGCTAGGTTGGAAGCTGAGAGCCAGTACAAACCATGTTGTAATTTCTGGTTTGTTGCCGGTGCCACGTGCTAGCCAGTTGAGGAACAGGGAGAGAGTGCAGATAAACACCTGGCTGCAGGGATGGTGTAGGGGGGAGGGTTTCAGTTATGTGGATAATTGGAGCACATTCTGGGGAAGGTGGGACCTGTACAAACAGGATGGTTTGCACCTGAACCAGAGGGGCACCAATATCCTGGGAGGGAAATTTGCTACGGCTCTTCGGGGGGGTTTAAACTAATTTGTCAGGGGGATGGGAAAAAGGGCTGTAGTCCAGGAGCCAGTGGTGAGTGTAGGGAGGTACTGAGGAGGGTATCAAGGTCGCAGGAATGTACCGGCAGACAGGAAGATGGCTTGAAGTGTGTCTACTTCAATGCAAGGAGCATCCGGAATAAGGTAGGAGAACTTGGAGCGTGGATTGGTACTTGGGACTACGATGTGGTGGCCATGGTTAGAACAGGGACAGGAATGGTTGTTGGAAGTTCCGGGGTATAGATGTTTCAGTAAGAGTAGGGAAGGTGGTAAGAAAGGTGGAGGAGTAGCATTGTTAATCAAGGATAGTTTAACAGCGGCAGAAAGGCAGTTCGAGGGAGATCTGCCGTCTGAGGTAATATGGGCTGAAGTTAGAAATAGGAAAGGAGCGGTCACGTTGTTAGGAGTTTTCTACAGGCCCCCAAATAGTAATAGAGATGTGGAGGAGGAAATTGCAAAGCAGATTATGAATAGGTGTGGAGGTCACAGAGTAGTTGTCATGGGTGACTTCAACTTTCCAAATATTGATTGGAACCTTTATAGGTCAAACAGTTCGGATGGGATAGTTTTTGCACAGTGTGTGCAGGAGGGTTTCCTGACACAATATGTGGATAGGCCGACAAGAGGTGGGGCCACATTGGATTTGGTACTGGGTAATGAACCGGGCCAAGTGTTTGATTTGTATGTGGGAGAGCACTTTGGAGATAGTGACCACAATTCGGTGACTTTCACTATTGCAATGGAGAGGGATAGGGCCATACGGCAGGGCAGGGTTTATAATTGGGGGAGGGGTAATTATGATGCGATTAGGCAAGAATTAGGGAGCATAAGATGGGAACAGAAACTATCAGGGAAAGGCACAAACGAAAAGTGGAGCTTTTTCATGGAGCAATTACTGCGTGTCCTTGATAGGTATGTCCCTGTCAGGCAGGGAGGAAATGGCCGAGTGAGAGAACCATGGTTCACAAAAGAGGTTGAATGTCTAGTCAAGAGGAAAAAGGAAGCGTATGTAAGGATGAGAAAACAAGGTTCAATTGGGTCGATTGAGGGGTACAAGGTAGCAAGGAATGAGCTAAAAAAAGAGCTTAGGAGGGGGCATGAGAAGTCCTTGGTGGGTCGGATCAAGGAAAACCCCAAGGCTTTTTACTCTTATGTGAGAAATAAAAGAATGACCAGGGTGAGGGTAGGGCCGGTCAAGGACAGTAGTGGGAACTTGTGCATGGAGTCAGAAGAGATAGGAGAGGTGATGAATGAATACTTTTCTTCAGTGTTCACCGAGGAGAGGGGCCATGTTTTTGAGGATGAGAGTGTGATAAAGGTGGATAGGCTGGAGGAGGTAGATGTTCTGAGGGAAGATGTTTTAGCAATTTTGAAGAACCTGAGGGTCGATAAGTCCCCTGGGCCAGATGGGATATATCCTAGGATTCTTTGGGAGGCAAGGGAGGAGATTGCGGAGCCTTTGGCTTTGATCTTTGGGTCCTCACTGTCCACGGGGATGGTGCCAGAGGACTGGAGAGTGGCGAATGTTGTTCCTCTCTTCAAGAAAGGAAATAGGAATGACCCTGGTAATTATAGGCCGGTTAGTCTTACTTCGGTGGTTGGTAAGATAATGGAAAAGGTCCTGAGGGATAGGATTTATGACCATTTGGAAAGATGCAACTTAATCCGGGATAGTCAACACGGATTCGTGAAGGGTAAGTCTTGCCTAACAAATTTGATTGAATTCTTTGAGGAGGTAACTAAGTGTGTAGATGAAGGTAGAGCAGTTGATGTCGTATACATGGATTTTAGTAAGGCGTTTGATAAGGTTCCCCATGGTCGGCTCATGAAGAAAGTAAGGAGTTGTGGGATAGAGGGAAATTTGGCCGATTGGATAAGTAACTGGCTATCTCATAGAAGGCAGAGGGTGGTGGTGGATGGAAAATTTTCGGACTGGAGACCAGTTACCAGCGGTGTGCCACAGGGGTCGGTGCTGGGTCCTCTGCTGTTTGTGATTTTTATCAATGACTTGGAGGAGGGGACTGAAGGGTGGATCAGTAAATTTGCTGATGACACCAAGATTGGTGGAGTAGTGGATGAGGTGGAGGGCTGTTGTAGGCTGCAAAGAGACATTGATAGGATGCAGAGCTGGGCCGAAAAATGGCAGATGGAATTTAACCCTGATAAGTGCGAGGTGATTCATTTTGGTAGGGCAAATTTGAATAAGGATTACAGGGTCAACGGCAGGGTTCTGAGGAATGTGGAGGAACAGAGGGATCTGGGGGTTCATATCCACAGATCTCTGAAGGTTGCCACTCAAGTGGATAGAGCAGTAAAGAAGGCCTATAGTGTGTTAGCGTTTATTAACAAGGGGTTTGAGTTTAAGAACCGTGAGGTTATGCTACAACTGTACAGGACCTTGGTGAGACCACATTTGGAATATTGTGTGCAGTTCTGGTCACCTCACTATAGGAAGGACATGGAAGCATTGGAAAGAGTGCAAAGGAGATTTACCAGGATGCTGCCTGGTTTGGGGGGGAGGTCTTATGAGGAAAGATTGAGGGAGTTAGGGCTTTTCTCTTTAGGGCGGAGGAGGATGAGAGGCGACTTAATAGAAGTTTATAAGATGATGAGGGGGATAGATAGAGTGGATGTTCAGAGACTATTTCCTCGGGTGGAGGTAGCTGTTACAAAGGGGCATAACTATAAGGTGCATGGGGGGAGATATAGAAGGGATGTCCGAGGTAGATTCTTTACTCAGAGAGTGGTTGGGGTGTGGAATGGACTGCCTGCTGTGATAGTGGAGTCGGACACTTTAGGAACTTTCAAGCGGTTATTGGATAAGCACATGGAGCACACCAGAATGATAGGGAGTGGGATAGCTTGATCTTGGTTTCGGACAATGCTCGGCACAACATCGAGGGCCGAAGGGCCTGTACTGTGCTGTACTGTTCTATGTACTGTTCTATGTTCTAGGGATTACTAATTTAAAATTGCCACTGAGAATGAGGTTAGGAGAAATGTCTTTATGTCGAGGGCTGTTAGAGCATTGAATGCTTTGTCACGGAGTGGTTGAGGCTGAGACCATTGCATCATTTATGGGAAAATGCTTGCCTGCTCTTTCTTGTTGAGGTAGTGTGTGGTACAGGGAGATGCAGGCTAAGAGCAGGGGGAGGGTGGGTGAGGGCGGGTGGAGGGATGGTGAGGGAGAGAGAAGGTGGGATGTATAAAACCGCACCCCAGCAAGAGGTCACTGCCTTCAGAAAAGGAGATGGTTAAATTAAAAAAAAAAAAATTGATGTAGAGACAAATAAGTGTAATGCACACTAGGGAAGTGGGAAATACCAAATTTATTTCATTTTTGAGGAACGTATCTGCCCCACCCCACAATATATTCTCTCTGCAGTTGTCCGATTATGATTTTTTTTTAATGTGTTTTTTATCGTCTTTTAACAAACATTCTAACTGTTGCTGGTTTCTTTTTTTTAATTAGATATGTGGCATCTTTCCAGCATGGCCGGTCTGTGAACTCTGAAGCTGTCCTGAGTTGTCTTAAAGACCATCCACTTTCCAAACAATCTGAAGCATGTGTGGCCCAGACGCTGCCTAATTTGGTCAAAGCAGCTGGGGTATGTCTCCTGTGTGTTCTTGGTTTTTCCTCCCTTTCCCTCATTTTCGTACGGCGCTGACTTCTCTCCAAATGCAGTTTAAAAAAAAAAACAAATTCCAGTCTATATTTTTCCCGTTCAAGTGAAAAGAAGGCCGTAAAGAGATTTATCAGGCCTACCAAACCTGCTCCATCCAGATGTCAGCACAACCTGGTAGAGCATTGTCCCACCCCCTAACCCTCCAATCTCCTGGAGAGGCAGAACAAGAAAACCCCCACACATGGAAAAAAAATCTGTGACCAATTCAGGAAAAAAACTCTGGGGAATTCCAAAAGTCCCTTTGGCAATCAAGAAAGGTTTCCAAACACATTACCACTCAATCATGAAGGGTTTTGATAGATTAAATAAGAGAAACTGTTTCCAACACATTACCACTGGCAAGCCAGCCACATGCGCTCTTTAATTGGAAATATCCTCATCGCTCAGGAATTTGTCCAGCTCCCCTTTTTGAAAAGCTTTGGAAATTCATTCCCAACATTGCGATAGTCTGTTCCAAAGGCCAATGACACTCTGAAAAGAAACATTTCCTGGCATCTAATCCAACACTTTTACCCGATTTTATATGCCTGACCTCTAATCCCATCATCCCTCTCCGTCAAAAGGACCTATCCAAACTATCTGAGTTTAATCACTTCATCGTTTTACAAGCCTCAATCAAATCCCCTCTAATCCTGTGTTCCTCTAAAGTAACCCTAACTCTTGGAGACTATGAGTTGTGGGGCGATGAATCATTCTGGTTACCTTCCTCTGCTTCTCCATTAACTCGGGTTGTTGCACGATGCACAGGGACCAAATCTAGGCACAGTGCTCTTAAGTGCAGTTGTATTTAAGCTTCATTTAGTATAGCGTTCGACATTTTATACTTGATGGTCCTAGCAATACAGCCTAAAACCCTTTTCTCATAGTCACCTCGGACTGCCTGAGTATCTGTAACGAGTGATCAGCTATTGCCCCAGAGAAGCTGGGGTTGTTCTCCTTTTAGAGCAGAGAAGGTTAAGGGGAGATTTGATAGAGGGGTTCAAAATCATGAAGGGTTTTGATAGATTAAATAAGAGAAACTGTTTCCAGTGGCAGAAGGGCCAGTAACCAGACGACACAGATTTAAGGTGATTGGCAAAAGAACTCGCGGTGACACGAGGAAACTTTTTTTTTTACACAGCGAGATCTGGAATGCACTGCCTGAAAGGGTGGTGTAAGCAGATTCAATAATAACTTTCAAAAGGAAATTGGATAAATACCTGAAGGGGAAAAATTTGCAGGGCTATGGGGGAAAGAGCCAGGGAGTGGGACAAATTGGATTGCTCTTTCAAAGAGCCGGCACAGGCACGATGGGCCGAATGGCCTCCTTCTGTGCTGCATCATTCTATGATTCTTTCCTGATCTGTTATCCTTAACAGATACCCCTGCATGATATAAACATGCCTGGAGTTCCCCGACCCCAAATACATCACCCTTCACTTGTCCACATTAAAGGATACCTGCCACACATGGAGCCCATTCCCCTAAGAATTGGGCACGCCTGGTGGCTCAGTGAACATACCCAGTGAGCAGTTGAGCCATAAAGATCAGGAAGGTAGCAGGCCTGGTGCGTTAGCTGATCTCGGTCAAGGCGACACTAAGTCGCTACAATTGGTCGCTGCCAACCAGAGCAAAGGAGGGGAGGAAAAAAAATCACATGGGGGCTCCTGCTTCTGATTGCTGCTGGAAGCGTACATGAAACATAGAAACATAGAAGATAGGAGCAGGAGTAGGCCTTTCGGCCCCTCGAGCCTGCTCCGCCATTCGATGAGATCATGGCTGATCATCCAAACTCAGTACCCTGTACCTGCCTTCTCCCCATATCCCTTGATACCTTTAGCTTTATGAAATATATTGAACTCATTCTTGAATATATTTAATGACTTGGCCTCAACTAACTTCTGTGGTAGAGAATTCCACAGGTTCACCACTCTCTGGGTGAAGAAATTCTTCCTAATTTCTGTCCTAAATGGCTTACCCTTAGATTATGACCCCTGGTTCTGGACTCTCCGACCATCGGGAACATTCTTCCTGCATCTAATTTCTCCAGACCTGTCAGAATTTTATATGTTTCGATGAGATCCCCTCTCATTCTTCTATACTCCAGCGAGTATAAGCCCAATCGACCCAATCTCTCCTCATATGTCATTCCTGCCATCCCAGGTATCAGCCTTGTGAATCTTCGCTGAACTCCTTCCATGGCAAGAACATCCTTCCTCAGATAAGGCGACCAAAACTGCACACAGTACTCAAGACGTGGTCTCACCAAGGCCCTGTACAACTGCAGCAGGACATCCCTGTTCCTATACTCAAACCCTTTCGCTATGAAGGCCAACATACCATTTGCCGCCTTCACCGCCTGCTGCACCTGCATGCTTACCTTCAGCGACTGGTGCACAAGGACACCCAGGTCTCGTTGTACTTCCCCTTCTCCCAATCTATTGCCATTCAGATAATAGTCTGCCTTTCTGTTTTTGACACCAAAGTGGATAACCTCGCATTTATCCACGTTATATTGCATCTGCCACGCTTCTGCCCACTCACCCAACCTGTCCAAATCATCCTGGAGTTTCTCAGTATCCTCCTCGCAGCACACACGCCCACCCAGCTTTGTGTCATCTGCAAACTTGGAGATATTACATTTAGTTCCCTTATCTAGATCATTAATGTATATTGTGAATAGCTGGGGTCCAAGGACCGATCCCTGCGGTACCCCACTAGTCACTGCCTGCCACTCGGAAAAAGACCCATTAATTCCTACTCTCTGCTTTCTGTCCGCCAACCAGTTCTCTATCCAAGTCAATACCTTGCCCCCAATCCCATGTGCCTTAACTTTACATGCTAATCTCTTATGCAGGACCTTATCGAAAGCCTTTTGAAAGTCCAAATACACCACATCTACTGGTTCTCCCTTATCTATTTTCCCAGTTACATCCTCAAAAAATTCCAGTAGATTAGTCAAGCACGATTTACCTTTTGTAAATCCATGTTGACTTTGTCCGATCCTGTCACTGTTTTTCAAGTGCTCAGCTATTACATCCTTTATAATGGACTCTAGCATTTTCCCCACTACCGATGTCAGGCTTACCGGTCTGTAATTCCCCGCTTTCTCTCTACCACCCTTTTTGAATAGTGGGGTAACATTAGCTACCCTCCAATCCATGGGTACAGTTCCAGATTCCATCGAATGTTGGAAGATGATCAGCAATGCATCTACTATTTCTAGGGCCACTTCCTTAAGTACCCTAGGATGTAGATTATCAGGCCCTGGGGATTTATCGGCCTTCAATCCCGTCAATTTCCCATACACCATTTCCCTGCAAATACTGATTTCTTTCAGTTCCTCCCTTTCATCAGACCCTATGTTCTCCAACATCTCTGGGAGGTTATTTGTGTCCTCCTTTGTGAAGACAGAACCAAAATATGCATTTAATTGGTCTGCCATTTCTTTGTTCCCCATTATAACTTCCCCCGCTTCTGACTGCAAGGGACCTACACTTGATTTCACTAATCTTTTTCTCTTCGCATATCTATAAAAGCTCTTACAGTCAGTTTTTATGTTCCCTGCAAGCGCTTACTTTCATATTCTATTTTCCCCTTCTTAATTAATCCCTTTGTCCTCCTTTGTTGAATCCTAAACTGCTCCCAATCCTCAGGGTTACCGCTTTTTCTGGCCAATTTATATGCCCTCTCCTTGGATCTTATGCTATCCCTAATTTCCCTTGTTAGCCACGGTTGAGTCACCCTTTTTGTTTTATTCTTATGCCACACTGGGATGAACAAATTCTGTAGTTCATCCATGCAGTCTTTGAATGTTTGCCATTGCCTATCCACCGTCAACCCTTTGAGTGACATTCCCCAATCAATCCTACCCAATTCGCGCCTCATACCATGGTAGTTTCCTTTATTTAAATTCAGGACCCTAGTCTCTGATTCAACTACTTCACTCTCCATCCTAATGAAGAATTCTATCATATTATGATCACTCTGACCCAAGGGGCCTCGTACAACAAGATTGCTAATTAATCCTTTCTCGTTACATCTAAGATGGCCTGATCTCTGGTTGGTTCCTCGACATATTGTTCCAGAAAACCATCCCGTAAACATTCTAGGAATTCCTCCTCCACAGTATTTTTACTAATTTGGTTAGCCCAATCTATATGTAAATTAAAGTCACCCATGATTACTGCTGTGCCCTTACTGCATGCTTCTCTAATTTCCCTTTAAATGCCATCCCCAACCTCCGTATTACTGTTTGGAGGTTTTTATACCACTCCCACTAACGTTTTCTGCCCCTTGTTATTTCTCAGTTCTACCAATACAGATTCCGCATCATCAGAGCTAATATGCTTCCTTTCAATTGTGTTAATCCCCTCTTTAACCAGCAATGCTACCCCACCTCCCTTTCTTTTTTGCCTATCTTTCCTAAATATTGAATACCCCTGGATGTTGAGTTCCCAGCCTTGGCCACCCTGGAGCCATGTTTCTGTAATCCCAATCAAATCGTATTCATTTACCTCTATTTGCGCAGCTAATTCATCCACCTTGTTCCAAATGCTCCTTGCATTAAGACACAAAGCCTTCAGGCTTGTTTTTTTAACGCTCTCAGACCTATATGAATTATTATTTACTGTGACCATGTTTGATTTAAACCATTGAGTTCTTTGCCTTCTACTTTTGTTTTTCTCCTCCCTGTCTTTTGCTTTTATCCTTGTTTCCCTTTCCTCTGTCTCCCTGCTCAGGTTCCCAACCCCCTGCCACTTTAGTTTAAACCCTCCCCAACAGCACTAGCAAACACTTCCCCTAGGACATCGGTCCCGGCCCTGCCCAGGTGCAGACCATCCCGTTTGTACTGGTCCTACCTCCCCCAGAACCGGTTCCAATGTCCAAGGAATTTGAATCCCTCCCCCTTGCACCATTCCTCTAGCCACATATTAATTTGAAATATCCTCCTATTTCTACTCTGACTAGCACGTGGCACTGGTAGCAATCCTGAGATTTTGAGGTCCTATTTTTTAATTTACCTCCTAACTCCCTATATTCTGCTTTTAGGACCTCATCCCGTTTTTTACCTATATCGTTGATGCTTATGTGCACCACGACAACTGGCTGTTCGCCCTCCCCCTCCAAAATGTTCTGTAGCCGCTCCGAGACGTCCTTGACCCTTGCACCAGGGAGGCAACACACCATTTTGGAGTCTCGTTTGCGGCCGCAGAAACGCCTATCCCCCTTACAATTGAGTCCCCTATCACTATAGCTCTTCCACACTTTTTCCTCCCAACCTGTGCAGCAGAGCCACCCATGGTGCCAGGAAGTTGGCTGCTGCTGCCTTCCCCTGATAAGTGAGCCCCCCCCCCCCAACAGTATCCAAAGTGGTATATCTGTTTGAGAGGGGGATGGCCACAGGGGACCCTTGCACTACCTGCCTGCACCTCTTACTCTGCCTGGTGGTCACCCATTCACTTCCTGCCTGTACACCCTTTACCTGCGGTGTGACCAACTCGCTAAACGTGCTATCCACGACGTTCTCAGCATCGCGAATGCTCCAATATGCATCCATCCGCAGCTCCAGCGCCGCAATGCGGTCTATCAGTAGCTGCAGCTGGATACACTTCCCACACACATGGTCATCAGGGACACAGGAAGCGTCCCTGATTTCCCACATATAGCAGGAGGAGCATATCACGGGGCGGAGCTCTCCTGCCATGACTTACCCTTTAATTAATTAAAATTAAATTAAATGAATCCCACCAATTTCACTTCAATTAAATGATATACTCAAGGGCCCTTTCCCGACACTGGCCTCTGTAAAAAGCCCACGAAAGTGAGTTTAACTACTCACTGTGCTGCTGCTCTCTCCGCTCCCGACACTGGCCCCTGTAAAAAAGCCCACGAAAGTGAGTTTAACTACTCAATGTGCTGCTGCTCTCTCCGCTCCCGACACTGGCCCCTGAGGACATTGTGTGATGATCGATCAGGTCCCAGCAGTTACATAATCCTGGCATGCTCACTGTTGAGGTTCACTCCTGAATAATGGCCAGCTGGGGGACGAACTCGCACCGAATCCCATCCCCCCTGTGCTCGCTGACCTACATTGGCTCCCGGTCCGGCAACGCCTCAATTTAAAAATTCTCATCCCAGTTTTCTCATCCCAGTTTTCAAATCCCTCCATGGCCTCTACCCTCCCTATCTCTGTAATGTCCTACAGCCTCCGAGATGTCTGTGCTCCTCCAATTCTGTCCTCGTACGCATCCCCGATTGTCTTTGCTTCAAGCGGCCCTGTCTTCAGCTGCCTAGGCCCTAAACTCTGGAATTCCCTCCCTAAACTCCAGCTCTCCTCCTTTAAGACGCTCCTTAAAACCTATCTCTTTGACCCAGCTTTTGGTCACCTGTCCTTGTGTGGCTCGGTATCAATGTTGTCTGATAACGCTCCTGTGATGAGCCTTGGGACATTTTGCTACTTTTAAGGGCGCTAGATAGATGCAAGTTGTTGTTGTTGTTGAAATGGAGAGCGGCTGAGGGACTGCATCCCAGCAAGGAATCCAGAGGAGTGGAGAAACCGAAAATAAAACAAACCTTAGAACAACACTCTTTTTACATAAATGTTAGTTCTCTTGCCCATTAGATGCCCAATACTTGATCGCTCCCCTCTAGCCCACTCCAGGATGTCAGTGACAGGCAACAACAGTGTGAGCATCAAGGACAATGGGGGATGAGATTTGAGACTGGTCAGAGGGCCAGTCTGGAGACGTATGTCCAAGGAAGCCACAGTACTGGCCAGGCACTCTACATCCCTAGATGTGTAGAAAGAAATATGTCACTGCGTGTGTGTTTTTTTATACCATTTAGACAAATGTTTGGGCGGTGCTGGCTGTGATCGTTCTCCTGTCCGATTGCGTGAAAGACATCCAGCGACTGATTTCCTGTCTGCAGCGACCCCGTTCGACTCTGCCTCTGACGGAGGTGACGGAGATCCTGTACCGCATGGCGACTTTGCTGTTTGCCTCGAGAGAAAAGGACATCAATATCAGCAACAGGTAGGACAGGACTCCTATTACGGTCCCCGTTCCACAGCGTCTGATGCCTGCTGCGGTCCTTGGTAGCTGGTTACAGGCCATTGACTTTGGACCGACTGCGTGCTTTCAGTCTCCGCTGTAGAGGTGGACAGAAGAGGGCCTAAAGGTGACGGACGTGCCCTGTTAGTAGGGTTGGGGTGCCCCATTATTGTGGCGTTTTTCCAGCTGCTTCCCGTCCCGTTGATTTACTATGTGCATCTGCCCTATTTCCACCTCCCCAACAGTAGGGGTCTATTGATTCCAGCTGCGTCTCGCTTTCCTTGTGATGACGGGACCCTATTTATTCCCCGTTTGCTTGCCAGCTGCTGTGCTTTTTCTTTCAGGTCGGTTTTGGCCTTTTCTCCCATTCACAGCCTTCAGTAAGAAGTGCAGTCCTAATTTCAGTCTGGTCTGTTGCGCCCAAAGTTTCGTTATAGTCCAATTTTGTAGTCTTGGAGCTGGGGGAAATTCGGTCAAAAATTTCATTTCTGCTTTCCATGTTTTAGTTTCATTTTTCTCCAGAAAATGTTTCAATATTTATGTTTCAAAAGAAAAATGGTAATTGCTTCACTTCTGACTCAGCTCTCCGAGTCACAAGCATTGTTGAGAAATAAGAATCTGGGACCTTGATCGCGCACACGTGTTTTTCCATAGGTTTCCCCCTTTGTTTGCAGTTCAAGCTATAACTGTTCTCAATCAGCAGGGTCATGTACACTATCAATTATCAGGATATACTGCGGATTAATCTGGAGCACAGTGTTTAAAAAAATAAAATAAATCCATTGTGGAATTCTGCGGAGCATAGCAGGCGCAAGGAAGGTTTCAGGACACCAAGTGTAGGCCAAGGTGCAGAGACATGACTATTATTGAAACTATTTGTAGGACTAGGAGAGGTACTTGGAATACTCCAGCTGTCCATGTTACTTCAACTCCGTTTTCCTGAGAATGTTAACGGCAATCACCATTTCTGTCCCCTCCCCT
Organism: Squalus acanthias; assembly: GCA_030390025.1. Lineage (NCBI taxonomy): Eukaryota > Metazoa > Chordata > Chondrichthyes > Squaliformes > Squalidae > Squalus > Squalus acanthias. Next base: position 126,485,176 of record CM059434.1, read on the forward strand.
CCCCTCCGGTTTCTCCCCATCTCCTTTGACAGTGCTGACTGATGCCGGGGTACAGTTCCAGCAGATACCAGCGGGCCAGTGCATCTCATTCAAGTGACCGTTCTTCATATTTGAGCCTGGCCGTTGAGTGTTGGCCAGGCTGCTTCGCAAGGGTGTGACAGGGAGGCTGTTACAACTAATCCTGATCTTATCGTCGCCCACTTTCCACCAGAGGGCACCGAATAGCAATCGGGAGTCAACTCCCTGCCTCATCGACCCCCCCCCTAACCTGACCCAGGGTTTTGAGGCCAATTCTAGCCCCTCTTGCTGCTTCCCTGGCTGGGATCTCCATTGCCAGCAGAGACAACCCAGCTGGTGACCTCTATGGGCGGTAGGCGGAACTGCAAGAGGGCAAGACTCCTGGAACACGAGGCCTTTATTTTTTTAGTACTGTTTCTTCCCAAGAACTCCGTGCAGCATGACGAGGCCACCTACAAAGCGGTGTCAAACACATCGCATTTTCAACCATCTTGGGGCACTCATTGTCGGCACTGAGGAGGTGGGAAAGATACATTTGTTGAAACCGTTAGTGCTTCAGTTGATAAGTGAGTAGCCTCGTTGGTCCTGAGCCAGACAGACGGTGAAAGTGATGGGTTCGATTCCCGATCTGTGGTGAAAATGAATTCGATAAAACCTGGTAATGTGGGCTGGGGAAAAAATGGTCATGCCGTGAGCAATGTTCCCCCCCCACCCCCCCTAATTATTTTTTTGGGTGCGCGGTCCCTTTAACGGGCTGCCCGGCCCATTCAAAATCTCCCATTTGAAAAGCCGGTCCCGGGCTGCGCGGGACCTCCAGACAGCTGCGCGGCCGCCCAGCTTAGCGGGAATGTTGGTCACGAGTGTCCTTCAGGGATGGGACGCTGACATCCCCCGCACACTAAAACAAAAAGCAACATACTGCGGATGCTGGAAATCTGAAATGAAAACAGAAAATGCAGGAAAGACTCAGCCAGTCAGGCAGCATCTGTGGAGAGAGAAACAGAGTCAAAGGTGGTGCGGGGTTAGGGGGGCGGGGGGCGGGAGGAGGAGGAGGAGGGGGCAAATCCCTCCCACCCCCCTTCCTTTCCCTGCGTCTGGACTTCCTTAAAATCTTATAAATCTCCAACTTCTTCCAGTTCTGATGAAAGATCTTTGACCTGAAACGTTAACTCTGTGTTTCTCTCTCCACAGATGCTGTCTGACCTGCTGAGTATTTCCAGCATGTTCTGCTTTTATACCCCCCGCCCCCCCCCCCCCCCACACTGTCAGCCCCACACTAAGTGCTTGACTTTGAAGTGCCCTTGTCTTCCTCGTTCGTATAGTGGTGAGTATCCCCGTCTGTCACGCGGCAGACCGGGGTTCAATTCCCCGACGAGGAGACTTTCAAACATTATTTGTGTCAGCCAGTGGCTCAGTGGGTAGCACCCTCGCCTGAGTCAGCAGGTTGTGGGTTCAAGTCCCACTCCAGAGACTTGAGCACAAAAAACCTAGGCTGACACTCCCAGTGCAGTGCTGAGGGAGTGATGCACTGTCGGAGGTTTGTCTAATGTAAAAATCTGAGGTTTCTTTTTAGCTATTTTTCTAAACTAGTTTTTGTTTTCAATAAACCTTTCAGGATTCATTATAATCTGTTCTACGCACTCTATTTGATGGAGAATCCAGCCAACATCAGTAGCAAACATGTGAAGCATCTCTGCTCGGCTAAGGACTCTGGCAGGTAATTGTTGCACATTTTAAATAAGTCAGAATTAATTCCCCCAAGCACATTGCAATTTAGAATAAGCTGTTGCTTATCGAGTGGATAAAGATGTTGACGTGTTCGCGGGACGAGGAGCGCAGTTGTCTCCAGCTCTGCACATCTGGGTTCAAACGCAGCCTTGATTGTTTGTTTGTTATCCTGATTCAGTTTCCTCTTCCATAAGTGAGTCTGGTCAGTTCGTGACTGAACTCTAGTACCTCGCTTGTGGAAGAATCCATCTCCAGGGCGGGGTGAAGTCCGCTGCCGAGCCCACCTCTTGTAAGCTCGTGCAAAGTGCAGTTGATGGTGGTCATGGAGACGCTCGTGGCTCAGAGCGCCCAAACTCTCATGGCTAACGACTCCTAGTAATGATGTACGCTGACGCCACCCAGCGCTACCTCACCACCACCACCACCACCTCGCTCAACCCCTCCGCTGTGTCTGATTTGTCACGTTGCTTGTCTGATGAGCAGAAATTTCCTCCTCCTAAATATTGGGAAGACCGAAGCTATTGTCTTTGGTCCCCGCGACAAACTCAGTTCCCAAGCAACCGACTCCCTCCTTCTCCCTGGCAACTGTCTGAGGCTGAGCCAGACCGTTCGCAACCTTGGTGTCGTATTTGACTCTGAGATGAGCTTCCGACCACATATCACCAAGACTACCTACGTCCACCTCCGTACCATCACCCAACTCCGCCCCTGCCTCACCTCATCTGCTGCTGAAACACTCACCCATGCCATTGCCACCTCTAGACTTGACTATTCCAATGCTTGCCTGGCCGGCCTCCCATCTTCCACCCTCCATAAACTTGAGCTCATCCAAAACTCTGCTGCCCGTGTCCTAACTCGCACCAAGTCCTGTTCACGCGTCATCCCTGTACTTGCTGACATGCATTGGCTCCCGGTCTGACAACGCCTCAGTTTTAAAATTCTGGTCCTTGTTTTCAAATCCCTCCATAGCCACGCCCTGCCCCGCCCAATCTCTGTAACCTCCTCCAGCCCTACAACCCTCCGAGATCTCTGCGCACCTCCAATTCTGGCCTCTTGCACATCCCCGATTTTCATCGCTCTATCGTTGGCGGCCGTGCCTTCAGCTGCCCAGGCCCTAAGCTCTGGAATTCCTTCCATAAACCTCTCTGCCTCTCTGCCTCTTTAAGATGCTCTTTAAAACCTACCTGTCACCTGTCCTAATATTGCCTTTTGTGGCTTGATGTAATTTTCTTTGATCATCGCTCCTGCGAAGCGCCTTGGGACGTTTTGCTACATTACAGGTGCTATATAAATGCAGGTTGTTGTTGTTGTTGTTGACTCCACCTTAATCTCAGCAGCCTCCTTCAGCCTTGCATCCCAGCTTTTGAGAGTCTGGCCAACTCTACGTCCACTCTGTCGCTGTTGGCATAGCCTTCATCCATCATGGCCCTGCTCTTTGAAGTTCTCTTCCTAAACCCTTCAACATTTCTCGAAGAGTTTAATAGCTGCCCTAATCTAACTCTTCAAACTTGCCTTTGCTCAGCTCAACTAATTCTTCTCCCAATTCCTGACTGGTTTCCCCCGCTTTCTCTTTCCGCCCCCCCCCTCCTATGTTGAAGTAATTATATAAGAGTAAGTTGCAGTTGTTGATGTTATGGTCTTAAACGCACGTCCTACTGCTCCACGCCAGGTCCTGGAACAGCTATGCATTTATTAATAACTTCAAACTTATTAGAATATTTACAACATGTGGTTGCAAACAAATACTACTTGGCATATTACTTGACGATTTCAAAAGTTATTTACAGCAGGTGGACATTATTGATCGGTTTTCTTTTTTTAAAAAAAGGCTTGAGATACACGACATAAAACCGACTCCTGAGCAGCAGCAAATACTGAACCATGAAACCGCTGCAGGACATGTGATTAAAATAATTGGATTTGCAGGTGAGTGGAGAATAGGCAGCGTAATGGCTGCAGTGCAGGATGTGTGGTTGGCACGAGGGGCTGGAGGGCCATCAGCGAGCTATGTTTGATTTGATCGAAACCCCACTTTCTCAATTCCTTTCTCCCTCCCTCTTACCTCTTTCCCCCCTCCTCCCCTCCCCTCTTTCCCCCTCCTCTCTCCTCCCTTTCGCTCCTCCTCTCTCCTCCCTTTCCCTCCTCCTCTCTCCTCCCTTTCCCTCCTCCTCTCTCCTCCCTTTCCCTCCTCCTCTCTCCTCCCTCTTTCCCTCCTCCTCTCTCCTCCCTTTCCCTCCTCCTCTCTCCTCCCTTTCCCTCCTCCTCTCTCCTCCCTTTCCCTCCTCCTCTCTCCTCCCTTTCCCTCCTCCTCTCTCCTCCCTTTCCCTCCTCCTCTCTCCTCCCTTTCCCTCCTCCTCTCTCCTCCCTTTCCCTCCTCCTCTCTCCTCCCTTTCCCACCTCCTCTCTCCTCCCTTTCCCTCCTCCTCTCTTCCTCCCTTTCCCTCCTCCTCTCTTCCTCCCTTTCCCTCCTCCTCTCTCCTCCCTTTCCCTCCTCCTCTCTTCCTCCCTTTCCCCCCTCCTCTCTTCCTCCCTTTCCCTCCTCCTCTCTCCTCCCTTTCCCTCCTCCTCTCTCCTCCCTTTCCCTCCTCCTCTCTCCTCCCTTTCCCACCTCCTCTCTCCTCCCTTTCCCTCCTCCTCTCTCCTCCCTTTCCCTCCTCCTCTCTCCTCCCTTTCCCTCCTCCTCTCTCCTCCCTTTCCCTCCTCCTCTCTCCTCCCTTTCCCTCCTCCTCTCTCCTCACTTTCCCTCCTCCTCTCTCCTCACTTTCCCTCCTCCTCTCTCCTCACTTTCCTCCTCCTCTCTCCTCACTTTCCCTCCTCCTCTCTCCTCACTTTCCCTCCTCCTCTCTCCTCACTTTCCCTCCTCCTCTCTCCTCACTTTCCCTCCTCCTCTCTCCTCACTTTCCCTCCTCCTCTCTCCTCACTTTCCCTCCTCCTCTCTCCTCACTTTCCCTCCTCCTCTCTCCTCACTTTCCCTCCTCCTCTCTCCTCACTTTCCCTCCTCCTCTCTCCTCTCTTCCCCCTCGCCTCCTCTCTCCCCCCTCGCCTCCTCTCTCCCCCCTCGCCTCCTCTCTCCCCCCTCGCCTCCTCTCTCCCCCCTCGCCTCCTCTCTCCCCCCTCGCCTCCTCTCTCCCCCCTCGCCTCCTCTCTCCCCCCTCGCCTCCTCTCTCCCCCCTCGCCTCCTCTCTCCCCCCCTCGCCTCCTCTCTCCCCCCTCGCCTCCTCTCTCCCCCCTCGCCTCCTCTCTCCCCCCTCGCCTCCTCTCTCCCCCCTCGCCTCCTCTCTCCCCCCTCGCCTCCTCTCTCCCCCCTCGCCTCCTCTCTCCCCCCTCGCCTCCTCTCTCCCCCCTCGCCTCCTCTCTCCCCCCTCGCCTCCTCTCTCCCCCCTCGCCTCCTCTCTCCCCCCTCGCCTCCTCTCTCCCCCCTCGCCTCCTCTCTCCCCCCTCGCCTCCTCTCTCCCCCCTCGCCTCCTCTCTCCCCCCTCGCCTCCTCTCTCCCCCCTCGCCTCCTCTCTCCCCCCTCGCCTCCTCTCTCCCCCCTCGCCTCCTCTCTCCCCCCTCGCCTCCTCTCTCCCCCCTCGCCTCCTCTCTCCCCCCTCGCCTCCTCTCTCCCCCCTCGCCTCCTCTCTCCCCCCTCGCCTCCTCTCTCCCCCCTCGCCTCCTCTCTCCCCCCCTCGCCTCCTCTCTCCCCCCTCGCCTCCTCTCTCCCCCCTCGCCTCCTCTCTCCCCCCTCGCCTCCTCTCTCTCCCCCCTCGCCCTCTCTCTCCCCCCTCGCCCTCTCTCTCCCCCCTCGCCTCCTCTCTCCCCCCTCGCCTCCTCTCTCCCCCCTCGCCTCCTCTCTCCCCCCCTCGCCTCCTCTCTCCCCCTCGCCTCCTCTCTCCCCCCTCGCCTCCTCTCTCCCCCCTCGCCTCCTCTCTCCCCCCCTCGCCTCCTCTCTCCCCCCTCGCCTCCTCTCTCCCCCCTCGCCTCCTCTCTCCCCCCTCGCCTCCTCTCTCCCCCCTCGCCTCCTCTCTCCCCCCTCGCCTCCTCTCTCCCCCCTCGCCTCCTCTCTCCCCCCTCGCCTCCTCTCTCCCCCCTCGCCTCCTCTCTCCCCCCTCGCCTCCTCTCTCCCCCCTCGCCTCCTCTCTCCCCCCCTCGCCTCCTCTCTCCCCCCTCGCTCCTCTCTCTCCCCCCTCGCCTCCTCTCTTCCCCCCTCGCCGCCTCCTCTCTTTCCCCCCTCGCCTCCTCTCTTTCCCCCCTCGCCTCCTCTCTTCCCCCCCCCTCCTTCTTTCCCCCCTCTCCTTCTTTCCCCCCCCCCTCCTTCTTTCCCCCCTCTCCTTCTTTCCCCCCCCTCTCCTTCTTTCCCCCCCCTCTCCTTCTTTCCCCCCCCTCTCCTTCTTTCCCCCCCCTCTCCTTCTTTCCCCCCCCTCTCCTTCTTCCCCCCCCCTCCTCTCCTCTTCCCCCCTCTCCTCTTCCCCCCCCTCTCCTCCTTCCCCCCCCTCTCCTTCTTTCCCCCCCTCTCCTCCCTTCCCCCCCTCTCCTCTTTCCCCCCCTCTCCTTCTTTCCCCCCCCTCTCCTTCTTTCCCCCCCCTCTCCTTCTTTCCCCCCCTCTCCTTCTTCCCCCCCCCCTCTCCTTTTCCCTCTTTGAATTTCCTTTCGCTGTGGATACCTTCAAATTTTAGAATGCCCTTTGAAGATTGCTGCACTGATTTTAATGATCCTCCTAGATCTAGCTCTGTTATTTCATTGTTTGGCAATGCTTGTAGATATTTTAAAAAGTTAGTGGGAGTGCTTCTGAATGGTTGCCTCAGCCGTGATGAAGAAATATGATCTAAATCATCGCAATTACTACCAGGAAATAACAATATATGTTAGAAAAAGCATCAGCCGCTTCATTTTTGATTTAATTCTTTTCCCCTTCCTATGTACTGTAAGTGGCCTGAAGTTATCTGGTGCTCACAGACACATTCACTTTTGGACATGGTCACTATGATGTTCCTAACAACAGGACGACTCCCCTTCTGTTTGTTCCCCCTCCCTCTCCGTATGGAGGTTAGCAGTTTCCTCTCGGTACAGGCAAGATCAGGCCTTTTGGATTTAGAAAGACATGAACTCTGGGTTGACTTAAAGCTAGCCTGCACCTTTTAAAGGGGAGGTGCATTGTGACTGCAGCAGGTGGCAGATTTCAGTGAGGACCTTCTTTATTGAAGCACAGACGTCTCGCACATTGTTCCTCGCTGTGGTTCAGATAGGAGAATTGCTCCCTAAACACCCTGGGCGGATATGGCCTCCTGTTGGGAGCCCTTCTTCCCCCTCCTCCACTAGCAACTTGTCCTGCTCTGCACGGCCTCTGCTCATTCTCCCAGTCATGCTGTATTCCAAGGGGAATGCCTACTAATGCACCCATGTCTGGGAGCAACTGGTTTGTGCAGAAGCCTTAAAGTCAGCAAAAAGTCTTCCATCACCTGCCACACCAATCCCTGTAGACTTTTGCGACTTCAGAGAACCAAACACATGTAGAGTCATAGCAACAGCCAGAAGAAATCAACCAGCAACCAACCTGTAAGTAGTTGATGATCCCTTTAACTAGAGCTAATGGGGGGGATTCCTCCCTCCCTCCTGCGTAACGCATGTTCAGATGCGCGAAGTTAAGAGTGGCCGTTGGCTGGAGCGATGCGCTCCAAAATGGCACCGCTGGCGTCAAATCATTGTTGCACGCTGATTGACATCATGATCTGCCTGCTCTGCATACTTCCGGCGGATGTTGGCTGCGCGTACGCTAACGCCCTCACCGAGATGGTGTCTGGCGCGACTCCAAACTGCACCCGTAGTGCCCAAACAATGTGCGTTACTGAACCCAATTTTGCGCCCTTATTGTTTTAACGATGTCGTTAATTCTACTCCTACCCAAGGTACAGGTAAAACTTCTACCGTGATCAAGTATGCACGGAGCAGACCTCTCCTCCGATTCCTGTACATCGTTTCCACTAAGCCTGTTCCAGTGGAGATTAGTCACATTTTCCCCCCAAACGTGGAGTGTACGACCATGCGTGCGATGGCCTATCAGTGTATCGGCTACAAGTAAGTAGAAAGTGAAGTGGCGATAATTAAACCACTTGTGTTTTTATTTGTGTGCGTACGTGTGATGGGAGTTGAGTAAAAAGCTTCTCTTTCCTCATCAAGCCATTTGCTGACCTGGGCTCAAACAGTGCAACCTGCTCCCAGGTGCCTGCTAAGGTGGCACTGAGCTGGTGCAACCATATTATCTAAATGGTGAGAGATTGCAGAGCTCTGAGATGCAGAGGGATCTGGGTGTCCTAGTGCATGAATCGCGAAAGGTTAGTATGCAGGTACAGCAAGTAATTAGGAAAGCTAATAGAATGTTATCGTTTATTGTGAGGGGAATTGAATACAAAAGTAGGGAGGTTATGCTTCAGTTATACAGGGCATTGGTGAGACCACATCTGGAGTACTGTGTAAGGTATTGGTCTTATTTAAGGAAGGATGTAAATGCGTTGGAAGCAGTTCAGAGAAGGTTTGCTAGACTAATACCTGGAACGGGCGGGTTGTCTTATGAGGAAAGGTTGGACAGGCTAGGCTTGTATCTGCTGGAGTTTAGAAGAGTAAGAGGTGACTTGATTGAAACCTATAAGATCCTGAGGGGTCTGGACAGGGTGGATGTGGAGAGGATGTTTCCTCTGTGGGAGAATCTAGAACTAGGGGTCACTGTTTAAAAATAAGGGGTCGCCCATTTAAGACAGAGATGAGGAGAAATTTTTTCTCACAGAGGGTCGTGAGTCTTTGGAACTCTCTTCCTCAGAGGGCGGTGGAAGCAGAGTCTTTGAATATTTTTAAGGCAGAGGTAGATAGATTCTTGATAAGCAAGGGGATGAAAGGTTATCGGGGGTAGGCAGGAATGTGGAGTAATGGGATCAGCCATGATCTTATTGAATGGCGGAGCAGGCTCGAGGGGCCTACTCCTGCTCCTAATTCGTATGTTTGTATGTAACGTGGGCCATGGATGGCGCTCTTCAATTCTCCACCCTTTCCAGTGAGGAACTTCCTTCAACAGAATGGGTCAGATTGAGAATTAACTGGTTGGTGGATCCAAATCATTGGCCCCATTTGGTGGGGCTGTGCATTTTGTTGCATCAATAGTCACCAAATGCAGAATGATTGAGTTTTAATTGTATCTTTTAAAGGTGCAATCCTTCATGACTAACTGCTTCCAAACATTGAAATCCATATTTGTAATAGGGTTAAGCAAAGTTCATGCGTAACTCAGCTATGTCAGCTATTGGATTTTGCAACAAAAGGTCAGCAAAAGCAGCAGGGAGTTTTCACTAACATTGCAGACTGGGACTGTAGAGGGAGGTGCCTTGTGTGGTATAATCACAGCTGCGCCATTACTCATGTCATGCCTGGTGTATAAGAGCAAGGAATTCTCCCAGTGTCTTGGCCAACATTCATCCCTCAATCAACGCCAGCAGAACCGATTAACTAATTGTTGTCTGTGGTCCCTTGCTGTGCACAAGTTGACTGCTGTGCTTGCCTACATAGCAACAATGAAACACTTGGAAAGCAATTCATTGACTGTAAAGTGCTTTGGGATGTCCTGAGGACATGAAAGGCACTGGCCCAGAAATTCGCGTGTCCGGCTTGCCGCGGGGGTAAGGATCGCGCGTGCTCTTGCCTGCCGTTGTGTTTCGGGCCCACGGGAACTTCGGGTCCTGGGCCTCTCCCAACTGCCGGCGTGCAGTGCTTGCGTGTTCCAGGGGCGCAGTTAGTGCGATGCGTCCCCTAGGATCACGTGGGCCATGGAGAGCCAATGGCAGCAGACCATCTTTCATTCATAGATTTGACAGGAGACCTGTCAAATCTGTGAATTGAAATCGGCCCCAAAAGAACAGCTAAACTTAAAATAAATTTTTAAAAAACCATCACATTTATAAAATAACTATAGTTAAATAAATTAACCACTTTAAACAAAAATTTAAATTTTTGAAAAAATTAAAATACTTTTTAAAAGTTATAAAAATAAACTTACCTTTCTTTAAAGTATCTAAAAAAGATAAACCTGTTGAAAAAAATTAAAAATTATACTTAATTAACTACTTACCTTGTTCAAAAGGGGTCCTGCGCCTCCTTTTCATTAGCGTAGTTTCTTCAATACTTACCCTCGCGTAGAAACCTGAAAAAAAAATCTAAGTGTGCTGCGTGCGCGCAGCCTCTAGCGCACACGGTTCACCTAGGAACCGCCCCCTTCACCAGACCGCAGTGCATGCAGGAAACCGGCACTTCGGGAAGCATTACGGGTGAGTACACAGCGCATACTCACCCGGGAAGGGCCGAATTTTTGGGCCACTATATAAATACAGGTGTCCGGCAACCTCGGGACTGAGGCCGAGCCGGTTTTCGTGTTTTTCCGGACTTCGGAACGTGTGTCTGATGTCCGAAGTCCGGAAATATCGCAACCTGGGCTTGGGCGTTTCCGGACTTCGGACATCAGAAACACGTTCCGAGTCCGGAAATGCCTGGGCCCAGGTTGCGATATTTCCGGTTTTTGGACGTTACCTTGTAGTTCTTCTCCTCGCAGGCCTTGTAGTCCTCGCTTCTTCGCAACGCATGGTAAGCCTCCCTCTCTTGTTTTTGCAACGCAGTACTCTGTAACTGTACTTAATGTGAGCTTCCCCGCCTGGATCTTTTGCTACCATCTTCAAATTTGAAAAGGAATGTACAGTACTCAAAGCATGAAATAGAATAAAGGTTTTTATTTGTAAAACAGTTAAGTTATGAAATATAAAACAGTAAATGAAGGCTTTTATTTGTTAAACAGAGTAAAAATAAACAGGTACAGTTACAATTGGCTGGAGGTTGTGCTTGAGGTAGAGGGCTCAGCTATGATGTCTGGGGCTGATGATGGGCCAGCAATAGGATTATTAAATGTGGAAATTACTGGTGTAGTTGCACGCTGTAGGTCTTGGGCCTTCTGTTGCGACATCTTTTGAAAGATATTTAATATTGTTTGTTGAAATAATTTGGGCTTTTCTTTCACTAATCTTTCCCGAATTCTGCAGACCTGCAGTGTTTCTTCTTCACTTATGAAGCTTCGTTGCTCTAAGGCGTGAATTAATTCTTGACAAAGATTGATTGCTTTGTCAATCGGCACTTTTTCGACTTGATCACAGGCATCATCATCATCCTCACTGCTTTCATCCTTTTCTTCTGGATGCAAAACCCTCTGCATGATTTCTTCATCTGTCACTGCATGCACAATGGGAGCATCGTTGTCTATGTCCATGACTTCTGCGACATCGTCCTCATTCAATTCCTGCGCAGCTTTGCAAGTCAGCCCTCTTGCATAATCTAAAAGTTGAGCAATCATTGCTTTCTCCCTGGACACACGAAAGCCTTGAAAGTCCTGAGGAGCATCATGGTCAGCAAACATAGTTGATGGCCAGATGTTATGCCAAGCATTGACCAAGGTGTCTGCAGTTACTAAGTTCCACGCATCCGCAGCTGTCCATATGGCGTCCTTGATAGAGAAAGCTTTTGAGAATGCTTTTATTCCCATGCCTGTGTTCACAGCATTAAGTAAACACCTCATAAACTCGTTTTTGTACAGACACTTCATCGATCTCAAAATTCCTTGGTCCATTGGCTGTATCAGTGATGTAACATTTGGAGGTAAGTAGATTCCATGGACATTATCCTTTACCAAAAGCTCAGTATCGGGATGTGCTGAGCAATTGTCTAGCAGCGAGTATATTTTGCAGTTTTCCTCAAGGCCAGCTTCCGTGCGATGAGCACGCGCCTGAGGGACAAAATTCTTCTCAAACCAGTTCAGAAAGATTGCCCTGGTTACCCATGCTTTCCTATTGGCATAATAATGCACTGGCAATACTCTCAAACCCTTGAAACATCTTGGACGCTGGCTTCTCCCAATGACCAGAAGCTTACACTTATGTGTCCCAGCCGCATTTGCAGCAGCAAGCACAGTCAGCCTATCCTTGGCGTCTTTAATACCGGCTGGCTGCGTTTCTTCTACTGCTGCTAATGTCTTTCGCGGTACGTAGCGCCAAAACAGTGCTGTCTCGTCAGCATTGTACATTTGCTCAGGTGAAAGGTTTTCATCAGCAATTAGTTTGATGAACTCAGCAATATAATTTTCAGCTGCCTAATGATCTGCTGAGGCTTTCTCACCACATACTTTCAGTTGCCTAATGCCATGACGCCTTTTAAATTTGGCTAGCCAACCGGAAGAGTACTCGCATGGAGTTTCAATCGCATGGAGTTTCAATCCCAGTTGTGCCTGGAATATTTTAGCTTGTTGCACCACCATTGGGCCAGACAAAGGAACCTTTTCACTTCGCCTCTGTCACCACCATTCCATCACTGCTCGATCCAAATCATCACATTTCGGCTTATGCATACTTTTTCTCTTACTCATTTCCTTATGAACATCACTTTCCGCATAAAACTTCATGAGCTGTTCTTTCTGTTTTCTAATATCATAGATGGTGGAGAGTCCAACACCATACTCCTCACTCAATCTTCTCACTGAAGCACCTCTATCTAATCTCTGAAGTAACTCAACCTTCTTGGCAATTGAAAGTGAACTATGCTTCCTCTTTCCTTTATCTGAACCCATTGGGGTATCTGTTGGCCTTTTTGACATGTTTGCAATGACAACACAAATTCACAATCTTTACCTGTGCAGATCTTTTAAATCTGGAAAAACACCACAGCAATGGAGTCAGGTTGGGTGGGGTCTGATCATGGGGTGTAGGTGGGTCAGCTGGGGTCTCAGCATGGGGTGTAGGTGGGTCACCTGGGGTTGAGTCTGGCCAAAGGGACTTGTGTGCTGTGCAGAGTTGATTCTGGCCAAAGGGACTTGTGTGCTGTGCAGAGTTGATTCTGGCCAAAGGGACTTGTGTGCTGTGCAGAGTTGAGTCTAGCCAAAGGGACTTGTGTGCTGTGCAGAGTTGATTCTGGCCAAAGGGACTTGTGTGCTGTGCAGAGTTGATTCTGGCCAAAGGGACTTGTGTGCTGTGCAGAGTTGATTCTGGCCAAAGGGACTTGTGTGCTGTGCAGAGTTGAGTCTAGCCAAAGGGACTTGTGTGCTGTGCAGAGTTGATTCTGGCCAAAGGGACTTGTGTGCTGTGCAGAGTTGATTCTGGCCAAAGGGACTTGTGTGCTGTGCAGAGTTGATTCTGGCCAAAGGGACTTGTGTGCTGTGCAGAGTTGATTTTGGCCGAAGCGACTTGTGTGCTGTGCAGAGTTGCTGTGGACCCAGGAGCAGCGGTGCGGTGACTGTGAAGACTTGGCCTGGATCCGGTAGGATTGGGGTTTTTATTCTTGCAATTTTTGTCACTGTACAGCAGTTGGATTTCAGTTTTTGACTTTTCACTGGGCCCGGCTGGCGGCGGAAACGGTTTGACAGGGTGTCCGGATTCTGCAACATTTTACGGATTCCGGACGACCCTGCCACTAATCGTTCTGGAACATTCCGGATTACGGAACTCCGGATTTTGGACGCTCAACCTGTACTGGTCTTTCCTCCTTTCTTTTCATACCTGCTGAGGATTGTGTGACTTCAGTAGATGGGGGAGAGCTGATCCTGGGAGTTTTCTTTTCATATGTACCGTCCTCCATGTGGACATTCCTGGTTGATGTCAGGGGCCCACAGTCTGCAAACCAATTCTCTTACAGTTGAAACATGAGAGCAAAAAATCCCAAATCTTTCGCTTAAAATTGTACGTAGCAGCCAATGCCTGAGGCATTGGTCCATGAGAGAAACACGACTGTGATTTTTAACAAATGTTTTGTTGAACCAGGTAATTAAAAACAGAAGTGGCATTCGGGACGAGGATGTTTTCAGTTTAGGATGACTGTGCTGTGCTGGGTTAGGACGTGACCCTTTCACCTCTTGGACCTGCATTTCACTCCAGAATGATGGGATGAAAATCTCCTCAGCTGGGTTTAGCAGTCCTAAGTAATGCGAGTTTGAGCAGTTTCAACCCAATTTGTGAGCACAGAGCTGCTCATAACTGTCCAAAAAAGCAAAGGGAAAATAGTGTCAACTTGGCTGATTTTTGTAGCACTCTTGCCTCTGCGCCCGAAGATTGTGGGTTCAAGCCCCATTACAGATTGAGCACAGTCTACACCGTCTCTCCAGTCCAGTATTATTGGAGGTGGCATCTTTCAGATGAAGATGTTAAAACTTGCTGCAGTGAATGTTAACTGTCCCATGGCACTATTCAAAGACGAGCAAGGAGTTCTCCCAGTGTCCTGCCAACGTCTACTCCCCCCCCCCCCCCCCCCCCCCCCCCCCCCCACTAACCGACCAACACCACCAAAACAGATGAACTGGTTGTTCATTCACTCGCCAATGGCAAGTGCACTTCAATGCATTGGTTGTAAAGCACATCCTGAGGATGTGACAAGGTGCTATCTAACTGCAAGATGGCTGGTGTGGGAGATGGTTGGTGTTGGAAATGGAAACAGCACGCTGGTGTGGTAAGGAGTAATCTTCTAAGGCGAGGGGTTTAAGGTACATTGTAGGGTTGGTGCAGAGTGACCTTTAACCTGCATCACGCCATACCTGAACTGGGAATGCTTAATTACGAAACTTGGAACCAAAGTGGGAAAACCTCCGATTTCCCAGCACAAAAAACAATCCTCAATTGTTTATGTAGTTAGTGTTGGTCACGGCATTGCCGGCTATAGCTTCTGCTGCTGATCGCCAGCCAGTGAGTCCTACTGGAAGATGATCGCTGTCTATGCTTACACATGAAGAATGGGCACTTTGGTGAAGTACTGGAGGGTGCTTTGAAACTGTACCTCAAAAATGTCACTATCTTCAGGAGAGAAGACGAAGGGGATAGAACTTTTTATTTTAAATAATTATTCATTGAATTCTCATGAGGTGTTTTTATTAACAGATCGATCAACGGATTATTGATGTGTATAAATGTTTTACGATGACTTCACAGTTTTAAAGAAGAATTATTTAAACTCTTGAATTTTCCGCTAGATACCAGCGCAAGAAGAAGCTAACGGTTTATGGTCTGAAACCGTTCGCTATTTTTAGACTTCCCGAAGGACGGGGCAGCTTTTTCAGAGCGAACTTGATCTGTCAGAGCCTCTGCACGTTCTTCTCCTCCATGGATGAGACCATCACCACAGCTCACGTACCGGAACACTGGAAGAGCACGCGTGGAGATATCGGGCCTATGGAGTATCAAGAGAAACTAGTGAGTCTACAAACTGCATCGAGGATAATATTTCTTTATCCTGCTCCAGTTGTTTCCCCATCTGTCCTGAAGATAACGAACCTCACTCGGTTATGGTTACTAGATGCCACATCCCCCCTCTGGTTGCCTCACCTGAGTGGCCACTTGCAGGAACAACTAGGGATGGACAATAAATGCAGGCTGACGAGCATCGCCCATATCCTGGGAACAAATTTTTTTTTAAATTCACAGCTGAGTCCAACTCTGTCCTTGCCTGACCTCCACCCTTTCCAGGAAAGAAAGACAGACTTGCATTTATATAGCGCGACCACAGGACGTCCCAAAGCGCTTTACAGCCAATGAAGCACTTCTTGACGTGTAGTCACTGTTGTAATGTAGGAAACGCATCAGCCAATTTGCGCACAGCAAGCTCCCACAAACAGCAATGTGATAATGACCCAGATAATCTGTTTTTGTGATGTTGATTGAGGGATAAATATTGGCCAGGACACCAGGGATAACTCCCCTGCTCTTCTTCGAAATAGTGCCGTGGGATCTTTTACATCCACCTGAGAGAGCAGACAGGGCCTCGGTTTAACGTCTCATCCGAAAGACGGCACCTCCGACAGTGCGGCATTCCCTCAGCACTGCACTGGAGTGCCAGCCTAGATTGTTGTGCTCAAGACCCTGGAGTGGGACTTGAAACCATCTGATTCAGAGGCGAGAGCGCTACCAACTGAGCCATGGTTGACACTCGCAGCCCAGCTGACTTATTTCCTCCCTCCGTCTCTAGCCCATGGGTGCCAAAGTCAACGATGCCTCCAATAGCACTAGCTGAGATCAGTTAGCTCAGCGCAGACCGGGGATTGAACCTGAGATTTTCCTGACCGAAAGCCACAGGGAAGCTCCTACAATCAAGATTTGTATACGGTGAATTCTGACAAATTCTATCCTCTTACATTTGAAAGAAGCGAGATTCTATTGTTATATTTGTCCCTTTACCTGCTTTAAA
Source organism: Squalus acanthias (assembly GCA_030390025.1). NCBI lineage: Eukaryota > Metazoa > Chordata > Chondrichthyes > Squaliformes > Squalidae > Squalus > Squalus acanthias. The sequence continues at coordinate 126,501,142 of CM059434.1, forward strand.
TGCTTTGGAAGCTTTCTATTCTCTCAGCGTGTGGGAATGGATTCAGTGAATCAGCAGGACCTTTTCCAAGGGCTTTGACACTCAGCAGGCGACGCCAAGCTCCCTGTGCAGATTCTCCTCGCCTCCATGTGTCAAAGACAATTGTATCGCCACCAATCTGCTGTGCGCAACTCAAGCGGGAATCTTCTTCCTCATCAAAAATGCCTTTTGCTGTGAAGCGATCGCACCTCTCTGTGTGTGAAATTCATGTTGTGAGCTGCCCTGAACTATATTATTGTGCGAGATTCATTTTATTCCTTCGCTTTCTTTTTTTTTTAACTTCCTGGAATTAATTGTGGTCTTTGTTTCAGAAACTAGTTGAAGATGTGAAGCGGGTTTGGAGAAAGATGGTGGATCTTGCTGAAACTAAGGAGGCTGGTTACTTCATGACTCACGATGGTAAAGCTAGTTATAGTTTCTCAGCGCATTCATTATTCCAGTCGAATTTAAGCAGAGAGGAGTTTCCCATTTCCTGGATTGTACGTCACACTGAGAGGTCAGAATTGAAGTTTGCAACTCCCGAGTTAATCTACAGCTGAGACTTTGTTGATGTTTTCGGCTTCTAGTTTAAAGTTGCACTTGGTTTTTATATATTTTGGCTCTTCTTCCTACCCCTCTCCCCCACCAAAGTAAAGGAAGTGTTGTACTGAATGATTTCAGTGATACCTTTTTTAAATTCCTTTCCGGGCCTAGATACCTAAACCATCCATAACCTAATTTGATGTGAGTTCACATCCCACCACGGCAGCTGGGGAATTTAAATCCAGTTAATTAAATAAATCTGGAATAAAAACTAGTGTCAGTAATGGTGACCATGAAACTATCGGATGGTCGTAAAAACCCATCTGGTTCACTAATGTCCTTTAGGGAAGGAAATCTGCCGTCCTTACCCGGTCTGGCCTATATGTGACTCCAGACTCTCAGCAATGTGGTTGACTCTTAACTTCCCTCTGAAATGGCCCAGCAAGCCTCTCAGTTGTAACAAACCGCTACAGAAAACAATAAGAATAAAAAGAACGGACAGACCATCCGGCATCGACCTCCGCACCGGCTTCGGACACGACAACGGCACACCCAGCCCAGTCGACCCTGCAAAGTCTTCCTCACTGGCATCTGGGGACTTGTGTCAAAATTGGGAGAGCTGTCACACAGACTAGTCAAGCAACAGCCTGACATAGTCATACTCCCAGAATCATACCTTTCAGCCAATGTCCTAGATTCCTCCATCACCATCCCTGGGTATTTCCTGTCCCACCAACAGGACAGGCCCACCAGAGGAGGTGGTATACAGTCGGGAGGGGTTGGTCCTGAGAGTCCTCAACATTGGTTCCGGACCCCACGAAGTCTCATGGCTTCAGGTCAAGCATGGGCTAGGAAACCTCCTGCTGATGACCACCTACTGCCCTCCCTCAGCTGATGAATCAGTACTCCTCCATGTCAAACACCACTTGGAAGAAGCACTGAGGGTAGCAAGGGCACAGAATGTACTCTGGGTGGGGGACTTCAATGTCCATCACCAAGAGTGGCTCGATAGCACCACTACTGACTGAGCTGGCCGACTCCTTTTTCTGTTTTTATTCCTGAAGGACATAACTGCCAGACTGGGCCTGCGGCAGGTGGTGAGAGAACCAACACACGGGAAAAACCTACTTGATCTCATCCTCACCAATCTACCTGTCGCAGATGCATCTGACAGCATTGGCGGCAGTGTCCACCGCACAGTCCTTGTGGAGACGAAATGTCGTCTTCACTCTGAGGACACCCTCCATCATGTTGTGTGGCACTACCTCCGTGCTAAATGGGATAGATTCAGAACAGATCTAGCAGCGCAAAACTGGGCATCCATGAGGCGCTGTGGGCCATCCACAGCAGCAGAATTGTATTCCAGCACAATCTGTAACCTCATGGCCTGGCATATCCCTCACTCTCTACCATTACCATCAAGCCAGGGGACCAACCCTGGTTCAACAACAACAACTTGTATTTATATAGCGCCTTTAACATAGTAAAACATCCCAAGGCGCTTCACAGGAGTATTGTAAGACAAAAAAATTTGACACCGAGCCACTTAAGAAATTAGGGCAGATGAAGGAGGTAGGTTTTAAGGAGTGTCTTAAAGGAGGAAAGAGAGGTAGAGGTGGAGAGGTTTAGGGAGGGCGTTCCAGATCTTGGGGCCTAGGCAGCTGAAGGCATAGCCACCGATGGTTGAGCGATTATAATCAGGGATGCTCAAGAGGGCAGAATTTGAGGAGCGCAGATATCTCTGGGGTGAGGGAGGGGCAGGGGGGGCGGAGTTGTGGGTTGTGGGGCTGACGGAGATTACAAAGATAGGGAGGGGCAGTGTGTCAAAGCGGTGCAGGAAGATGTTGGCGAAGTTGGAGGTCACCGTAGATCAGAAGCAGCGGAGAAAATGTAAAACCACAAGCCAGCAACCAACAAAGCCGAAAAACCAGTTGAACGAGTCACCCAGCTCAGCAGAGAAACAACAGCAACTGGCAGAAACCAACAAAGCCGAAAAACCAGTCGAACAAGTCACCCAGCTCAGCAGAGAAACAGCCACAGTGGGGAAGATAATTTGTTTTAGCAGCAAATTTTTGACACAGCAACTGAGTCTTACGGTGTCGTCCACATGTGTAGTCCAATGCAGAAGCGTAGTCTTGATGTCCTGAGAAGTCCATGAATTCGGAAATTTGAGAAGCAGAGAGCAGGGGTGGGGGATGGTTATTGCAGGTTTAAAGCAGATAACTTGTAGTTAACTTGTAGTTAGGGCTAAAATGCACCGACTGATGGAGCCAGGGGAACTTGAACAGTGGAAGCAAGGAGATTTGGGAGAGCAAGGGCAAAGGATGGCAGGAGATTCCCATGGATAGAAGAAGAGATCCAGAGCTCCTTCTGGAACTGCCAGCCTAGCGGCAGCCATCTTCGCTTTGGAGTACAGAAGAGCATGCCAGGAGCAGCATCAGGCATACCTAAAAATGAGGTGCCAACCTGGGGAAGCTGCAACACAGGACTAGATGCATGCTAAACAGCGGAATTAGCATGCTATCGACGGGGCTAAGCGATCCCACAATCAACGGATCAGATCAAGGCTCTGCAGTCCTGCCACATCCAGTCGTGAATGGTGGTGGACCATTAAATCCAAGGATGATCCATATCGGCCTCCTCCTGAGGTCCCCACCATCACAGAAGCCAGTCTTCAGCCAATTCGATTCACTCCACATGATATCAAGAAACAGCTGAGCGCACTGGATACAACAAAGGCTATGGGCCCCGACAACATCCCGGCTATCGTGCTGAAGACTTGTGCTCCAGAACTAGTCGCGCCTCTAGCCAAGCTGTTCCAGTACAGTTACAACACTGGCATCTATCTGACGATGTGGAAAACAGCCCAGGTGTGTCCTGTCCACAAAAAGCAGGACAAATCCAATCCGGCCAATTACCGCCCCATCAGTCTACTCTCAATCATCAGCAAAGCGATGGAAGGTGTCGTCGACAGTGCTATCAAGTGGCACTTACTCACTAATAACCTGCTCACTGATGCCCAGTTTGGGTTCCGCCAGGGCCACTCGGCTCCAGATCTCATTACAGCCTTGGTCCAAACATGGACAAAAGAGCTGAATTCCAGAGGTGAGGTGAGAGTGACTACCCTTGACATCAAGGCAGCATCTGACCGAATGTGGCATCAAGGAGCCTTAGTAAAATTGAAGTCAATGGGAATCTGGGGGTAATCTCTCCACTGGCTGGAGTCATATCTAGCACAAAGGAAGATGGTTGTGGTTGTTGGAGGTCAATTATCTCAGCCCCAGGACATCACTGCAGGAGTTCCTCAGGGCAGTGTCCTCGGCCCAAACATCTTCAGCTGCTTCATCAATGACCTTCCCACCATCATAAGGTCAGAAGTGGGAATATTCGCTGATGATTGCAGTGTTCAGTCCCATTCGCAACTCCCCAGATAATGAAGCCACCCAATCCCGCATGCAGCAAGAGCTGGACAACATTCAGGCTTGATAAGTGGCAAGTAACATTTGCGCCACACAAGTACCAGGCAATGACTTTCTCCAACAAGAGAGTGTCTAACCACCGCCCCTTGACGTTCAACGGCATTACCATTGCCGAATCCCCCACCATCAACATCCTGGGGGTCACCATTGACCAGAAACTTAACTGGGCCAGCCACATAAATACTGTGGCAACAAGAGCAAGTCAGAGGCTGGGTATTCTGCGGCGAGTATCTCACCTCCTGACTCCCCAAAGCTTTTCCACCATCTACAAGGCACAAGTCAGGAGTGTGATGGAATACTCTCCACTTGCCTGGATGAGTGCAGCTCCAACAACACTCAAGAAGCTCGACACCATCCAGGACAAAGCAGCTCGCTTGATCGGCACCTCATCCACCACCTTAAACATTCAATCCCACCACCACCGGCGTACCGTGGCTGCAGTGTGTACCATCTACAAGATGCACTGCAGCAACTTGCCAAGGCTTCTTCGGCAGCACCTCCCAAACGCGCGACCTCTCACCAACTCGAAGGACAAGGGCAGCAGGCGCATGGGAACACCACCACCTCCAAGTTCCCTTCCAAGTCACACACCATCCTGACTTGGAAGTATATCGCCGATCCTTCATCGTCGCTGGGTCAAAATCCTGGAACACCCTCCCTAACAGCACAGTGGGAGTACCTTCACCACACGAACTGCAGCGGTTCAAGAAGGCGGCTCACCACCACCTTCTCAAGGGCAACTAGGAATGGGCAATAATTGCTGGCCTTGCCAGAAACGCCCACATCCCAGGAACGAATAAAAAAAAATATCTGGCTGAATTTACTGCTGAGAGAGCAGTAGAGTTGGAGGATGCAGTATAAGATTAGTCAAAAGGATTTAGAAAGGGTCATGTCATTAGATAAATACAAGGTAAATGAAATTTGCCACTGACTAATGTAAAATACCATGGTCAATAAATGTGGGAGAGAAGTACAAGATTGAAGGGGAACAAAAATAGCAACAGAGGACTTGGAAAATGACCTAGAGACAATGGTTACGTCCAGTGTCCAGATAACGTGGAGAAGCAATTAATAAAAGCCACTCGAGTGCTGGAGTATATAAGCAGAGCAGTAGAATACTACTCTACAGAAGTTTGGCTAATGCACTGGTCCAGACCACAGTTCAGTTTTGGTCACTGACCCATAAAAAAGATATACATCTATTGGAAAAGGAATAGAGACGAGCAACAAGATTGAGCCCAAGTGTAAAGGGGAATGAGCTAGGAGGAAGGACTAGATTAGCTTCAACTTTGCAGTCTGGCCTGTCGTGTAACTCATCATGTGCCATAGCCGAAGATGGTGTTTACACTTTACTGAATTTGATAGAAAAACATTTCTTTTTGGAGCAAAATTATTTCTGCAACACTGCAGGACCACTTCTTGCATGTCTGATTTAATATTTTGTGGTTTTTTTTTAAGGGTATCTGAAGCTTTGGCAACTCAGCAAACCTAGTTTTTCACAATTTGATGTCATCCTTTTAGATGAAGCTGAAGATTGTAGCCCAGGTAGGCTAGTTACACCCTGTCCTTCACCTACTGGGACAGAAAAGTTCACACACTAAATATGTTTGAAATACAGACCGAGTTAACGGTGAACAGGTAGATATTTAGCGTTCCAACACAGTTACTGCTATTGTAAAAGATTTGAGGTGAATAGAAATGTATGAACTTGGGAGGGAAATTAAATTCCACTCCAGTTCATTGCGTTCGAAATGGCTTTACTCCAGTTTACAATGTACGAGGCCAATGGTGCGGATGGGTATAGTGGCACTGCTTACAGCAATTTGTAGACCCCTCACTGAGCTTAGGGTTTTTGGGGCTGTTGTTCACCTCCAGTGTCGGTTGCCATTGTTGGTCCAGATGGACTTGCTCAGGCTCTAGGTGGTACACACTACCAAGAGCACTGACCTGTGGCATTCTGGTGCAGTAAACTACTTAAGTGTACCGTGTTTCACGGACCGTGAACCAGTCTGTTGTTTGGCGTGTTGTTGGACCACTGCGCTCTGCTGCTTTGAGGTTCAAACGCAATGTCACATTTACTTGATTACCGAATAACACCAGTAGACGGTTATCTTCCAAAACATTTCCTACTACAGACCATGCAATTCATCCCCTTTTTGTCTATGGTAAAAGGTGTGCCAAAGCTATTGCAATTCGTTTCCGATAATCTGTCTCTCTCACAACATCTCTTTACCTTCTTACTGCGATTATCCCCTTTCCTCTAGCAATCATGGATATTGTACTCTCACAGAAATGTGGGAAGATTCTTGTGGAAGATCCACACCAGCAGATCAGCAGCTTCAAGGGTACTGTTCACGTTCTGCTTGAAGCCCACCGTACTCATCTGTTTAGTCTGACACAGGTAAGGATTCACTTTCAATAGTCAGTTCTTTGAAGTGTTTCCACAATACTGTTTTTGGACCACAAATAACATGACTGGCCTGTCAGTAAACCACTGATAACCCTCTTAGATACATTCATAAGCACCACACCTCAATAACGCACTGGCCGGAGCAATCTCTCAAGGAGAGCAACAACAACTTGCATTTATACAGCACCTTTAACATAGTAAGATGTCCCAAGACGCTTCACGGGAGCGTTATCAGACAAAATTTGTACCGAGCCACAAAGAAATATTAGGACAAGAGGTAGGTTTTAAGACGTGACTTAAAGGAGGAGAGACAGTTGGAGAGGTTTAGGGAGGAGTTTCAGAGCTTAGGGCCTAGACAGCTGAAGGCACAGCCACCAATGGTGGAGCAATGGAAATTGGGGATGCACAAGAGGCCAGAATTGGAGGAGCGCAGAGATCTCGGAGGGATGTAGGGCTGGAGGAGGTTACAGAGATAGGGAGGGGCGAGGCCATGGAGGGATTTGAAAACAAGGATGAAAATGTTAAGATCGAGGCGTTGTCGGACCGGAAGCCAATGTAGGTCAGCGAGCACAGGGTGATGGGTGAACGGGACATGGCGCGAGTTAGGATACGGGCAGCCGAGTTTCGGATAAGAAAATAGTAAACTAGCCTCAAAGGAAATAGCAAACAAAATGGACAGTGTTGCTGAGCATGTGGATCTGGCTTTTAATAATTAATGTGACAGCAAAAAGACAAGTCAGTATTGAGTTGACCAGTTGAGGGCAACATATAGCAGCTCGCTGGACCAACAAAACTGTCCACAACAAGAAGTAACTTTTCGGCTTCAGCACAGCTTAAATGAGGTCCAATACTGCTCCTGATTGTTTGAGGTAGGTTGAAGACTTGGGTCACTTGTATTTCGCACAGAGTAGTGTGTAGCTATGGCCGTTGGCCGCCTTGTATCAAAGTAATATTACTGCAGTGTTGCAAATGGGAAACATGCTTTCATATCATGCCTGCCTTGCTACCTGATGATTACAATATTCTACAGTACGACCTGTTCATTAGCATTTCTTTCTGTACTTGCAGAGTTTCAGATTTGGACCCAAGATTGCGTATGTTGCAGCAACAATATTGGACATATGCAAGCATGTCAAAGACAAGACCTTGGTTGGCGGAAACCAAGATGGTAAATGGGCAAGGATACTTTTTTATTTTGTGTGTGAGTGTGTGTACATTTTTATTGTGAGCGTGTGTGAAAGGGGGGAAGAATAGTAAGGGGGAGGAGGAGGAGGATTATGAGAACCCTAAATTTTATGGAAGCTGTTCACCTGCTGCCTTCTCTCAGTTTCTCATTGTTGCCCTGTTTGTACGCTTTAGAATTGCTGGTTTCAGCTTTCCAATCCTGGGACCTGAATAGTGACAGTGGATTCGGGGTGGATCTCCCCATTCACAGTGCAGTTTAAAGCTGCTTCCAGTTTGTGCCAACAACAATCTCATGAGCTCTTTTATTGCAGGCGATGCTGACGATGACACTGTCGGGCAGGTGGCGATTCTGTGCAGAACCAACGCTGCTGTCTTTGACGAAGCTGTGCGCATCATTACCAGTGACAATCCAAGCAAAATATACATCATTGGAGTGAGTACTTTATCCTGATGTGTGTTGCAGCTCCAGTGCTTTAAGCCACAGCACTACTTACTTGAGCGTTCTTTATAAAAATGCACTTTCTTTAGAAAGAAAGATAGAAAGACTTGCATTTATACAGCGCCTTTCACGACCACTGGGCGTCCAAAAGTGCTTTACAGCCAATGAAGTACTTTTTGAAGTGTAGTCACTGTTGTAATGTTTTGCCTCACAGCTCTCTGAACTCCTCAAATCCTCTCTCCTTAGGGGCTTGATAAATTTGGAATGGGCACAATACTGGACATTTGGCTGCTTCTGATCCTGGAGAAGGAACAAGCAACCAGTGAGTTTAGCTTTTGATCTAATTAACCTCCCATTTTATTCTTTTGGGTTGCTTGCCTCCACATATCCTTCGTCAAGTGTGAAAAGCTGGCAAAGGGCTCTCCCAACGGTTTTTCACAAGCTCAAAACATAATTGCAGAAGAAGGAGGGCGCTGTATTTTTCTGTATAAGGAGTTGGTCAGACCCTATCTGGAGTACCGTTGATCTGTCCAGTACTAACTGCATTGCAGTTGTGATCCAAGAAACAGCCTGCTGTCTGTGGGATTAATTGTGAGTATTCCTAGAGCCTGGTAACTGTGCTGGTCCAAAAATGGAACTATGGTATAGCTTCTTTCCAAAATCCACTTCCTTTACTTCTACGGACCAAAGGAGCTTGTATTTTGCTGTATAATGAGTTGGTCAGACCCTGTTTGGAGTACCGTTTGGTCACGCAATTTTCTACCTGGTACTTGTGTAAGACTTCAATGAATAAATTGCAGGTTCAGCTATTCCATAATATGAACTGTGTACCCTTAAATCAGGAAGGACAGTAGACCCTAAGAGTTACGGAGATGAGCAGGTTGAAGAAGTTATGAGGAAAGAGTAAGGAAGTTGGGCTTATTTTCTTTGGAACAGCAAAGATTTCAGTGTGACTCAATCGAAGTTTTAAAAGGTCACAAAGGGAATTGGTAAAAGATAAGGCAGGCAATTTGTTCATGCTTAAAGGAGTCAAATGCCAGTGGACAGGAATGAAAAACTGGAAAGTTAGGACCGATAAAGGAAATCAAGTGGAACATTTTTTTGCATGAAATGCATTAGAGTTGTGGAATAAGGTTACCAGGAAATGACATTGAAGCAAATAATATAAATGGGTTCTAGAGGCTGACGCCTATCAAAAAGGGAAGGCTTGTTGAGCATAATGGTTTTTCTTTTATTCGTTCCTCGGATGTGGGCGTTGCTGGCAAGGCCAGCATTTATTGCCCATCCCTAATTGCCCTTGAGAAGGTGGTGGTGAGCCACCTTCTCGAACCGCTGCAGTCCGTGTGGTGAAGGTGCTCCCACAGTGCTGTTTGGGAGGGAGTTCCAGGATTTTGACCGAACGGCGATTATATGTCCAAGTCAGGATGGTGTATGACTTGGAGGGGAACTTGGAGGTGGTGGTGTTCCCATGCGCCTGCTGCCCTTGTCCTTCTAGGTGGAAGAGGTTGCGGGTTTGGGAGGTGCTGCCGAAGAAGCCTTGGCGAGTTGCTGCAGTGCATCTTGTAGATGGTACACACTGCAGCCACGGTGCGCCGGTGGTGGAGGGAGTGAATGTTTAAAGTGGTGGATGGGGTGCCAATCAAGCGTATAGAGTGTGCATCTTGCATATAATGTCTGAATCTATCCCGTATATAACTGTTTTGCTTTTTAAAAGCTCTGTCATTCTTTTTATGAGCTGGGTTGATCTTTGCTAGGTTTTTAACATTGTAGCTGTATGACCTAAGAGGTGCTTCTTGTGTTTCACCAATAGGAGACATTGTAATCCGGGATCCATTCATCAGAATATTTGAACGTAGAGGTGGTTTGCATGGATTGAAAGATTATGCAGCTGAAGCTGAAGATAAGGAGTTGGAAGAGAGGATTGCAGTGGTGGAGAAGTACAATCTGGGACTCCCTGCCCTCATAGAGAAAATCACCAACTACTCCGTCGATTCCCCGACATTTGCAAGTAACAAGACTATTTTCTGCTCCGCTAAAACCCTTAGTTTTATATTTCAGCTTCTTCATCATTCTGTTCCCTTCCTTTTCCTCCCCAATTCCTTGAGCATTCAGCAGAGAGGGCAGACGACTGCACGACTGAGTTCTATAGCTTTTAAACCAATTCCGTTCAACTCATCAGCTTGGGCAGTCGATCTTTTGTGTTGCGGACTAACTTTAAACTTTTTTTTTTAAAAACACCTCACTCTGAAGAAAATTGTGTTGCAAAGCAGCTGATTGGTTGTCTCCACAGAAATGTCAAATTTATTTCTTGCTGCACTGACACCAAAGTCTGCTTTTTAAAAAAAAAAACACTGAGGGGGAAAAATTCGTGTTCGCCGGCAAAAGTTGTCGGAGTTACCGGCAGCTGGAAATGGCCGCAGCGCTAACTGAGTGAAATTGGTCTAAGGGGGCATGGAGATAGGTGGCGCAGCGCTAACCTGCCATGCAACGCCGTCCTGGTGACGTTGCCGGAGGGATCCGGGATTAAGTTCCTGTCCAGGTCCGGCGTTGCAGCTTCACACAGCCAATGGGAGCGAAGCTCGCAGGGAATTGTGGGCAATGAAGAGGTCTGAGAATTAAAGGGGCCGCGCACACTGAAGCAATACAAAATAAAATGCAGTGAATCAATACATTTTTCAGTCCTTCTGCCTTTTAAAAAAATATTCAACATTTAAAAAAAAAGTTCCAAATGTGAATATTCAGCTGTTAAAGCTGAATTGGCTTCCTAACCTCAACAAATGGGAAAACTGCCTCAGCACTAACCCAAATGGCTCAGCAAGCCAGGGAAGGGGCACCGAGGGTCTCACACGCAGCACTCCAGCTTTGTGCAGGGGGTCAACGCTGCAAAATCGGCCCTCCACCCACAGGGGCCAGGGGGCCCTCCAGAGAGAACGATGTGGGAGTACATCACTAACACCGTCACTGCCAGCATTGTTGTTGCCACCACCTGGCTCCCATGCCCAAAGTAGCTTCATTACCTCAGACCACTGGTCAAGGTTAGTGAATGCATCTTCAAAAGCCGTATCTACCAACTGCACCACTAGCCTCACACATTGCTCGATGCATGACCCCCCCCAATCGCTCAGCTACCAACAATTTGGATCAATGACGAGGCACATCTCCCATTCCTAGCCTCGCCTCACCTCACCCCCTTGGAGGAGACGGTGCAGGCCATTCTTGGCAGGAGCATGGTTGAGCCTTTGGCCAGCAGCGGGGCTGAAAGGATACAAGATGCAGGTATCCTCGTACGTTATCCTCCTTCTGGCATGCACCTCTTGCTTTCCCACCCCCCCGTCAGCACAACTCCACCCTTGTGCCTTCCTCATTTCACACACCCAAGAAATGCAGCCTGCCCAGCCAGTGGGTCAACAAGAAGAGGCAGCCTGCCCAGCCAGTGGGACCGCAGGTGGATGATTCCATCCTGGATAACCCGACCACAAAGGGGCTGTCTTGGATGCATCCTTCTGTCTGATTCCTCCTCTTCTGCTTCCTCTTCCCTCTGCAAGCGGATGCTGTAATTGTGAAATGACAGCATAAAATGGGTCTGAGGTCATGTTGAAGCTGCACTCATCCACTTTCCTGGATGAGTGCAGCTCCAACAACACTCAAGAAGCTCGACACCATCCAGGACAAAGCAGCCCGCTTGATTGACAACCCATCCACCACCTTAAACATCCACTCCCTCCACCACCGGCAGACCGTGGCTGCAGTGTGTTCCATCTACAAGATGCATTGCAGCAACTCGCCAAGGCTTCTTCGGCAGCACCTCCCAAACCCGTGACCTCTTCCACCTAGAAGGACAAGGGCAGCAGGCGCACGGGAACACCACCACCTCCAAGTTCCCCTCCAAGTCACACACCATCCTGACTTGGAAGTATATCACCGTTCCTTCATTGTCACTGCGTCAAAATCCTGGAACTCCCTCCCAAACAGCACTGTGGGAATACCTTCACCACACGGACTGCAGCAGTTCAAGAAGGCGGCTCACCACCACCTTCTCAAGGGCAATTAGGGATGGGCAATAAATGCCGGACTTGCCAGCGACACCCATATCCCATGAACAAATTTAAAAAAAAATGCTGGAAATACTCAGTTGGTCAGGCAGCATGTCGACCTGAGGCGTGAACTCTGTTTTTCTCTCCACGGATGTTGCATGACCTGCTTAGTATTTGCAGCATGTTCTGTCTTCTCAAAGGCCTTCATTTACCATCTGAGCCCTTGCAAGCATCCAGCAGCACTCCCTACACACATTAAAAAAAAGCTTTTCACATCTATTGCAGCAAGCCACCACTTCAATAAAATTTAAAAAAAAAAGTCCAAATCCTTAAATTCAAACTTACCTAAATGATGTGTGTGTCCATTTAAGAGCTGCAGGCATCACCACTGTCAGCTTGCTAACCTGGCGTGCTTGGGACCCAGCGTGGAATTCAGTGCTAGGGTCAAAGTTCACGTTGGTGACGTTACCACGCCTCCATTTTTTTCCCAGGGCGCTGCCAGTTACCGGCAACGCAAAGGCAGGGAGGAAAATGGCAGCCGCCGCATGATCCGCCACCAGCTGGCAAAAGATTGACGGCTGCCATTTTATCGCCATTTCATGGCGCTACGGAGTGTTGGTAAGTACGTGAATTTCTAACCCCCAGTGTCTGTTGACACCACTGTGTCAGCCAATGAGTTGGAGGAGGGATTGGACGTTACTGCAAACAGTGTCTATTTTACAGCAAACAGTGTCTATTTTACAGCAAACAGTGTCTATTTTACAGCAAACAGTGTCTATTTAAGCAGAGTCTCTACAAAATACAACAAACCGAACTCCTGACAGAAACTCCAGCAAAGTCTCCCGATAAAAGCAGGATAATCTCTGCAGCCAAATGCAGTGAGTGGTGGATAGTTACACAATATAAATTCTGTGCGTAAAATCGATCCCAGTCACTTACAGCAGTGCGGCGTGATTGACCGGGAAATTACTCAATCATCTCCGTTCTGGCCGGGACTTGTGGTGTGACGAAGTGCAGCCTGACTATGCATTGCTTGCTTTGTATTGTGTATGGTATCCTTGATCCAGTTTCTTATTGAGGCAATTGGGCAACATTATCTGATTAAGAATGTAACGTTTGAAAGTACATTGAGTAATTTCCTTTATACTGTTGAGTTTGGGTTGTGCCTCCACCTCGAGCAAAGTGAGTCACTCAAGGACTAACAACATCTGTCATGTTTACGAGAGGGAGATGCATGCCTCTTGTTCCGTGGCAAACAGCCACTGGTTCTATCTTTACGGGTTGGTGTATGCTTAACCCTGGATAATCGACAGCAGCGCTGTCAAACTGATTCCCAAGCCATGTTTAAATAAATTGAGCCAGACAACATGGTTCACACATTCTAGAGGGATAATTCCATCCGACTTGATGTCACTGTGTAGTTGTGCTCTCTAATGTTAGCTGTGGCTCAGTGGGTAGCACCACTCGCCTCTGAGTCAGAAGGTTGTGGGTTCAAGTCCCACTCCAAAGACTTGAGCACAAAAATCTAGGCTGATGCTTCATTGCACTGCTGAGCAATGTTCCCTCGAATTTTTTTTTTGGGTGAGCGGCCCTTTTAACGGGCTGCGCGTCCCATTCAAATTTCCGCGGCATGTGTGGGACCTCCAGACCGCGGAGCGGCCACGCAGCTTAATGGTAACATTGGTACTGAGGGAGCGCTGCGCTGTCGGAGGTGCCGTCTTTCGGATGAGACGTTAAACCGAGGCCCCGTCTGCTCTCTCAGGTGGATGTAAAAGATCCCACGGCCACTATTTCGAAGAGGAGCAGGGGGCTTCTCCCCGGTGTCCTGGGCCAATATTTATCCCTCAATCAACATAACAAAAACAGATTATCTGGTCATTATCACATTGCTGTTCGTGGGAGCTTGCTGTGCGCAAATTGGCTGCCGCGTTTCCCCACATTACAACAGTGACTACACTTCAAAAAGTACTTCATTGGCTGTAAAGTGCTTTGCGACGTCCTGTGGTCGTGAAAGACGCTATAGAAACGCAAGTCTGTCTTTTTTCTCTCTACAAAATGAGAATGTAGAGCAGGTAGGACAATATATTTGCAGCTTAGAAGGAACAAGAGGGGTAGGTTCAGAGAAGCATCGACTATAATAATATGAGAGAGGGATCGCCAGTCAGGTAACGAGCTTTTTCCTATCCAGTATAGTGTGAGAGAGGTGCGAAAGTGTCTTCCGAGATATGGGAAATCTTTGGGCTTTGTAGAGATTGAAGAGTTTTCGAGGGGAGAAGAAATGTTCAGCATGGAGATGTGGGAGTTACATTTGAGATGGGAGGGTATGGTGAGGTCGACAATGCCAGTAGATGAAGGAGGGAGGGCCGTGCAAACTAGGTAAACCGTGGGAGCTGAAGGTTAGTCTTGCGATGCACTGTATTTGGAGGATTGAAAGCAACAGGATTTTCACTGCTGCATTGAAGGACATGTCAGGAGATGAACACACAACGGGGAATAATATCACAGAATCACAGAATCCCCACAGTGCAGATAGAGGCCATTTCGGCCCATCGAGCCTGCACCGACACATATCCCACCCTATCCCCGTAACCCCACGTATTTAATCCCCCTAACACTAAGGGTCAATTTATCATAGCCAAATCAACCTAACCCACACATCTTTAGACTGTGGGAGGAAACCGGAGCACCCGGAGGAAACCCACGCAGACACGGGGAGAATGTGCAAACTCCACACAGACAGTCACCCGAGGCCGGATTCGAACCCGGGTCCCTGGCGCTGTGAGGCAACAGTGCTAACCACTATGCCACCGTGTTGCCCAACCAAACTCACTTGGCGGGAAACCCGCGGGATTGGGTGGAAGGCTGGTTTTACTCCCTGCCCAATATTGCTCTCCACTGGCTTCAATGGAGAGTAAAATCGGGTGGGGGTAAAACCAGCGATGCACCCGATCCCGTCGGTGTTCCCATGGGCGGGTTAAGTAAAAAAAATAAATAAAAAATAAAATAAAAAAATTGCCCCCAAGGATCTAACCATTGCTAAACTCTTTAGAACTAATGATGGGAGGAGGGATCTTTAGTGATTGGGACCATAAATATTTGGTCTCGAGACGCCAGTTTCAGCTGTGTTGACCCCCCACCCCCCCCCGCTCTCTCCAGTAGTTTGCACGGTGCAGTTTACTTAATACCAGATCTGAAGAGGGTTTATGTTTTACAAGGCATGCGCATGTGAAACAGTTATAAAGTGATTAAAGAGCCAAATAGGGATATAAACTCGGATAAGAGACAATAATGTGTCTCAATCTTCTGCAAATGGCAGTTGATGCTGGGTCAATTATTAATTTTAAATCTGAGATCGATAGCTTTCTGTTAACCAAGGGTATCAAGGGATATGGAGCAAAGGCAGGCATATGGAGTTAGGTCACAGATCAGCCGCAATCTCACTGAATGGCGGAACAGGCTCGAGGGGCTAAATGGCCTCCTCCTTTTCCTATGTTTGGTGAATTTTTCTCTCTGATGAATAATTTTCCATCTAGAGATCGGCTGGTGCGCATCATTGAAAAGATTAAAAACTTAAAATTTGGATTTCATCTGTCCTTTTCATTCTTTTAAAGATATTGTTTTGGGAACTGTTCACAAAGCAAAAGGATACGAGTTTGACACGGTGCAGATAACCGATGACCTTGTAAAAGTCCCAGGCTTTCGACACAATCGTCATATACTTTCGGGATTCAGGATGTGTATGTACTTTTTCTGTTCATTTTTCAATCCTTTTCTCCCCCCTTCTGCTAAAGGCATATATTCTACACCGTGATTATTTGCACGGTCTTTTGCGTCCTTCTGCGCATGCGCGCACCGTATGGGGGGGCCTAAACACCGTCCAGCCCCCACCGGAACCGCGCATTCGCACCCGTACCCATTGCAGGGCTGCCTAATGCAGGCAGGATTAAGTTACACATTCCAGACAAACTGTCGGGTGTGTCTTGTCCTCTAAGGGGACCAATCAGAATTCTGGTGTTGCAAATAGATGCAGCCTATACTCTGTAGCCCTCCATTATGTTTGCCCAAAATGCCATTCATGTATGAGCCTAGTCAGCAAGAGCCAGCAGCCTATTCGACCGCAGGAGGCAGCATATGCACGCCCAATTATGTCCTCCCGTTACCATCCGCAAATACACACTTATCTAGTCGGGGGTCACCAGACACTGATTAGGATTAGAAACCCCGACTGAAATTTATAGATTTTAATTTATTTATTCATGCTGCCCCACCCCCTCCCAGCCTGGAGCTCTGAGGCCAGTTATAGTGCACTTCTGCCCGTTTGGGCTCAGTTCAGCTAACTCAGCACAGGCCAGGGACTGAGCCTGTGACGTTCCTGGCCTGTATGCTCCAGTACCACGCAAGCTGGTGCATGTACCCACTTAAGCCATTGAAAATGTTTTTTTTTTTTGGGGGGGGGCAAAGGACCTCTTGAGTGCAATTACCTACCGATTGAGTGTTGGGAGTTATATCCAAATCTCCGATGTGCCTCTCTTTCAACAGACTGAATGGAGATACTGGGTTGATGGACGCCACTCTTGGAATGTAGGCGGTCTTCATCGTCCGTGTCTGTGATATTGACGTGCGCTGAGAAGTAGCAATCATTTTGGCAGCAAGGTTGTAGAATAAATATCTAAACAGGTTAATCTCTGCAACAGCAATGACGCGGAGTAGATACGCTTTGAGAGGTCCCCATTATTTTGTGTTGCCCTAAACCAATGTTCCCTCTAATTTTTTTTTTCGTGCACGGCCCCTTTAAATTTGCTGCATGCGCGGTAACTTCTAGTGGCAACAGCTCATGAGAGGCCTGCGCGGGACCTCCCCATTGATGCGCGCCTGCGCACCTTAGGAGGGGCATCGACCCTAACATATCCTCTCACTTTAATGTTATCGGGTGAGGGTGTTGCATTGATTCAACTTTGCCCCTTATCTCCTCCAAAAAAAAAATCGTGCAATTCTACAAATGCTGGACAATAGTTGTCTTTTGATACTAAATTTCGATTTATCTAAATTGCATCTCTCCCCTCAGACACAGTGCCAGATGTTGATTGGAACTTGCTTTACATTGCTGTGACGAGGGCAAGAAGGCGTCTGGTGACGAACAGGTCTTTGGAATGCCTCCTCTCCCTTGCTGGTGTGAGTAAAGTGCCTTTTTATCATTGTTGCCTGTCAGCTGCACTTTGTTCTGCGCGGTCTGTTTCTTTTGCCGCGCGGTCCCTTTAAATTTCTACGCATGCGCGGCACTTACAACGGAAAGGCCGGCGAGCGGCCTGCGCGGGACCTTTCCCATTGCTGCCCGGCCGTGCGCGCGCACCTTAGCAGGAACATTGCTTATTATGTTCCTTGTTTTGTCTTTACCCTGCGTTCTGGATAGGTTGGACTGTGCAGTTCACAAGCTCCTCGGGCAGAACCCAGTTACTGTGCCACGCTGTGCCAAGCCCCTTCTCTTCTATGCTGCAGAACTACACTGGACGTGCAACCTTGTATTCCAATAATTAGACTGATCTGTGATGCGAGTGGCCTCAGTCAGCCAGAGTCCAGCGGGTGGGTGTGAAAAATGGAAGAAGCTGGCTAATGATGTGGCGGAGACACTAAGGCCGGAATTTTGCCGGCGCTCGGGGCGGGTTTGGAGCGGGACATCCGGCAAAATCGCCAAGATTGACAGCGGGTCGGAAACCCGCTGTCAACCCGCCTCCAATCAATCTTCCCAGGTGTCGGGTCCCCGATTTGCGCATGGACCCAACACCTGGCGGCGGGAAGAAGATTATAGGCACTTAACTGCTTGTTAACAGGTTGTTAACAGGCAGTTAAGAGGTTTTTTGCAATTTTGACAGGTCTACTGCGGGCTTCCCGACATCCGGACACCACGCCAGGTAAGTGTGGTGTGTTGTGAGTCTGCTGTAATGTTTCTGGATTGATGACAGCTGCAGAAGTGGTGTGAAGGATCCAATGGTGCACTGGTGAGTTTCAGAGGTAAGAAAATGTTGGGAAAATAATTTTTAATGTATTTAGACTTTTCTGTAGGTAACAAGTTTTGAAATCGATGTCTAGTCCCACCTCATTGGCAGAACCTCTCTCACCAGTGACAGATCGCTTCTGTAACCTCACCTGCAGCTGCCATCTGTTCTAGCCTAAGGAGGGAGTCACTTGAGAGCCTGGGTACAAGGGCTCACCTTTGTACAGTGATTGTCAGTGTTTGCAGCACCTCAATGCTGTCAAACACTGAAAAATCACCTGTCAAAAAAAATTGAGCGTGGCCCCTTTAAGAAAACCGGCAGATGACACGTCATCAACTGACGTCATCTCCTAATTGACCGGCAAGCCCGCAGGGTGGGCTTATCAAGGCCAATTGACGCAAAATAGCGTCTGTGTGTCGGACGGCATTGGGGGCGGGATCGGAACCCGGAAGGAAGCTGTCCCGCCCCTAGGCCGCACCGGAAGGTAAAATCCAGCCCTAAGAGTAAATGGGTGGTTTAGATTAAAAATATCGGGAAATAAAGTTTTGGAAAATAAATACTTGCATTTATGTGGTGTCTCTCAGAAATGTCTTAAAATGCCTCGCACACGATGAATTACTTTGAAGTGCAGTGACTGTTGTACTGCGGCAGCATTTTGCACATAGCAAGATCTCACAAACAGCAATGAGATGAATGGCCAGTTAATGTGTTTCGGAGGCTGTCGGTTGAGGGAAAAGTGCTGATTTCCGGGAGAGCCCCCTGCTCTTCCATGAGTCTTTCCATGGGATCCTTATCCCTCCATCTTTTAATGAACCATCAGAACAACCATAAAGGAGGCCTTGGTTTCATTTTCATCTGAAGTGGCGGCCTAGATTATGTGTTCAATTCCTGGGGGTGGGATGGGCTTGAGCCCGTATCCTTCTGGCAGAAGCGAGAGTGCTACTAACTGAGCCATACTGACACACCAGGAGTGGAGTCCGCAGAGATTCTGACTGACAAATTGGTCAGTGATTTGTGTGCATGATACTATTTTGAAAACGATGGACTGCATTCCTTTTGGAAAAACAATGGCGGGGAAATTCCTCGGAACTGATGTATAATATTTTCAAAATTGTGAATTGATTTTGAATGCATTGCCTCCGTCCTCTATGGTTGTGAACAAGATACAACAACATGCATTTACATAACCCCTTTGAGGTAGTAAAACCTCCCAAGGCACTTGACAGGAGCGATTATCAAACAGAATTTGACACCGAGCCAAATAAGGAGATATTAGGACAGGTGGAGATAGGTTTTAAGGAGGAGAGAGTCGGAGAGGTTTAGGGAGGGAATTGCAGAGCTTGGGGGCCCAGACAGCTGAAGATGGAGTGTTAATAGTGGAGCGATGAAAATCGGGGCTGCGCAAAAGGCCAGAGTTGGATGAACGCAGAGATCTCTGAGGTCCTAACATTAGCTGCCGGTGGCAGGCAGCTGTTAATAAGTAGCCGGGACCTGCTCATTCTACAGAAAAGCCATCAAGAATAATCTGTCCACTCCAGTAGATACTGTTGACTTTGGGTGGGTACAGAGGTGAGCAACAAAGGCGGTTCCAAGTAACAGGAATTTACGATACAGAGAAGGTTTAATGAGGTTGGGTTTGCTTTCTTTGGGGGGGGGGGAAAAAAAGAGACTTTGAGATGATCTAATCTCAATTTTTAGGATTAGCTTTTTTTTTTGGCAGCAAGACCTTTTCTTACTGGTAAGAATTTTAATGTCCTTAATTGATTTGAAATCCAGTCATACCACATGTATGGGCAAGACTAAGAAATGTTTAGTGTACAAAGCCATCGTCATCCACTGCAGTGATTGGTTTTTAAAGTTCTGCCTGTGACTTCTGGTACATGTTTTTTCTAAGCCTACCTATCTCGACTTCTCACGGTCCCTTGTTTGTTTCTCTGTCCTCCTTGCACCCACCTGATGCAGCAGCTCCTTCACTTCACCAGCCATCTAACGAGGGGGGGGGGGGGGGGGGTTTGAGTTGCTGCTCTACTCCCACCACTAGCCCAAAGACTCTCTTTCCTGCCTCCATATTTTTTGTGGCAGCTACCGGGTTTTTGCAGTCACTACTTTTGCCCCATACGCCCCTTGGAAAGCATCAAACATCCATTAAAAATATTTACAGTCATCTTAAATGCTTACAAAATTTGGGCCCCCACTATGCAGCCACATCCCTATCAATTTTCCTTGTTAGCAGCCCCCTCCCTCCAGTGACCGTGTCTCCCCCCCCCCCCTTTATTAGACCCCAGAAATTCAGGCAGAGTCAGCACTCGATTGGATGAGCACAAAATGTGAGTTGTTACATTTTGGTAAGAAAAATAGGGAGGTCACATATTACTTGGAAAATAAGAATCTAAATGGGGTAGAGGAGCAAAGGCATCTGGGGGGCGGGGGGGAATGATGGATTGAAGGAATATACTGTGCTTATGTAAGAGGCAGGAAAGATAAAATGTTGCAAATGGGAATGGCAAAATCATACAGCATGAAAAATGGGGGCAGGGGTTATAGTTTGAAATTGTTGAACTTAATGTTGAGTCCAGAAGGCTGTAAAGTGCCTAATCGAAAGATGAGGTGCTGTTCCTCGAGCTTACGTTGAGCTTCCGTGGAACAATGCAAGAGGCCGAGGACGGTGAGGTCTGAGTGGGAATGGAGCGGTGAATTAAAGTGACAGGCGACCGGAAGCTCAGGGTCACCCTTACGGACTGAACGGAGGTGTTCCGCAAAGCGGTCACCCAATCTGCGTTTGGTCTCCCCAATGTAGAGGAGACCACATCGTGAGCAGCGAATACAGTATACTAAATTGCAAGAAGTACAAGTAAATCGCTGTTTCACTTGGAAGGAGTGTTTGGGGTCCTGGACAGTGGGAAGGGAGGAGGTAAAAGGGCAGGTGTTGCATCTCCTGCGCTTGCACGGGAAGGTGCCGGGCGAAGGGGAAGGGCTG
This sequence comes from Squalus acanthias, assembly GCA_030390025.1. Classification (NCBI taxonomy): domain Eukaryota; kingdom Metazoa; phylum Chordata; class Chondrichthyes; order Squaliformes; family Squalidae; genus Squalus; species Squalus acanthias. The sequence goes on from CM059434.1 coordinate 126,522,220, forward strand.
TTAGGGGTGATTGAGGAGTGGACCAGGGTGTCGCGGAGGGAGCAGTCCCTTCGGAATGCTGAAAGGGGAGGTGAGGGTGCTGCCTGGCTTGCTGAGTGTTTCCAGCGCTTTCTGTTGTTATTTCAGATTTCCAGCATCCGCAGTATTTTGCTATTACATTTATCTTGTGTTCTGTTTACAATCCTGCTCTAATTTGGCTCTACTTTGGGAGTAGTTATCGATACTAAAGTCATTATATTGACCGGTGAAATGGGCAGACACATGGCAGATGAAATTTAATGCAGAGAAGTGTGAAGTGATACAATTTGATAGGAAGAATGAGGAGAGACGCTATAAGCTAAATAGTATAATTTTAAAGGGGGTGCAGGAACAGAGACCGGGGGGTGTACGTATACAAGTCTTTGAAGGTGGCAGGCCAAGTTGAGAATACTGTTCGACAAAGCATATGGGATCCTTGGCTTTATTAATAGAGACATAGAGTACAAAAGAAAGGAAGTTATGCTAAACCTTTATAAAACATGGTTAGGCCTCAGCTGGAGTATTGTGTTCAATCCTGGGCACCACACTTTAGGAAGGATATCAAGGCCTTAGAGAGGGTGCAGAAGAGATTTACTAGAATGGTACCAGGGATGAGGGGCTTTAGTTATGTGGAGAGACTGGAGAAGCTGGGGTTGTTCTTACAGAGGATATACGGCACAGAAACAGGCCATTCGGCCCAACCAGTCCATGCCGGCATTTCTGCTCCACCCGAGCCTCCTCCTGTCTTTCCTCATCTAAATCTATCAGCATAACCCTCTATTCCCTTCTCCCTCATATGCTTATCTAACCTCCCCTTAAATGCATCTATACTATTCGCCTCAACCACTCCCTGTGGTAGCGAGTTCCACATTCTCACCACTCTTTGGGTAAAGAAGTTTCTTCTGAATTCCCTATTGGATTTCTTGGTGACTATCTTACACTGATGGCTTATAGTTATGCTCTTCCCCACAAGTGGAAACATTCTCTCTGTATCCACTCTATCAAAACCTTTCATAATTTTAAAGACCTCTATTAGGTCACCCTTCAGCCTTCTTTTCTCAAGAGAAAAGAGACCCAACCTGTTCATCCTTTCCTGATAGGTATACCCTCGCATTTCTGGTATCATCCTTGTAAATCTTCTCTGCACCCTCTCTAGTGCCTCTATATCCGTTTTATAATATGGCGACCAGAACTGTACGCAGTACTCTAAGTGTGGTCTAACCAAGGTTCGATACAGGTTTAGCATAACTTCACTACTTTTCAATTCTATCCCTCTAGAAATAAACCCTAGTGCTTGGTTTGCTTTTTTTATGGCCTTGCTAACCTGTGTATTTGTACTCCGAGATCCCTTTGTTCCTCTACCCCACCTAGACTTGCACCCTTCAAGTAATAAGTGACCTCCCTATTCTTCCTACCAAAATTTATCTGTGTTGAACTTCATTTACCAATTATATGCCCATTCTGCAAGTTTATTATGTCCTCCTGTAATTTGTTGCAGTCCTCCTCAGTATTGAGAAGTCGCACAACACCAGGTTATAGTCCAACAGATTTATTTAAAATTACAAGCTTTCGGAGCTGTCGCCCCTTCCTCAGGTAAAGTTACAATGAGTGAATCTACAATATTTCACAGTATATAGACACAGAAACTGCAGAGATACAATCTTTGCGGGAAGGTGTCTTTACATCAAAGACACACCAAGAGCACATCAAAGACACACCAAGAGCACAGCCAAGACAATGAGATGTGTCACAGGGGGTCCAACATGTCAAATCCTGCTGTCTGCAGTGTTTTTTTTCTTTTTCTTTTGTGTGTTTTTTTTTGTGGTTTTTTAAAAACTGGAAAGACAGACAACGATGTCGAGTCACGTTCTGTAGCGTGACATGAACCTGATATCCCTATTGAGGCCGTCCTCATGCGTGCGGAACTTGGCTATCAGTTTCTGCTCGATGATTTTGTGTTGTCGTGTGTCTCGAAGGCCGCCTTGGAGAACGCTAACCCGCAGATCCGAGGCTGAATGTCCTTGACTGCTGAAGTGTTCCCCGACTGGGAGGCAACCCAGAATCAGAATGAAACCGACTCCTCAGAATCGGTTTCATTCTTGGACACACGAATCTCCATCAAAGACGGACACCTCAGCACTTCACTCTACCGCAAGCCCACGGACAACCTCACGATGCTCCACTTCTCCAGCTTCCACCCTAACCACGTTAAAGAAGCCATCCCCTATGGACAAGCCCTGCGAATACACAGGATCTGCTCAGACGAGGAGGAATGCGATGGACACCTACGGACACTGAAAGACGCCCTCGTAAGAACGGGATATGACGCTCGACTCGTCGATCGACAGTTCCGACGGGCCACAGCGAAAAACCGCATAGACCTCCTCAGAAGGCGAACACGGGACACAACCAACAGAGTACCCTACGTCGTCCAGTACTTCCCTGGAGCGGAGAAACTACGCCATGTTCTTCGCAGCCTTCAACATGTCATCGATGACGACGAACACCTTGCTAAGGCCATCCCCACGCCTCCACTACTCGCCTTCAAGCAGCCGCCTAACCTCAAAAGTACCATCGTTCGCAGCAAATTACCCAGCTGTCAGGAGAACAGCGACCACGACACCACACAACCCTGCCACGGCAACCTCTGCAAGACATGCCAGATCATGAACACAGATACAGTCATCACACGTGAGGACACTACCCACCAGGTACATGGTACATACTCATGTGATTCGGCCAATGTTGTCTACCTGATACGTTGCAGGAAAGGATGCCCCAGAGCATGGTACATCGGCGAGACCATGCAGACACTGAGACAACGTATGAACGGACACCGCGCAACAATCGCCAGGCAGGATTGTTGCCTCCCAGTCGGGGAACACTTCAGCAGTCAAGGACATTCAGCCTCGGATCTGCGGGTTAGCGTTCTCCAAGGCGGCCTTCGAGACACACGACAACGCCATTCAATAAGATCATGGCTGATCTGATCCTAACCGCCAATCTACTATCACAGAACCATCTCCTGAACCTAACAGAATTGGACACACGAAATAGGAGCAGGATCAGGCTACACGGCCCCTGGGCCCGCTACGCTACCCACAGGGCCATGACCGATCCGAACCTAGACTCATGTCCAAATTCCTGCCTGCTCTCCGTAACCCTTAATTCCCTTTACTTCTAGGAAACTGTCTATTTCTGTTTTTAAATTTATGTAATGATGTAGCTTCTACAGCTTTTTGGGGCAGCATATTCCATGGACCTACCACCCTCTGAGTGAAGTAGTTCCTTCTCATCTCAGTTTTGAAAGAGCAGCCCCTTATTCTAAGACTATGCCCCCTAGTTCTAGTTTCACCCATCATCGGGAACATCCTCCCCGCATCCACCCGATCCAATCCCTTCACAATCTTATATGCTTTAATAAGATCGCCTCTCATTCTTCTGAACTCCAATGAGTAGAGTCCCAATCTACCCAACCTCTCCTCATATGTCCATCGCCTCATCCCCGGGATTAACCGAGTGAACCTTCTTTGTACTGACTCGAGAGCAAGTATGTCTTTTCTTAAGTATGGACACCAAAACTGTATGCAGTATTCCAGGTGCGGTCTCACCAATACCTTGTACAACTGAAGCAATACCTCCCTATTTTTATATTCTATCCCCCTAGCAATGAAAGCCAACATTCCATTGGCCTTCTTAATCACTTGCTGCACCTGCATACTAACTTTTGAGTTTCGTGCACCAGGACTCCCAGATCCCTTTGTACTTCAGTACTTTCCAGTTTCTTGCCATTAAGATAATAACTTGCTCTACTATTTTTCCTGCCAAAGTGCATAACCTCACACTTTCCAGTATTGTATTCCATCTGCCAAATCTCTGCCCACTTACTTAGCCTGTCTATGTCCCCTTGCAGATTTTTTATGTCCTCTTCACTCACTACTTTCCCTCCCATCTTAGTATCATCTGCAAACTTTGATATGTTACACTCGGTCCCCTCCTCCAAATCGTTAATATAGATTGTAAAGAGTTGTGGACCCAGCACTGACCCCTGCGGAACACCACTAGTTACTGATTGCCAGTCTGAGAATGAACCATTTATCCCAACTCTCTGCCTTCTGTTAGATAGCCAATCCTCTATCCATGCCAGAATATTACCCCCAATCCCGTGATTTTTTATTTTAAGCAATAATCTTTTGTGTGGCACCTGGTCAAATGCCTTCTGGAAGTCTAAATACACCACATCCACTGGTTCCCCTTTATCCACCCTGTATGTTACTTCCTTAAAGAACTCCAGTAAATTTGTCAAACATGACTTCCCCTTCATAAAACCATGCTGACTTTGTCCTATTAAATTATGATTATCCAAATGTCCCGTTACTGTCTCCTTAATAATGGACTCCAAAATTTTACCTACCACAGATGTTAGGCTAACCGGTCTATAGTTTCCAGCCTTCTGTCTACTGCCCTTTTTAAATAAGGGTGTTACATTAGCAGTTTTCCAGTCTGCCGGGATCTTTGCTGAGTCCAGGGAGTTTTGGAAAATTATTACCAATGCATCCACAATCCCTACCGCCACTTCCCTCAAGACCCTAGGATGTAAGCCATCAGGTCCAGGTGATTTATCCGCCTTGAGTCCCATTATTTTACCGAGTACCACTTCCTTAGTGTTTTTGATCGTGTTTAGCTCCCCCCCCCCCCATAGCCCCCTGTTTGTCCAGTGTTGGGATATTCTTAGTGTCCTCTACTGTAAAGACTGATACAAAATAATCATTCAGTGTATTTGCCATCTCCATATTTCCCACCATTAATTTCCCGGTCTCATCCTCTAAGGGACCAACATTTACTTTAGCCACCCTTTTTCTTTTTATGTAACTATAAAAACTCTTACTATCTGTTTTTATATTTTTTGCTAATTTACTTTCATAATCTATCTTCCCTTTCTTAATCTTTTTGTTATTTTTTGCTGTCTTTTAAAGTTTTCCCAATCCTCTATCCTCCCACTAGATTTGGCTACCTTAAAAGCCCTTGTTTTTAGTCGAATACTATCCTTAATTTCTTTACTTAGCCACGGATGACTGTCTTTTCTTTTACACCCTTTTCTTCTCAGTGGAATATATATTTTTTGGAAGTTGTAAAATAACTCCTTAAATGTACACCACTGATCATGTATCGTCTTACCCTTTAATCTATTTTCCCAATCCACTCTACTCAATTCCGCTCGCATACCTTCATAGTCTCCTTTATTCAAGCTTAGCACGCTTGTTTGAGATCCAACCTTCTCACCCTCTAATTGAATATGGAATTCAACCATGTTATGGTCACTCATTCCAAGGGGATCCTTTACTAGGACATTTTTAATTAATCCTGTCTCGTTACACAGGACCAGATCTAAGGTCGGTTCAGTTACATACTGCTCAAGAAACTCATCCCTAATACACTCAATGAACTCATCCTCAAGGCAGCCCTGCCCAATTTGATTTGTCCAATTAATATGATAGTTAAAATCCCCCAGAATTATAGATGTTCCCTTATTACAAGCCTCAACTATTTCCTGATTGATACTCCGTCCAACAGAGTTGCAACTGTTCGGAGGCCTATAGACTACGCCCACTAGTGTTTTTTTCCCCTTATTATTCCTTATCTCCACCCAAACTGTTTCATTATCCTGATCTTTTGACCCAATATCATTTCTCTGTATTACAGTGATTCCTTCCTTTATTAACATAGCCACCCCACCTCCCCTTCCTTCCTGCCTGTCCTTCCTGATCGTTAAATAACCTGGTATGTTTAATTCCCAGGCATTGTCATTTCTGTAATGGCCACAAGATCATAGCCATATGTAGTTATTTGTGCCATTAACTCGTCTATTTTGTTACGAATGCTACGTGCATTCAGATAGAGAACTTTCAAATATGTTTTGTGACACTTAGTTTCTGCTTTTGCCCTTTTTATTACTTTACCTTTTACTCCATACCTTCTGCCCCTTCCTGACACACTCTGGTTTTTAATTTCCCCACTGCTACCTAAGTCTATGACCTTCTCTGTTGTCATTTTTATTATTTGCTCTCTAGGAACCTCCCCCCCCCCCCACTAGTTAGTTTAAACTGGCCCTATTCCCATCCCAACCTTCCTTTTTTTATTGATGTGCTGTAAAAAATTTTACTATTTTGTTTTATGTTCCTTGATAATTTAATTTCATATTTCCTCTTTGCCTTCCTAATTGTTTTTTTGACTTCTCTCCTAATCTCTTCATATTCTCCCTTATCATGCACTCCCATGCTGTCTATGTACTTAATGTATGCCTCTTTCCTTACCCTCAATTGTTCCCTTATGGCTTTATTCATCCATAGAGTCTCATTAGTGTTTAGTTTGTTCTTTCCTTTTAGCAGAATATATTGTTCCTGTACTCTGTTGAACATCATTTTAAATGTTTCCCATTGCTGTTCTTTATCGTTGTTTGCCAATATTGTTGACCATTTTATTTTCCCAAGTTCTATTGTCAGCCCCTCAAAATCAGCTTTTCTCCAATCTATTACCCTGGTTTTTGTCATACTTATGTCCTTCTCAATTATCATCTTAAAGCGTATTATATTATGGTCACTATTGCCTATATGTTCCCCTACTTTTAATTCTCTTATCTGCTCTGGTTCATTCCCCATTACTAGATCCAATAGCGAATCCTCCCTTGTTGGGCTATTTACATATTTGATTCGAAAGGAGTCATGTAGACATTGTAGGAACTCCATTCCCTTAGCCCCTTTACCTTCCTCTTCAGTCCAATTAATATCGGGGTAGTTGAAATCCCCCATGATTATTATTCTATGTTTTTTACTCATTTCCCTAATTTGTCTGCATATTTCTTCCTCCACCTCCCTTCCACTATTAGGTGGTCTGTAGACTACATCTATTAGTGTGATTGATCCTTTATCATCTTATATCTCTATCCATATGGATTTTATTTTTGTCGCTGATAGCTGCGTCACTTTTTTCTACTGCCATTATGTTATCCCAATAAGTACAGCTACTCCACCTCCCCTTTTTCCCTCTCTCTCTTTCTAAAATATGTTATACCCTGCAAAGTTTAATTCCCAGTCCTGATTTTTCTGTAGCCATGTCTCAGTAATCCCTACTAAACATAGAAACATAGAAGATAGGAGCAGGAGTAGGCCATTCGGCCCCTCGAGCCTGCTCCGCCATTCGATGAGATCATGGCTGATCATCCAAACTCAGTACCCTGTACCTGCCTTCTCCCCATATCCCTTGATACTTTTAGCTTTAAGAAATATATCTAACTCATTCTTGAATATATTTAATGACTTGGCCTCAACTACCTTCTGTGGTAGAGAATTCCACAGGTTCACCACTCTCTGGGTGAAGAAATTCTTCCTCATTTCTGTCCTAAATGGCTTACCCCTTATCCTTAGATTATGACCCATGGTTCTGGACTCTCCGACCATCGGGAACATTCTTCCTGCATCTAATTTCTCCAGACCTGTCAGAATTTTATATGTTTCGATGAGATCCCCTCTCATTCTTCTAAACTCCAGCGAGTATAAGCCCAATCGACCCAATCTCTCCTCATATATAATTCCTGCCATCCCAGGTATCAGCCTTGTGAATCTTCGCTGAACTCCCTCCATGGCAAGAACATCCCTCCTCAGATAAGGCGACCAAAACTGCACACAGTACTCAAGGTGTGGTCTCACCAAGGCCCTGTACAGCTGCAGCAGGACATCCCTGTTCCTATACTCAAACCCTTTCGCTATGAAGGCCAACATACCATTTGCCTTCTTCACCGCCTGCTGCACCTGCATGCTTACCTTCAGCGACTGGTGCACAAGGACACCCAGGTCTCGTTGCACTTCCCCTTCTCCCAATCTATTGCCATTCAGATAATAGTCTGCCTTTCTGTTTTTGACACCAAAGTGGATAACCTCGCATTTATCCACGTTATATTGCATCTGCCACGCTTTTGTCCACTCACCCAACCTGTCCTGGAGTTTCTCGGTATCCTCCTCGCAGCACACACTCCCACCCAGCTTTGTGTCATCTGCAAACTTGGAGATATTACATTTAGTTCCCTTATCTAGATCATTAATGTATATTGTGAATAGCTGGGGTCCAAGGACCGATCCCTGCGGTACCCCACTAGTCACTGCTTGCCACTCGGAAAAAGACCCATTAATTCCTACTCTCTGCTTTCTGTCCGCCAACCAGTTCTCTATCCAAGTCAATACCTTGCCCCCAATCCCATGTGCCTTAACTTTACACGCTAATCTCTTATGCGGGATCTTATCGAAAGCCTTTTGAAAGTCCAAATACACCACATCTACTGGTTCTCCCTTATCTATTTTCCCAGTTACATCCTCAAAAAATTCCAGTAGATTAGTCGAGCACGATTTACCTTTTGTAAATCCATGTTGACTTTGTCCGATCCTGTCACTGTTTTTCAAGTGCTCAGCTATTACATCCTTTATAATGGACTCTAGCATTTTTCCCACTACCGATGTCTGTAATTCCCCACTTTCTCTCTACCACCCTTTTTGAATAGTGGGGTAACATTAGCTACCCTCCAATCCATCGGTACAGTTCCAGATTCCATCGAATGTTGGAAGATGATCAGCAATGCATCTACTATTTCTAGGGCCACTTCCTTAAGTACCCTAGGATGTAGATTATCAGGCCCTGGGGATTTATCGGCCTTCAATCCCGTCAATTTCCCTAACACCATTTCCCTGCAAATACTGATTTCTTTCAGTTCCTCCCTTTCATCAAACCGTATGTTCTCCAACATCTCTCGGAGGTTATTTGTGTCCTCCTTTGTGAAGACAGAAGCAAAATATGCATTTAATTGGTCTGCCATTTCTTTGTTCCCCATTATAACTTCCCCCGCTTCTGACTGCAAGGGACCTACACTTGATTTCACTAATCTTTTTCTCTTCACATATCTATAAAAACTCTTACAGTCAGTTTTTATGTTCCCTGCAAGCTTACTTTCATATTCTTATTTTCCCCTTCTTAATTAATCCCTTTGTCCTCCTTTGTTGAATCCTAAACTGCTCCCAATCCTCAGGGTTACCGCTTTTTCTGGCCAATTTATATGCCCTCTCCTTGGATCTTATGCTATCCCTAATTTCCCTTGTTAGCCCGGTTGAGTCACCCTTTTTGTTTTATTCTTATGCCACACTGGGATGAACAAATTCTGTAGTTCATCCATGCAGTCTTGGAATGTTTGCCATTGCCTATCCACTGTCAACCCTTTGAGTGAGATTCCCCAATCAATCCTACCCAATTCGCGCCTCATACCATCGTAGTTTCCTTTATTTAAATTCAGGACCCTAGTCTCTGATTCAACTACTTCACTCTCCATCCTAATGAAGAATTCTATCATATTATGATCACTCTGACCCAAGGGGCCTCGTACAACAAGATTGCTAATTAATCCTTTCTCGTTACATAATACCCAGTCTAAGATGGCCTGATCTCTGGTTGGTTCCTCGACATATTGTTCCAGAAAACCATCCCGTAAACATTCTAGGAATTCCTCCTCCACAGTATTTTTACTAATTTGGTTAACCCAATCTATATGTAAATTAAAGTCACCCATGATGACTGCTGTGCCCTTACTGCATGCTTCTCTAATTTCCCTTTTAATGCCGTCCCCAACCTCCGTATTACTGTTTGGAGGTCTATATACCACTCCCACTAATGTTTTCTGCCCCTTGTTATTTCTCAGTTTTACCCATACAGATTCCGCATCATCCGAGCTAATATCCTTCCTTTCAATTGTGTTAATCCCCTCTTTAACCAGCAATGCTACCCCAGCTCCCTTTCTTTTTTGCCTATCTTTCCTAAATATTGAATACCCCTGGATGTTGAGTTCCCAGCCTTGGCCACCCTGGAGCCATGTTTCTGTAATCCCAATCAAATCGTATTCATTTACCTCTATTTGCGCAGCTAATTCATCCACCTTGATCCGAATGCTCCTTGCATACTATGTCTGGTTCCTCGCAACGCATGATTGCCTCCAGCTCCCCTGTTTTATTACGACACTGTGTGCATTGCTGTACAGACAGTTTAACTCATTTTTAATAGGATTTCCTCTCACTTTATGTTTAACCATCTTTTTAGACTCCTGTTCTATAACTCTATTTATTCCCTTGACATCAATGTCCTCCCTTACTTTTTTATTCTTTCCTATGCTCTCTTTTCCTGTTTTGTTTATAATTAGGCTGGTTACCTTTCTTGTAGATCCCCCCCAGGAGTTAGAGCGGGGACCGGAGCAGCAAGAGGAGAAGAGATGTGTGAAGAAAAGTCTCTGCCTCCTCAGGCCTGACATGCAGTGGGAAGACTGCAGGGTTTGTGCCCAGAGCTGTTCAAACGCAGGGAACCCCTACCCCAACGTCCTAATGAAGGAATTACACACGACATGGTCTGCCGGTTTCGTTTTACCGTGAATACCAGCCAGGGGTCTGTCTCTCAGCCAAATGTTCGACAAGCACACCGAGACCCTCCACTCCAGGCTAGTGACTGCTGCTCACCAGTTGTGGGTTTGTGCGTGTAAGTGGTGCATGTCACTAGGGCAGTGACGTAACATGTTACCCAGAGAATAGAAACATCTTCTCTGTGTAAAAGGAAAGAATTGCCTTCGAGGGCAGTGATTGCTGGCTGCGGAAATTCAGTCCAAGTTACTCACCAGCTTGCTGCTTTTAGGAGTCTCCGTTAACCTTCTCTGCTCTAAAACGAGAGATAAGAGGAGATTTGATAGAGGTGTTCAAAATCATGAAGTGTTTTGATAGAGTAAATGAGCAGAAACTGTTTCCAGTGGCAGAAGGGTCTGTAACCAGAAGAGACAGAATTAAGGTGATTGGCAAAAGAACCAGAGGTGACATGAGGGAACATTTTTTTAAGCAGTGAGTTGTTATGATCTGCAATGCACTGCCTGAAAGGGTGGTGGATGCAGATTCAGTAGTAACATTCAAGAGAATTGGATACTTGATGGGAAAACCATTTGCAGGGCTATGGGGAAAGAGCGGGGGAGTGAGATTAATTGGATAGCTCTACCAAAGAGCCAGCACAGGCACGATGGGCTGAATGGCCTCCTTCTGTGCTGTAAGATTCTATGTATTCCTTCAACTACCAGTTGTGGGTTTGTGCCCTAGCCAGTGCAGTACTGAGGGAGTGTCTTCCCTTGCATGAGACTTTAAACTAAGGCCTTGATTGCCTATCAAAGAACCGATGGCATTATTAGAAGGAAAGTAGAGTGCTCGCTATGTCCTGGATAATGCCCCTCCTTCAACCATGGAAAAAAGAAAGACTAACTGAAGATTCACCTGATGTGCTGGGATTAATTTTTATTTTTCCTTTTCACTTGCAAGCTCCTGGTGCGTGTTGGGTGACTCCACCTTTCGATGATATGGCCAATGCTGGGTTGTTGTATTGTGGGAAGTTGGAGATTCAGTCCCGTGTCCCAGCGTCACAGTACTTTGAAGCACAAATACAATTTTTCCTAACTCATCCCACAGGCAGGAGGAGGTATATCTCTGCCACACGTGTGACTATTCCACTCACAATATTTTTGTAAGTGAATGCTGAACCGTGAGAGAACAATGACAGATTACATCAGAACATAAGGGCGGGAAAAAGCTATTTGGCCCGTTGAACTCGTCCTTCTTGTATTTCAGCTCGCTCAGCTTGACGTATTGAATTACACCATTCTTAAGTACATTCTCAAACTATTTTAGGTTTTTCATATTCAATATGGCATTTTACTCATTGTAATGTATCAGAAGCAGTTCCAGGTATTTGCTGTTCTTGAGATACTGTCACAGTCTTTATCTATAAAGAGATTTAAAATTACTGTAAAAAGGTGTCCACCTCAGCTCAGTGGGTTGCACTCTCACCTCTGAGTCAGAAGGTTGTGAGTTCAAGTCCCACACCAGAGACTTGAGCGCATAATCCAGTCTGTCACTCCATTGCAGTACTGAAGGAGTGCTGCACTGTCGGAGGTGCTGTCTTTCAGATGAGACATTAATCCGAAGCCCTGTCTTCTCTCTCAGCTGGAGGTAAAAGATCCCACGGCCACTAGTCGAAGAAGAGCAGGGGAGTTCTCTTGTTGTCCCGGCCAACATCTATCCCTCAACCAACACCTAAAACAGATTATCTGGTCATTATCACATTGCTGTTTGTGGGATCTTGCTGTGTGCAAATTGACTGTCACGTTTCCTACATTACAACAGTGACTACACTTCCGAAGTACTTCATTGGCTGTAAAGCGCTTTGGGACGTCAGGTGGTTGTGAAGAGCGCTCTATAAATGCAAGTTCTTTCTTCATATACAGTCCAACAGAGACCAGACTCTGAACTGCTTCTAAACGAAATGCATAAGTTTAACACTAAACTGACCAAACATTATCCAGATACTGATTTTTTTTTTTTTTTTTGGGGTCTGAGAACGACAGTTCTGTCACTGGAAACAGTTGCTCTGGCTGAGGTTCGGTTACATCAGCGAGTTGTCGTTGGAACTTAACGGAAGATGTCACATTCTAATCTTTTTAAAATTTCAGGATATTTTACTGGGTTACATTTTGCTCACGGCATTTGCATCCACACGGAACCTGTTGACGTGGGTTTACATATTGTTGTGGCTGTGTGGTCCACTTCAGGATTGATGCTGGCCGTGGGCAAGGGTAGATTGAGCAGGATGCCTGTGGGCTAATCTACCTCGTGTATGGGGTGCTGTTCTTTTGCTGCAGGCCATGTTTTGGGTTTGGAATTGTTTCCTGCCTCTAAAACCAGTTTAATCTCGATGCTATAGGAATATTTTCTCAAGCCGGAGTTGACCGCCAGCCTGTTTGGAGAGGGGATGCTTCCTAGCTGCTGTATAGGAGGGTGTTTGAATCGCATTGTGAGTGAAGCAGTATTAACTATGAGAAAAGCACCAAGTACACATGTGAGTATTTTATAAAATTGTATTTGAAAGGGATGATAAGATAGCTTCTTGGTGAGGAGAGCAGAGTGGTGATCCCTCGATCAGCTTCCTGTTCATGCTAGTTGTACTGTCTAGAGCAAAATAGGAGGGGAGGGTATACATTAGCCAGAGGTGCTTCTCAACCAGTCATATTACTCCCTGGACTGTTCAGCCTTTAGGGTTGTCCCCTTTTTACCAAATCCAAAATGAGACAATCTACAAGGATGGCCTAGGCTGCTGGTGGGTCAATGACTTGAGTTTTGTAGTTTGATTCGTTCATGATGATAAATTCACCTCGCTTAAAAGCAAACCATTGAGAAATCGATAATAAGAGTTTCTGTTTGGTGAAGCGCGTGCACTTCACCAAACAGCTCCTCCCAAGCCCGCGACCTCTACCACCTAGAAGGACAAGGGCAGCAGGTGCATGGGAACACCACCCCCTCCAAGTTCCCCTCCAACCAAGTCACACACCATCCTGACTTGGAAGTATATCGGCCGATCTTCGTCGTCGCTGGGTCAAAATCCTGGAACTCCCTCCCTAACAGCACTGTGGGAGTACCTTCACCACACGGACTGCAGCGGTCCAAGAAGGTGGCTCACCACCACCTTCTCAAGGGCAACTAGGGATGGGCAATAAATGCTGGCCTTGCCAATGACTCCCACATTTCAGGAATGAATAATAAAAAATAAACTCTCCCCATAGGGACATATTTCCTTACCTAAACCCAGGGAACATAAGCATGGGTTTGCAAGAGGCCAGACTTAATGGCCCAGAAATTAGACTTCGATGGTTGCCGCGGGGGTAAGGATCGTGCGCGATCTTACCTACCGCGCCTGCCTTTATGGTTCGGGCCCACACGAACTTCTGGTCTTGGGCTTCTCCCTGGTGCCGGTGCGCAGTGTGTGCGTGTCCCAGAGGCGCAGTTAGTTCGATGCGACCTCTGGGATCACGTGGGCCAGTTAGAGCCAATGGCAGCACACCATCTTTCATTCATAGTTTTGACAGGAGAACTGTCAAAACTATGAATACAACTTGCCCCCCAAAAGAACAGCTAAACCTCAATTAAATTTAAAAAAAACCCATCACATTAATAAAATAACTATAGTTAAATAAATTAACCACTTTAAACAAAAATTTTAATTTTTGAAAAAATTTAAATTCTTTTTAAAAGTTATAAAAATAAATTTACCTTTCTTTAAAGTCTCTAAAAAAAGATAAACCTGTTGAAAAAAATTTCAAATAATACTTAATTAACTACTTACCTTGTTAAAAGGGGGTCTTACGCCTCCTTTTTTCATGTGTAGAATCTTCCATACTTACCCTCGCGTTCAAACCTGAAAAAAAACCTAAGTGTGCTGCGTGCGCGCAGCCTGTAGCGCGCACGCGGTTCACTTAGGAACCGCCCCCTTCGCAATATCGGAAGTGCCGGTTTCCCGTGCATGCAGGAAACCGGCACTTCGGGACCGAATACGGGTGAGTACACAGTGCATACTCTCCCGTATTCGGCCGAATTTCTGGGCCATTGACCCCACCAAGTGCTGCTGCTGTTTATCCAACTTCAAACCCACAGCATACCAGCTTATCCAACTAGGACCAACTTGCCCATTAGGGCAGTAGCTTGCAGGTTATCTGAAGATGAAAGGGAAGAATCCCAGCCCTCGGTCTGTTCCTCCAGGTCCTGTCAGTGAGCCAGGCTCACTGGCCAGCAGTGTTGTAGACCTACTTGGCGCGGGAATCTGATTACTGAATCTGCCACAGAGGGTTGACTCCATGCCAGTCTTCCGTCACCAGGCATGTGATCTTAGAACCAGCTTGTTCCCCCCCAAAGGGGTAGACAACTGGCAAGTGTGGGTTTGAGCCCTCGCTGTGCCAAAGCAGGGCATTCGGGCGTTCCTCCCGAATGGCATGGTGAGCAATACAACTTGCCATAAAATCTGAGTGCATTGCCGCCATCCTCCTGATTCCAGCATGTACCCAATGAATGGTGGTTGCATCAACTGCTTGCCTCCTCTGAAACCCAATCACGGCGCCAGCAGAAGGGAAACCTTGACCCCCCGCTGGAAGGGTCAGCAGCTTGTGCTGGAAAGTGTGCATCTATGGATGTCGGGCCATGACAGGACAGGACTTTGAATGTGATGCCCTCAATGATGGAATAGTATTCATCGCTCACTATCCAGGTGCACACACGAAGAATGGTCACTTGCGACTCCTTTGATGCCTCAGCTAGTTATGGCAGTGAGCAGCTAAGTCATCGAGTCCGTGAACATCCGAGATTCCATTCCTGATCTGTGCTAAGTTAGCTCACTTCAGCTTGGTGGCAGTAAGGCTGTTACAGTTGGGCTCAGCAAGATAGGGTTAGGCAGAATTAGCCACGGTGTCTGTTGCTGATCACTATCCAGTGGAGAAAAAAAACTATAGGGCCAGCAGTTCTAATAAATTGTTCCATTTTAATAGGGCTTTTGATGCTGTTACAACCTTGCCCCCTAAAAGCATTCCTTTGCCTCTTTTTGTTGGGGAGGAGCAAGAAAATGGCAGTGAACAGCAATGGATCGCAGCCCCGTCAACACAGCCAGGCAGGCCATGAATGGAGGCCCAAAGGCACATGGAGCAACAAATGTGCCAAGGGGGCGCGGGTGGTCGGGGTCTCTGGACCCTATTGTAAGGGCCTGACCAAGCCTTTACACAGCGCCAGCGTCACACAGCTCAACGGTTCAGAGTCTTAGGCTGTTGTGATTTTTTTTGCTGTTGTTGTTGCTTTGTTCCCTCTGCTGATGAGACCAGTGAGCTGTGCTCCAAAAGATCTAAGCGACTGCCTGTCAGCAAAGAAATCTTTCAATAAAATACCACTCGGCTTACTGAAAAAGCGGCATCTTTGCCGAGGGTTCTGCAGCCTGGGCTGTGCTCAGTTCATTGTGCAGTTTCTTAACCACATCAAAGACCCATTCAAGATGTTGTGCAATCACAACTTCCTTGAGCAAATCTGGCAGTAATTAAGCTAATTAATATAATGTGCAATAGCTCACTTCTGCTCCTTAGCATTACTCCTACAGTATTACATAATCTGTAACCACTGTTGAAGCCTCTAATGAAGACAGCTCTCTTGACATTCTGGGAAGTGCAGGATTGGCTTGGCTGTGATGCCACTCACGATCTAATAGCTTGCTGACATTTGCTGTCGCGCTTCAGCCATGAAGCATTGCCGTGTGTGAGAAGTACTGGAGGACACCCAGTGCCAACGGAAGCATAACTGAGCAAGGAGTCAGCACCTTCAGGAGAGCACGACGGGAAAGTGGGAAATCTTGGCATGGAAAGGGTGGGTGGGTGGGTGAGGGGAAGAATGCACCTGAATTCTATGGAACTATATCCGAGAGAGGGCAGAAATAATGGCTTTTCAGTTTATTGTTGTGCGTTGTTTGTAAAGTTAGCTTTACAAAGAGTGTTTACTGTTTCCTCGTTCTGTTTTTTTTTTCTTTGCTTGCGACATTTGGCAGAGTGGTGGGGAAGACGCTGGTGGTCCTCTTTGCTGTGAGTGTGTGAAGCAGCGGATTGGCCCACTGACCTACCTCATTGCTTCCCCGGAGTTGGTCAATTCGGTGGGCTACAGCAGGGAGAACGGGCTGTGACCACCTCGAACAATCCTGTAGGTGAAATGTTCTGATACTGTGTGCGCGGAGGGGGAAGAGAGCATCTGTTAGACTCAAGTGAGCGAAGGGCCCTGAAATATTTTCTTTTGTGCTGGGCCATCGTGAATGATTTTAATTCTGCCGCTGTTATGTGAACGGTGTGTATGTATTAATAAAATGAATATATCCAGCAAAATAGAAATGGTCTCAGAGGGCTGTCCAATTTCCCCCTTTGGAACTTAGAAGACATTCTACACTCGATCGGATCACGTGAATGTAGAGTTATGTCTACTGTTTTTGTAATGTTAAATGTAAATATCGGATTTTTGTTTT
The DNA here is from genome assembly GCA_030390025.1 of Squalus acanthias. Classification (NCBI taxonomy): domain Eukaryota; kingdom Metazoa; phylum Chordata; class Chondrichthyes; order Squaliformes; family Squalidae; genus Squalus; species Squalus acanthias. The sequence continues at coordinate 126,539,164 of CM059434.1, forward strand.
TATCTCTGGATGAAAGAAATGACCATTTACAATCAATTAAACATGTTTCGCCTATTTGAATCTTTTTTTCTAGAAGCCGCTACTTCTGCTGCTCACCGTTGAGAGAATATGTGGTGTTTGTTTTGTTCCTCAGGCTTCCCCATAGCCTTTGTTACCTCATTGTTTCACAGTACTATTTGTTTCAAAGATCCCATGCCACTGATTAAAGCTTCTATAGATATGTGAAGAGAAAAAGATTGGTGAAGTCAAGCGTAGGTTCCTTGCAGTCAGAATCAGGGGAATTTATAATGGGGAACAAAGAAATGGCAGACCAATTAAATACATACTTTTGGTTCTGTCTTCACAAAGGAGGACACAAATAACCTCGTAGAGATGTCAGGGAACATAGGGGTAAAAATTGAGTCGCGCCCCATTTGGGGCGCTAACCTCGCCGGGGCGCGACTTTTAGCGCCCCGAAAAAATTAGCGGCCCCGCGCCGGAACTTCAGTGGTTGCGCCCCAAGAGGGAAGCGGGGCGCAACTGGAAGCAGCCCGCATCCCTCTTGGGGCGCTGCGAGTGAATATCCTGGCGCTACGTGGCGCTGCGGCACGTCGCGCCGTGGTATTGCAGGCCTTCCTCCCCTTCTTAAAGGGGAGGGACCCTGCGCAGCGCGAACTGGGGCCCAGCTGGGCCCCCAGGGATCGGGAGTGCCGGCAAAAGAGCCCGGCACTCAAGAGAAGTGCCGGGCTCATGGAACGCAGCCGGCACTTCACGGTGGGGGGGCTTCACGGGGGCCGGGGGCAGGTGCTGGCAGGCGGCCAGCAACAAAAATGGCCGCCTGCCACCTCCGCTTTAAATATCGCCGCCCCGGCCGCACGTACGCCTCCCTGAACCCGTTGGACATAGCGTCTGGCGGTAAATCAGGGGGCGCGACTGAAGATCACGGCCGGGGCGCGAGCGGGGTGCTGCGCACGGCGATGACGTCATCGCCGGCGGCGCAGCGCCACAGGGCGCTACCGGCTGCCGCCGCCGCTAACCTCCCACTAAATTTTTCGGGAGGCGTGGGCGGCGCTGCGCCCGGGCGTTAGCTGCTTTACACCCCATTAGCGCCCTCTTAAGGCGCTAACGGGAGGCGCAAGCAGCTGAATTTTTCCCCCATAGGGTCTAATGAGAGGGAGGAACTGAATGAAATCAGTATTTGTAGGGAAATGGTGTTAGGGAAATTGACGGGATTGAAGGCCGATAAATCCCCAGGGCCTGATAATCTACATCCTAGGGTACTTAAGGAAGTGGCCCTAGAAATAGTAGATGCATTGCTGGTCATCTTCCAAAATTCTATAGACTCTGGAATAGTACCCATGGATTGGAGGGTAGCTAATGTTACCCCACTATTCAAAAAAGGTGGTAGAGAAAAAACGGGGAATTATAGACCGGTAAGCCTGACAGCGGTAGTGGGGAAAATGCTAGAGTCCATTATAAAAGATGTAATAGCAGAGCACTTGGAAAACAGTGACAGGATCGGACAAAGTCAACATGGATTTACAAAAGGGAAATCATGCCTGACTAATCTACTGGAATTTTTTGAGGATGTAACTGTTAGAATAGATAAGGGAGAACCAGTGGATGTGGTGTATTTGGACTTCCAGAAGGCTTTCGATAAGGTCCCGCATAAGAGATTAGCGTGCAAAGTTAAATCACATGGGATTGGGGGTAAGGTACTGACTTGGATAGAGAACTGGTTGGCAGACAGGAAGCAAAGAGTTGGAATAAACGGGTCTTTTTCCGAGTGGCAGGCAGTGTCTAGTGGGGTACCGCAGGGATCGGTGCTAGGACCCCAGTTATTCACATTATATATTAATGATCTAGACGAGGGAACTAGATGTAATATCTCCAAGTTTGCAGACGACACAAAGCTGGGTGGGCGTGAGTGCTGTGAGGGGGATGCAGAGAAACTCCAGTATGATTTGGACAGGTTGGGTGATTGGGCAGATGCATGGCAGATGCAGTATAATGTGGATAAATGCGAGGTTATCCACTTTGGTGGCAAAAACAGGAAGGCAGATTATTATCTGAACGGCAATAGATTGGGAAAAGCGGAAGTGCAGCGAGACCTGGGTGTCCTTGTGCACCAGTCGCTGAAGGTAAGCATGCAGGTGCAGCAGGCGGTTAAGAAGGCAAATGGTATATTGGCCTTCATAGCGAGAGGATTCGAGTACAGGAGCAAGGATGTCTTGCTGCAGTTGTACAGGGCCTTGGTGAGACCACACCTTGAGTATTGTGTGCAGTTTTGGTTGCCTTATCTGAGGAAGGATGTTCTTGCCATGGAGGGAGTGCAGCGAAGATTCACCAGACTGATACCTGGGATGGCAGGAATGACGTATGAGGAGAGATTGGGTCGATTAGGCTTATATTCGCTAGAGTTTAGAAGAATGAGAGGAGATCTCATTGAAACTTATAAAATTCTAACCGGACTAGACAGACTAGATGCAGGAAGGATGTTCCCGATGGCGGGGGAGTCCAGAACCAGGGGTCACAGACTAAGGATAAGGGGTAAGCCATTTAGGACTGAGATGAGGAGGAATTTCTTCACCCAGAGAGTGGTGAACCTGTGGAATTCTCTACCACAGAAGGCAGTTGAGGCCTATTCATTAAATATATTGAAGAAGGAGTTAGATATATTTCTTAAGGCTAAAGGGATCAAGGGATATGGGAAGAAAGCAGGGACAGGGTACTGAATTTGGATGATCAGCATGATCTCATTAAATGGCGAAGCAGGCTTGAGGGGCTGAATGGCCTGCTCCTATCTTCTATGTTTCGTAGAACAACAGGGGAGTTATCTCCGGTGTCCTGGCCAATTTTTTCCCCCTCAATCAACATCACTAAAATAGATGATCTGGTCATTATCACATTGCTGTTTGTGGGAGCTTGCTGTGTGCAAATTGACTGCTGCATTTCCTACATTACAACAGTGACTACACTTCAAAAAAGTACTTCATTGGCTGTGAAGTGCTTTGGGACGTCCTGAGGTCATGGAACGTGCTATATAAATGCAAGTTCGTTCTTTTTTTTCTTTCTTTACCTAAGAACTAGGAGCAGGGCGTAGGCCTTATGGCCCCTTGAGCCTGCTCCGCCATTCAATAAGATCATGGCTGATCTTCGACCTCAACTTTCCTGCCCGATCTCCAGATCCCTTGATTTCCCCTAGAGTCCAAAAATCTATCAATCTCAGCCTTGAATATACTCAACGATTCAGCATCCACAGCCCTCTGTGGTAGAGAATTCCAAAGATTCACAACCCTCTGAGTGAAGAAATTCCTCCTCATCTCAGTCTTAAATGGCTGACCACAGAGTGGGATTAAAACGGAGTGGACTTAAACTGAGTATTTTATTTGGGAATTTGAAAGGAGTGGGAATTCGGAGAAGAGGGGGAAGGAGTTTCTGCTTTTTGTCTACACTACTTGTAGTGCTTTGTGTTACAGCTAGATATTTAATTTCAGGACCCATAACTTAAGCTAGATCAAGTAAGTAGTCAAGAAACTACACTGTAAACTAAGTTACCTAATTACAAATATAATGAATTAAAAAAAGGTCATATAGGGATGACAGTGCAAGTGGTGTGCCGCAACTGCAGCACGTTGGATTTGTGGAGAGCATTGTGATCCCGGCTAGTTCTGGAGCACAAGTCTTCAGCACGACAGCCGGGATGTTGTCAGGGCCCACAGCCTTTGCTGTATCCATAGCCAGTGCTGGAGGAGCCTCAGCCTTTGCCCTTGTCGAGCAGGTGTGAGGTTCTTGCTGCCTGTGTGGATGAGGGAAAAGCCTGCAGGATGGATGAGCGGGCTGACCATGGCACCATTATGCAGGAGGCCATTCAAGTGGGGGGAGTGAAAGGGAATGTAGTTGTGGTGGGGACAGTATAGTCAGGGGATAGATACTGTTCTCTGCAGCCGCGACAGACAGTTCCGACAAACAGCCTGCCCGGTGCCAGGGTTAAAGATATCTCCTCACGGCTGGAGGAGAACTTGGAGTGGGAGGGGGAGGATATAGTTGTCGTGGTCCACGTAGGAACCAACGACATAGGTAGAACTAGGAATGAGGTTCTGCTGAGGGAGTTTGAGGAGCTAGGATCCAAATTAAAAAACAGAACCTCAAAGGTAATAATCTCTGGATTGTTACCTGAGCCACGCGCAAATTGGCATAGGGACAAACAGATTAGAGGTTTAAATGCATAGCTCAAAGAGTGGTGTGGGAGAAGGGGTTTCAGTTCATGGGGCACTAGCACCAGTACTGGGGAAAGAGGGAGCTGTTCCGTTGGGACCAGTGTCCTGGCAATCCGAATAACTCGGGTAGTAGACAGGGTTTGAAACTCATGAAGGGGGGTGGTGGGAGGATTCAGGAAAGAGTAAATTTAAAAGCAGCGAGAGAAATGTCAAGGCTCTCGAGCAGAGTAGAGTTTTGGATAAAAATAAGCAGAGTGGGTCAGGAAGGGACAGAGAGAGTAACAAAGGTAATAAGGCATCAGTGACTAAGGTGACATCAGGGGAAAAAATAAATAAGTCAAAGCTAAAGGCATTATATCTGAATGCGCGAAGAATTCGCAACAAAATAGATGAATTGATAGCGCAGATAGAAATTAAGAGGTTTGATCTAATAGCCATTACGGAGATGTGGTTGCAATGTGGCCAAGGTTGGGAACTAAATATTCCAGGATACGTAACTTTTAGAAGAGATAGGCAAAATGGAAAAGGAGGAGGGGTAGCCCTGTTAATAAAGGATGGGATAAAAACAGCAGAGAGAAAGGATCTTTGCTCTGAAAATCAAGAAGTAGAATCAGTTTGGGTGGAGCTAAGAAACAGCAAGGGGCAGAAAACATTGGTGGGAGTTGTTTACAAGCCACCAAACAATAGTTGTAATGTAGGGCAGAGTATAAATCAGGACATTAGAGGTGCATGTAACAAGGGTATTACAGTAATCATGGGGGACTTTAATCTACATATAGACTAGGCAAACCAAATTTGCAATAATAGTGTCAAGGACGAATTCATGGAATGCATGTAAGATAGTTTTCCAGATCAGTATATTGAGGAACCAACTAGGGAACAGGCTATTTTAGATCTAGTGTTGTGCAATGAGAAAGGGTTCATTCATAACCTTGTAGTAAAGGGGCCTTTAGGGAAGAGTGACCATAATATGATAGAATTTTATATTGAGTTTGAAAGTGATTTAGTTAAATCTGAAACTAGGGTCTTAAATCTAAACAAAGCAAACTATGTAAGTATGAGGGGTGAGTTGGCTAAGGTAGATTGGGAAACTACCTTAAAAGGTATGGTAGACAAGCAATGGCTAGCATTTAACGAATTAATACACAATTTACAACAAATATACATTCCTTTAAGACACAAAAACCCCACAGGAAAAGTGGTCCAACCGTGGCTAACAAGAGAAGTTAAAGATAGTATTAAATCAAACGAAGAGGCTTATAATGTTGCCATGATGCGGAGATGCCGGTGTTGGACTGGGGTGGACAAAAATGAGAAGTCGCACAACACCATGTTATAGTCCAACAGTTTTATTTAAAATTACGAGCTTTCGGAGCTGCTGCCCCTTCGTGTACCTCTACCTGACGAAGGGGCAGCAGCTCCGAAAGCTCGTAATTTTAAATAAAACTGTTGGACTATAACTTGGTGTTGTGCGACTTCTCATTTTTATAATGTTGCCAAAAAGAGTAGTAAGCCTGAGGATTGGGAGGATTTTAGAATTCAGCAAAGGAGGACCAAGAAATTGATAAAGAAAGGGAAAATAGAATATGAGAGTAAACTAGCGAGAGACATAAAAACAGACTGTAAAAGCTTCTATTGGTATGTAAAAAGGAAAAGATTAGCGAAAGTAAATATGGGCCCCTTACAGGCTGAGACGGGAGAAATTATAATGGGGAATAAGGAAATGGCAGAGAAATTAAACAAATACAAGGGGAGGAATTTTGCCAGCCCTGGGGAGGTGGGTTTGGAGGCGGGACTGCCGGGTAAATGGCAGAATCTGGGAGCGGGTATCCATCACGCCCCCAACCCGCCTCCGTGCCATCTTCCCAGGAGGCAGGTAGCCGACCCGCGCTGGGCGCCGCCTCCACGAGGCGAGAAGGGGATTAGTGCCAATTAACTACCTGTTAACAGGTAGTTAACAGGCAGTTTTTTGGCTAATCCCTATTTTCAGCCCTGAATTGTGGGCTTCTCGATGGCTCCGAACCTTGCCAGGGTCAGCGAGGTGAGGCGGGGGTCGGAGGGGCCGAGATGTCGGTGTGCAGGTGAGTGATGGGTGCATGTGTGCAGAGGTAAGTGTGTGAGGTGTGTTTAAAATGTTTTAATAGTTTTACTTAGCTTTACTTCTTCCTGCAGGCTTCCTCCCTTCAGGTCTCGGGAGTCCCTCATCTCACCGGCACAGAAAGCAGAATGGCCGCTGAACTGTCAAAAGCTGCAGCCTTCTGCTTTCTGCTCTGCAGTGATCTCTAACTGAGCCTGAGTGACTGGACTGAACTTAGAGGACAGATTGTCAGTGTTTGACAGCTTCACAGAGCCGTCAAACGCTGACAATTCATCTGTCAAAAGCTCTTGACAGATGAAACGTCACTCGCTAACGTCACCTGTAACTGGCTTTACCTTAATTGGCCTGCTAAGCCCGCTGGGCGGGCTTAACAAGGTCAATCAAGGGAAAATAGCGTGGGTTGGCCACAAGTCGATGGAGGCGGGACTAAAACCCAACAAGTGGGAGTCCCGCCTCTAAAAGCTCCCCATTGAGAAAATCCAGCCCTTTGTGTCTGTCTTCACGGAAGAAGAAGCAAAAAACCTCCCGGAAATAGTGGAGAACCAAGGGTCTAGCAAGAATGAGGAACTGAAAGAAATTTGTATTAGTAAAAAAATAGTACTGGAGAAATTAATGGGACTGAAAGCTGATAAATCCCCTGGACCTGATGGCCTACATCCTAGGGTTTTGAAAGAGGTGGCTATAGAGATAGTGGATGCATTGATTGTCATCTTCCAAAATTCCATAGATTCTAGAACAGTTCCCACGAATTGGAAGGTAGCAAATGTAACCCCACTATTTAAGAAAGGAGGGAAGTGAAAATGGGGAACTACAGACCAGTTAGCCTGACATCAGTAGTAGGGAAAATGCTAGAATCTATTATTAAGGACGTGGTAACAGGGCACTTAGAAAATAATAATAGAATTGGGCAGAGTCAACACGGATTTATGAAAGAGAAATCCTGTTTGACTAATCTGTTAGAGTTTTTTGAGGTTGTAACTAGCAGAATAGATAAGGGGGAACCAGTGATGTGGTGTATTTGGATTTTCAGAAGGCATTTGATAAGGTGCCACATAAGAGGTTAATAAACAAAATTATGGCTCATGGGATTGGAGGTAATATGCTAGCATGGACTGAGGATTGGTTAACGGACAGAAAACAGAGAGTAGGAATAAACGGGTCATTTTCAGGTTGTGAGGAGGATGCAAAGAGGCTTCAAGGGGATATAGACAAGCTAAGTGAGTGGGCACATGGCAAATGGAATATAATGTGGAGAAATGTGAAGTTATCCACATTGGTAGGAAAAATAGAAAAGCAGTGTATTTTTTAAATGGTGAGAGATTGGCAAATGTTGGTGTTCAGAGGGACCTGGGTGTCCTTGTACACGAATCACTGAAGTTAACATGCAGATACAGCAAGCAATTAGGAAAGCAAATGGTATGTTGGCCTTTATTACAAGAGGATTTAAGTATAAGAGTAAAGACGTCTTACTGCAATTATATAGGGCCCTGGTGAGACCACACCTGGAGTATTGTGTGCAGTTTTGGTCTCCTTACCTAAGGAAGGATATACTTGCCATAGAGGGAGTGCAACGAAGGATCACCAGACTGATTCCTGGGATGGGGGGATTGTCCTATGAGGAGAGATTGAGTAGACTAGGCCTATATTCTCTAGAGTTTAGAAGAATGAGAGGTGATTTCATTGAAACATACAAAATTCTTACAGGGCTTGACAGGGTAGATGCAGGGAGGATGTTTCCACTGGCTGGGGAGTCAGAACCAGGGGTCACAGTCTCAGAATAAGGGGTCGGCCATTTAGGACTGAGATGAGGAGAAATTTCTTCACTCAGACGGTGGTGAATCTTTGGAATTCTCTACCCCAGAGGGCTGTGGAGGCTCAGTCGTTGAGTATATTCAAGATGGAGATCGATAGATTTTTGATTATTAAGGGAATCAAGGGATATGGGGATAGTGCAGGAAAGTGGAGTTAAGGTAGAAGATCAGCCATGATCTTATTGAATGGCGGAGCAGGCTCGAGGGGCCAAATGGCCTACTCCTGCTCCTATTTCTTATGTTCTTATCCTGAGACTATGACCCCTAGTTCTAGACACTCCAGCCAGGGGAAACAACCTTTCAGCATCTACCCTGTCAATCCCCCTCAGAATCTTGTATGTTTCAATGAGATCACCCCTCATTCTTCTAAACTCCAGAGAGTATAGGCCCAATCGACTCAATCTCTCCTCACGGGACAACCCTCTCATCCCAGAAATCAATCTAGTGAACCTTCAGTGCACCGCCTCTAAGGCAAGTATGTCCTTCCTCAGATAAGGAGACCAAAACTGTGCACAGTACGCCAGGTGTTGTTTCACCAAAGCCCTGTACAATTGTAGCAAGACTTCCTTACTCTTGCATTCCAACTCCCTTGCAATAAAGGCCAACATACCATTTGCCTTCCTAATTGTTTGCTGTACCTGCAAGCTAACTCTGTGTTTCCTGTACGACGACACCTAAATCTCTCTGAACACCAACGTTTAATATTTTCTCACCATTTAAAAAATATTGTTTTTCTATTCTTGCTACCAAAGTGAATAACCTCACATTTCCCCACATTATACTCCATTTGTAACCTTATTGCCCACTCATTTAACCTGTCTATAACTCTTTTCAGGCTCTTTGTGTCCTCCTCACCTCTTACTGTCCCACCTAGCTTTAGTAAGTGGTTGGGAAGTGCGCCTCTCTGTGGTGCGACTGATTCTATCTGCCCAAGCTGCTGTGTTCCTGCTCTTGTGACGGGGTCATTCTTAGCTGTCTGATTTGAGCAATCAGAAAACTCTCTCCCAGTGAGTGGCAGAGTTTCAACGTCAATGGGACCTAGGCTTTAACAGTTGACCCTGAGGTTTGGAGTTGGGGGAGCGATGCACTGGGCACATGCAACACAATGCATACTTTATTTAATTTGGAACAAGATTCTACCATTGCGACAGGACTGTACGCTGTTGCACCAACATCTAGTCTCTCCACAATGCAGCAGTCATCATAGCCATGTTAACCATGGATGTCATAACAGATTACCATCACTGATGTTCTGCTATACAGCACACACGCACTTGGTCACTTCATGCAGCTCTGTTCTTTTCATGATGTATGATTACGTTCTAAATAAATACAATTAAAGACTGTTTACCAATAATATCTGCTGAAATATCATTCTTGCTCAAATGGCTATTCATCATACCACTCAGCTGCAGGAGAGCTCACAGGTGACCACAATCCTGCCCCCACGCATCCACACCTTTGCAGCAAGGGTCACTGGTGTTGAAATCGTCTCCTCTCTAACCCAGGCGGGAATGAGCCCAATTGTGATGCTGCTAATGCTGCCCTGGCTGAGATGGATCAACACAATGCAGACTAGGGACCGAAGCTGGGATCTGCCTGGCCTATATAGGTTAGCTACTTACTGGGTAAATGTAGTGAGCCATTGGAGGAAGCAAGAAAGATGGGTTAACATTTTAACCCGAGCAGCAGATTAAGCATTAGTTAGTGGAATGTGCCGCCCTCTGTTGCCAGTTGATAGACTGTGACAGTCCCATATTTTGTGTGTAATTATGAAACCCAAAAGCCATTTTCTTTGCTATCGTGAGTCCCATTCACTCTCTTTGAACTCACTGCTCAAAAGTGCTCTTGCATTCCAAAAAAGCTCGTAGCTACTTTTATTAAACTGCACACATATTCTTTGCTTGCCCTTGTTGCTAAGAAATTAATGGAATTTGGCAGCGCTTTACTGCACTTGGCTTTCGTGCGTCTGACAGCAACTTTACACTAGTGAAGCAGTTGAGTACACATATTTCTTTAATAACAACAGAAAATGCTGGGAAAAACTCAGCAGGCCTGGAGAGAGAAACAGAGTCAACGTTTCAGGTCGAAGACCTTTCGTCAGAACTGGAAATAGCAGGAAATGAAATAGATTTAAAGCAAGGATAAAGCTAGGAAAAGGGGGAGGGGATGAAAGAACAAAAGGAGAGATTAAGAGACATTAAGAGATGATCAAGGCAAGAGGTGGTGTTAATGTGACAGGTTGAGGCTGAAAGAAGTGTGAAATGCACTGGCAGAATGAAGGACAGCTGCCAGCTTCTAGGAGGGGAAAAAAAGTGGGGAGGCAAACAAAAGGGTGGCTGAAAAAATAAAATATAAATGTGATAGGGGCTGAGGTTATGATCTAAAATTGTTGAACTCGATATTGAGTCCAGAGGGCTGTAGTGTGCCTAAACGAAAGACGAGGTGCTGTTCCTCGAGCTTACGCTGCGCTTCCGTGGAACAGTGTAATAGGCCGAGGACGGTGAGGTCAGAGTGGGAGTGGAGCGGAGAATTAAAGTGACAGGCGACCGGGAGCTCGGGGTCCCCCTTACGGACTGAACGGAGGTGTTCCGCAAAGCGGTCACCCAATCTGCGTTTGGTCTCCCCAATGTAGAGGAGACCACATCGTGAGCAGCGAATACAGTATACTAAATTGCAGGAAGTACAAGTAAATCGCTGTTTCACCTGGAAGGGGTGTTTGGGGCCCTGGACAGTGGCAAGAGGGGAGGTATAAGGGCATGTGTTGCATCTCCTGCGCTTGCACGGGAAGGTGCCGGGCGAAGGGGAAGGGGTGCTGGGGGTGGTAGAGGAGTGGACTAGGGTGTCGCGGAGGGAGCGGTCCCTGCGGAATGCTGAAAGAGGAGGTGAGGGAAAGATGCGTTTGGTGGTGGGATCACGCTGGAGGTGGCGGAACTGGCGGAGGATGATCCGTTGAATGTGGAGGCTGGTGGGGTGAAAGGTGAGGACAAGGGGAACTCTATCGTGGTTCCGGGAGGGAGGGGCAGGGGTGAGGGCAGAAGTGCGGGAGATAGAACACAGTTGAGGGCCGTGTCGACCACGGTAGAGGAGAATACTCGGTTGAGGAAAAAGGAAGACATGTCGGAAGCACTGGTATGGAAGGTGGCATCATCAGAGCAGATGCGGCGGAGACGGAGAAACTGGGAGAATGGAATAGAGTCCTTACAGGAGGCGGGGTGGGAGGAAGTGTAGTCCAGGTAGCTGTGGGAGTCAGTGGGCTTGTAGTGAATGTTAGTCAATAACCTATCCCCAGAGATGGAGACGGAGAAGTCGAGGAAGGGAAGGGAAGAGTCGGAGATGGACCATGTGAAGGTGAGGGAAGGGTGGAAATTGGAAGCAAAGTGAATGAAATGTTCTAGTTCAGGGCGAGAGCAGGAGACGGCACCGATACAGTCATCAATGTACCGGAAAAAGAGGTGAGGGAGGGGACCCGAGTAGGACTGGAACAAAGAGTGTTCCACATATCCCATGAAAAGGCAGGCATAGCTAGGACCCATGCAGGTTCCCATAGCAACACCTTTAATTTGGAGGAAATGGGTGGAGTCAAAGGAGAAGTTGTTCAATGTGAGAACAAGTTCAGCCAGGCGGAGGAGGGTGGTGGTGGATGGGGACTGGTTGGGCCTCTGTTCAAGGAAGAAGCGGAGCGCCCTCAGGCCATCCTGGTGGGGAATGGAGGTGTAGAGGGATTGTACGTCCATAGTGAAAAGGAGGCGGTTGGGGCCAGGAAACTGGAAACTGTTAAAATGGCGGAGGGCGTCGGAAGAGTCGCGGATGTAGGTGGGAAGAGACTGGACAAGGGGAGAAAAAATAGAGTTGAGATAGGAAGAGATAAGTTCCGTGGGGCAAGAACAGGCTGAAACGATGGGTCTACCGGGGCAGTCCTGTTTGTGGATCTTGGGAAGGAGGTAGAAGTGGGCTGTGCGGGGTTGGGGAACTATGAGGTTGGCGGCCGTGGGAGGAAGATCTCCAGAGGAGATGAGGTCAGTGACGGTCTTGGAAATGGTGGTTTGATGTTCGGTAGTGGGGTCATGGTCCAGGTGGAGGTAGGAGGAGGTGTCGGAGAGTTGGCGTTCAGCTTCCGCTAGGTAGAGGTCGGTACGCCAAACAACAACAGCACCACCCTTGTCAGCAGGTTTAATGACAATGTCGGGGTTGGATCTGAGGGAATAGAGTGCTGCAAGTTCAGAGGGAGGTAGGTTGGAGTGAGAGAGGGTAGCAGAGAAATTGAGACGGCCGATGTCACACCGGCAGTTGGCAATGAAAAGATCTAGAGAGGGTAAGAGGCCAGAGGGAGGGGTCCAGGTAGAACGGGAATTCTGAAAGCGGGAGAAAGGGTCAGCCGTACGGGGGGAAGACTCCTGGCCAGAGAAGTGGGCACGGAGGCGAAGGCGGCGGAAAAAGAGCTCAGCATCGTGCCGAGCTCGAAATTCATTGAGGTGGGGGCGTGAGGGGATGAAGCTTTGTTAGCTGCACTTCATTAAAAAGTAGGATCGGAATCCATTGCGCCCGTTAACATTTTCTGAATGCGGGAGTAAGGCCTTATTTTGCATGTGGAAAATGATTTGTTGCAGAGGTTTAGCAACAGTTTGTAGCCGAGCCAAATCACTTTGCAATCAGAAAGATTATATATATTTTCAGCTGCCTTCTGCGGTTAACAGGTTTGAATTTGCAGGTAATGCAGAGTGCTGCCATTTATGTCTGACATGCCATCAGTTCAGCAGAGTACTTAATATAAAGCTGTTGCTGTTCCTGCAAAGTTTGGATCAGGGGAACTCATTTCCAAACAGTTTAAACTTAAGTTCCCATGTCACTAATTGGAAGAATGACAAGAGAGTTCTCCCAGTGTCACGGCCAACATTCCTCCCCAACTAATATGACCAAAAGATTAATTGATCACTGACCTCATCTTTGTCAGATCTTACTCTACTCGACATGGCTGCCAGGCTTACCGACACCATACCAGTTGTTGCACTTCAAAGGTAATTCATTGTATGGAAATGCTTTGGAATATTTCTGAGATGGGATGAGGCGTGACATAAATGCAAGCCATGCCTCTTTTAACGTGATATGCAGAAGCAACCTCGAGTGACGCATCTCATTCTTCCTAAAGTTTCTGGCGTTGATTAACAAAATGTTTTTTGAGTCAAAGCTTCAGAAAATTTCAGCCCCCTCACCAACTCTCTGCTCAGTCCATTCTAGGCTCAATCAAACAGGGCAAATTTAACCATCACAAAATGTGTCCTTGGAACTCATTGCACTCGCTGAGAAATAACAATCTGTTTTGAATCTTGGGACCCTTTGGTATGTGGATGGGTTTCCAAAGATTAGCAGTTAACCATTTGCAACAAGCAGCTTCATGAATCACTACCAAGAGTTATCTGAAAGAGTGGCTATTATCACACAGACTAAAGCAACTAATATATTTATTTACAATTAAATAACAATATGTAGCACTATATATATATATATATATATATATATATAGTGAGGAAGTCCCTAATAGGATTGAATATGACACTCTGTAGGTTTGATAAACCAAAGTTCACCTTTCTGATATGGCAAATCCAGTTGGTTTTGTATCCCTGTGAAACTTTCTTTAACAGCCCATCACGTACTCATTGTGGTAACACAATACAGCTTCATGTGACTCGAACTTTATTACATCACTTCCTGTGATTAGTCCAGGATAAATACTGGGCTGATCAGTTGGATCCTGGAGAGGCATAGAGTAAGACCTCATTTGTATGTAGCACCTTTTTAGTTGATTAAAGCTTACTTTAAGTTCACCACGCGTAAGGCTCATTCTTACGACACTCATCAAGAAGTAAAACAGCCTTTAGTTGTTAAGAAGCTTCACATTTTGGCGGAACTGTTTCCAGCTCCTGCTTTTACCCCCCCCTTAGCTGTCAAATTCAACTCCTGTTAACTCCTTTGTGACGTAGATTTACTCAAAAAATATTGTCCTTATTTACAATTAATAATATTACAACAAATGTCATAAATACAATATGAATGTCAAAACATGAACGTGCTCCCATCAAACATACAATGGAAGAACCCCTTTCTTTCACATCATAAAACCAACCTGCGACTCAAGGCCAGGAAACAAGCCCGCTTGATCTCGCGATCAAAAAGGTACTGTCTGATCTTTTAAGGAAACAGACAACGCGAACATCGCAACAATGACCTTTTAAAAATGGTGCAACTTTTGGGTCTCCACAGAACGCATTGTGAAAATTAAATAAAAATATTTTGAGGAAAAGTAAACTGCTGTAAGAAAACACGTGCAAAATTACCGAAATCCAGAAGTGGCTCAATTTTTAGTGGGAAATTTAGTAGACAATATATATATATACACACACATATATGTAATAATCATAAAAGTTCATTTCAAAGCGCTGATCGTTCTGTCCACCTCAAAGGAGATGCTATGGGTTTGCATCAAGGTTTCAGTTGAGAAAAAGAACTCAAGTCCACAACGAAAGTCCAGAGATAGTTTCTTCCTCTTGGCTGATCCATTAGTGATGGAGGCTTGAGGAGGAACCAGTGGCCATGGTCTAGTTTCCGTGGTCCACTTTCTTCTTGGTTGATGGGGGAACAAAGTGGATCCAAGTGGCTCAGGAAGGGGGGAGGCAACACAAATATATATATTTTTTAAATCAATGGCTCTGTGACACTTGAAGTGTTCATTCTTTTGGTCACCCTTGAACTTGTTTATGCGTTTCCCCATGCTGACTGCGGATAATGTTGATCCATATCAACAGGTGATGAGGGTCAGCTTTCTGTCTCTTGTTGTAAAGGCTCAGTTTCATTCATATTTGTCACTGTTTGTACCTCTATTGGTGCCATTGGTGCCAATTCAGGTTCATCAACTTGTAGCCTGGTGCAGTTACTGAATGAAATGAAAAGAACAAAAGATTTCAGCAAAGCCGAGTAAAAAGCATCTTTGATAAATTTTGCTAATCTGGGGGAATCAACCAAATAAAGGAAAAGGAAAACGCCCCATCTATCCTGGAAGAGGGTGACGAGGGCTCAGTGTTAGTACAGGAACTTATTTAAGGTGTGTTCAGCAGTACATTCCCCCATGCATCATCTGCTCCTCTGACCCAGGGTTACTGTTTGCTGCTCGTTCCTTCCTCTCCACTATTGGAGGGTGTTCATTCTCTCCTTCAAGCACTTGGCCTTGCTACTTTGCCTGGGTGTCTGCCTTGGCTCAGTGGGTAGCACACACTCACTCTTTGCAATCGGAAGGTCGTGGGTTCAAGCCCCACTCCCAAGACTTGCAGCACATAATCCAGGCTAATACTTCAGTGCAGTGCTGCACTGTCAGAGGTGCTGTCGTTCGGATGAGACATTAAACCGAGACCCTGTCTGCCCTCTCAGGTGGATGTAAGATGTAAGTCTGTCTTTCTTTCTATTTGAATCGTTTTGCTTTGCCACATCCCCTATATATTTGCATATTTTTCATAGTGTTATTGTTCAACAATCAAATATTTAAACTTCTTTACCCAGAGAGTGGTGAGAATGTGGAACTCGCTACCACAGGGAGTGGTTGAAGTGAATAGTATCGATGCATTTAAGGGGAGGCTGGACAAGCATATGAGGGAGAAGGGAATAGAGGGTTATGCTGATAGATTTAGATGAGGAAAGACGGGAGGAGGCTCGAGTGGAACATCAACGTCGGCATGGACTGGTTGGGCCGAATGGCCTGTTTCTGTGCCGTATATCCTATGTAAATATTATTAATTCATTCATTTTAAGGTATTTTATTCTTATCCTCTTTCCTACGTGGCGGGCAAGTTTCCCTCTCGAGGATGTGCTCAGGCTGGTCCCAAGCCTCCGCCGATATGATACCATCTGTCAGAGAGTGCACGACAGCAATCAGCTCTTCTTCTCCCTCCGTGGGGAAGCGAATGGATTCTGCTCGGCGTTTCCCCATTGGTACCACGGCTCAGATTGAGGACTCAGGACCCTGAGGATTGTGGGCACGACCGTACATCCCAACTCTCATAAATATTGTAACTTGGGGCAGAGCGGGCAAGGGACCCATTCGATACCGCTCCTCGGCAGCACGCATTTACTGCGGTGACCTTACGTTGCACACCAGTGCACACAGACTATCTTTTAAATCGGTCTCCAGTCTGATTATAACAACTAAACGTGAAACAAATTTTCTTTTAAAGCTGACTCCTCTTCCCCCTCCTCTACACCTTGCGGGGGATCAAAGAGTTTAAAGCCACACTACACCAATGCCTATGCCATTGTCCAGTTACTCTGTTACCAGTGGGCACTCATTAATTGTGCCTGGAGGTTACTGTGAGCTACATCTGGTTGAATTTTCCATCCTTTTCCCAATCTGGCATCTCCTAGGAGGATGACATTTCCTTCCTATCTTGGCATCACCACGATTGTCAAATTAATAAGAATGCTTTACAAAGTATTTACAGCACAGAAACAGGCCATTCAGCCTAACAGGTCCGTGCCGGTGTTTGTGCTCCACACGAGCCTCCTCCCACCCCTCTTCACCTAACCCTGTCAGCACACCCTTCTATTCCTTTCTCCCTCAGGTGCTTATCTAGCTTCCCCTTAAATGCATCTATGCTATTTGCCTCAACTACTCCCTGTGGTAGCGCGTTCCACTTTCTACCCACTCTCTGGGTAAAGAAGTTTCTCCTGAATTCCCTATTGGATTTATTAGTGACTATCTTATATTTATGGCCCCTAGTTCTGGTCTCCCCGGTAAGTGGAACCATCTCTACGTCTACCCTGTTCATAATCTTAAAGATCTCCATCAGGTCACCCCTCAGTCCTCTCCTTTTCTAGGGAAAAGAGCCCCAGCCTGTTCAATCTTTCCTGATAGGTGTAATATCTCAGTTCCGGTATCATTCTATTAAATCTTTTTTGAACCTTCTCCAGTGCATCTATATCTTTTTATAATATGGAGACCAGAACTGTTCATAGTACTCCGAGTGTGGTCTAACCAAGGTTCGCTACAAGTTTAACATAACTTCTCTTACCCATAACAGTAATCACAAGCAATGCAAATGCATTAAAAACAGGCAGAACTGGCCGTGTTTTATTTTAATTCAGTTCCGTTTCGGCTATTCTTGGCTGCCAGCAGAATGCGTGGAGGGAGCCTGAGATTCACTGCTCTGCCTTGCAGGTTAAGCTCTTTCCAGGGGCTCTAGGTTGCATTGGGTGGCCAGAATATTACCTGGGATGAAGGGGCTGAGCTACGATGAGAGAACTGAGGTATTTTCTAAGCACATGACGGTGATGGGGGAATCTCGCCCGTCAGCAGTACATGCTAGAAAGGGTGGGCGTTGGGCCAGTAATGTTCTGATATGCACTGGTGGTGGGAAAATGGTGCTGGCATGAACTTGGAATATAAACCCTACCGTTATAAACTTGGGTTATAGTCCTTGGAGATGAATGCTAAGGGGTAATTAGATTGAGGTGTTTAAAATGATGAAGAGAATTAACAGGGTAAATAGTCAACAGCTCAGCTCTCTAGTAGGGGAATCCAGAACAAGAGGATATAATGTTAAAATTCAAACTATCTCTGTAACCTCCTCCAGCCCTACAGCCCTTCGAGATCTCTGCGTTCCTCCAATTCTGGCCTCTTGCGCATCCCCGATTTTCATCGCTCCACCATTGGTGGCCGTGCCTTCAGCTGCCTGGGCCCTAAGCTCCGGAATTCCCTCCCTAAACCTCTCCGACTCTCTAACTCTCTCTCCTCCTTGAAGACGCTCCTTAAATCCTACCTCTTTGACCAAGCTCCTGAACCTAATATCTCTTTATGTGGCTCGGTGTCAAATTCTGTTTGATAACGTTCCTGTGAAGGGCCTTGAGACGTTTTACTATGTTTAAGGCGCTATATAAATGCAAGTTGTTTTTGTTGTTAAAAGTGAATACAGAAAAACAGTCTTAACACAGATGTGTGAGAATGTGGAACTCGGTGCTCCAGAAGATCTTAGCTGCAGAATATGAAGAAAGGGTTGGGTGTTAGGATAAAGAGTATAGCTGCTATGTCTAATGAAATGTCAGAGCAGACTTGATAGCCAACCCCTCTTTCTACGTTAAGAAAGAAAAGAAAGTCTTGCATTTCTATAGCGCCTTTCACGACCTCAGGACGTCCCAAAGCGCTTTACAGCCAATGAAGTACTTTTGAAGTGGAGTCACTGTTGTAATGTGGGAAACGCAGCAGCCAATTTGTACACAGCAAGCTCCCACAAACAGCAATGTGATACTGACCAGATAATCTGTTTTTGTTATGTTGGTTGAGGGATAAATATTGGCCAGGACTCCCCTGTTCTTCTTCGAAATAGTGCCATGGGATCTTTTACATCCACCTGAGAGAGCAGACGGGGCCTCGGTTTAACGTCTCATCCAAAAGACGGCATCTCTGACAGTGCAGCACTCCCTCAGCACTGCACTGAAGTGTCAGCCTAGATTTTTGTGCTCAAGTCGCTGGAGTGGGACTTGAACCCACAGCCTTCAGACTCAGAGGCAGGAGTGCTACCCACTGAGCCACAGCTGACACTGTTAGTGCATGTCCTCATACTGCTCACTGCCCTGTAGCCTCTGGAACTCAGGTTTGCAACCAGGCCAGAAGGTGTCCTCTTTCTGGGGCATAATCTTGAAAATGAAGCTCGGCTATTTAAGAATGAAATCAGGAAGCACCTTTTCACACAAACGGCAGCGGAAATCTGGAGCAGACTCTTCCCCATGAAAAGGCTGCAGATGCTGGGGCCCATTGAAATTTTCAAGACTGAGATAGATGGATTTTTGTTAGGTAAGGGCATCAAGGGATTATGGAGCAAAGGCACATGATGGAGTTTTTCATAGACTTTCATAGAATTTACAGCACAGAAACAGGCCATTTGGCAAATATAGTCGAGGTATAGATCAGCCCAATGTTTCCTTTAAGCAGCACAGCCGTGCAAGCGCTCTGCAACTCCCCGGCTTTTAAATAGAAAAACCCGTGCCTGCGCAGTATTTTGAAGGGGCCGCCCGCCCTCCAAAAAATGAAAGGAAACACTGGATCAACCAATGAACTCATTGAATGGCCGAGCAGGTTCGAGGGGCTGAATGGCCTCCTCCTGGTCCTAGCTTCCTTTGTTCTGCTGGGTCTTAAGTGAAATGAGATCATTTAACATCAACCCAATGGGCATGAGCCAAGGGCACAAAATGTCCCTTTTAATTTGATGGTGATTGGCTGTGAAAATAAAATCTCAACATCCCACTCCTTGACGCGTGCCAGGGGCAAAATTCTGCTGCCCCAGGGTTCTGTTGCAGTGAGTTCAGTGTTCGAGCTTGGCATCATTACTGGGCTGGCTGTACGACAAAAAAAACCAAACATTCAACAAAGCGTCTTCGCAATACTCACATTTTGTTTTTGAAAAGAAATAACCAAACCATGAATAGTACGAACAGCGTGATGATAAAGATGCTGCCTGTACTGGTACCTTTGGGTTAAGAGAATGAAAGACAATATTGTTAGGTCGACAAGGTTAAAAATAAAACGACATTAAGAAATCACACACCGCAGTACGGGCTGGATTTTCAATGACCCATAGAGTCGGGTTTGGAGGCGTGTGGGGGGTTAAAGTTGCGGGGTCGGGGGTCCTGACCCCATCCCGACTCCAACAGACCTCCACGCAATTTTGACAAAATCGGTCGTGGGGTTCCCGACTCCGTCCCGCCTCCAAGAGGCGGGAGAGGCCATTAAAGCCCTTAACAAGCCTTAAATTGGCTCTGTAATGCCATTTTGAAGCGTTTAAGCTAGTTTAACCCTTTTCCGACGTGAAGTACGCCTGATGTGAAACACTCCAGTGAAACCTGGCGGGAGCACAAGTGGATAGCTGACTATCGGCTGCAGGTCCACTATTACAACGGAGATGTGATGCAGGTAGTAGTAGTATTAGGTCTGAAAGTCGCCTCTGATGCTGCTGCATTGAATGTCTTCAGAGACTGCCTGGCCTTGCTGTGAGAGGACCTGGATGGAAAAAAAAATTCTCTCTCTCTCTCTCCTCTGAGCTGCTCATTGTGCATCCAGGTCCACTCACAGCAAAAGTCAGGCAGGTCCACTCACAGCAAAGGCCAAGCAGTTTCTGAGACCAGGCACTCAGTCTCTGACCTGCAATGATGACATCATCAGAGGCGACTTTCAGACTGAAACCACTAATTGGTTCATGGGTTCCCACATGCTGGAACTCAATTGCCCAATTAAGTTAAAATTGCATCATTCATCCACATTACTCTGGAGTCGGGGGGGGGGAACACGAAATGCGGGTAACACGACCCCAACCCGACCCCAAGACAATATCCAGCCCGTAATGTCTTAGGGCCAATTTTAACTGTGCTCAGGGAAACGCTTCTGCCCTGGGTCCAAAGCAGAGGATGAAGGGCGGGAGACTCGTGATGACAGGTCTCCACCCCTTTACGTTGCCCCCGGATTTCCTGGGTTCCCCTTGAGGGGGGGAGTATGCTAATGAAGCTCAATTTCCCACCAGCAGGGAAGAAGTGGGTCATGTTCCAAGTGCCGAGCCCCCCCCCCCCCCGACTGAGGGAGGGGCAAGCAGCAAAAACGCAGGACCCCTGGGTAAATCCCAATTTATTTTTTCCTGTTTTTTTACACAGAGCCATCGGGCCAGGGATTAGTTCTGGAGGCCTTGCACCTACAAGGCCCTGATGAAGGCTGCAGTTGAGGTGGCCTTCCCTCCTCCGCTACCAGGCGCAAGGTCCTGCCAGCAGGCGGGCCTGTACCCGGACGGCAGGCCTGTGCCAGGGGAGCGTCTGGGCTGTTTAAATGAACTGAACCTTCAAACACAGTGGGGTTCCGGTAATTTGTGGGGGGGGGGGGGTCAGGTAATGGCAGGCGGAGCACACTTCGAGGGCACTCTGCTTGCCTAGTGTCCAGGCCCAGGCCCAGGCCCGCTGGGACATGGGCCGTTTTTTATATATATATATAAAGTCTGCTCATTGCATTGCTCGCAGGTAGTCCGATGTTGGGGAGCACAGTTATGATGCTTTAAATACTAAAAGCTGTGCTTAACCAGGTCTGTCCCTTTAAGAACAGGTCTCAGGTGTGAGAAAGATGGCTCACATCCTGAGGTGAATTAGAGGCTAATACAATAAGTTTGTACAAGGCAATGATTAGGCTACAGTTAGAGTACTGTGTGTAGTTTTGGGTGCCCCATTATAGACAGGATATTAAAATCACAGAGACCGTACAAGTTAGCTTCACTAGATGGGAAATAAGGAGCAAATAAGGAAAGCTCAGGAAACTCTGGTGCGATAAAAGGTCATTCGGCCTGTTTCATCCGGAGCTCACGTAAATTAATCAATCTTGGGGCCTGTTACTAGCTGTTAATCCCACACTTTAAGGAAAGGATGCGACTGCTGCCAACAACATAAAGTAGTTGCGTCTGCGCAGTTCCAGTGGTTTTTTGTTTGTTTTTCACCGGACTTCCCACAGATTCGTGAGAGAGTAAAGGTGAGGGGTGGAAATTTCAGGTATTGTGAGCTCTGTAATGTGACTCGCAGGCGATATCAGGATGTTGTCAGCCTGCGAGAGTCTTATTGTACCCTCCCAGAGTGTGTTTGTCGCTATCAGCTCCTCCGTCTGTTGCGGTTTGAACACGCGGCTGGTGAACAGAATGCAGGCGCAGGATGTTAGGATTTAATCGGCTGGGAAAAGGATCGTTGAGAAAGAGAGTAGAGACACTGCGGAGAGACAGAGAGAGGAGCGCTAGACAAAGAGACAGTGGGAGGAAAACGAGAGGGAGGGCGGAGAAGGAACGCGAGAAGAGAGAGAGAGAGAGTGGCAGCGGTGTGATTAGTTCATCAGAATGAACTGCTAAAACTTCCAGTACAAATTAATGAGGAAATGGGACTTGAAGGTGATATTAGGATGTTGTCAGATTGTGAGAGTTTTATTGTACTCTCGCCAAGTGTGCTTATCGCTATCAGCTCCTCCGTCTGTTGTGGTGAACATTACTTTTCCATATTTGGAGCCTGCTTCCATATCGTTGGCAGCAGTCACTTTGTTAAGGAAAGCCTGGAGCTACAATAAGAACAACAGCATCTCGAACAGTGAATGAGTTAACACCTAGCAGGTTTCCTTGGCAGAAGGGCTAATAACCAGAGGACACAGATTTTAGGCAATTGGCGAAAGAACCAAGGGGGGAGAGATGAGGAGAATTTTTTTTGACGCAGCGAGTTGTTATGATCTGGAATGCACTGCCTGAAAGGGTGGTGGAAGTAGATTCATAGGGGTAAAAATTCAGTTGGTTGCGCCTCCCGTTAGCGCCTTAAGAGGGCGCTAATGGGGCGCAAAGCCGCTAACGCCCGGGTGCAGCGATGTTTGCGTCGCTCGGGAACTTAACTTGACATTGTGCGGCGGCGCTAAACTTTACCGCCGCGACCACCTGCGCGTGCAGATTGTGACGTCATTCCATGGTGCAACGCCCTTGTGGCGCCCCGGAGCGGAAATTGAGTGGCGCCCCCTGCCTTACCGCCTGGCGCATCCAACGACCGGAAGACTGGAACGCTATCAATCGCTGTGGGGCTGGGGGGGCGCTATTTAAAGGGGGCCTCCTCCTGTCTTTTTCTGTGGTTGACATTTTTGAACTACGCATTCTGAGAGAGAGAGAGAGATTCGGAGAGAGAGAAAGAGAGACTTCTGCATTGAGTCAACGCTTTGTGAGGTAGTTTTGCCTACTGATCCTAACAGTTGGCCCCCCCCCGCTTTAAGAACTGGCCGGCGCCAGTGTGTCTGTGTTCCCTCGCTAACTGGCAGCAGCTGCGCTGCGCTCGCGCGCTGAGTTAGCGCCTCACTGCTCGGCCTTTGCGCCTTAAGACAGGTGTGCAGCGCCTGATTTAGCGCTCCACTCACCTCCCGGGGCGGTAAAAGTGAAGTTTCCAGTCAGTGGCGATAATTAGCGCCAGGCGCTAATATTTGCGTCCAGACGATATTTGCGCCCCAAATGGGGCGCGACCTAATTTTTCCCCCATAGAGTCATAACTGCACAGAAGGAGGCCATTTGGCCCATCGAGTCTGTGCCGGCTCTGTCGAGCAATCCAGTCAGTCCCATTCCCCCGCTCTATCACCGTAGCCCTGCAAGTTTATTTCCCTCAAGTGCCTATCCAGTCTCCACTTGAAAACATTGAGTGTCTCCGCTTCCACCACTTCCATCGGCAGCGAGTTCCAGGTCCTCACCACTCGCTGCGTAAAAAGGTTTTTCCCCACATCCCCCCTGTATCTCTTGCCCAAAACCTTAAATCTGTGTCCCCTAGTCCTTGTACCATCAACTAGCGGGAACAGCCTTTCCCCGTCTAGCCTATCCAAACCCATCATAATCTTGTACACCTCTATCAAATCACCCTTCAACCTCCTTTGCTCTAATGAAAACAAATCCAGCTTCTCCAACCTGTCCTTGTAGCTAAGATCCCCCATTCCCGGAACCATTCTGGTAAATCTCCTCTGCACCCTCTCAAGGGCCTTTACATCCTTCCTAAAGTGTGGTGACAAGAACTGGACGCAATAGTCCAGTTGTGGCCTAACCAGCGCTTTATAAAGGTTCAGTATAACTTCTCCACTTTTGTACTCAATACCTCTATTTATGAAGCCCAAGTTCCCATATGCTTTGTTAACCACTCTCTCAGTATGTCCTGCCACCTTCAGGGACCTATTCAATAATAACTTTCAAAAGGGAATTGGATAAATACTTGCAAAGGAAAAATTTGCAGGGCTATGGGGAAAGAGTAGGGGAGTGGGACTAATTAGGTAGCTCTTTCAAAGAGCCGGCACAGGCACGATGGGCCGAATGGCCTCCTTCTCTGCTGTATGATTCTGTGATTTGCACACAGCCCAGGAATGGCTCTTTGTGTTTTTCTTTTTAAATAGCTGTTTTTATTACATTTTTAATGTTTAAAAAATTGTGTCTGGTTCAGTGAGTTGGTGATAATGTCCTCATTGCAACTACTTCTTCTTGTTTGGTTCCCTGAAAAAATCATAAGCTGCCTTTGCTCTCGTTCCTTACCAACAATTAGTCCCACGTTTCTTCCAGCAGTTGCTGTTCGATTGAGGCCTGTGGATAATAAAAAATAAAACAGTTACACATTTATTGTGATACTGATTGTCTACCAGGATATCAACATTACGTAGAGGACAAACGGAACAATGGAGATAAGAACATAAGAACCTAATAAATAAGAGCAGGAGTCGGCCATACGGCCCCTCGAGCCTGCTCCGCCATTCAATGAGATCATGGCTGATCATCGACCTCAACTCCACTTTCCCGCCTGATCTCCATATCCCTTGATTCCCAAGAATCTATCTATCTATCTCAGCCTTGAATATACTCAATATTGAATATGTTCAGACAATGCCATAAAACGCCCTCCAAAGGCTCAGTACATCGCATATAGTCTGTGCCTGTTGTTGTACTGAGCCATACAGGTCAGGAAGGTTCGAGGTACAATCTTCAATCTTCTTTTTACTAGATTGCTGGCAGTAAGGGAACTAAAAAAAAAATGGCCTGCACACTCCTGTCTAGGGAGAGGTAAAAAGTCAGCTACAGTTCCCGCCCTGGCTGCTATCCAGTGACCCTATCTGATAGGTTTGACTGTTTGGACCGTTAGGTGAGGATTGAATCGTGGCTGGGCACTGATGCCTGCCACAGTGGAATAGCCTATCAAACCTGACTGTCTCAGCTTACAAATGAAAATGGCGACTCGGCAAAGTATTGGTGGCTGTGGAATTCTACACCAGTATGATTCAGTTCCTTCTGGAGTGGGGTGGGGGGGGAGGGGAGAGTGGGGGGGGGAGTGGGGAGGGGGAGAGTGGGGGGGGGGAGTGGGGAGGGGGAGAGTGGGGGGGGGGGGCAGTGGGGGGGGCAGAAAGCTGGGGAGAAAAAGCACAGCAGTTTGGAACAGAATCAAAGTAAAGGCCTTAAATCCACTTTGAGGCGTCTGTTATTGTTTCCATGCGCTGCCAATAAAAGCGAATTCTTTGCTGCGAAATTGTAAAAGAAAGTAATTGATGATTGACTGAGGAAACGCTGATCTATCAGTTTCCCCCACACACTGACTGCTTCTTGGATACTGACAGAAGGATTGGGCCCCTTGCTATTGAAGGGGTTAATTTGAACTCATGTTAAATTAAAATAAATAATTTCTCGTTTCTGTATGAAATAGAATAAGAACCCAGGTGGAGAGATAAGCATGGTTGAGAGATGGGAAACTTAGCAACATTCAAGGCCAGAACACAATGGACAAGTGTGAGAATGAGACAGTAGCCCATTCCTCAGGCAAACATAGCAGCATATATACGTCATTGAATTGCTTTTAGTTTGTAGCTGACAAAGATAAGAAATATAACGAATTAATGGTTTAGTTTGAATTGACATAATTGTTTAGTTTGAATTGACATAATTGTAATCATGTGATATTTTGTAACAATGTGATTGGACAATTCTTAAATAAAAGGTTGTAATTGACAACGGGAGGTCGAGAAGCTGTGGTCACCAGGCCGGGTAAGGTCTGTGACGCTTCTCCCAGAGATCTCTGAATATTAAATAAACTGTTTTGCTTTTACCTATCAACACAGACTGGAGTGAAATAATTTCTCCCTCACACTATCTCAACTTCCCACACACAATACAACTTGGGCTGTTCTCACCCGCTGACAGATACTTGGGTTGAAATCACACTGTGCGCTACTCATAAAAAACACATTGAAGCAAATGCGCTCCTCCAATTCTGGCCTCTCGCGCATCCCCGATTTTCATCGCTCCACCATTGGCGGCCGTGCCTTCAGCTGCCTCGGCCCTAAGCAATGGATTTCCCTCCTTAAATCTCGCCGTCTCTTTCTCCTCCTTTAAAAGACCCAACAGGCTATTCTTCTCCTCCATCTCCTCCAGCCTACTGTGCGTGCATCCAAGTCCTTCCGCTCCCGGAGCCCACAGGGTAAAAATTGGTCATCGTTGGGCCTAAAACGGGGGCAGAAATGACCAATTTTGCAGGCCCAAGGACACCTGATAAACATTCAATGCCATATTAGCCTCAGATGATTTTCAGGCATCCGGAGCGGTCACCTAAAACAGGCATTAGGCCCCTCGCGTAGGCTAATGAGGGGCCTCACGCTTGTTTTAGGACCCCTCTGAGAAATTGGGCTGCCCTGAATGGAGCAGGCTCCAGGCGAGGAACCGGAAAGGTAAGTTTTGATTTTTTTTTAAAATGCATGTGGAGCCGGGAGGAGCAGAAGTTCTCCTCACAGCACTCCATTGCAGGCTACAATTGACCCCCCCCTCCCTAGGCACTTACCTCAGGGCCGCTGTTGGCGAAGCAAGTGGCCTGAAATTCGAATCACCGGTCGGGCGAGCTGCCTGTGGCGGGGCGACTCGCCCAAATTATTCAGGTGAGGCCCAAGGCCCAATTTTGGGCCAGCCTCGGGGGGGCCTCCCGGTTCAGGCATGCATTGCGGTTGCTTTGCTGCCTTCACGCCTGACAACGGCCGCCGCTGAATTTCTCCCCCCACATCTCTTTCCAACCTCCTTAGCTTTGAGAAGGTACACTGCTGCAGGTTGCTCAAGGAATGAGTGGAAGAATGAAAAAAGATTTAGAAACACTACAGAGAGGCAGAAACATATCAGCCTCCATCTACTAACAGTCTTTTTGCTGAATTACTGTCCTGCTTGGGGGGAGGTAGATGGAGAAGTCTGGAACACAAGGAACAGGTGGGGATCTGGTCACGTGGGAGGAACATGGACTTGGGAACACAATGAGTCCGGAAGTTGGGTAACTGTCATGAGGGGGTTGAAGGGCATGTAATGAGGGAGGAACAGAATCAGGTGCACCAGAGGGAAGCAAGAGGCAATCAGAAACACAAATTAACAGAATAGTTAAAGCAATCAGAAGATGTAACCTGGCAGTTCATTGCTAGTTTTCCAACTAGATGGTTATGCCTTAAATCCAACCGTCACAGTTGGGTTGAGTTTCACAATAGTTGAGCTTGGGGCTGGTGTGAAATGAGGCAGGGTGAAGGGAGAACAAACTCGCCAGCTCAAGTGTTTGATCTCAGTGTGCCACTGGGAGAAGTTATGCAGAAGTAATTCTTCATTATATACCAATCGATCTTCCATGGCGTTGCACATGAGGAGTTGAGGCATTTTCAGGTCAAGTGGGGTTGGAGGATGGGGAAATAATTGAAACAAGATGGGGAGGGTAGAGGAGGCACAGGGGAGGGGGAGGGAGCAGAGGGAGAGGGGAAAGGGGAGGGTGAAGAAGGAGAGAGGAGAGGAAGCGGCCGGAGATGGAGAACGATTGACGGGGACTATGAATGGGGAGAGGAGAGGAAAGAGAGTACAGGAGGAGAGGTGGGAGAGGAGAAAGGGAAAGAAGAAAGGAGGAGGGCAGAGAGGCAAAGGAGGAGAGAGGGACTGGGATGGAGTGAGGAGGAGAAGAAAGGAGAGGGAGGAGAGGAGAAGAGGGGAGAGAGGAGAGGAGGGGAGAGGGACTCGGGATGGAGTGAGGGGGAGAAGGAGAGAGAGGAGAAGTGAAGAGAGGAGAGAGGAGAGAGGGACTGGGGATGGAGTGAGGGGGAGAAGAAAGTAGAGAGAAGAGAAGAGGAGGGTAGGGAAGGGGGGAAAGTAGAGGAGAGGGTAGTGGGGGAGGAGGGTTAAAGAAAAGAAGGAAGGGAGGGGAGGTGAGGAAGAAGAGGGAGGAGCAGAGCATAAGAGCATCAGGGGGATTGGGAAGGAAGAGGGTGAGAGAAAGACAGGAGAGAGAGGAGAGCAGAGGGTGTGGGAGTGGCGGAGAGGTTGGAGCAGAGAGGGAGAGGTGGGAAGAGGGACTAGGGATGGGATGAGGGAGAGAGGTGAGGAGAGAATCATTTGGAAGTTACGTTGCTAATGCTCTGTGATTTTGTGCTATAGCTGAACTTGTACTTAAGCTTTATAAATTGTCACTTCTGTATTGCTTCTGCAATCTGTGGTTCCAACCAACAGCTAATAGAAGTCATTGAGAACTTTCCCCTACAAAAGTGTGGGCTGGAGATGTTATTTGCCATGTTCCATTACCATCAACTCCAATTTGCAGTTCTGCCAATTATAGTGCATCTCAGGACACATGCAGGCCTCATTCAGCTGAGGCTGACTGCTGATTGCTATTTAACTGACCATTTCATTTGTTTTTGCGGTCTGGTGACTTGTTCTTTGTATAGGTGCTCTGTACTTATTTTCGGAAACTTTTTATAATACAAGATCGTCTCCTACTTGTATATCCTATATTTTGGGTGGCCCTGTCACGTAACGTCATGCTACATGCAACAATATGCGCTCACAGCGCAAGCTACAGGTACAATGCTTTTGGAATGTTGAGCCCACACACTGGGGCTGTTTTTTTCAGATATAAGTGCAAATCAGGCAGGCGGTGGGCACGATTTCACCGCCCGGCCTGACGGCACTAACGAGAGGCTCCAACCATTTTCACGGTCGGGCCTCATGTGAATGCGATCAAGATGCAACGAGAGACAGCTCGCCAATTGAGGAGGGTGGGAAACCCGGAGGCTCCCCCGCAGAGCCCAGCCGGAGGTCGTTGCTTAAAGGTGGGGGGGGGGGGGGTGCGGCGGAGGCAATCTCGGTGGGTGGACATGGCGGGGAACCGGCAGCAAGCTGGAAGTTTTTGTGGCGACAGGAGGAGCGCTCATTCTTCCCGGCCCCACCAAAATCAGTGTCTCCAGTTTTCTTTTGGAGCGGCCTGCAGTGGTCCCTTTAAGGACTGCCGCTAAGGCTACTCAGCATTCACAGAAAGAAAAAAAAAAGAAAGACTTGCATTTATATAGCGCCTTTCACGACCACCGGACGTCTCAAAGCGCTTTACAGCCAACGAAGTATTTTTGAAGTGGAGTCACTGTTGTAATGTGGGAAACGCGGCAGCCAATTTGTGCACAGCAAGGTCCCACAAACAGCAATGTGCTAATGACCAGATAATCTGTTCTTTTGTTATGTTGGTTGAGGAATAAATATTGGCCAAGACAACGGGGATAACTCCCCTGCTCTTCTTCAAAATAGTGCCGCGGGATCTTTTACGTCCACCTGCGAGAGCAGACGGGGCCGCGGTTTAACGTCTCATCCGAAAGACAGCACCTCCGACAGTGCAGCACCCCCTCAGTACCGCACTGGAGTGTCAGCCCAGATTATGTGCTCAAGTCTCTGGAGTTGGACTTGAACCCACAACTTTCTGACTCAGAGGCGAGCGTGCTACCCACTGAGCCACAGGAACAGGAGGCGGCCATTCAGCCCCCCCTCGAGCCTGTTCCGCCATTCGATTAGATCATGGCTGATGTGGCAGTTCCATTAGGCATACCACGTGCTCCTACCCCAGGAGACCATGACAATTGTGGCGGGGCCCTACATGTGGCGTAGGACCCCAATTTAAATATTTTGTTAAGGTTCCCCCCTGAAACAGGCAGGAGCACAGGCTGCCCATTTTGAGGCCCACTCGTTAATTGAGTCAGGTGGACCTTACCCGACCAGATGTTTAAAAAAAATGGTTTGTTTGCCTGTTGCCAGTTTTACAGCGTGAACTGGGCGGTAGGCAGACGAAAATTGCTCCCACTATTTTTAATGTAAAATAGGATTGCAGACCGTTCTACAGCTTAGCTTGATAACTAATATTTTCATTCTCCTGTTAGCCTGTTACTGCAATTGGCTCGGCTTTGAATGCAGATATCAGTAGTCACTGGTGTTTGACACACAGGATTTGATTAGACTTTTTGCTCTGTGAAATGCTAAACATTATCTCACCCGAATCAAATTGCACAGCTTCAGCCTGCCTCTAGCGATGAATGGTGAAAAACATGGTACATAAGGCACACCTTGTGCATTTTGTGGTCTTCTTAATATTGGGGACTTGTACTTAAGCATGACTTGGTATGTTCCCTCGCCCCACTGTCCAGGAGGAAGAGCCGGATGACTCCTCAGAGGAACCTGGAGCCTCTGAGGGAGCAGCGTCACCAGGACTCAGCGCACCCAGCACCAGCGCAGAAACGCACACCTTGGTGGGTCCTTTGCTCACAAGTGAGCATCAGCAGATGGTGGAGACAGCCACAGCAGTGGAGAGTCCTCGTTGGAGGTCGCAGGACTCTCCTAGCTCTGCTCGGCTGCATGTAGACGCTGTGCCTCCCGGTCCATCCAGAAAGAGAGCGGTGCTGGAACTCCAGGAACAAGTGCAGGAGTCTCTGACAGGGTTTGCATCCAGGGTAACTGCGAGTGTGCAGAGAATGGAGGAGTCCATCTCTAACATGAGCACTGCCTTTGAGGAGGCAATGGCGCATTAACGTTCCGCCATGGAGAGGGTGGCAACCGCCATGGAGGACATAAATCGCCAGACTCACGAAAACATGGTGACTCTTCAAAATAGATTGTCTGTTATGGAGGAGAGATGGGCATCTATTGAGGAGAGACACCATAGCTTCATGGACGTCCTTGTTATGAGGACTTTCAGCAAAGAAACGGGTCCTCATGGCCACCCTGATGTGCAACAAGGTGCTGTCCAGCCACTTGCTAGCACTGAAATGCGGCTGACCCATGAGAGGGATGTTGGTGGCAGGCAACATGGAAGTGTGGGCTCCTCTCCAAGCGCTCACATGACCATGCCACTGCGGAGCCCTCGGTCAGAGACCCACATTCCACACCAAACTGAGATGGCCGTCTCAGCCCCTGCACAGCCGCAGGAAGAGCAGACTGTGGAGGAGCCCTCACAGGCTCTAAGCAGGTGCAGCATCAAAGTGAGAAAGGTGCCTCTACATCTGCTGAAGCCACAGGGGAAGCACCACGTAGAAGCACGCGCAAGAGGAAGTTAACACACAAATAGTCACAAGGGTAGTCACTTGGGTGTTTTATTGTGCTGTAAAGTATCGCGTGTCCTCCTTTTGTGATGTCATTAAACAAAAGTGATGGCAAACAGTTGAGGTTCTGGTCTATGTGTTGTGGGAAATGGAAGTTGCACAGTAAGGGCTCAGGACTAATTCCATTTATAATGATGGTTGTGACAGTGATCGGAAAGCACCATTTATTGGACAGATAATGTATGGTGTATTACGATTCTCGACCTTATATTCATCTCCATCTGCTAGCCACTTGTGTTTGAAGTGTAAGCTTACGCGAATCTGGCATGGATTAGTGCAGCCCTTGCCTGACGGCTAGCAATGTGGTTGCATGCTGCTGCATTGGCCACATCCGGACCCGCAAGGCATGGCTCCTCATCCTCCTCCTTTTCCTCCGAGGAGGCTGTGTGCTGAGCCACTTGTTCCTCAGACAGCGGTAAGCCATGCTGCCATGCGATGTTGTGCAGGACACAGCAGACCACGATGATTCTGGAGACCCTGGCTGGTGCATACTGCAGGGCTCCACCAGATCTGTCCAGACATCGGAAGCGCATTTTGAACAAGCCGATGGTTTGCTCTATGATGCTTCTGGTGGAAATGTGGCTCACATTGTACCGCTCCTCAGTCTCGTTTGATGGCCTCCTCATTGGTGTCATGAGCCACTTTTTCAGGGGATAGCCCTTGTCGCCAAGTAGCCATCTGGAAAGTTGGGTTGGCGGATGGAAGAGCTGAGGCACAGTAGACTGCCGCAGGATGAAGGAGTCATTTCAACTGCCAGGGTACTTTGCGCAAACATGCATTATGATGTTCCTGTGGTTACACACCAGCTGGATGTTCAGGGAGTGGAATCCCTTGCGGTTAACAAATACAGCTAAGTTGTGACAGTGGGCCCTAATGGCTACCTGTGTGCAGTCTATGACGCCCTGCACCATTGGCAAGCCTGCCATATTTGCAAACCCAACCGCCGCGTGGTCACATTTGGGCCATCCGAGGAGAAGTGGATGTAATTCTGCGACTTTGCAAAGAGGGCATCGGTGACCTGCATGATGCAGGTGTGTGCGGCCGACTGGGAGATGCCGCTGATGTCTGCAGCTGATTCCTGGAAGGAGCCCGAAGCAAAGAAGTTTATTGCGGTGGTAACTTTGACAGCCACCGGTAAGGACTGTCCACACGCTCCTCTGGGCTCCAGGTGTTGGTGCAGCATTGCGCAGATGTCAGCGACTACCTCTCTCGAAAGTCTCAGCCTCCTTTGGCACTGCTGCTCAGTCCTGCTGAGGAAGCTGATCCTCTGCCTGTAAACCCTGTGTTGGGGGTATCTCCTGTGGTGACGTGCAGCCCTCTGCCCTGTGCAGCATCAGGTGGGTGTGGAGGAGGTTGGCGCTCCTGGTACTGGTGCTGCTGTTGTGGCTGGTTGTGCTGCTGCCACGGCTGCTCTTCCTCAGAATCTGACGACCAGGATGAGAGGGTATAAATGGTTCCCATATCATTGCTATAGATTTGAGTTGAGGAAAGAAGCTTGCAAGCGCACAGTCAAAGTGGCCTGAGGATATTCCAAACAGGAGACACTGCAGATGGCTCTCAGCTTGAACACTCACAAGTTCAGTAAATCTTTGCCAAAACATCAAAGAACAAAGTTGTGGCATTTGAATGTCAGCCATGTTGCAGGAGCGCTTTTAGGCTGCTGCAGCAACTGACAACAATTCATGACCTCGAGAAACCCGACTCATTGCAGCTGGCGTGTTTCTCCGAAGATGGGAAACACGGAAAAAACTCACCAAAATCGGAAACCCCTATTAAAATAGGATTAGAAAGGCAGTTAAACAAGCTGTTAACTGCCTTAAGTGCCTTCCCTGCCGTTTGGTGTCGGGTCAGTTTGGGAGCAGCTGATCCGACACTTGCGAAAGTTGCGTGGAGGCGGGACGGAGGCGGGATCGTATCCCGCCGGCAGTTTTTCCGATTTTCGCTGCCGACCCGCCTCCAAACCCGCCCTCTCAGCTGAATTAAATTCGTGACCGACGTCTTTTGACGACATTCGTTGTGTTAATCCATAACACGTAACAGGAACACGACGTGAAGGTGATTGAGCTAATGCTCTTAAAGCATCCTCGTTTAACCCTGAGGCACACTGGAATGAGTTCTGGGACAATGCTAATGTCCCGTTTGCTAACCCCACAGTAGAACTCCCAGGCTTCAACTTTCAACCTACCCTGGAATCTCAGAACATTGCGTGGCAGATCTGGTCATTTCTTACACTTCTGGACATCAGTCACAAACTACAGACCAGATTGTAAATCAGTGCCCGCTTCAATTGTTTACCGGCGCCATTTCAGACATTGGTCACTTCCGAAGCTACCCACTGGCTCACCAATCTGGACTTGGTTATATGAACGTTGCTAGTCACCTCTCATGCTATATACACACATCCTTGGTATTTAACCTCCAATTTTCATCCCATCCTCTCTTGAAGGTGCTGACTGGGGTATGATTTAAGGGCACTAATCACTCTTTTGTACCTCACACAAGTAGCCATTCTTCATGCCTGAGCCTAGACATTGAACGTCAAAAGCGTATTTGACAGTGGTGATGCTGGGTGCACCAGAGCCCAGCCTGATCCTGTCCTCACATGATGTCCAGGCACTTTTCAGCAGGAGTCACTGGCTTGTGATCGGGAGTGGGAGACCTGGCTAATTATTTTTCCCCTTCCCTTGCCCAAGGGCACCAAGACTAATTGTCACACTGATAGCTTCCTCAGCACAGAACGGGGAAAGTAGTAAAACGATAGCAAAATACTGCGGATGCTGGAAAATTGAAACAACAACAGAAAACGCTGGAAAAACCCAGCAGGCCAGGCAGCATCCGTGGAGAGAGAAACAGAGTTAACGTTTCAGGTCGAAACCCTTCGTCAGAACTGAGAAAAGAGCAGGAAATGAAACAGATAAAAATGCAAGGGGGAGGCTGGGGGGAGGAATAACTATGGTAAGTAGAGACATTAAGAGATGCTCAAGGCAAGACGAGATGGTAATGGGACAGGTTAAGAAACAAAAGGTGAAGTGTGAAATGCTGGCAGAATGAGAGACAGCTGCGTAGGGGGAGAGAGAGAAAAAAAAGGAAAAAGGGCACAAACCAAAAGGGTGGATAAAATGTATATATATAGTTATATCTGTGGTAGGGGCCGAGGTTATGATCTGAAATTGTTGAACTCGATATTGTTTTGTTTGAAAGTAGTTTTGTTTTAAAAAAGAATCACTAAACCAAACCATAAAAAGTTGTGGAATGAGTTATAATCCCAAATTTACGGAACTCACTGCACCTCCAAAAGCTCAAGTAACTCTGGTAGGAAAATGTTAAGGCTCTACCTGACTGATTGCAACTGACCTGTGGCACCAATAGTGGAGTTAACGCCAGAAGCTGTTTCTGATGCTGTTGATGATTTTACTGTTGTTTCTGCCAGTGCTTTCCTGGTGGTTATTGGTTCCGTTCCTAAGTTGGCGTTAATATAAGATGGAGAACGTTTACAATTAGCTAGCTGTTACAGAGTTAGAAAAGTAATTCGTGGTGTTATATGAGCAAGAGGGCTGGGCTTACGTTTACACTGTTACAAATACTGTACATCAGGAAAGTAAGAGGTACTTAGCACAGTGCTCCAATGTTCTTTGTATTAATGCTGCAGCGACATACGGTAGGATTTACCGGTCTAGCTATACCGATCGTACTGCCGATGGTAACCTATCAAAATGATCGGATAAGCATCGGGATTACCATCGGAAATCCTAGCCCACCCAGACTACCATAAGAAGCATGAAAAGTCTTACGCGTTCTGACATGCACTGACCTGTAGTACCGTTAGTACTATAAGTGACTGTAGTTTCAGCTGCGGCTCTCTGAGTGCTGTCTGAGAGTACTGTGGTTGCAAATTCTGTTTCAGCTGTCGAGGCACTTGACGTTGATGGCCTTACTGCTGTCCATGTTGTAGCTAAGGGTCCCAGTCCTACGTTTTAATTAATATATAAACGGGCAATATTTAAGCGAAACCGATATTTACACAGTTAGGAAAATACTTTCCATGAAATCTGCAATAACATTTCATTGTCTAGGTTGTGCCTGCGTTTATTAGCAACGAACCTGGGGTGTCCGTAATGACTGGAGGGACGGAGGATGTTCGACTGCGGCCTGAAAGTGACCTCGTTGTAGCAGTCAGTGTTGTAGCAGTCAGTGTTGTAGCAGTCAGTGTTGTTGGCTCTATTGCTGCTGTTGTTAATGTTGTCAAGGCTGGTGATAAATGACTTCCTAAAGTTTCCGCCATATAATAAAATAGAACATATTTAAAGTGAGCCCATGCTGTCGCCTTCAGGAAGGCGTTTTCCCTTCAAAACAGAAACTCTGCCTTGAATGCACAGGATGAGCCCTCCCTTTCAACAATGTGAGGAAATGATCCTGGGCAGATTCAGATGGAATTTCGTTCCGTTTCGATGCCTATACTCACTTGAGTAAGAGACAGTCCTGGAGGGTGGGATGTATGGATGGGCGCAGTGCTATAACTTGAAAAAGGTTTTGGGGCTGTTTTTGGAGCACCCAGCAACGGTCCCTTTACGTCGAGTTACATTGAGTCTACAGCACATAAACAGGCCATTCAGCCCAACTGGTCTATGCTGACGTTTATGCTCCACACCAGCCTCCTCCCACTCCTCTTCACCTAACCCTATCAGTATACCTTTTTTTCCCTTTCTCCCTCATGTGTTTATCTAGCTTCCCCTTAAATACATCTATGCTATTTGCCTCAATTACTCTATGCAGTAGCACGTTACACGTTCTTGGCACTCTCTGGGTAAAGAAGTTTCTCCTGAATTCCCTGTTGGATTTATTAGTGACTATCTGATATTTATGGCCTCTAGTTTTGGTCTCTCCATGAGTGGAAACATCTTCTCTATGTCTATCCTATCAAACCCTTTAATTATCTTAAAGACATCTATTAGGTCATCTTGCACCTTCTCTTTTCGAGAGAAAAGAGTCCCAACCTGTTCAGTCTTTCCTGATAGTTCTACCTCTCAGTTCTGGTGTCATCCTTGTGAATCTTTTATGCACCTTCACCAATGCCTCTATATCCTTTTTATAATATGGAGACTAGAACTCTGCACAGTACTCCAGGTGTGGTCTAACCAAGGTTCTATACAAGTTTAACATGACTTCCCTGCTTTTCAATTCTATCCCTCTAGAAATGAACCCCTGTGTTTGATTTGCTTTTTTTTATGGTGCTATTACCTGCGTCGCTACTTTTAGTGATTTGTGTATCTGTACCCCTAGATACCTTTGCTCCTCGACCCCATTTAGTCTCTTATTATCCAGCAGTATGTGGCCTCCATATTCTTCCTACCAAAATGCACCACCTCACACTTACCTATATTAAAATTAATTTGCCAATCAAACATCCATTCTGCAAGTTTATTAATGTCTTCTTGTATTTTGTTGCATTCTTCCTCTGTATTAACTACATCCCCCAATTTGGTGTTGTTTGCAAATTTAGAAATTGTACTTCTGATCCCCCAGTCCAAATCATTAATGTAAATTGTGACCAACAGTGGTCCCAGCACCGATCCCTGTAGAACACCACTTCCCACCTTTTGCCAATCTGAGTAGCTGCCCTTAACCCCTACTCTCTGCTTTCTGTTTTGTAGCCAGCTTGCTATCCATTCTGCTACTTGTCCCCTGACTCCACATGCTCTGACCTTAGTCATGAGTCTACTAAGCGGTACCTTATTGAAGGCCTTTTGAAAATCCAAATATATTACATCTACTAAATTACCCTTGTCTACTCTTCCTGTTACTTCTTCAAAGAATTAAATACGGTTAGTCAAGCATTATCTTCCATTTTGAAATCCGTGCTGACTACTCTATTATATTTCCGGTTTCCAGACGTTTTTCTATTACATCTTTGAATAAAGATTCCATTATCTTTCCTACCACCGACATTAAGCTAACTGGTCTATAGTTCCCTGGACTTGTTTCATCCTCCTTTTTAAATATAGAAATCACATTAGCTGTCCGCCAGTCCACTGGAACTATTCCTTTTTCTAATGAATTGTTATATATGTGTGATAGTGCCTCTGCTATCTCTTCCCGAACTGCTTTTAATATGCGTGGATGCATCCACCCGGACCAGGGGTTTTTACCTCTCTAAGTTCGATTAGTTTATCAATTATCTCTCCATTTTCTATCTTAAATATCTCTATATCTTTTCTGGTCTCTTCTTCTAATGTCATGCCCACCTTATTAGTTTCCCTGATAAATACTGAGGCAAAGTAACTATTCAATATTTTTGTCATTTCGCTGTCATTACCTGTGAGTTTATTGTGTGCATGCCTTCGTGGTCCTGTCCCCATCCTGATTTGTCTTTTGTTATTTATGTATCTGTAGAATACTTCACTATTTCCTTTTATATTCCTTGATAATTTAATTTTGCAGTTCCGCTTTGCTTTCCTAATTTTTTTTT
Source organism: Squalus acanthias (assembly GCA_030390025.1). Lineage (NCBI taxonomy): Eukaryota > Metazoa > Chordata > Chondrichthyes > Squaliformes > Squalidae > Squalus > Squalus acanthias. The sequence goes on from CM059434.1 coordinate 126,576,692, forward strand.
ACTTCTTTCCTAACCTCTTCGTATTCCTTTTCGTCATCCTTTCCTTTGTTGTCTATGTATTTAGTGTATACCTTCTTCTTTACTTTCAATTATACCCTTATCTCTTTATCCATCCATTGTGTTTCATTATTGGTTGGTTTGTTCTTGTTTTTTTAGAGGAATATGTTTCTCCTGAACTCTACAGATCACCGATTTCATCAGAACTGGTGTTCTGTTCTGATGAAAGGGCATCGACCTAAAATGTTAACTCTGTTTCTTGTCCACAAGTGCTGCCTGACCTGCTGACTTGCAGCATTTTCTGTTATTATATTAAGTACACTGTACCTGTTGAATAGGACCAGTGTCTGCGGGAGCTCCTCCTCTATCTCCCTAGGTTACCCCTACCCTGCTGACTGACAGTCACACACTCCTCTTCCTGCACCTGTGCTTTCCTCTGAGGTGTGACTATACTCTGGTGAAAACTATCCGATATGCCGCTCCCTCCCTAATGTGTTAGAATGTCTCCAACTCGCACTCCAGCTCAATGAGCTGGAGTGTCTCAAGGCAAAGCGCTTTCCTGCAGATGTGGCAATCCAGGACAGTCTCTTTGTCCACAAACTCCCACATATTACAGTCCCGACACATAGCCTGCACTACCATTTCTAGTTTTTATTTATTAATTTCTTTATTTGTTAGTAGTCATTTACTTTAAGGTCCACTGGTCAGGCTGCTCAATGCCGGGACACATGGGCAGACCATGGTACGCACTCCACCTGCGTGTCCCTTAAAATTGCACTCAGGGTGCAATTGAGTAAGAGAAATTCTGGGGGGGGGGGGGGCTCGCAAAATAGGGGCTAGTGTGTAAAAAAAAAGTTCCACCGACTTCCCTTCTTTCTTTAACTTCCTAATTTTGAACCTGATAATTGAACCTTTTGCCATAGTAAAATACAGGATCAACATTGCTCATTCTCTCATAAACCGGGAATTTCCTTAGAGCTGCTCCCATTCCGCAACCGTGACTTTGCCGTTAGTGCAGCGGGAACCCTGTTTACATGCGTACACCGGGTGTCCGACGAAGTTACACGGGCGGAGTGGGAGCAGCTCCGAGGAAATTCCCAACCATTTTCTCGAAATCTTCAATTAAGTCACCTTGAAATCTCATTTACAAAGAACGCCCAACGCCCTTAACCATTCCTCCGAACTTCCAGCCCTGGTATCTGGGACCATTTGTGGTGAATTGCCTCTGCACCCTCTCAAGGCCATGTCTGTCTAAGTTGTCTGTCCAGGTCACAGCTTCTGTCTGTCTCTCTCCAGGGGTTACCTCCATTGTGGAACAGCCCCGTGTCTCCAGGGTTGAACCCCTCTAAAACTGCTTCAAGGCAGAGTTCACATTTTATAGCCCGCCAACCAGATGTGTCGGTAACCCATGGCAACACAAATTATGTTTCTAAATTAAGTGCTAGAAGAATGCTACGAAAAATAGTTAACATTTAAAATTAACTGATATTCAACACATTAAGGAAGTATCTCCCCATTAATTATCACTGAACATTACCCAAATATTCTGTTATGTTTTTCTCAGTAGCCCCTGAAAATTATTTGCGTTAAATAGTAACGCACCTGAGGTGACTGTAATGTCCATAGTTGATGCTGTATACTGGTCTGAAAGTGATCTTGCGGTAGTTGCCGATGTTGTTGGGTCTACAGATGTTGGCTCTACAGATGTTGCTAACGCTGTCGGCTCTACAGATGTTGCTAATGATGTCATTGCTGTGAACAGATGACTTCCTAGATTTTCATTCACATAAAACTCGAAGTACTTAAAACAAACTCACGCCACCACAATTAGCAATGTCTCTTTCCTTTAGCAACATTCCCTTAATTTAAAAAAAAAGTAAATAATTCATAATAAAATAATAACTTTCCCTCAAACGCCTCACTCACATTTCTAGGATAGTGTACCCTTCACTAATCCTGCTGATCACCATGTTCTGGGGGTCAGGTAGCTTCACAGATAATACACCAAGCCTGTCATTGCCTGTCCTTACAAAAGATGATGGATGGGAATCGGGGCAAGAACAACCATCTGGAGTGACTTCTGCCCACGTGAATTGGAGCCCTTGCAAAAGAAATAGAAACGTTTTAATTCCTTTTATTTATTTTTTTCAAAAATAGGGAGTTAATTATGTACGTACTGTCATTTCTATCTGGAGGAAGCTGGCAATAAAGTCGCTGCAATAACCGTTCGCAGCTAACATATCCCAGCTGGGGAATATGGCTCCTTCAAATGAAACTCATCATTTTTCAGCTACTTGTGATTAAGGTGCATGTTAGAATTTGCATCTTGCTGTGCAGTAAAGCAAGGGATTGACTCTGGGCAGATTAATGTTTAGGTTTTAGTGCAGTCTTTGCTTCTGCCAAGCAGCATTTTTCACAGTCTAAAAAAAAAATCACAAACACCCCAAGGCAGCTCCCAAGTTGCGCAAGTGAGAGGAACAAATTCTGGACAGAAGGGTGGGGTGGGGGGTGGGGGTAAAATCTTAGTACAGTATTTATCCAATTCCCTTGTGAAAGTTACTATTGAATCTGTTTCCAGCACCCTTCCAGATCATGACAATTCATAACATGGACGGCTTAAATTTGGATCGAGCCTTAAGTGAGATGCACAATGTTGAGTGTGACATGAGCAAAGAACAGTCAATAGAAGAAGGCAATGTGGATAGCTATGAAAGTGGCGGCAAAATCTCCTACCCTTGCCTTCTTTTCAAATTCCAGCCTCGGAATTTTGCTCCACCCTGCTTCAAAACTAGGTCATGGACCTGAAACGTTAACTCTGTTTCTCTTTCCAAAGATGTTGCCTGACCTGCTGAGTATTTCCAGCGTTTTCTGTTTCTATTTCAACAACAACAACTTGCATTTATTTGGCACCTTTAACGTAGTAAAACCTCCCAAGGTGCTTCACAGGAATGTTATAAGACAAACATTTGACTCCGAGCCACATAAGGAGAAATTAGGGAAGATGGCCAAAAGCTTGGTCAAAGAAGTAGGTTTTAAGGAGCGTCTTAAAGGAGGAAAGAGAGGTAGAGAGGCGGAGAAGTTTAGGGAGGGAATTCCAGAGATTAGGGCCTAGGTAACAGAAGGCACGGCCGCCAATGGTTGAGCGATTATAATCAGGGATACTCAAGAGGCCAGAATTAGAGGAGCGCAGATATCTTGAAGGATTGTGGGGCTGGAGGAGATTACAGAGATAGGGAGGGGCGAGGCCATGGAGGGATTTGAAAACAAGGATGAAAATTTTGAAATTGAGGCGTTGCTTAACCAGGAGCCAATGTAGGTCAGCGAGCACAGGAGTGATGGGTGAACAGGACTTGGTGCGAGTTAGGACACGGGCAGCTGAGTGTTGGATGACCTCAAGTTTACGTAGGGTAGAACGTGGGAGGCCAGCCAGGAGTGCGTTGGAATAGTCAAGTCTAGAGGTAACAAAGGCATGGATGAAGGTTTCAGCAATAAAAGAGCTTCCAAACCGGTGGCAAATTCATGTCAGGCCAGTTGCACACCAAACTTAATTGGCTCTTTCCAAGAGGATTAACAGGCCAAAATAACCCAGACTACACATGGTGATTCTCAGGAGCTTGAATTCTTAGATAATGTAACTGACATCACTCCTCGGTCAGGTTTACTACACCTCTGGCATCTTCAAATGCTTTTCATTGGATTACCTAAAGGTAGCCTATCTATATACCGACCCCCTCCTCTTACCCTACTTCACTGTTCCACTTTGGTGTGTACTTTTTAATTATAGTCATTAAGAACATAAGAAATAGGAGCAGGAGTAGGCCATTTGGCCCCTCGAGCCTGCTCCACCATTCAATAAGATTATGGCTGATCTTCTACCTCATCTCCACTTTCCTGCACTATCCCCATATCCCTTGATTCCCTTAATATTCAAAAATCTATCGATCTCTGTCTTGAATATACTCAACGACTGAGCCTCCACAGCCCTCTGGGGTAGAGAATTCCAAAGATTCACCACCCTCTGAGTGAAGAAATTTCTCCTCATCTTAGTCCTAAATGGCCGACCCCTTATTCTGAGACTGTGACCCCTGGTTCTAGACTTCCCAGCCAGGGGAAACATCCTCCCTGCATCCACCCTGTCAAGCCCTGTAAGAATTTTGTATGTTTCAATGAGATCACCTCTCATTCTTCTAAACTCTAGAGAATATAGGCCTAGTCTACTCAATCTTTCTTCATAGGACAATCCCCCCATCCCAGGAACCAGTCTGGTGAACCTTTGTTGCGCTCCCTCTATGGCAAGTATATCCTTCCTTAGGTAAGGAGACCAAATCTGTAGACAATACTCCTGGTGTAGTCTCACCAGGGCCCTATATAATTGCAGTAAGACGTCTTTACTCCTATACTCAAATCCTCTTGTAATAAAGGCCAACATACCATTTGCTTTCCTAATTGCTTGCTGTACCTGCATGTTAACTTCCAGTGATTTGTGTACAAGAACACCCAGGACCCTCTGAACACCAACATTTCCCAATCTCTCACCATTTAAAAAATATTCTGCTTTTCTATTTTTCCTACCAAAGTGGATTACTTCACATTTCTCCACATTATATTCCATTTGTCATGTTCTTGCCCACTCACTTAGTCAGTCTATATCCCCTTGAAGCCTCCTTGCATCCTCCTCACAACTTACATTCACACCCAGCTTTGTATCATCAGCAAAATTGGATACATTACATTTGGTCCCCTCATCCAAATCATTGATATAGATTGTGAATAGCTGAGGCCCAAGCACTGATCCTTGCGGTACCCCACTAGATACAGCCTGCCAACCCGAAAATGACTCATTTATTCCTACTCTCTATTTTCTGTCCGTTAACCAATCCTCAATCCATGCTAGTATATTACCCCCAATCCCATGAACCCTAATTTTGTTTAATAACCTCTTGTGTGGCACCTTATCGAATGCCTTCTGAAAATCCAAATACACCACATCCGCTGGTTCCCCCTTATCTATTCTGCTAGTTACAACCTCAAAAAACTCTAACAGATTTGTCAAACACGATTTCCCTTTCATAAATCCGTGTTGACTCTATCCAATCCTGTTATTATTTTCTAAGTGCCCTGTTACCACGTCCTTAATAATAGATTCTAGCATTTTCCCTACTACTGATGTCAGGCTAACTGGTCTGTAGTTCCCCATTTTCTCTCTCCCTCCTTTCTTAAATAGTGGGGTTACATTTGCTACCTTCCAATCCATGGGAACCATTTTGGAATCTATAGAATTTTGGAAAATGACAACCAATGCATCCACTATCTCTATAGCCACCTCTTTCAAAACCCTAGGATGTAGGCCATCAGGTCCAGGTGATTTATTGGCTTTCAGTCCCATTAATTTCTCCAGTACTATTTTTTTTACTAATACTAATTTCTTTCAGTTCCTAATTTTCGCTAGAGCCTTGGTTCTCCACTATTTCCGGGAAGTTTTTTGCGTCTTCTTCCGTGAAGACAGGCACAATGTATTTGTTTAATTTCTCTGCCATTTCCTTATTCCCCATTATAATTTCTCCTGTCTCAGCCTGTAAGGGACCCACATTTACTTTCACTAATCTTTTCCTTTTTACATACCAATAGAAGCTTTTACAGTCTGTTTTTATGTCTCTCGCTAGTTTACTCTCATATTCTATTTTCCCTTTCTTTATCAATTTCTTGGTCCTCCTTTGCTGAATTCTAAAATCCTCCCAATCCTCAGGCTTACTACTCTTTTTGGCAACATTATAAGCCTCTTCCTTTGATCTAATACTATCTTTAACTTCTTTTGTTAGCCATGGTTGGACCACTTTTCCTGTGGGGTTTTTATGCTTTAAAGGAATGTATATTTGTTGTAAATTATGTATTAATTCTTTAAATGCTAGCCATTGCTTTTCTACCATCGTACCTTTTAAGGTAGCTTCCCAATCTACCGTAGCCAACTCGCCACTCATACCTACGTAGTTTGCTTTGTTTAGATTTAAGACCCTAGTTTCGGATTTAACTAAATCACTTTCAAATTGAATATAAAATTCTATCATATTATGGTCACTCTTCCCTAAAGGCCCCTTTACTACACGGTTATTAATTAACCCTTTCTCACTGCACAATACTAGATCTAAAATAGCCTGTTCCCTAGTTGGTTCCTCAACATACTGATCTAGAAAACTATCTTGCATACATTCCATGAATTCATCCTCCAAACTATTACTGCAAATTTGTAGATTAAAGTCCCCCATGATCACTGTATGACCCTTGTTACATGCGCCTCTAATTCCCTACATTACAACCACTGTTTGGGGGCCCACCAATGTTTTTTTACCCCTTGCTGTTTCTTAGCTCTACCCAAACTGATTCTACTTCTTGATTTTTCGAGCTAAGATTCTTTCACTCTACTGTCTTTATCCCATCCTTTATTATCAGGGATACCCCTCCTCCTTTTCCATTTTGCCTATCTCTTCTAAAAGTTAAGTATCCTGGAATCTTTAGTTCCCAACCTTGATCACTTTGCAACCATGTCTCCATTATGGCTATAAGATCAAACCTGTTCATTTCTATCTGCGCTATTAATTCATCTATTTTGTTGCAAATGCTTCGTGCATTCAGATATAGTGCCTTTAGCTACTCAGCTACTGGGATGCCTCACTACCGAAGTTATGGTCATTACCCTCCACTCTACAACATTGCTCACCTCCTGGCTCTTTCCCATTGGGAGAGCACATTTTCTCATGTCTCCTCTTCTTCTCTCCTCCAATCTTCTTAGTCATAATATAGAATCCATCCTGCTCAGTCACTGTGGAAATTATATGGAGAGGGAGCTATACCTCCATCTGATCACCTGGACTGGTCAAATGTTACCATACATACCAAAGGCCAATGATGAGCATGTGCACACAACCCTCCGAGATATCTGCGATCCTCCAATTCTGGCCTCTTGAGCATCCCTGGTTTTAATCGCTCAACCATTGGCGGCCATGCCTTCAGCTGCTAAGGCCCTATGCCCTGGAATTCCCTCCCTAAAGCTCTCCGCCTCTTTACCTCTCTTTCCTCCTTTAAGACGCTCCTTAAAACCTACCTCTTTGACCAAGCTTTTGGTCACCTGCCCTGATAGCTCCTTAATGTGGCTCGGTGTCAAATTTTGTTTGATGATGGTCCCGTGAAGCACCTTGGGAAGTTTTACTACGTTAAAGGTGCTGTATAAGTACAAGCTGTTGTTGTTGTTGTTATACAGATCTGAGGTACTTTGGGCAGACTACAATCCTGCGGGATACCCATGGTCAGGAAGTCAGGAAGACTTACCAAACTAGACCACTGCTACAATGACACATGGTTTCAAGGCCCCTATGCCACAGTACCAGGAAAAGTTAGTGTGAGGCATCATACTTTGACACCTAGCTTAAATGCTTTGGCAGCTGTGAATATGAATAAAGACTCCACTCAGCTCATCATTTCCTCAGACACTTAAATTGTCAACATGGGAATTCTTTAGGTCGGTGGGATGTTGTGGGTATTAGTGACCTTATTATGAACATAACAAAAAAGTATCGAATAAGAAAGGGTCATTCAGCTGATGAAGCCTGCAACTTTTAGAGACAATGTACAATCTACCATATCATGGATTTTATGCTCTCATTTAATTGCCTTTCGAGAGAGCGCGGCATAAATACTTCCTGATTCCCAAAAGTTATCAAGCAAAACTGCAGAATATCCATCCGTCCCTCCCATCTCTGCCCTCCACACGTGACGTCCTCCCTCCACTTCCCCCCCACCCCACCCCGGCCCAACAGCACAGAACCATCATGGTTGTACATAGTGCTTGAATATCTTAGTCTATAATTATAATGGCTCCGAACAACTTCTTGGTCACAAGGTTATTGGAGCCTCGATGGGATGGAACTTCTGTCCGCCTGTTATCTACGCCTCTCACCTCAGCACACTTTCCAGAATCGGGGGCAATTACGTATTGCTAGTGGGTGCTTGTGCTATTCACTTGGGGCGTTTGCTCAAGTGGTGGGGGCCAGGGGTGGGGTGGGACACAGATTGTCTTGCTGCAGCGTAAGTGGCTCCCAATGGTTTCGGGGAAGATTGAAGAAACTTCCCACGATTGGCCAGTATCGGCGCCGCAATCGATTTTGGTTGCGTCGAGAAATTGGCCATTTAAATTTAAAATCGCCGCCAGGACCCTTAGTAACGCTGGTGTCAGCATCTCTTGCGCCCAGTTCTGCGAAGGCACAACTTGGCAAGAATTACACTGTATGATGTAATTCCCTCATTGGCATGGCATCGTAATATGCCCACCCATTGGTGGCTGGGTGTATTATGCGGCTGCCCCCAAATCAAAGAGAAATTTTGATGGGTGGGAAAACGGGGCAGAGACCTGGTGCAACCAAATCCCAATCCAATATCCGACCCCACCCATCCAGATTATAGTGCTTTTGCGCTGCAAGCAAAGAGGAAATTTAAGGACACACTGTAAGACATTAAGATTAACTAGCAATAACAACAGAAAACGCTGGAAAAACTCAGCAGGCCAGGCAGCATCCGTGGAGAGAGAAAGAGAGTTAACGTTTCAGGTCGATGACCTTTCATCAGAACACCTCCGTTCAGTCCGTAAGGGGGACCCCGAGCTCCCGGTGGCCTGTCACTTTAATTCACCGCTTCACTCCCACTCTGACCTCACCGTCCTCGGCCTATTACACTGTTCCACGGAAGCTCAGCGTAAGCTCGAGGAACAGCACCTCATCTTTCGTTTAGGCACGCTACAGCCCTCTGGACTCAATATCGAGTTCAACAATTTTAGATCATAACCTCAGCTCCAATCACATTTATATTTTATTTTATCCACCCTTTTATTTGTCCCCCCCCACCTTTTTTTTCCTCCTAGAAGCTGGCAGCTGTCCTTCATTCTGCCAGTGGATTTCACACTTCATTCAGCCTTAATCTGTCACATTAACACCACCTCTAGCCTTGCATATCTCTTAATGTCTCTTTATGTCTCATCATCTCCCCCTTTGTTCCTTTATCCCCTCCCCCTTTCCCCCTTTTCCCAGCTTTACCCTGGCCTTAAATCTATTTGATTTCCGGCTCTTCCCAGTTCTGATGAAAGGTCATCGACCTGAAACGTTAACTCTCTTTCTCTCTCCACGGATGCTGCCTGGCCTGCTGAGTTTTTCCAGCGTTTTCTGTTGTTATTTCGGATTTCCAGCATCCGCAGTATTTTGCTATCATAAGATTAACTAGCAGTTAGACAGACTTCTAGACCTGCCTGGGCTGAGACTTACTTTATGGCTCTAATCTGTCATATGGTAATCATCCTGGAAGGCCAGAAACATTCTTCAATCACAGTATTTACGACAGGCAAATGACCTACAGTTTATAGTCATGAGGCACTAACCCTTGGAGGCATTCCTAAGATGGGCAGGTGCATGAAGGTATGCAATTGCTCATGTGTGAGCATGACTGTCCATCAGTCAGGATCCCTGACCCCCAACTGATGTACAAGGACATCACAACGCACAGTCACACTCGCACACTTCGTTGAGCTTGCTTTTTCCCTTAGTTTCAGAATCGGCTATCACGCAATCATGCCAATACACACATAGGCTTTGTAGTCGGTGATTTTATTTCAGGATATAAGTAAAACCATGTTGGGTTTACATAACATAAGAACATAAGAAGTAGGAGCAGGAGTAGGCCATATGTCCCCTCGGGCCTGCTCCGCCATTCAATAGGATCATGGCTGATCCGAACCTAGACTCACGTCCACTTCCCTGCCCGCTCCCCATAACCCTTAATTCCCTTATCAGCTAGGAAACTGTCTATCTCCGTTTTAAATTTATTTAATGTCGCAGCTTCCACAGCTCTCTGAGGTAGCAAATTCCATAGATTTACTACCCTCTGAGTGAAGAAGTTTCTCCTCATCTCAGTTTTGAAACGGCAGCCCCTTATTCTAAGATTATGCCCCCTAGTTCTAGTCTCACCCATCAGTGGAAACATCCTCCCCGCCTCCACCCGATCAAGCCCCCTCACAATCTTATATGTTTCGATAAGATCGCCTCTCATTCTTCTGAATTCCAATGAGTAGAGGCCCAACCTACTCAACCTTTCCTCATAAGTCAACCCCCTCATCTCCGGAATCAACCTGAGTGAACCTTCTCTGAACTGCCTCGAGAGCAAGTGTATCTTTTCTTAAATATGGAAACCAAAACTGTACGCAGTATTCCAGGTGTGGCCTCACCAGTACCTTGTATAACTGATGCAAGACTTCCCTGCTTTTATACTCCATCCCCCTTGCAATAAAAGCCAAGATTCCATTGGCCTTCCTGATCACCTGCTGTACCTGCATACTAACCTTCTGTGTTTCATGCACCAGGACCCCCAGATCCCTTTGTACTGCAGCACTTTGCAGTTTCTTTCCATTTAGATAATAACTTGCTCTTTGATTTTTTCTGCCAAAGTGCATAACCTCACACTTTCCAACATTATATTCCATCTGCCAAATTTCCACCCACTCACTTAGCCTGTCTATGTCCTTTTGCAGGTTTTTTATGTCCTCCTCACTCACTGCTTTTCCTCCCATCTTTGTATCGTCAGCAAACTTGGATACGTTGCACTTGGTCCCCTCCTCCAAATCGTTAATATAGATTGTAAAGAGTTGGGGTCCCAGCACTGACCCTTGCGGAACACCACTAGTTACTGATTGCCAACCCGAGAATGAACCATTTATCTCAACTCTCTGTTTTCTGTTAGATAGCCAATCTTCCACCCATGCCAGTATATTACCCCCAATCCCGTGATTTTTTTATCTTGTGCAGTAATCTTTTGTGTGGCACCTTATCAAATGCCTTTTGGAAGTCCAAATTAGCGTTAGGGTTAGGATTAGAGTTAGGTTTAAAGTGACCGTATTTTGGGCAGAAACCATATTTGATTGAAGTGGAGGGTTTAAGTTGAGACTCCATACAGGGGTGTATTTGCCAGGATAGAACTGTAAGGAGGCGATTATCTTGTGTGGCAAAGGTCACCAATGCACATCTTGTCACAATGCAGAGTCACGCTTGACCATGCTGTTTTTGGCATTTGCCAGTGTGAAGAAAACTGGAAGTTAGGAATTACATTTTTTAACTTTGGGCATTTTTTTAAAGTTATATAAAGTGAGGTTTTTTTGTGAGGGTGCCTGCAAATGGTCGTAAATATATATGTAATATTGAGTATAATATTGATAAAATTGTTCACTAAAATGATTGTAAAAACTGACGGAATTCAAAAGTGATGAACTCTTGTAGTAAAAACTGATAACCTATTGCAGTAAAAAGTGGCAAACTTTCACATCAAAAATTGATCAATTCTTGCACCAATTTTTGAACCCGCACAGTAAAAATGCCCTATTCCCACCAAACTGCAGACCGCCCCATTTTCTTTGCTGACCTCCAAGTTAGCTGATAGTGTTAACGGTTCTCTCTCCTCAGGTACTATCCGCCTCCCCTTCAAATTTGCTGTCACCACCCACCTCCTCAAAAACCCCAACCTTGACCCCTCTGTCCTTTCAAACTACCACCCCATCTCCAACCTCCCTTTCCTCTCCAAAGTCCTTGAAAGTGTTGGCGCCTCCCAAATTGTGCGCATCTTTCCCGCAACTCCATGTTCGAACCCCTCCAATCAGGTTTCCACTCCTGCCACAGCGCTGAAATGGCCCTTATCAAAGTCACAAATGACATCCTGTGTTACTGTGAACATGGTAAACTATCTCTCCTCATCCTTCGTGACCTGTCTACAGCCTTTGACACAGTTGACCACACCAACCTCCTCCAATGCCTCTCCTCCATTGTCCAGCTAGGTGGGACTGCCCTCGCCTGGTTCCATTCCTATATATCCAGTCATAGCTAGAGAATCACCTGCAGTGGCTTCTCTTCCCACTCCAGCAGTTACCTTTGGAGTCCCCCAAGGAGCAATCCTTGTCCCCCTCCTATTTCTCAGCTACGTGCTGCTCCTCGGCAACATCATCTGAAAACACAATGTCAGGTTCCACATGTACGCTGATGGCACCCAGCACTACCTAACCATCACCTCTCTCGACTCCTCCTCTACCTCTGATTTGTCACGCTGCTTGTCCGACTTCCAGTATTGGATGAGCTGAAATTTCCTCCAATTAAATACTGGGAAGACCAAAGCCATTGACTACAGTAGCCGTCACAAACTCCGTTCCCTCGCTACCAACTCCATCCTTCTCCCACTGTCTGAGACTGAACCAGACCGTTTGCAACCTTGGCGTCCTACTTGACCCTGAGATGAGCTTCTGACCCTATATCCGCTCTATCAGCAAGACCGCCTACTTCCACCTCCGTAACTTCGCCCGTCTCCCCCTGCCTCAGCAGCTAAAACCCTCATCCGTGCCTTTGTTGCCTCTAGACTCGACTATTCCAATGTTCTCCTGGCCTGGCCTCCCACCTTGCATCCTCCATAAACTTGAGCTCATCCAAAACTCTGCTGCCCGTGTCCTAACCCACACCAAGTCCCGTTCACCCATCACCCCTGTGCTCGCTGACCTACATTGGCTCCCGGTCTGGCAACGCCTCAATTTTAAAATTCTCATCCTTGTTTTCAAATCCCTCCATGGTCTCGCCCCCTCCCTATCTCTGTAACCTCCTCCAGCCCTACAACCCTCCGAGATATCTGCGCTTCTCCAATTCTGACCTCTTGCGCATATCTGATTTTAATCACTCAACCGGCTGCCTAGGCCCTAAGCTCTGGAATTCCCTCCCTAAACCTCTCCGCCTCTCTACCTCTCTCTCCTCCTTTAAAACATACATCTTTGACCAAGCTTTTAGTCACCTGTCCTAATATCTCTTTATGTGGCTCGGTGTCTGATAAATTTTATTTGATAATCGCTCCTATGAAGTGCCTTGGGTTGTTTTACTATGTTAGAGGTACTATATAAATGCAAGTAGTTGTTGTTGTATAATCGTCTAACCCTGAATGCCTGATTTAAGGTATTGTCGTGACTAACCTCATATAAACCGACAGAAATGGTTTTTCCCCAATTAAAAAATATTACCCATGAAAGAAAAAAATGAGAAGTCGCACAACACCAGGTTATAGTCCAACAGATTTATTTGGCATCTCCACATCATTAAATAAATCTGTTGGACTATAACCTGGTGTTGTGCGACTTCTCATTTTTGTCCACCCCAGTCCAACGCCGGCATCTCCACATCATGAAAGAAAAAAGTCTTTGAAAATTAATTACAAAAACAATCTGGAGCTAGGAGTCACAAACACAAAGGCTAAATTTGCAGATCATACAAAACTAATGAAGGTGGTAGATGCCAAAGCTGAACAGGAAAAGCTACAGGAGGATTTGAATTGGGAATTGGGCAGACAGGTGGCAGATGAAATTCAGTGTAGAGCAATGCAAAGTCCTTCACATGGGAACAGAAAATCCAGGGACTATTACTTAAATGGAAAGATAATAAAGTGAAAGAGATCTGGGGGGGGGTGGGGGGGGGGGGCCTGATTGACAATAAGTTGAAGCTATTGCAACAATGTTCGGTGGCAATGAGCAAATAAAATTAGCTGCTGGGATGTATTAAAAGGCCAACATTGAACCGAAATAGTGAGGCAATCCTGCTACTGTATAAATCATTGGTGCGACCGCACTTAGAATACTGTGCATAATTCTGATCACCACAGTGCAAAAAGGACATTGCAGCTATTGACAGAGTACAGAAGAGAGCATCCAGAACGATTGAGGGGATGGAGGGTTTGTATTGTGAGGAACGATTATGTAAATTGGGCATGTTCTCACTGGAAAAGAAAAGGTTGAGAGGTGATAGGATTCCTGTTTTTGGATTCTAAAGGGACTAGATAATGTCGACCATGATAAGCTGTTTCACCTTGTCCAGAACTGCAGAACCAAGGTGTGGCCTGCGCCTGAAGGGGAGGTAAATTCAAGACTAATGTACGGAAACATCTTCTCAGTATGCGAGTGGTTAATCTATGGAACAGACTCCCTAGGGAGATGGTGAAAGCAGATAGTGTTGATCCATTCAAATGCAAATTAGATAGATTTTTTTCAGAAAACAATATTTTGGGATTACAGTACATGGGTAATTGGAGACATCCCATGTGGTAAGTGTAGCGTGTTTGGGAGGAACAGGTGACTTTGGACCTATGGTTCCCAAAGCTCCTCCACCCCTGGAGGTTTTCCTCGCCTCGTGTCTGGGTCTGCTGTAGAGCAATTGATAGAGATTGATCGCTGTGATTAGTCAACAACTCCATTATCATTGTGTCGTGCGCGACCAGGATGGTAGCGGGTAAACTAGATGGACCTTAGTCTTATTCGTCTAGCAATTTCTATGTTTCTATGTAAAATTAACATAATTTTTAATATAAAATTTAATTTTTTTTCCAAAGACCACGTTACAGACCACCGAAGGAATACCTCTTCTGCTTACACCCCTGATCCCCAACCAGTTAACAGTCAGAACGTAGGTACATTTATACATTTATGTTTTACGATGGTGATTCATTATCACATTGTAAAGGAAACAGAAGTTTACCATGGATTTATAAACATGCATTCTCCTAGATGCAATGGTAATTTACTAACCCCATCAATAAACTTGGTATGGGAACCTCTTTCACACTTGTTCACCATCATGTTGACAAGAGCAACTTCCAACCAACTCCAAGTGACCAGGCGTGTATTAGCAGACCCACCAAAAACAGTTAAGTAGAAAGTATTAGTAGGTAAATGTTGATTTATATAAACATAATCCTTCTTTATGAGTGTCAATTTAGCTCAATTAGTGGCAATCTTGTCTCTGAGTCAGAAAATTGTGCTTTGAAGCACACAGTTTAGGCTTACACTTCAGTGAGGTTCTGCGGGAGTGCTCCATTAATGAGGCTGCATCATTAGTTTATTTTTGTCATTTTTTAAAAAATTGATTGTTACTTCAGTGTTGGCAACTGCTTCTATTACTCATGGTCACTTGAAGAAAATAAAGCAGATAAAGATATTGGCACTGAAAAAAGTACCACGTTGAACACTGATGGACAAGCTTTCAAAGGAAGAACATTGAGCGAGTCAGTAAGCCTGAGTAGGTCTTAGCAGTGAGATTAGTGATGCTACAAGATGTATTTACAGTACTAAAGTAGAACTCGCAGGCCAAATGTACGGTAGCCTCTGTGAGGTCCTGCAGAAAAGACTTGCATTTGGAGAACAAATCATGCAAAATGTATCAATGAACAAGATAAAAGCATTGAAGAACGGTGTGCTCCAAAGGATGGTAGGGATTAAGCGACAAGACAGAAACTACGTGAAGAGGAAAACACAAGCGCCAATGGAATCCAGAAACCTGAAGTGGGATGGTCAAATGAATGTGTTGAGAGGTCGGAAAGCAGGTTGTTAGACTGGCCTCCATAGGTTGAAAAGTCAAGAAATTGGCTTTAGGTAACAAACCTGGAGTGTCATGGACGGTTGGAGTCAAATCCTTAGGGATCTCAGTTGATGAAGTGCTTGCTACTGGTGGTTGAGTACCACCAACGTCTGACATGTGCAGGTAAAAAAAAGTAAATGAAAAACAGTTAAGTAGAAAGTATTAGTAGGTAAACGTTGATTTATATAAACATAAGTGAGAAGTCGCACAACACCAGGTTATGTGCAAATTGGCTGCTGTGTTTGGCGAAATAGCAAAAGCAACTACACAATGTGAAATGCTATGCAATGTCCTGAGGACATGATAAGGTACAATATCAATGCAGGTTCTTCCTCTTTTATGTTTTTAATATAAATTTTAACGTTACGTTCCTGCCTTTTTAATGAAACCCAAGTAATTTAAATCATTAAAAACTGGATTAGACGGAAGAGCTTTTTGGCGTTTCAGTGAAAAAAAACCGCATACATGAGCTTCACTCACTTCCATGGCCTTCCCCCACTTTCATGGGCTTTCATAATTCATGAGCAGATCTCCTTCTTGAGATTTAAACCCAACTTTGAGGCCCGACTGAGGAGCACAATCTTAAAATTGGAGCCACGTCATTCAGGAGTGAAATCAGGAAGCAATTTTTCACCCAAAAGGCCAGTGAAAATGTGAAAATCTCTCCCCCCAAAATGCTGTGATGCTGGGTCCATTGAAAACTTCAAGGCTCAGATTGACAGGTTTTCATTAGGTAAGGGTATCAAGGGATATAGATCAAAGGCGGGTAGGTAGAGTTGAGGTTCAGGTCAGCCATGATCTAACTGAATTGCAGAACAGGCTCGAGGGGCTGAATGGCCTGTTCCTGTTTCTTATTTTCCTAACAACAAGTCATCACTGATGCAATTGTGCTAAGTAATGTTAGCTCATCATGGGAGCTAGATAAACACATGAGGGAGAAAGGAAAGGAAGGATATGTTGATGAGGTTAGATGAAGTAAGGTGGGAGAAGACTCACGTGGAGCATAAACACTGGCATGGGCCTGTTGGGGCGAAAGGTCTGTTTCCATGCTGTAAATACTATGTAATGTTATAGAATCATAGAAGGGTTACGGCACAGAAAGAGGCCATTTAGCCCATCGAGCCCGTGCCAGCTCTCTGCAAGAGCACTTCAGCTAATCCCACTCTCCCGCCCTTTCCCCGTAGCCCTGCAAATCTTTTTGCTTCAGGTACTTATCCAACTCCCTTTTGAAAGCCACGATTGAATCTGCCTCCACCACCCTTTCAGGCAGTGCATTCCAGATCCCGACCACTCGCTGCGTGAAAAAGTTTTCCCTCCTGTCGCCTTTGGTTCCTCTGACAATCACCTTAAATCTGTGTCCTCTGGTTCTCGGCCCTTCCGCCAATGGGAACAGTTTCTCTCTATCTACTCTGTCTAGACCCATTACATATGTACTATGAAATCATTATAATAATGGCAGGAAATGGGATCTGTCAAAATCTAACGGTTAATAATAATGTTTACTGAAAGCCAGCCACAGATGACTACTGCCCAAATATAGGGGGAGAAACTGGACTCTGTCGCAACTGATTTCTGAGCAAAAAATAAGAATTGGGGGGACGAGCTCCCATGCCCAACACTCCAGGGAAGTGCACCGATTGCTCTCTGAGTGCACGGGACACTTGTGTTGATGCAGTATAACCAAGCTGACTTTGAGAGTAGAACAGAGGACATAAATTTAAGCTGGAAGAAAGCAAATCAAAACCGATATTAGGAAGAACGTCTTTGCTCGAAGTCCCTGAAATTATGCAGTGGGATAGTGTATGAACCAACATTTGGAAGTATGTGAGGTAATTGCCATTTTTCATCTGTACACCTACACAGTGGAGCTGATTTTCACAGTCAGCAGTGGCAGAAAACTGGCAGCAGCGGATCAGCTGGCCTCTATACACCCCGTCCGGACCTCAATGGAAAGGAAAATTGGGTGGGGCATGTAATGGGCGGGCGATCGACAGTTTTCTGCCTACGCCGAAAGTGAAAATTCACCCAAGGGAGGCAGTCTAGTTGCTAACTTTGGTGGGCATCGTAGCTAAGCTCCATCCTTGCCATAACCTACACACACACACACACATCCACGCACACACACACATATATCCACAGACACACACATATATCCACGCACACACACACCACACACACCACACACACACACACACACATATATCCACAGACACACACACCACACACACACACACATATATCCACAGACACACACACCACACACCCACACACACATACACATCCACACACACACACATATATCCACAGACACACACACCACACACCCACACACACATATATCCTCGCACACACACACACCACACACACACCACACACACACTCACACACATACACATCCACGCACACACATATATCCACAGACACACACACCACACACCCACACACACATACACATCCACGCACACACACACATATATCCACAGACACACACACCACACACACACACACACATATATCCACAGACACACACACCACACACACACACACACACACATACACATCCACACACACACACACATATATCCACAGACACACACACCACACACACACATATATCCACAGACACACACACCACACACCCACACACACATACACATCCACGCACACACACACATATATCCACAGACACACACACCACACACACACACATACACACACATGCACACACACACACACACATATATATCAACACACACACAGTTTCTCTCTATCTACTCTGTCTAGACCCATTACATATGTACTATTAAATCATTATAATAATGGCAGGAAATGGGATCTGGCAAAATCTAACGGTTGATAATAATGTTTACTGAAAGTCGGCCACAGATGATTACTGCCCAAATATGTCTCAGTTATGCACTGTGCTTATCAACTGAGC
This sequence comes from Squalus acanthias, assembly GCA_030390025.1. Lineage (NCBI taxonomy): Eukaryota > Metazoa > Chordata > Chondrichthyes > Squaliformes > Squalidae > Squalus > Squalus acanthias. Next base: position 126,595,085 of record CM059434.1, read on the forward strand.
CATCAGTTCCAATTCCAACTTCACTTTGACTGGCCCCCTCCCACCAAAATTGGGACTGCTCCAGTCAAGCTTATTCAAATATCCTCCCCCAATAATTTGTCACCTTGCAGTAATCCATTAACGCTGGTTGGATTTTATTTGACAATGAGGTGTAGCTGTAATAAGGCTGAGTCTTGGATTACTGCTAAATGGTAACATATTATAATGAATGGTAAATGCTCAGTAACGTTACGCTACACATGACAATCCAGGTAATGAGTGCAATGCCAAAACACAACCTTCTATCACTATTTTTCTTTGTATGCATAGGACTATGAGAGAAATATGGAGCCAGCTTCTTTCTTCGCATTCTTGTGTATATGTACAGGGGGGGAAAGGCATAAAACACAGGAAAGCGTAATGCAACTGGAACCTCTGCTAACTCAGCATAAGGTTATGTCTTACATAGAATTACATCGAATGTACCACAAACAAGCCTCCTCCCACCCCTCTTCATCTCACCCTATCAGCATAACCTTCTATTCCTTTCTCCCTCATGTCTTTATCTAGCTTCCCCTTAAATACAACCTTGGAAGAGCACCACACACTCCACCAGTTTGACAACACCCTCCTCCACAATCTCTACTTTAAAACTACATCAACTCCTTGGGTGAAACACCATTAATAATGATATCTGCATCCACTATCATACAGATTCCTCCCTCATGTCCCATCACTTTCAGGTTTTGGGACTCAGTGGGCCCTTTTATCCTCTACATCCTGAAGTTTTTTTATTTATACAGGTTGAAGGTGGCTTCCTGTTAAATTAAATGTTAACTCGTGGTAAAAGTGAACTGATGCTATTACACTTTTTAAAATAGAGTACCGGACGTGCAATCAAACTGATTATTTTGCTTTCAAAAATTACTTAAAAGCTAAAATGGATCAGGTAATGCGTTATCGAGAGATTATGAGATCTATAATTGAAGCAGCGATTAGGCTAATGTTAAGATAACAGCTTATAATAAAATAGTGCTGTGGTGTAACGTTTGTTTGATTAATGGCATTTTAAAGGCACTTTATATGAGTAGCTTGAGAAATTCACGTGGTAAGTGTAGCATGCCTAGGAGGAACAGGCGACTTTGGATCTATGGTTTCCAAAGCTCTCCACCACTGGGGTTTTCCTCGTCTCGTGTCTGGGTCTGTTGTAGACTCATTGATAGAGATTGGTTGCCATGATTATTCAACAACTCCATTATTGTTGTAGCATGCAACTACCAGGAATGTAGAAAGCAAACCAGATGGACTGTGGTTTTTTTTATCATCTAGCAATTCCTATGTTCCCAAGGAGCACTGAATTTGTGAAAAAATACTTTTAAGTTATGAGGAAATGGGTAAGGAAGTTTGGCTTGTTCTTGCTGGAGAACAGCTGGCCTGATAAACGTTTTTGAAAAATATGAAGAGGATTGGTAAAACTGATCAAGACAATTTCTTGTCAGGCGTGAAGGCCTATTCCTGTTCCCCAGATTTCCCATATTCTTAAATGGCGTTTGCCAAATCTTTGTTTAGTGAGGGACCAGCACCAGAAGAGTCATGTCTATCAGAATGGTGTCACATCCAAGTTGCTCAATGTTCTGCCTCTATGTGATTCATGTTAGTTTGTCATGTGTTTGTAAATAAACTCAAAGTTTGGCAAAAACATGTTTCCATGAAGACAGCCCCTTCAAATCCGTTCAAATGAAGCTCTTGTATTCAATTAAATTGAGAAGTCTTTAACTTGACAATGTGGAAAACTTAATGGGGACTAAATTGGCATTCACTGATCTTTTCTTGAAAGACAAATCTGATGTATAAAGGAGTAATTAAACCTCCTGCACTTTAAAAAATAATAAATCAGGCCAACGGAAGCACGAATGGTGAGATAAGAAAACGATCAGAAGGCAATGGAAAGAAAAGCCTCTTGGGGGTGACTGCTCCACGAGTGCTGCCTTCATCATGGGAAATTACATACGAAAGGAACTGACCATTAACTGGTAAAAAATACTTTGGCAACTTATTAAATTTCATTCAGTGGAAGAAGTTAAGGACCCGTGCAGCAGAAGTTTTGTTAAATTCAACTAAGTGGTGCAGAAAAGGAGCAAAGACAGAAACAGACAAAGGTTTTTTAAATAAAAGAGATTTTTTAAGATCAGCTAAGGATGTTGACCCAAGAGGTCACTCACTGACAAAATATTCTAACATAGGAACATATCGAAACATAGGAACAGGAATTCAGCCGCTCGAGCCTGTTCCGCCATTCAATTAGAACATGGCTGAATCATTGGAGATCTGGCAGGGAATAAATATCAAACTCAAAATGTTCACTGGGTCATAATATTTCTGACATGAGCTCATTGCATGTGAGGCCCATCAGTGGTATGTGGCCTCATAGGATTTACCCTTTTACGTTGGTCTAAGTTCAGGAACATGGACCCAACTAAACACAAGGTATACAGGGCACAGATAACTAAACAATAAGGGAAGGCGTACAGAGGCAGATCTGACAAAAGCCTCCTTTGACTCCAAATGCCTCAACACAGAGCCACAACTTACCCAATTGAAAGTGCTGCTTTAGGCATACGTGAAGCCAAACGATATTAGATAGCATGGACCGTGCTTGTGACGAGGAGGATAGGATGTAAATTGTAGGAGTGACAAGCCCTTGTAAATTATGGAAAGCATTTTTAAGTATTAGTAAAACCACAATCAGATATTCCTTGGGACTTTACCAGTACCGCTGTAGCTCAATGAGAAGAGAATGTTTTTATTGCAGTTGCTTTTTGATTGCAATACTTTCATATACATAGTATACAAAGTGCGTGACAGTGAACGGCTTGGCTTATGAACAACCCTGAGACTGTTTCTCGGTAGTGTTAGGGTATAAAAACTGTGGGGTATTTGGTTCTGCGAATTTCGCCTCCTTTTTTTCATTCCTTCCTTCCTGAAGGTGCTGACTCTTGCTGATATAATACTATGGCCACCGGTAAGTCTCCAGTACCCCAAGTGGCCGCTGCTCTGGCTGTGATCAATTAACCAGCACAAACCAGGATCCCTGGTAGTATACGATAGCAAAATACTGCGGATGCTGGAAATCTGAAATAACAACAGAAAACGCTGGAAAAACTCAGCAGGCCAGGCAGCATCCGTGGAGAGAGAAAGAGAGTTAACGTTTCAGGTCGATGACCTTTCGTCAGAACTGTGAAGAGCCGGAAATCAAATAGATTTAAGGCCAGAGTAAAGCTGGGAAAAGGGGGAGGGGATAAAAGAACAAAGGGGGAGATGAAGAGACATTAAGAGACATTAAGAGATATGCAAGGCTAGAGGTGGTGTTAATGTGACAGATTAAGGCTGAAAGAAGTGTGAAATCCACTGGCAGAATGAAGGACAGCTGCCAGCTTCTAGGAGGAAAAAAAAGGTGGGGGGGGGCAAATAAAAGGGTGGAAAAAATAAAATATAAATGTGATTGGGGCTGAGGTTATGATCTAAAATTGTTGAACTCGATATTGAGTCCAGAGGGCTGTAGCGTGCCTAAACGAAAGATGAGGTGCTGTTCCTCGAGCTTACGCTGCGCTTCCGTGGAACAGTGTAATAGGCCGAGGATGGTGAGGTCAGAGTGGGAGTGAAGCGGTGAATTAAAGTGACAGGCCACCGGGAGCTCGGGGTCCCCCTTACGGACTGAACGGAGGTGTTCCGCAAAGCGGTCACCCAATCTGCGTTTGGTCTCCCCAATGTAGAGGAGACCACATCGTGAGCAGCGAATACAGTATACTAAATTGCAGGAAGTACAAGTAAATCGCTGTTTCACCTGGAAGGGGTGTTTGGGGCCCTGGACAGTGGGAAGAGGGGAGGTGTAAGGGCATGAGTTGCATCTCCTGCGCATGCACGGGAAGGTGCCGGGCGAAAGGGAAGGGGTGCTGGGGGTGGTAGAGGAGTGGACTAGGGTGTCGCGGAGGGAGCGGTCCCTGCGGAATGCTGAAAGGGGAGGTGAGGGGAAGATGTGTTTGGTGGTGGGATCACGCTGGAGGTGGCGGAAATGGCGGAGGATGATCCATTGAATGTGGAGGCTGGTGGGGTGAAAGGTGAGGACAAGGGGAACCCTATCGTGGTTCCGGGAGGGAGGGGCAGGGGTGAGGGCAGAAGTGCGGGAGATAGAACGGACACGGTCGAGGGCCGTGTCGACCACGGTAGAGGGAAATCCTCGGTTGAGGAAAAAGGAAGACATGTCGGAAGCACTGGTATGGAAGGTGGCATCATCAGAGCAGATGCGGCGGAGACGGAGAAACTGGGAGAATGGAATAGAGTCCTTACAGGAGGCGGGGTGGGAGGAAGTGTAGTCCAGGTAGCTGTGGGAGTCAGTGGGCTTGTAGTGAATGTTAGTCAATAACCTATCCCCAGAGATGGAGATGGAGAAGTCGAGGAAGGGAAGGGAAGAGTCGGAGATGGACCATGTGAAGGTGAGGGAAGGGTGGAAATTGGAAGCATAGTGAATGAAATGTTCTAGTTCAGGGCGAGAGCAGGAGACGGCACCGATACAGTCATCAATGTACCGGAAAAAGAGGTGAGGGAGGGGACCCGAGTAGGACTGGAACAAAGAGTGTTCCACATATCCCACGAAAAGGCAGGCATAGCTAGGACCCATGCGGGTACCCATAGCAACACCTTTAATTTGGAGGAAATGGGTAGAGTCAAAGGAGAAGTTGTTCAATGTGAGAACAAGTTCAGCCAGGCGGAGGAGGGTGGTGGTGGATGGGGACTGGTTGGGCCTCTGTTCAAGGAAGAAGCAGAGCACCCTCAGGCCATCCTGGTGGGGAATGGAGGTGTAGAGGGATTGTACGTCCATAGTGAAGAGGAGACGGTTGGGGCCGGGAAACTGGAAACTGTTAAAATGGCGGAGGGCATTGGAAGAGTCGCGGATGTAGGTGGGAAGAGACTGGACAAGGGGAGAAAAAATAGAGTCGAGATAGGAAGAGATAAGTTCCGTGGGGCAAGAACAGGCTGAAACGATGGGTCTACCGGGGCAGTCCTGTTTGTGGATCTTGGGAAGGAGGTAGAAGCGGGCTGTGCGCGGTTGGGGAACTATGAGGTTGGCGGCCGTGGGGGGAAGATCTCCAGAGATGAGGTCAGTGACGGTCTTGGACACGGTGGCTTGATGTTCAGTAGTGGGGTCATGGTCCAGGTGGAGGTAGGAGGAGGTGTCAGAGAGTTGGCGTTCAACTTCCGCTAGGTAGAGGTCGGTTCGCCAAACAACAACAGCGCCACCCTTGTCAGCAGGTTTAATGACAATGTCAGGGTTGGATCGGAGAGAATGGAGTGCTGCAAGTTCAGAGGGAGGTAGGTTGGAGTGAGTGAGGGGAGCAGAGAAATTGAGCTGGCCGATGTCACGGCGGCAGTTAGCAATGAAAAGATCTAGAGAGGGTAAGAGGCCAGAGGGAGGGGTCCAGGTGGAACGAGAATTCTGAAAGCGGGAGAAAGGGTCAGCCGTGCGGGGGGAAGACTCCTGGCCAGAGAAGTGGGCACGGAGACGGAGGCGGCGGAAAAAGAGCTCAGCATCGTGCCGAGCTCCCTGGTAGTATAGCTTGTTACCACAGTGGACAGAGCCTTTACCCACTAGACTATTGAGGGAACCATTGATATGTTCTTTAGTTAAAATACAATTTCAATTCATTGCTTAAAGCACCTGGGGTGAGGACACTCTGGGGTGTAAAAACAGGCACAATACCGGACAATTTCGGGGACCAACATTCTGTGGCCCAAGGACGCCTGAAAGGTGACTGACCTGAATATTGGGTCGGACGGATTTTCAGGCGCCCCCTAGAGGCCGCCTAAAATAGGTGTTGGGACCCTTACATATGTAAATGAGGGCTCTTACCCCTGTTTTCGGCCCCCTTGCTGAAGTTGGATTTGGATGAGCAGAGCAGGAGCAGCTCAGAATTCTTCGATGGGGCGTAAATTAAAAAACATAATTTTAAAATGTTTCTGTGGCGCTAGGAGGAACAAGAGTGCCCCCCTCCCCCTCCCCCTCCCCCCCGATTCCGCAGTATCCGGATTGCCCCCTAGTTGACGTTCTACCACCCGTCCCGGGACCTACCATCGGGCCTGTGCCTGTGGAGGCACAATAGGCTCCGGCAGCTCGTCCAATTAATACTAATGAGGCCTGAGGCCCAATTTTGGGCCGGACTCAGGCCTCCCGGTTGGCGCTCGTGTTCCATGCGCGGCACCCATTTCAGGCCTGGAAAAGGGCCTAATGTAATTTAAACCCATCATACTTTTGAGAACTGCTACCTCAGATGCTTTGCATGACCAGACCAGTCAATGCCACAAGTCTTAGGGTGAGCCAGTCAGAGATATACTTGGAGATGCGTCCTCATGCCAAACAGGTGACTCCTCCAACTATCACAACAGTGCCATTCTGCCAACAAATGCACAATCTAATCCCTACCTGTGGCAACTTCACACCCTTTGCTTTGAATAATTTAATGAAAGTATAAAGCCTATTACTGTAATTTCCAGTAAGGAAGTTGCACCATTGCAATCTCCTTACAGAGAATTACAGTAATAGACTTTCTACTTTAATTTAATTTTTCAGAGCAAAGTGTGCAGAAAATTTTAATTGTGCTTGGAAGGGAATTGTGAACTGTTGAAATGTTCCAGATATGTTATTAATAGATATATATATTGGATAGAGAATTCCTTAAGCATGCTAACTGTTGTTCAATTCCGAAACTGGGCTATCCACAAAGGAATTTGGAAATTTGTTAATTTGGGAGGTTGATGCCGAGATGTCTGAATGAATATGAGGTTTAGGACTTTCTACTCTTGGTCATTACTTCCAAGATGTGTATCTGGTCAGATTACTTCTCCCCGTGACCTGCATAAGATCTATGTAATACAGTCCTCAAATCGACATAGTAGGAATCTATATGGTACTTACTTATGCACATGAGGTTTGGCTCTGACCACTTGACGAGTTCAGAGTTGTTCTGACATCGGATGAGGTTTGATGTTCCTGCCTTTCTCTTATAACCACTTTGGCACTTCAAACGGAGTCTCTGACCAACTTGAAAACTCGTGTCAATTATTTCGCTCATATTTACATTTTCAACTTTAAAGTTGGGTTTGCTGCAACTTCCTACAGGAAACGAGGAAAAAGAGACAGAATCTGATTTAGTGTTATTCCAAAATAAAGACCTCCTGCATTCTATTAAATCTCAATGTATATCAATGCTCTACACACAAAGACCACATCCATCAGATTTTTATTTTGAAGTAAAATTAAGAGGTGATCACATTCTCCTTCACCCAGGCCTTGAGTTTCTGACCCAGTTGCTAGTGCTCCTTCACCCAGGCCTTGAAAATTCTGGCCCAGCTTCTTGGTTGACTCTCTCCCCTCAGCCTTCCAATCTGGAGAACATTTTACATAGTTCAAAGCCCACCCAGGTACTGAAAGGCAAATTTTCTGAGGATTCAGGGGCTGTTTTAAGACTCCCAGAACCCTTCATTTATTCTGTTTCATAGAGCAGATGGGTAAATTTAACATCAGTTTTAATGAGAGAATTGCTAGAATCTATTATCAGGGTTAGACTAAGTAAGCACTTGGAAAAGTATCAGCTGATTAGGGAGAGTCAACATGGTTTAGAGAAAGGTAACTAACCTATAGGGTTCTTTGACAGAGTCGCCAAGATGATGGATGTCAAATACATGCATTTTCAGAAGGCAGTTGACTAAAGTTTCACACAGCAGAGTGCTGGCTCAAGTTGAGGTGGATGGAACTAGAGGGTACCCCATAGCAAGGATAGGAAAATGGCTGGAGGCGGAGAGTTGGGATAAAAAGGCCTTTCTCGGAATTGCAGGCAATGGCAAATGAAGGTAGCTTTTCCACCAGTTGTGGCCAGATTTCTGGATGTCCGGATGTGGGAAATTCGAGAAAGTCCAGTCCTATCAGAAATGCCTTGGAATTACGTTCCGATGCATTTTCAGGTGGGCAAGGCCAGCGGTGGTAAAAGTACCCACCTTAAACACGCGTGCACTTCATTTTTACAAGCCTTAGGGGTGTGTTGGCCCTGCACACTATGACCTGTGGTTCTGGAGTGAGGACGCCTCATAGGAAGATAAGGAACAGGAGTCTGCCACTCAGCCCATCGAGCCTGCTCCACCATTCAATTAGATCATGCCCGATCTATAACTCAGCAATAGAAGGTTATGCTGATAGGGTGAGATGACATAGGGTGGGAAGAGGCTTGTGTGGGGCATAAACACCGGCACAGATCAGTTGGGTTGAAAGGCCTGTTTCTGTGCTGTAAATCCTATGTAAAACTCCATTTGCCTGCCGTAGCTCCATATCCCCCGATACCCTTACCTAACAAATATTTATCGATCTCAGATTTAAAATTATTAATTGAGCTAGTATCTACTCATTTTTGTGGGAGAGAGTTCCACACTTCTACCACCCTCTGCGTGAAGAAGTGTTTCCGAACTTCTCTCCTGAACGGCCTGGCTCTGATTGTAAAGTTATGACTCCTTGTCTTAGACTCCCCCCCAGTGGAAAAAAGTTTCTCTCTATCTACCTGATCAATTCCTTTCAAAATCCTAAAACCTCAATCAAATCATCCCTTAACCTTCTATATTCCAAAAATGAGAAGTCGCACAACACCAGGTTATAGTCCAACAGATTTATTTAAAATTACAAGCTTTCGGAGCTGTCGCCCCTTCCTCAGGTAGAGTTACTGTGACTCTACCTGAGGAAGGGGCGACAGCTCCGAAAGCTCGTAATTTTAAATAAATCTGTTGGACTATAACCTGGTGTTGTGCGACTTCTCATTTTTGTCCACCCCAGTCCAACGCCGGCATCTCCACATCATGACTTCTATATTCCGAGCCTAGTTTATGTAATCTCTCCTCATAATCTAACCCTTGGAGCCCTGGTAACAGTCTGGTAAATCTGCGCTGCCCTCCTGCTCAGCCTAATATATCCTTTCTAAGGTGCATTGCCCAGAACTGTACACAGTACTTCAGATGTGGTCTATCCAGGGCTTTGTATAGCTGTAGCAAAACCCCTTTATATTCTAGGCTCTAGTTATAAAGGCTAACATTCCATTAGGCTTTTTGTTTATTATTTTGTACCTCACTGACAACTATATTTTAGTGTTCTGTGAACATGGACCCCTAAATCTCTTTGGCCCTCTACTGTTCCTAGTTTATTTCCATTTAAAAAATACTCAGATCTGTCCTTTTTTGGTCCAAAATGGATGTCCTCACGCTTACCTGCGTTGAAATCCATCTGCCACAGTTTTGCACACTCACTTAATCCATCAATGTCTCTGTACTTTTATGCTCCCGTTTACACTACTTACTCTACCACCAATCTTTGAGTCATCAGCAAACTTGGATATAAGGCTCTCTATTGTGTTGTCTAAGTCATTAATAAATGTTGAGTAGTTGAGGCCCCAGCACAGATCCTTGTGGGACACCACTAGTCACTTCCTTCCCATTTGAGTACATACCCATTAACCCTACCCTCTGTCTTCTACCACCGAACCAATCTCCAAACCAGGCCAATAATTTGCCTTCAAATCTTATCAAATGCCTTCTGGAAGTCCTATAAACTACATCCATAGACATTCATCTGTCTACTACTTTAGTAACTTCTTCAAAAAATTCAGTTAGGTTCGTTGGACATGTCCTACCCTTTACAAATCCATGTTGGCTCTCTCTAATCAGCTCAAATTTCTCTAAGTGCTCAGTCAGTCAGTCCTTAATTATACATGCTGGGAAAACTAAAAGTGAGCTGAATGCAAGGTATCATATTCACTGCAACAATGCTTCTGTAATCTATATAATCTAAGGAACACATAGGAAATAAAAAAGGAAGAACTGTACTTAGCAAGAAAATAAATATTCTTTCTGCCTTAATATGCCACAATTTCAGCTAAGCCATTTTTAAATCTTTCTTTTACTTCAGTGTTTCTGACATCCTAGTTACTCCTACATATCTATAATATATACTATATTTATCAAAATAGAAGTCTATGTTGTAACACTCATTCTGAACAAAAAAAAACTTGTATTTCTATAGCGCCTTTCACGACCACCGGACGTCCCAAAGCGCTTTATAGCCAATGAAGTACTTTTTGAAGTGTAGTTTCTGTTGTAATGTAGGAAACGCGGCAGCCAATTTGCACACAGCAAGCTCCCACAAACAGCAATGTGATAATAACCAGATAATCTGCTTTTGTTATGTTGATTGAGGGATAAATATTGCCATGGGATCTTTTACATTCACCTGAGAGAGCACACGGGGCCTCGGTTTAACATCTCATCCGAAAGACAGCACCTCTGACAGTGCAGCACTCCCTCAGTAGTGCACTGGGGGTGTCAGTCTAGATTTTTGTGCTCAAGTCTCTGGAGTGGGGACTTGAACCCACAACCTTCTGACTCAGAGGTGAGAGTGCTACCCACTGAGCCACTGGCTGACAAGCATTAGTAACATCTTTCCTGTTAAAAATCAAATCTTAACAAGCCTTTAAAATGTAAAAGTTAATAGGCCTGATTAACCTTCTCCCCCTCTGACTGGGCAGCAGTGAGGCAGACTGTACCAGGAAGTGTGTTCTGCCTGATATAACCTAAACCTGCCTGTATTTCCAGATTTGGGTCATGTTAACAGGCAAGGTGTTCTCCCTGATCCAGGCCTGCTCCTGGAAGCAAGCCAATTAATGCTGTAGGCCATTCATGTAGTAATGGCTGGTGCCTACGGGAGCCGTGGCTCAGTTGGTATCTCTCTTGCCTCTGAGTCAGAAGGTTTTGTGTTCAAAGCCCCACTCCAAGCGACTTGAGCACAAAGCCTGGGCTAACACTCTAGTGCAATACTGAGGGAGTGCTGCACTGTCAGAGGTGCCGTCTTTCAGATGAAACTGTGGCCCCTTCTGCCCTCTCACGTGGACGTAAAAGATCCCATGGCACTATTTTGAAGACAAGCAGAGGAGTTATCTCTGGAGTCCTGGTCAACATTTATCCCTCAACCAACATCACTAAAACAGATTGTCTGGTCATTATTGCATCGGATTACATAGGGTATGCAGCACAGAAACAGGCCATTCGGCCCAACCAGTCCATGCCAGTGTTTATGCTCCACTCGAGCCTCCTCCCGTCTTTCCTCATCTAACTCTATCAGCATAACCCTCTATTCTCTTCTCCCTCATATGCTTATCTAACCGCCCCTTAAATGCATCTCTACTATTCGCTTCAACCACCCCCTATTGCATTGCTGTTTTTGGCACCTTGCTGTGCGCAAATTGGCTGCCGTGTTTCCTACATTACAACAGTGACTATACTTGAAGATTGGCTGTAAAGCGCTTTGGGACACCCTGAGGTTGTGAAAGGCGATATATATAAAAGCAAGTGTTCCTTTCCTTCTATCGAAAAACTGCTCCAGAGATCTAGTGCAGAATCTGGCTGCACTGCCCCCCCGCCCCCCCACTTCTCACATCCGATTTGAGCTGGGTTGGATGCAAGGCTGAAGGTCCACTGTTGGCGCACCTCTGAATGGGCCTCCTCCTGGTATGGACCCAGGAAAATGAGGCATGGCCCATTGTGATGCCACTCGCACCTCACTTACATGCTTGCAACTGCTACAGGCACAAGTTGCTGTGCCCCTCCCTCTCCCTCTCAGGGAGCCCTAGGAAATACCTGGGCAACACAATAGGGGCACAGACACCATGGGGACTCCACCCTCTTTTTCCTCTGCCTTGTGTCCAGAAAATAATCTTTCCCCAGGTGCAAAGCAGAGGCCAACCAACCCATTTTAATGCAGGGTCAGTTCATTAACATGTTCTCCTGTTCACTCCCAGGAGCAATTCTGGGTTTGGACCAAGAGTCACTGAGCTGAAACATTAGCCCTAGGTCCCTCTCTCCACAGAGGCTGCCTGACCTGCTGTGCGTTTCCCGCATTTTCTGTTGCTATTTCGGATTTCCAGCATCCGCAGTATTTAGCGATTTTACAATCATGAGCAAAAACTAGCACGTGATCATAGAAACATAGAAACTAGGAGCAGGAGTAGGCCATTCGGCCCGTCGAGCCTGCTCCACCATTCAATATGATCATGGCTGATCATCCAAATCCAGTACCCTGTTCCTGCTTTCTCACACAGAATCCCCATCGAGCCTGCACCGACACATATCCCACCCTATCCCCACGTATTTAATTCCCCCTAACATATCCCATCCTATCCCCGTAACCCCACATATTTAATCCCCCCCTAACACTAAGGGTCAATTTATCATAGCCAAATCAACCTAACCCGCACATTTTTGGACTGTGGGAGGAAACCGGAGCACCCGGAGGAAACCCACGCAGACACGGGGAGAATGTGCAAACTCCACACAGACAGTCACCCGAGGCCGGATTCGAACCCGGGTCCCTGGCGCTGTGAGGCACCAGTGCTAACCACTATGCAACAACAAATTGCATTTACATAGCGCCTTTAACATAGTAAAATGTCCCACGGCGCTTCCCAGGAGCGTAATCAGACAAAATTTGACACCGAGCCACATGAAGAGATAATAGGACAGGTGACCCAAAGCTTGGTTAAAAAAGAGGCAGGATTTCAGGAGCGACTTAAATGCACAAAATAATTACACCTTAACGCACAATTTGCAACTGTACTAGCTCCAATGCACACAAGGAATTAACCTCCTCATGCCAAAGGTGTATAATACAGGAGCAGCCGCCTAGTGTGGAGCATCAACACCGGCACGGACCTGTTGGGCCGAATGGCCAGTTTCTGCACTGTAAATACTATCAGGATGTAATTGTTTTTGAAAACTGAACATCTCCGCGAACTGGCTTTGTGCGGTTGAAAATTGCTGATGAAGAAAAGGGTCTTAAACGTGCTTTGCTCATCGCTGCAATTAACCCAGGGGTTCACAGTGGGCTCGAAAACCCTCAGGCCTGCGAGCGAAGTGGCAACAACAGCCAAGCGTTAGAGACCCAGCGAAGACGGAAATTCAGGCAGGACCATGAAAGCACAGGATCTCCATCCAGTAGACCCATGGCTGCCACTCGGCACGTGGGTCTGGGGCAGGTCGGACTTCTGTCCATCCTGAACACTGCCCATGAGGTAGGAGGTCGAGGGGGGGGGGAAAAAGAGGGCAGCCCCACCCCCGGAATTTCCTCGGCTCCCACCTCCTTTCCGCCCAGCATCCTGGCGAACCCGGCATACAGATCAGCTTAAGGGCGAAAGTGGGGCCCGCCTGGGACGCCCCTGAAAACCGCCAGCACCGTAAATAATATCGGCTCCCTTATAAAGGGGGCTGACTGGCCAACATTTCAACAAGAAAATCTTAAAAGCCGGATGGCGCTGGCTGGCCTCGTGTCCCCCTCCTCTACTGGGCACCCAGGGCGTGCCCATACTGGGGAGATACGGCAATGAGCTGACTCTGCCTTGACCTACCCCACCCCCTCCCCCAATACTCTGGTGGGGTCAGTAGCAGAGGCCATGGCATCCACTTTGCTGCACTTACGCTGGTGGAGCTGTGCTGAGGACTTTTAGAGCCATGTTGTTGGTTGAGGTTTAAATATTAGCCAGGACACTGGGGCGGACGCCCCTGCTCTTCTTGCAATAGTGCCGTGAGATCCTTTCCGTCACGAGGAAAAACATTTTTACGCAGCGAGTGGTTAGGATCTGGAATGCATTGCCTGAAAGGGTGCTGGAGGCCGACTCAATCGTGGCTTTCAAAAGGGGAATTGGATAAGTAGCTGAAGGAAAAAAGTTTGCAGGGCTCCGGGGAAAGGGCGGGGCAGTGGGACTAGCTGAAGTGCTCGTGCAGAGAGCCAGCACAGACTCAACAGGCCAAATGGCCTCCTTCTGTGCTGTAACCATTCTATGATTCTATCCATTTGGATTCATTTCTCCAACTGCGTCAAGAATTTTAGCTTTGGGGGTGGGTTGGTATCTTCTGTTGCACATGTTTAGCATCTTCTTGCTATAAGAAAACTTGTTCCTGAGGCGTCATGCCAGGATATTCATTGGCTTGTATATTTTTATATCATAAGAAACTACATGTCATATTCACCTGCTGCATTTCTGCATTCAACCGCGGACCGCACAGAGACATGCCCTTGCTTGACGCACAGGAGTATGTTTGCCAATTCTTTGCCAGCTGGGCCCGCATATTGGGAAATTCCAGTCCATGATTTTCCTTTCATTGCGGGCTATGTGCCCGCCACTTCCTGATATGCAATGCCACATGGGTCCTTACGGAGGAGGGGCTGGAGGGTGAGGTGCGTGGTATAAGTCCACAGGTACCGGTGACCCTCAGGTAGCCCACACCAGTGGCTACTCTTCACATATGGAGCCTAGTTAGCAAGCATTGGTAGGCTATTTCACCATGGAGGGCACCACAGCTGAGCCCGATTCTCTAGTCATAGGCACACTTCCAAATAAGAGTTAGCAACCAGGAGTGGGAAACCTGACTGACTTCTTTCTGCTCCCTATCCTGGGACACTAAAGCCAACAGTAACGTTCCCACTCCACCGTGGCTGAGATCTAAACAGGGAGAGAGAAAGAGTTAGAGAATGGCAGAGAAGCAGCGAGAGTGACAGAAAGAGGGGACTTTTTATTTTTGTCTTCGAGCAAAGCCAAAATGAACTGGTGGTTAGGAATCTTCTTTCCCCAAAGCCTGGGGCTAAAAATCCACATCCGTTCCAGCGAACCCCCGCTGTCTCGGCCTAACACTGGAGTTGCCGATTGGCTTTATGGGGGCGGAGTTTCCACCATCCTGAAACAAGGCCATTGGCAAGAGGAGAGGTTTGGGGGCTCCCTACCTGGGGTCTCCCTGCTTAGCCAGACCTCAAAAGGGACCTGGCATAGGGTTGGCTGAGGTACCCAACAATAACTTGCATTTATATAGCACCTTTAGCATAGTAAACCATCCCAAGGTGCTTCACAGGAGCCTTATCAAACACCGAGCCACATAAGGAGATATTAGGATAGGTGACCAAAATCTTGGTCAAAGAGGTAGGTTTTAAGAAGCGTCTTAAAGGAGAGAGAGGTAGAGAGGCGGAGAGGTTTAGGGAGGGAATTCCAGAGCTTAGGGCCGAGGCAGCTGAAGGCACGGCCACCAATGGTGGAGCGATGAAAATCAGGGATGCCCAAGAGGCCAGAATTGGAGAAGTGCAGAGATCTCGGAGGGTTGTAGGGCAGGAGGAGGTTGCAGAGATAGGGTGGGGCGAGGCCATGGACGGATTTGAAAACAAGGATGAGAATTTTAAAATGGAGGCTTTGCCGAACAGGGAGCCAATGTAGGTCAGCGAGCACAAGGGGGTGATGGGTGAACAGGCGTTCACCTGGTAAAGGGGCCCACCTGACCTGCACCCCTGAAGTAATATATCTTGATAAGTAAAAAATGGAAAGCGGCAGCTTATGAATGTTTCTGGAGGGGGAAGGGGGAATCTGGCATCCACCTGACAAGCCACTTTTTGCCTGGAGATTCCAGCACCTTCAGCGGGCAGGTGGCCCAGATGCGCCCCTTGGGGCACGGGCACCCGCTATAGTCACGTCAAACAGAGGACTTGCCCCATGACGCCGCGGACTTTGGCAGGCTCAGCAGCGGAGGCCCAGGCAGGCACTTCTCAGCACTTATTCCAGGATTGGGTCTCTCCCCCACCGAGAGAAACGGAAACGCAGACCAGAGGTTGGATATGGGACCTTCCTGACCTAGGAACGTTGGAACAGGAAGAGGCCATTCGGCCCCTCTAGCCTGTTCCATCATTCAACTAGATCATGGTTGTTCTGTATCTTAACTCCATCTCCCCACCTTGGTTCGTAACCCCGTAATACCCTTGGGCAGAGATTTGGCAGATGGAATACAACACTGGAAAGTGTGAGGTGATGCACTTTGGCAGGAAAAATCCTAGAGCAATTTATTATCTTAATGGCAAGAAACTGGAGAGTACTGAAGTGCAAAGGGATCTGGGGGTCCTGGTGCACGAAACTCAAAAGGTTAGTATGCAGGTGCAGCAAGTGATTAAGAAGGCAAATGGAATGTTGGCTTTCATTGCTAGGGGGATAGAATATAAAAATAGGGAGGTATTGCTTCAGTTGTACAAGGTATTGGTGAGACCGCACCTGGAATACTGCATACAGTTTTGGTGTCCTTACTTAAGGAAAGACATCCTTGCTCTCGAGGCAGTGCAAAAAAGGTTCATTCGGTTAATCCCGGGGATGAGGGGGTGGTCATATGAGGAGAGGTTGGGTAGATTGGGACTCTACTCATTGGAGTTCAGAAGAATGAGAGGCGATCTTATTGAAACATATAAGATTGTGAAGGGGTTGGATCGGGTGGATGCGGGGAGGATGTTCCCGATGACGGGTGAAACGAGAACTAGGGGACATAGTCTTAGAATAAGGGGCTGCTCTTTCAAAACTGAGATGAGGAGGAACTACTTCACTCAGAGGGTGGTAGGTCCATGGAATATGCTGCCACAAAAAGCTGTAGAAGCTACAACATTAATTAAATTTAAAACAGAAATAGACAGTTTCCTAGAAGTAAAGGGCATTAAGGGTTACGGGGAGCGGGCAGGAATTTGGACATGAGTTTAGGTTCGGATCGGTCATGGCCCTGTGGGTAGTGGAGCGGGCCCAGGGTCTGTGTAGCCTGATTCTGCTCCTATTTCGTGTGTGCAATTCTGTTAGATGCAGGAGATGGTTCTGTGATAGATAGTAGATTGGCGGTTAGGATCAGATCAGCCATGATCTTATTGAATGGCGGAGCAGGCTCGAGGGGCCGATTGGCCTACTCCTGCTCCTATTTCTTATGTTCTTATGTTCTTATAACAAAAATCAATCAATCTGAGTTTTGACATTTTCAATTGAACCCCCAGGCTCAGCAGCTTTTTGGGGAGTGAGTTCCAGATTTCCACTACCTTTTGTGTTAAGAAGTGCGTCCTGATATCACCCCTGAGAGGCCTAGCTCTAATTTTAAGGTTATGCCCCCTTGTTCTGGACTCCCCCATCAGAGGAAATAGTTTCTCTCTATCTACCCTATCAACTCCTTTAATCGTCTTAAATGCCTGTATGCCTTAGTACCAACAGCCAAGTGGTGCAGTTACCCCGTGAGCGATCAGGAGAGTAATTTTATCTGCAGATTCAATGCATTTGTGGATTGGAAGTCCTTTCGCTTATAGGCGTCGGACATGGGAGGGGGTAAATCTCAACTTTGGGCGGGGGTGCAAAACGGGCGGTGACGGGGTGCCCGCCGGATACAAACCCCGCTCAATTTTCCTTTCCATTGGGGCCCATTCTTTGCATCCCATCCAAAAGTGAATTTTACTCCCCAATTTTTGTTTGTAGTGACATTAGGTTATGTTTTCTGACCTGTTAGCATTTCTTTTGCTTTTCTGTACTGCATTTTTCAAGCAGTAACTTGCTCTGTTTACGACCTGCCAGTATAGTCACCTCTGCCAATTGTGTCATTCATCTGTACCCAGTCATAAAAGACAAGCTTCCACAGGAAGGCTTCAGAAGGTGCTGTTGCTACCAGCTGAGAATGTTCAGCTCAGGTTTTATATGGGGTTTTATTTGTATCCGTTTGTACTGAAATTTCTATAATTCTATTAGGTGCCAACTGTGGCTCAGTTGGTAGTACTCTCGCCTCAATCTGTCAAACAGATTAGAAGGTTAAATGCATGACTGAAAGAGTGGTGTGGGAGGCAGGGGTTTCGATTCATGGACCAATGGCACCAGTACTGAGGAAAGAAGGAGCTGTTCCAGTGGGACGGGCTCCACTTAAACCGGGCTGGGACCAGTTTCCTGGCAAATCGAATAAACTAATGAACCGGGGGGGGTTCAGGAAAGGGTAAATTCAAAAGCAGTGAAAGAAATGTCAAGGCTGTAGAACAGCGATTTGGGTAAAAATAAGTGGGTCAGGAAGGGACAGAGAGCTTACAAAGGTAATAGGACATTAGAGACTAAGGCGACAGCAGGGAAAAATAGAGAAAAGTTAAAGTTAAAGGTACTATATCTGAATGCGCGAAGCATTCGCAACAAAATAGATGAATTAATAGCACAGATAGAAATACATGGATTTGATCTAATAGCCATTATGGAGACGTGGTTGCAGAGTGACCACGGTTGGGAACTAAATATTCCAGGATACTTGACTTTTAGAAGAGATAGGCAAAATGGAAAAGAAAGGGTCGTGGCCAATATTTATCTCACAACCAACATCACTAAAACACATTATCTGGTCATTATCACATTGCTGTTTGTGGGAGCTTGCTGTGCGCAAATTGTCTGCCGATTTTCCTACATTACAACAGTGACTACACTTCAAAATAAAAGTACTATATTGGCTGTGAAGAGCTTTGGGGCATCCTGAGGTTGTGGAAAGGCGATATATAAATGCAAGTTTATTCTTAGATGAACAATATAAAAAGGGCACAGGTAAAGGAATCTGGGATTCGAGCAGACAACTGGTGAAGGTAGAAGCAGCACAGGCATAAGATCTACGTGCTTCTACCACTCAAAGTAAGTGCTTCATGTACAACAAATTACCATGCAGTAAACACAAAGCCTTTTTGTGCACAGCCAATTCCCGTAAACGGTCATGAGATGAATAACCAGTTTTTGACCCTATTCTGTTTCCAGGAAGGAATGTTGACTAGCACACTCGGAGCATTCCAAACTGTTCTTTGAATAATGCTGTGGGATTTTTAACACATACTGGAAGAGGCAGATAGGTTTTTTAGCTTTAAAATCTCATCTGAAGGGTAGCCCCTCAAACAATCATAGACATTTACAGTACAGGAAGAGGCGACTCAGCTCATCAAGCTTGTGTCGGAACTCTGAAAGAGCTATCTACTTAGTCCCATTCCTTTAAT
This sequence comes from Squalus acanthias, assembly GCA_030390025.1. NCBI lineage: Eukaryota > Metazoa > Chordata > Chondrichthyes > Squaliformes > Squalidae > Squalus > Squalus acanthias. The sequence continues at coordinate 126,613,977 of CM059434.1, forward strand.
CCTACCCCTGTACACTTTTAATTTTTTCTCGTTCAAATATTCATCCACTTCCTTTTCAAAAGCTGCAATGGATTCTGCTCCCGCCACAGTTTCGGGTAAGGTATCCCATGTCCTAACAATCCTTTGTGTAAAAAATATTGTCCTAACCTCTCCCTTCACTTTTTTGCTGATGATCCTAAATTTATGCGCTCTAGATAGCGACTAACCAACCGGCAGAAATAGGTTTTCCAATTTATTTAATCAAAACCTCCCATAATTTTCAATGTTTCTATTAGATCTCCTCATAGCCTTCTCGTCCCTGCTCATAATTAAAGTCTGTCATCCCTGGTATCATCTTATCATCTCTTCTGCAGCCTCTCCATGGCCTTGATAATCCTTCCCTAAAGTACGGCATCCAGAACTGGATGCATTATTCTAACTGTGACCTAACCAGTGATTTTGCATAAGTTCGTTAGTATTACCTTTTTGCTTTTGTACTTCATACTCCTATGTATAAAACCTAGGATCTCATGCCTTTTATTTCACAGCTTTATCAACCTGCGCTCCCCACTTCTAAAGATTTGTGTATATGAACCCTGAAGTTTCTCTGCTCCTCTACTCCTTTTTAAAACTTTACTTTATCCATAAATGGGGTTTTACGCTGAAGTTCCGGCAGAAGAACGGGAGAAGTTCCAAGGAAATTCACCCCCTTAGTGTATATGTCCCCTCGTTCTTCCTCCCTAAATGATCCCAGCTCGTATTTCTCCGCATTAAGTTTAGCTGATATCTTAACTGCCCAATCTACTAACTTGTCTATGTCCTCCTGAAGGTGCTTACAGCCCACTTCACAGTTAACCGCATTCCCTATTTTTTTATTGACTGCAAAGGGAATTATACAATCATGTCCTGTCCTGAAGGCTACAAACCACAACATTCTGAGTAAGAGGGATGAAAGCTACTGACTGGCAGTAATAAAAGAAAAGAAAGACTTGCATTGATACAGTGGCTTTAATGGCCTCAGGATATCCCGAAGCACTTTACAGCAAACAAACTGTTGTAATTTGGGAATTGCAGCAGTCAATTTGCACAGAGCAAAGTCCCACAAACAGATTGACATGAATCTTGTCATTCATGGGAAATGACTTATGAAGTAATAAGAACATAAGAACATAAGAAATAGGAGCAGGAGTAGACCAATCGGCCCCTCGAGCCTGCTCCGCCATTCAATGAGATCATGGCTGATCTGATCCAACCTCAACTCTAAAGAACACAAGAAGTAGGAGCAGGACCAGGCCACTCGGCCCCTGGGCCCGCTCCGCCATCCACAGGGCCTTGACCGATCCGAACTCAAACTCATGTCCAATTTCCAGCCCGCTCCCCGTAACCCTATACTGGGCGGCCTGCTGGTGGCGCTGTCCAGGGAGAGTATAAATACTCGGGCATGGGCCCAGCTTGCTCAAGACATTCTTTAACAGGAACTAGTGAAGGACAACTAAATCTCCATGTTGTAAAACAGTTGATTAAAGCTTTGTTTAACGCTTAGACCAAGTGCCTAGTAGTTTTCTTATGTCACAGATAATCTGTGTTTTTAGTGATGTTGGTTCAGGGATACATATTGGCCAGGACACCAAGGAGAACTCTCCTACTTTTCTTCGAATAGTGCCATGGGAACTTTTACATCCAGCAGTTGAGAGGGCAGATAGGGGCCTCAATTTAACATCTCATCGAAAAATGGCGCCACATTAATGACTTGGACTTGGGGGTAAAGGGCACAATTTTGAAAATTGCAGATGACACAAAACTTGGAAGTGCAGTAAATAGTGAGGAAGATAGTAATAGACTTCAAGAGGACATAGACAGGCTGGTGGAATGGGCGGACACATGGCAGATGAAATTAATCGCAGAAAAGTGTGAGGTGATACATTTTGGTAGGATTAATGTGGAGAGACAATACAAGCTAAATGGTACAATTTAAAGGAGGTGCAAGAACAGAGAGACCTGGGGGTGTTTGTACACACATCTTTGAAGGTGGCAGGACAGGTTGAGAAAACGGTTAATAGCTTTATAAATAGAGGCATAGAGTACAAAAGCCAGGAATTTGAGGATGTAACGAGCAGGGTGGATAAAGGGGAACCAGTAGATGTAGTGTATTTGGATTTCCAGAAGGCATTCGATAAGGTGCCACATAAAAGGTTACTGCACAGGATAAGAGCTCATGGGGTTGGGGGTAATATATTAACATGGATAGAGGATTGGCTAACTAACAGAAAACAAAGAGTCGGGATAAATGGGTCATTTTCCGGTTGGCAAACTGTAACTAGCGGGGTGCCACAGGGATCAGTGCTGAGGCCTCAACTATTTACAATCTATATTAATGACTTGGATAAAAGGGACCGTGTGTACTGTAGCCAAATTTGCTGAGGATACAAAGATAGATGGGAAAGCAAGCTATGAGGAGGACACAAAGGGGGCGATTTTGCCGGCACTCAGGGGTCGGGTTTGGAGGCGGGACTGCTGGCAAAATCAAAAAGATTGGCAGCGGGTCCCGAACCCACTTCCAACTCGCCTTCAATCAATCTTCCCGGGAGTCGGGTCCCCGATTTGCGCAGGGACCCGACTCCTAGTGGCGGGAAGAGGATTATAGCCACTTAACTGCTTGTTAACAGGTAGTTAACAGGCAGTTAAGAGGCTTTTTCCAATTTTGACAGGTCTACTGCGGGCTTCCCAATGTCAGGAAACCCCGCCAGGGTAAGTGTGGCGTGCTGTGGGTCTACTGTAATGTTTGTGTATAGATGACAGCTGCAGAAGTGGTGTGAAGGATCCAATGGGACACTGGTGAGTTGCAGAGGTAAGAACATGTTGGGAAAGTCATTTTTAATGTGTTTAGAATTTTCTGTACATGACAAGCTTTGAAGTGTTTGTGTAGTCCCACCTCATTGGGAGAACCTCTCTCACCAGTGACAGATCGCTTCTGTAACCTTACCTGCAGCTGCCATCAGTTTTAGCCTAAGGAGAGAGTCACTGGAGAGCCTGGGTGCAAGGGCTCACCTTTGTACAGTGATTGTCAGTGTTTGCAGCACCTCAATGCTGTCAAACACATGAAAAAATCATCTGTCAAAAAGAAATGGTGGTGGCCCCTTTAAGAAATCTGGCAGATGACGCATCATCAACTGACATCATCTGACACCGGCTTTCTCTTAATTGGCCGGTAAGTCTGCAGGGTGGGCTTAACAAGGCCAATTGACGCAAAATAGCATCTGTGCGTCGGACGTCGCTGGGGGCGGGACTAGAACCCGAAAGACAGCAGTCCCGCCCCCAACGCGCCTCTTCAGGTAAGATCCTGGCCAAAGAGTCTACAAAGGGATATAGATAGGTTAAGTGAGTGGGCAAAAATTTGGCAGATGGAGTATAATGTGGGAAAATGTGAGGTTATCCACTTTGGTTGGAAAAATATAAAAGCAAATTATTATTTAAATGGAGAGAGACTACATAATGCTGTGGTACAGAGGGATCTGGGGTCCTCGTGCATGAAACACAAAAAGTTAGCATGAAGGTACAGCAAGTAATTAGGAAGGCAAATGGAATGTTGGCCTTTATTGCAAGAGGGATGGAGTATAAAAGTAGGGAAGTCTTGCTACAACTGTACAGGGCGCTGGTGAGACCACACCTGGAGTACTGCATACACTTTTGGTCTCCTTATTTAAGGAGGGATATACTTGCATTGGAGGCAGTTCAGAGAAGGTTCACTAGGTTAATTCCTGAGATGAAGGGGTTGTCTTATGAAGAAAGGTTGAGTCTATACTCATTGGAGTTTAGAAGAATGAGAGGCGATCTTATTGAAACATATAAGATTCTGAGGGGGCTTGACAGGGTAGATGCAGGGAGGATGTTTCCCCTCGTGGGGGAATCTAGAACTAGGGGGCATAGTTTCAGGATAAGGGGTCACCCATTTAAGACGGAGATGAGGAGGAATTTCTTCTCTCAGAGGGTCGTGAATCTTTGGAATTCTCTACCCCAGAGAGCTGTGGAGGCGGAGTCATTGAATATATTCAAGGCGGAGATCGACATATACTTGAGCTACAGGGGAGTCAAGGGTTATGGGAAGCGGGCGGGAAAGTGGCGTTGAGGCCAAGATCCTATCAGCCATGATCTTATTGAATGGTGGGGCAGGCTCGATGGGCCGAATGGCCTACTCCTGCTCCTATTTCTTATGTTCTAATGTTCTTATGCTATACCTACATAAAACACTAGTTCGACCCCAGCTGGAGTATTGTGTCCAATTCTGGGCACCACACTTTAGGAAGGACATGAAGGCTTTGGAGAGGGTACAGAAGAGATTTACTAGAATGGTTCCAGGGATGAGGGATTACAGTTACGTGGATAGACTGGAGCAGTTGGGGTTGTTCTCCTTGGAGCAGAGTAGGCTAAGAGGAGATTTGAAAGAGGTGTTTAAAATCATGAAGGGTTCAGATAGAGTAAATAAAGAGAAACTGTTTCCAATGGCTGAAGGGTTGATAACCAGAGGGCACAGATTTAAGCTGATTGGCAAAAGAACCAGAGGCGACATGAGGAAAAACTTTTTTACGCAGCAAGTTGTTGTGGCCTGGAATGCACTGCCTGATGGGGCGGTGGAAACAGATTCAATAGTGGCTTTCAAAAGGGAATTGGATAAATACTTGAAGGAGAAAAAATTGCAGGGATATGGGGAAAGAGCGGGTCTAACTGGATTGCTCTTCGAAAGAGCCGGCGCAGACTCGATGGGCTGAATGGCCTCCTGCTATGCTGTACTATTCTATGATTCTCTGATAGTGCAGTACTGAGGGAGTATCAGCTTAGATTTTGTGCTCAAGTCTCTGGAGTGGAACTTGAACCCACAACCTTCTGATTCAGATGTAAGAGTGCTATCAATGAGCCACCGCTAACACCTGCCATGATAACTCAAAAAAAAGAATTCCTGTAATTTTAGTACTACCATTTATTTGTATAATATTTAGATTGCCATGGCGATGCAGAGTTTGTTGGACTGGCGCAAGTTGCAATTATTCTTATCTCAGTAGTAAAATAGTACTGTTGGTAAACACACAATTGCACACTTCAACAAAGACTGGTTGAAGGGACGGCTCGAAGTTCTCTGAAGCCTTGGTGCATGTTCTTTATTGCTATGCAAAGCAAAACATCCACAGTCTGAAAACAAGTGTTGCCATGTAGTGAAATCTAAAACAAAAATCTCATTAAATAAATAAAAATGCACCCGACATGTATATATTTCACTCCCAGCTCAGAGCTTTGTGTGACAGGAGCGCATTGCAGGAATTTGGGCGTGCGTGTCCCAAAGGATGATGGATGGAAAACCATGAAGAGCACAGTAACCTCCGTGCCGAATTCCCGCTGCGTTCTCCCACCTGCACCTGGTTAGCTAACCCATAAGATCCATCCCTAACAAAAAATTACACGACTTAACAGATGCCCGCCCAACTTTTTATTCCCCCTTTATGCTGCTGATAGAATATGGAATGCCGTGCGCCGGCTGAGTCCATTAGGTCGACTTGCTCAAGTTATTGTAATCGGATTGCGTGTCAGATAAGTCTCCATCACTTTCTGTCAGTATTGACGCTGTAATGCACGACTGTGGGGCTTGCGTTCCAATAGCTTTCTCATTGCTGTGTACGGTGATATTCTGGCACCACAGCAATGTAAAGACTTGACAATGGATAGCAAAACAGCACATACTACAGAACAGGTAAGCCCTTTATTGTTTGACCTTGCAGGTGTTAGTGCAACAGGACGCAAACAAAGGCAGATACTGTTGGGTGGATACCAGGGTGCTTTGTGCAAGATGTTTAAAGTGATTTATCAGGCTTAATTTAAGTGATTTAAGTGAGAGATTAAAGCAAGGCCTGGTGTAATCTACTGAAAATGCCATTAATGTTTGTTGCACAATGCCAGCTGTTTACACACACAGTTCAAATTTAAAGAGATACACTGCTCCCTCCTTATAATCAAAAAGCAAAAAAAACAAACTGCAGAGGCTTAAATTTGAAACAAACATAGAAAATGCTGGAAACACTCCTTCCTCAAAACTGGAAAATATTACAAATAAACAGCATTTACAAAGAGGAAGGGGAAATAAAACCAGACACATACTCACACCAGAAAAGAGACAGAATGACCTGTAAAGTGCCTCAGTTTAAAATAGGAGATAGTTAAATGGCTGAAGCAATATTAACATGGAGCAATAGGAGACACAATTTGGGGGGAAATTTGCCGGTGCTCAGGGGGCGGGTTTGGAGGCGGGACCGGTGGCAAAATTGCAAACATAGAAACATAGAAGATAGGAGCAGGAGTAGGCCATTCAGCCCCTCGAGCCTGCTCCGCCATTCAATGAGATCATGGCTGATCATCTAAACTCAGTACCCTGTCCCTGCCTTCTCTCCATATCCCTTGATCCCTTTAGCTTTAAGAAATATATCTAACTCCTTCTTGAATACATTTAATGAATTGGCCTCTACTGCCTTCTGTGGTAGAGAATTCCACAGGTTCACCACTCTCTGGGTGAAGAAATTCCTCCTCATCTCAGTCCTAAATGGCTTACCCCTTATCCTTAGACTGTGACCCCTGGTTCTGGACTCCCCGGCCATCAGGAACATCCTTCCTGCATCTAGTCTGTCTAGTCCTGTTAGAATTTTATAAGTTTCAATGAGATCCCCTCTCATTCTTCTAAACTCCAGCGAGTATAAGCCCAATCGACCCAATCTCTCCTCATACGTCATTCCTGCCATCCCAGGTATCAGCCTGGTGAATCTTCGCTGCACTCCCTCCATGGCAAGAACATCCTTCCTCAGATAAGGCGACCAAAACTGCACACAATACTCAAGATGTGGTCTCACCAAGGCCCTGTACAACTGCAACAAGACATCCTTGTTCCTGTACTCGAACCCTTTCGCTACGAAGGCCAACATACCATTTGCCTTCTTAACCGCCTGCTGCACCTGCATGCTTACCTTCAGCGACTGGTGCACAAGGACACCCAGGTCTCGTTGCACTTCCCCTTCTCCCAATCTATCGCTATTCAGATAATAATCTGCCTTCCTGTTTTTGACACCAAAGTGGATAACCTCGCATTTAACCACAATATATTGCGTCTGTCATGCTTCTGCCCAATCACCCAACCTGTCCAAATCATACTGGAGTTTCTCGGCATCCTCCTCACGGCACACACTCCCACCCAGCTTTGTGTCGTCTGCAAACTTGGAGATATTACATCCAATTCCCTCATCTAGATCATTAATATATATTGTGAATAGCTAGGGTCCTAGGACCGATCCCTGCGGTACCCCACTAATCAATGCCAGCCACTCGGAAAAAGACTAATTTATTCCAACTCTTTGCTTTCTGTCTGCCAACCAGTTCTCTATCCAAGTCAATACCTTGCCCCCAATCCCATGTGCCTTAACTTTACACGCTAATCTCTTATACGGGACCTCATCGAAAGCCTTCTGAAAGTCCAAATACACCACATCCACTGGTTCTCCCTTATCTATTTTACAAGTTACATCCTCAAAAAATTCCGGTAGATTAGTCAAGCACGATTTACCTTTTGTAAATCCATGTTGACTTTGTCCGATCCTGTCACTGTTTTCCAAGTGCTCTGCTATTACATCTTTTATAATGGACTCTAGCATTTTCCCCACTACCGATGTCAGGCTTACCGGTCTATAATTCCCCATTTTCTCTCTACCACATTTTTTGAATAGTGGGGTAACATTAGCTACCCTCCAATCCATGGGTACTGTTCCAGAGTCTATAGAATTTTGGAAGATGACCAGCAATGCATCCACTATTTCTAGGGCCACTTCCTTAAGTACCCTAGGATGTAGATTATCAGGCCCTGGGGATTTATCAGCCTTCAATCCCGTCAATTTCCCTAACACTATTTCCCTACAAATACTGATTTCTTTCAGTTCCTCCCTCTCATTAGACCCTATGTTCCCCGACATCTCTGGGAGGTTATTTGTGTCCTCCTTTGTGAAGACAGAACCAAAGTATGTATTTAATTGGTCTGCCATTTCTTTGTTCCCCATTATAAATTCCCCTGATTCTGACTGCAAGGGACCTACGCTTGACTTCACCAATCTTTTTCTCTTCACATATCTATAAAAGCTTTTACAGTCAGTTTTTATGTTCCCTGCAAGTTTACTCTCATACTCTATTTTCCCCCTCTTAATTAATCCCTTTGTCCTTCTTTGCTGAATCCTATACTGCTCCCAATCCTCAGGTTTTCTGCTTTTTCTGGCCAATTTATATGTCCTCTCCTTGGATCTTATGCTATCCCTAATTTCCTTTGTTAGCCACGGTTGAGTCATCTTTTTTGTTTTATTTTTATGCCAAACTGGGATGAACAAATTCTGTAGTTAATTCATGCGATCTTTGAATGTTTGCCATTGCCTATCCACTGTCAACCCTTTGAGTGACATTCCCCAATCAATCCTACCCAACTCGCGCCTCATACCATCGTAGTTTCCTTTATTTAAATTCAGGACCCTAGTCTCTGAGTCAACTACTTCACTCTCCATCTTAATGAAGAATTCTATCATATTATGATCGCTCCGACCCAAGGGGCCTCGCACAACAAGATTGCTAATTAATCCTTTCTCATTACATAATACCCAGTCTAAGATGGCCTGATCTCTAGTTGGTTCCTCGACATATTGGTCCAGGAAACCATTCCGTATACACTCGAGGAATTCCTCCTCACAGTATTGTTACTAACTTGGTTAGCCCAATCTATATGTAGAATAAAGTCGCCCATGATAACTGCTGTGCTCTTATTGCACGCTTCTCTAATTTCCCTTTTAATGCCATCCCCAACCTCCGAATTACTGTTTGGGGGTCTATACACCACTCCCACTAGCGTTTCCTGCCCCAAGGTATTTCTCAGTTCTACCCATACAAATTCTACATCATCAGAGCTAATATCCTTCCTTACAATTGTGTTAATCCCCTCTTTAACCAGCAATGCTACCCCACCTCCTTTTCCTTTTTGCCTATCTTTCCTGAATATTGAATACCCCTGTATGTTGAGTTCCCAGCCTTGGTCACCCTGGAGCCATGTTTCCGTAATCCCAATCATATCATATTCGTTTACCTCTATTTGCGCAGCTAATTCATCCACCTTATTACGAATGCTCCTCGCATTAAGACACAAAGCCTTCAGGCTTGTTTTTTTAACGCTCTTAGACCTTTTAGAATTATTATTTACTGTGGCCACGTTTGATTTAAACCCTTGATTTCTCTGACTGACACCTTTGTTTTTTTACTTCCTGACTTTTGCTTCTATCCTTGTTTCCCTTTCCTCTGTCTCCCTGCTCAGGTTCCCAACCCCCTGCCATGTCCCGAACCTGCTGTCAACCCGCCTCCAAACAACCTTCCTGGGTGTCAGGTCCCTGATTTGCGCAGGGACCCAACACCTAGCGGCGGGAAGAGGATTATATGCACTTAACTGCCTGTTAAAGGTTGTTAGCAGGCAGTTCAGAGGTTTTTTCCAATTTTGACAGGTCTACTGCGGGCTTCCCAACGTCCGGACACCACATCAGGGTAAGTGTGGTGTGCTGTGGGTCTACTGTAATGTTTCTTCATTGATGACAGCTGCAGAAGTGGTATGAAGGATCCAATGGTACACTGGTGAGTTTCAGAGGTAAGAAAATGTTGGGAAAATCATTTTTAATGTATTTAGACTTTTCTGTAGGTAACAAGTTTTGAAGTGTTTGTGTGGTCCCACCTCACTGGGAGAACCTCTCTCACCAGTGACAGATCGCTTCTGTAACCTCACCTGCAGCTGCCATCTGTTCTAGCCTAAGGAGGGAGTCACTGGAGAGTCTGGGTGCAAGGGCTCACCCTTGTACAGTGATTGTCAGTGTTTGCAGCACCTCAATGCTGTCAAACACTGAAAAATCACCTGTTAAAGAAAATTGTGCGTGGCCCCTTTAAGAAAACCGCCAGATGACGCGTCATCAACTGACGTCATCTGACACCAGCTTTCTCTTAATTGGCCGGCAAGCCCGCAGGGCGGGCTTAACAAGGCCAATTGACGCAAAATAGTGTCGGACGTCGTTGGGGGCGAGATCGGAACCCGGAAGGCAGCTGTCCCGCCCCCAAGCCGCATTGAAAGGTCAAATCCAGCCCAATGAGAGGAACGAAAGCCATTTATGAGAACACGGTGAATAAATAGCTGAGCTGGTGAGGGGTAAGGCAGGTAGAAATGGAAGCGCTAAAAAAAAAGTGGCAAAGTGTAGTAGGCTTCAGTAGCCCAGGAGAAGGAAAAAAGCAGCTCGACGCCAAAGGTGCAGACTGCCCCTGTCAGCACGGTGTTTGGGGTGGAGACCCTCGTCAGAACACTGCGTTGGCAGGTCAGTCTGCATTGCTGGTGTCCACCTGCTTTATTCTTTTCCTAGCTCCGGGGCTGATGGAGCAATGCGGTCAATTGTTCCTAGTAGAAGTCATTCTATGTGTGTGTGTGCATGCGTGTGTGTGCATGTGTGTGCGTGCGCATGTGCAATGAATGCATGCATGCATGCGGGTGTGTGCGTATGCGTGCGAGTGTGTGTGCGTATGCATGTGGGTGTGAGTGTGTGCATGCGTGTGTACGTGCGGGTGTGTGTACGTGTGTGCGGGTGTGTTTGTTTATCCCCCCCCTTCCCTTTTTTTCTGTTCCTTTTTTCTTGCTGTTCATCTGCAACCTTCAATTCTGACAAAGGGCCAATAATCGACAAGGTTAACTTTTCCGTTCTCTCCTCGGAGGCTGACTAATCTGCTGTCTCCAACATTTCCTGTTTTCTTCCTTCCCTTCTTACGATAGCTAAACTTAAAAAATAATTTAGCTGCACAGTCAAGGATTGAATCGAGTAAAAAATATATAATTCTTCCAAGTGGGACACTGATGTGCCAGTGACCAGTGACTTGGTCTGGCAGGATGTGGGCTTGTGCCCACGATTCTGCTGTTTCAACTCTACCACTGCTTGGGAGACGGAGAGAGGAGAAAGTCCCAAGGGAATTCTCTGCCCTCTCACTGGGGGATTGACACTCCACAACTTAATGAGGCGGGGGGGGGGGGGGGGGGGGGGGGCGGCGGGGAAGGGGACGGAAAATATAAAGGCCAATTTTCCTGAATTCAGTTGATGATTTGATGGTCTTTTACATAAATTGTGACTCCTGTGATGTTGGCCTGGATAGTAACAGAGGCTGGTTACGTAGGTGGGGGGAACGGTGTTTGGGACGGGAAACCCAGAAGTCCAGGTTTTCCCGTATGCTGTGGAGATTTAACTCCACAGTGTCGGTCTTTTGTCCCAGACAGGATTCCAGTGCAGGCCACAGTGGCAGGTAGGTCTGATCACTGACCACTTGGGGTGGGGGAGGGGGGATCCGATCCCCGACCCCGGGGGGTCTTTATATGTGGAGGGGGGGGGGAGTCTGCTGGGGAGGGAGGAGGCTTGGGGGGGGGGTGGGGGGGGCCGGGAATAACCAGTCCTGCTCCTCCTGGCCCACAAGCAGTGCTGTAAAAGCACCTAACCTTCTCCCTGAAGCTGTCCTCGCCTCCCTTGAGCTGCCGGGGTTCTCGAGGCCTGGAAAACCCGGCAGGCCACAGTTAAACAGGTTAAATCAGAGGCTGCCAGCCTCATTAAATATTTAAATTGCCAACCCGCCTCCTGGGAGCGGGTTGGCTGCCACCCCGTGTCCCGCCTCGGAAGTGAGTGGGTGGGTCGGGCACCAGCCACCTGTTTTTGGGTGTTAAAATCCAACCCGTTGTGTCCGAAGTGTGTGGGGGAAAAAATTTTTTATGAAGTAAATTTTAAAATTATGTTTCACATTTTTGACCACGAGCCAAACCACAGGAAATCAACCAGCATTAATAGTAAAACTATGATTAGTCAGCAACCCCATTAATACAGGATGGTAGATGGCGAACTAGATGGACCTTGGCCTTTCTTCATCTAGCAAATCCTATTCTTTTTTGCCTTTATCTGCCTTTTGGAGACTATTGCACTCAACCTACATTATCTGCTTACATAGTATGAGTCACTGCACTTCAACATAATTCATTGTGTGACGCACTTCAAGAAGTACTGTGTCTGCCGGAAAAGGGTCAAAGTTAGAAAATGTATTTATCCTTTTTTGTTTTGTATTTGTTCCAATAAAATAAAAAGCACAAAGCCTTTGTGACTGAGGAAAGGATTGGGACCAGGCCCACTGTAGAAATTTTGGGCGTTGATATTCTGATCATGAAAATTTTTGAGGATCAACTTTAGGATTCCGTTAATTTTTTAAAATTCATTCACGGGATGTGGGCGTCACTGGCAAGGCCAGCATTTATTGCCCGTCCCTAATTGCCCTTGAAAAGGTGGTGATGAGCCGCCTTCTTGAACCGCTGCAGTTCGTGCGGTGAAGGTACTCCCACAGTGCTGTTAGGGAGGGAGTTAAAAGGCTTTTGACCCAGCGACGATGAAGGAACGGCGATATATTTCCAAATCAGGATGGTGTGTGACTTGGAGGGGATCCTCCTTAATCCTCCTTAAGCAAAATGATCTTGAGCACAGAGAGAGAGAGCATTGTGAAAGTCGTACAGGAAATGTACCAAGAAAAAGGGACACATAAATTATATTGCTGTAATTGTAATGCAAAGGCGACTCTTGTGACTAAAGTGCTAAATTTGTACAGTTTTGCTATTCTGTGTTGCTTGCGCACTATTTTTAGTTGCATTTTTGGCTCAAGGCACCTTGAGAGTCTTGTACTATTGAAAGTTTGTCCAGCGCAAATTTATTTTACAGTGTCTTAATGAGGAAGCCACCTAACAAAGCATAGAACAACCAAAGGCAATTTCTAATCAAGCACGAACCTTCCACGCACTATGCACAATCTGCCCCATCATGAACGCAACCCAACCAATGTAATTTCCCGAGGAAGCGTTCTGCATAAATATTTACTGATCCCCAAAGATAATCAAGCAAAAATTCATTCTCAAGACCCTGCTGTTCAACTTTGGCTTGCTGCTCCACAGACAACATTTGCACCCCCAGTCCCACCTCGCCACAAGAAACATTCGGCCTCGCGTAAGCTTGATTGAAAGGAAACCTTGGCGAATATTTGAGTTTCCCACCTCGCTACTGCTGACAGAAGTTTGGATATATTGGGTTAATGTGATTCCATTCTATGGTGGCCTGAATGTTGCATTTTATCAGTATCTAAATAGATGAGGTAGCTGGGTAGAGCATTCATGCTAATCTTGCACACGTAACCTGCTTACCTCAATACTATAATCACTACATCAAGACGCATTAAAGAGACAGTCAAAGGATGATTTTTTTTTTACCTCTCCTTTTCATACCAATTTTTTCTCCGCTCTGTTCTCCTCTCCTAAAGATGTTGCTTCCTCGCTGGTCGCCAGTTCCAAATTTTTAGTGGAAGGAGATTTGAAAGTACCTCCTCCATCAAAGCAGGATCTGAAACCCAGGCGCAATGTCTTATTGACTTGGCTCTACAGTTCTAGGTTGTGTGTCATTCATGTGGTTTAAAAAAGTCAGGTAATCTGCAGTTTTAGAATAACTAAGACATCAGAATCAGCTAAAGTGGAAGTAAAAATAAACGACATAAACAGTTTTGGAAGTCATACTGAGACCGCATTAAGAGGGAGAAATTCAGTATCGCCCCATTTGGGGCGCAATTATCGGCCGGGCGCAAAGATTAGCGCCTGGCGCTAATTATCGCCACCGACTGCAAACTTGACTTTTATCGCCCCTGGAGGTGATTGCAGCGCTATATCAGGCGCTTCACACCTGTCTTAAGGCGCAAATGCCGAGGAGCGAGGCGCTACCTCAGAGCGCTGGCGAAGCTCATGTAATGTCAGTCAGCAATGGAACACACACACAATGGCACGGGCCAGTTCTTAAAGGGGATGGTTAATCTTGCTTTCCATCCACATCCTGCTCATTGCAGCCTTGAATCTCGGCCTGGAGAGACCTGCACATCAAATGTGCTGGAAAGAACAATGGAGAGTACCAGGCAAAGAGCTCAGAGTGCAGCCCCCACAGTCTCTGCTAAATCGATACAAGGAAGGGCAAATCAAAATGAACCTGCAAAGTGCTGCTTAGTACCCAAAACTCCTTCACACAACGTTGAATCTCTCCAGAAGTCTCTCCCTCTCTCTCTCAGAATGCGTAGTTCAAAAATGGCACCAACAATAAAAGGCAGGAAGCGGACACCTTTAAATAGCGCTCCCCCTTTCCCTTCATGACTGCAGAACGCTCCCCTCAACCTGTCGTTGCTAGCGTCAGGCGGTAAGGCAGGGGGCACCACTCAATATCCGCTCTGGGGCGATACCGGGGCGTTGCGCACTCAAGTGACGTCATGATCTGCCGGCGCAGGAGATCGTGGCGGTAGTGTTTAGCGCTGCCGCAAAATGTCTAGTTAATTTCGCGAGCGGCGCAAACTTCGCCGCGCCTGGGCGCTAGATGCTTTGCGCCCCATTAGCGCCCTCTTAAGGCGCTAACGGGAGGCGCAACCAACTGAATTTTTCCCCCTAAGTATCTGTAGAGGGTTTGTCTATATTATTGACATAGTATCAGTCACTGCACTAACATAACTCATCATGTGAAGCACTATAAGAAGTTTCAATGTGATAAGGAGCTATATAAATGCAACACCAATTAGGACTCATATAGCACCTTTGATATACCAAATCATTCCATGGTGCTTTATAGGGGAGATGGAAGAATTCAGACATGGAGCAGGAATTGAGAGAAAGTTTAGGTGACGTGACCAAAGGTGAGATTGAAGAGGGCAGTTTTGAAAAGGCTTTTATTCTTGAACTCCACTATGAACAAATGAGCTGAATAACCAGTTAATCTAGTCAGTTTTTTTAGTGGTGTTGGGCGAGGTAGGAATAATGGACCAGAGATCTGCTCTTCTTTCAATAGTGCCATGGGATCTTCTACATCCACTAAACGTGCTACAGGTGCTTTGGTTTAACGTATCATCCAAAAGATTGCCCCTCCAACAATGCAGCATTCTCAGTACTGTGCTGAGGAGCCAGCCTAGATTAGGTGCTCAAGTCCCATTATAATTAAGAATATTATATTAATTTTTATTTTGTAGTTTAAAACTTCTCTCCACGTAACTGAAGTCCCGCATCCTGTGCTTTGCTGTATCATTCTATGATTTTACCCCTGGTACCATTCTAGTAAATCTCCTCTGCACCCTCTCTAATACCTTGACATCCTTCCTAAAGCGTAGCACCCAGAATTGGACACAATACTGCAGCTGGGGCCTAACTAGTGATTTATAAAGGTTTAGAATAACTTTCTGCTTTTGTACACTATGCCTATTTACAAAGCCCAGGGTCCTGTATGCTTTTTTTTCCGATTTGGGAAGGCGGAGAACCGAAAATCCGGTGAGAATCTGTTATGCCAGAATCCCACTGGTTTAAAGCCCTGGCCTATCTCATGGCTGGGGAGGGAGCTTCATTAGGGTTTGCAAAAAGGAGCAGGGAATGCTGGATGTCAAGTCGCCAGCATTCCCGGTAACACCTGGCAGGAAAGAAAGAGCTTGCATTTCTACAGCAACTTTCACAACCTCAGGATGTCGCAAAGCGCTTTACTGCCAATGAAGTACGTTTGGAAGTGTGGTCACTGTTGCAATGTAGGAAACGGGTCAGGCAATTTTCACACAACAAGGTCCCACAGACAGTAATGAGATAATGACCAGGTAATCTGTTTTTGTTATGTTGTTTTGAGGGATAAATATTGGCCAGGACACGGGGGATAACTCCCCTGCTCTTCTTCGAACAGTAGCATGGGTTCTTTTACACCCACCTGAGAGGGCAGACGGGGCCTCGGTTTAACATTCATCTGAAAGACAGCACCTCCGACAGTGCAGCACTCCCTCAGCACTGCACTGGGAGTGTCAGCCTAGATTTCTGTGCTCAAATCTCTGGAGAGGGGCTTGCACCTCACACCCTTCGGGCTGCAGAGGCGAGAGAGTGCTACTGACTGAGCCAAGGCTAACAGCCTGGACACGGACGGGGCCTGCAGGTAGATGAGCCTTTAGGAGGCAAGTGCATTAGGCCTTTTGAAGGCCCTCGTAATTTTTTTGTCCAGGTAGAGAATGACTTCAATGGAGATGAAAATCGAGCGGCGTGTAAAATAGGCGGCCGAACTGAACCTGTCTGTTTCCCACTGGGCGGGTTAAATTAAAACTGGCCCCCCCCAAATTATTTCTCCCCTTGTGATACTCTCCTTTAATGGGTCATGTCCCTTTATATTTTACTGAGATGAAGATTTTCCACTCGCACCACGCCAGAAAATTGAGTGCTTTCCCACTCTGTTGGGTTTTTGCACCAGTTCTTAACCATTTACACCTGTGGATGAAAATCAGCCCCAAAGTCTTTCAGGAGAGGAGGAAGGTAGGGGAGAAAGTAACATTTAAAAAAGAATATAATCGGGTGCATGAGTTAGAAATAAACAAAAATGGAAGACAGGATGGGTTAAAAAAAGAGAGAATGGAGAGAAGGGGTGACACAGCGAGGAGAAGTGTCTTTTTAATGCAATGTTTTCTTGTATTTATTTTAGTTCTATGTGCTTTAATATTACAGTAATAAACGTATCGCTTCCATCTGAGTAGTGTTTGTTTTAACTTGGTGAGCTGTAAACAAAAAGGAATGATTGGCTCAGGAGGTTTGGAGTTTCTTGAACTGAACGGTACTGTAAGGATTACAATAAACTTATAATTAGAAAGCAATTGTTATTTTTTTTTTAATTCATTCATGGAATGCGGACGTCGCCGGCAAAGCTGGCATTTATTGCCCATCCCTAATTGCCCGCGGGAAGGAGGTGGTGAGCCGTCTTCTTGAATACAACTGAGTGTCTCGCTGGGCCATTTCAGAGGGCAGTTAAGAGTCAACCACATTGCTGTGGGTCTGGAGTCACATATAGGCCAGACCAGGTAAGGACGGCAGATTTCCTTCCCTAAAGGACATTAGTGAACCAGATGGGTTTTTACAACGATCCAGCTGTTTCATGGGGGGGGGGGGGGATTTTTCGGGCGGTCAGCGGGCGTGTTCGGTGGTGGGTCGGCTGAGAAAATGTTTTTTTTTTACAGCGGGGTGGGACCTCGCTGTCAACCCGCCACCACGCGCCTTTCCCAGATGTCGGGTCTGTCAGCGCTGAACAGACCCAACACGCAGCAGCGGGGGAGGCAATTCAGGTCATTATGACCTTGTTAACAGCCCATTAAGAGGCATTTTGAGCTCACCTTTACATTTTACGAGGTTGCTCACGGGGTCCACGCTGCTCGGGGATCACGTCAGGTAAGCAGGTCGGGAGTTGTATGACCATGGAAACATCTCTTTACTTCACAACTGCAAATGTGCTATGAAAGCTCCCATCTCACATCTGTTCACTTTCCAAGCTCAGAAGCTGTTGCTTACTGCATTTGGAAGACAGATTGAGCTTTATGCAGGTTGCAAGTGTTTGGAGTAAACTCTCTATCCAGTGTCACCTCATTGGCACAACCTCTCTCACCATTGAAAGATCGCTTCTGTCATCTTAAGTTCACCTGCCATCTATATCATCAGGATCGGTGCCCTTGAAACTATCTCACCTTGGTCCTCAGAATTCCACCACGATCAGCCCCAACACCAGCAGCACCAGGCACACCAGCAGCACCAACAACAACACCAACCTTCTCCGCAATCACCTGATGCTGCACAGGACAGAGGGCATCAGCACCTGACCACATTGCTGCCTGGGAGGCCAAGGATGGCCTCACCATGGCCAGATTTACTTCACCTGACACTGTACACCCTGGCTGCCATATGATGCGCCAGGTTGGCACCACCCCACAACCAACACCATAAAGTATCCCTACAATGCCCAAGCCATTCCTTTCACAATCATGACCATTGCGGGGGGTACCGTTATGTCTCACCATTCACTGCAACTCACTAAGCCACTTCAAAAGGTGCACACAAATCTGTCCAAGAATGCAAAGTGTTGAAAATAAAGATTTTAACGTTTGACAGCACATTAACAGAAACTTCACATGAACATTGGTTAAAACACACAAGTGGCTACCCTTGTGTGTTGTTAGTTGGTATGCTTGCACTAGGATGAGGGTGAGTGTGAGGGGTGGCTAGTGAGATGGTGAAGTGATAATGTAGATAGAGAGGGATGGGTGGAGCTTCAAGGTAAGTTGGTGTGAGTAAGGATGTGCAGGAGTAGGTTAGGGAAGGCAGAGTGATGGGGATGTGATGAGTGGCACAGCAGGATGAGGTTGAGTGTGGCTTTGCAGTAACGTTTCGTGATCTACTGAGATCATTCAAAGGTTTGTGCCACTGCAGCCTGGTCCTCCTTACAACATCCCTGCTTGTGTCCTCCTGTGCAATGTTCAACCAGGCTGCATTGATCTCCTGGAGAAGTCTCTTCCGCCCATTGGAAGGGAAGAGAACCTCCCTGTGTGCTGTGACTCCCTCCATAAGCATAAGGAGGGAGTGCCTGGGTGCAGCCGTGCACCGCTTGCAGCACCTCAATGCTGTAGAACACGGACAGCACAACTGTCAAAATCAATTCGCGCATGGTCCCTTTAAGGAAACCGGCTGATGACGCATCATCGAATGACATCATCAGACCCACTTTCTTCAATTGGCCGGCAAACGTGCTGGGCTGGCTTAACAAACCCAATCGGGGGAAAATCATTTGGAACAGCCGACTGGAGCCAGCACCTACCACGGGCCTGTCGAGGTAGGGTAAATCGTGGCCATGGTCACCATTACTGATATCAGCTTTTTATTCCAGATTTATTTAATTGAATTTAAATTTCCCAGTGGTGGGATTTGAACTGATGTCTCATGGATCAATAGTTCAGGCCTCTGGATTACTAGTCCAGTAACATAACCACTATGCTACCGTACCCCTTATGCAAGTGTAATTTTATATAGAATCATAGAATCTTACAGCACAGAGGGCAGCCATTCGGCCCATCGTGCCTGTGCCGGCTGATCAAAAATTCCGGATAACGGAGAGTTATATCTACCGAGGCTATTTTTAACAAACAAAAATTAAAAAATCAAGAAATGTGCAGTATACAGTATTTGGGTACTCACTTATAGAATGTTGTGTTAAATGGATGGTGGAAGATGCTTGATTAAGTACAGTACTGCCAGTTGAGGGTAATCCATAACTCTTTAATTACTTAACAGTAAAACAAAACTTATAAACGACTGTAGACAGTACTGTAGTTGACTGTACACTTATTCCGAGTCATCTGGTTCATCAGGAATATCCGTGCCAGCTGGGTCATCAGGATACATATAGATACATAGAAGATAGGAGCAGGAGTAGGTCATCCGGCCCTTCGAGCCTGCTCCGCCATTTAATGAGATCATGGCTGATCCTCCAGTTCAGTATCCCGTCCCCGCCTTCTCTCCGTAACCCTTAACCCCTTTTGCCTGTAGAAATATATCTAATTCCCTCTTAAATATATTTAATGAGCTGGCGTACACTGCCCTCTGTGGCAATGAGTTCCACAGGTTCACCACCCTCTGAGTGAAGAAATTCCCCCTCATTTCTGTCCTAAATGGTTTAGCCCTTATCCTTAAATTATGTCCTCTAGTTCTGTTCTCACCCGCCAAGGGAAACATTCCTTCTGCATCTAGTCTGTCTAGACCTGTCAGAATTTTATACACTTCTATGAGGTCCCCTCTCAATCTTCTAAACTCCAGTGTGTACATCCCTAAACTACATAGTCTCTCCTCATGCAGTTCCACAGATTCCACAGATTCTTCAGGCACTTCCGCTGCTTCGACTCTTTTGGAAGCTTTCTTAAACATGTTGCGGATGTCGGTTTGCTTAGTGGACTCTTGCCTTTTCTGTAGAAATGTGGAATGCAGAATATGGAGTTGCATAACTTCTTGGGCAGAGTAGCAAGTCTGCCTTTCAGCAAATTTGAGGATTGAAGAAAATCCTTCTGCAGCTTTAGCCCAAGAAATCTTGTTCTCTTCAGAAATATCATCCTCTTCACTTTCCATCTCACTTTCCTTTTCTTTCTTTGGATTCAAAACATTCTCAATTATTTCATCATCACTTAGCATATGCACAACACCAACTTCTCTATCTGCATCAACCCACTGCTCGATATCACTTTCACTGAGGTGACGTAGAGGGTTTGCTGGGCCTGCATTTTTCACCATGCCAGCCATTTCCATTATTGTACTCTTCTTGGGACGAACACTGAACCCATGAAATTCCTCCTCTGAAGAAGAACCTTCAGCAAACATTACAGAAGGCCACAATTTGCGCCAGGCTTGCCTCAGAGTGTGACCTTTCACAAAGTTCCAGGAACGTGCAACATTATAGATGGCATCTTTAATATTGTATTCCTTCTGAAATGCTTGAATATTGTCATCTTGGCTTATCAGTTTACGTAGGAAGTCTTTCTTGTAATGACACTTCAGATTTTGGATAATGCCCTGGTCCATGGGTTGGATGAGAGAAGTTACATTTGGTGGCAAATAAATGGTGAAAATATTTCCCGAAACCAACTCGGATTCATGTGGATGGGCTCTACAATTATCAAGCAATAAAATGCATTTGCTATCTTCAGGTTTCCCTATTTTACGGAAATGTTGCCTCACAGATGGAACAAAAATATGATGGAACCAATCGGAGAAGATTTCCTTATCCATCCAAGCATTTTTTTGAGCTTTGTACTCAACAGGTAAGTGCCTCACATTTTTAAATGCATGGGGATTTTTATACTTCCCAATAACAAGAAGTTTAACCCGGTGTGATCCAGCAGCGTTCGCACATGTTAGCACGGTTACACGATCTTTATTTTTCTTGTAACCTGAAGTATTAGCCTCACTAGCCCCAGCAAGCGTTGATTCTGGCAAAAACCTCCAAAACAAGCCAGTTTCATCGGCATTATATATCTGTGCTGGCGACAAATCATGTTGCTGCACAATCCGATTATAATAATCGCAGTATTCTTCTGCGGCGTCGTGATCAGCTGATTTTGTCTCCCCGGAAATATCGAGTCGTCGTATCCCGTGCCGTAACTTGAAGCACGTTAGCCATCCCTCGGAGAAAGCACACTTGTCAGTGAGCTCCATCCTTTCGTAGAAATCCTTCGCTTTCTCGATTAGCATGGGTCCGGAAATTGGAACACCCTCTGAACGCTTAAGAGAAAACCATTCATAAAGCACGGTATCCAGCTCTTCAAGCTTAGGCTTACGAAGCGTACGCCGTTTCTCTACACTCTTACATGTCTCCGAGCTTGAATAAAACTTGAGCAGCTTATCCTTCTGCGATTTGATGTCGTAGATTGTTGACGAACCGATTTTGAATTCATTCGTAATGTTGATACGCTTCTCTCCCCTTTCTAGTCGTTGGCATATCTCGATTTTCTGTTTTAAAGTTAAGACCACTCTCTTCCTTTTGCTTGGACCAGCTTTTGGGAATTCCATAATGCAAGATGGGGGAGATAATTCCCGATAAAGATGGAGAGACACACAGAACAATGGTGGCAAGGAAGAGACTACCAGCAGCGTGGGAGACACACAGTAAAATGGTGTATCAGAAGAGACTACCAGCAGCGTGGGAGACACACAGTAAAATGGTGTATCAGAAGAGACTACCAGCAGCGTGGGAGACACACAGTAAAATGGTGTCTCAGAAGAGACTACCAGCAGCGCGGGAGACACACAGTAAAATGGCCGATCAGAAGAGACTCCCGGCAGCGCGGGAGAATCAGACTCCTGTTATTGCGGTGTTCGGACTTCCGACAGCGCCAGGAAGCCGAGTAGTGGCACTTTGGAGACCTACCCCCACTGACTAACTCGGCGTTCGCGGGAGACTCGGACTCGGACTCGGCAACATTGCCAGTTATTTGAGAGGAGTTTTCGGAGTATGATTTTTGCCGGTTAATAGAGAATTCCGGATATTTAGGTGCCGGTTAAACGAGAGTTTCCTGTATTTATATTTTTGTCTCCTGATTTAAATTGTTTCGGTGTATATTTCTTGCAATTAAACAATTTGTAATTAAGTGTGAAATATATGGTCGGTTTCTGCTTAATGGAGCAATCAGGAGGATAGGTGTAGACTTGCCAACCCTCCAGGATTGGTCTGGAGTCTCCAGGAATTGAAGATTAATCTCCAGAACACGGCCGCCAGCAAACCAGGAGAAAAATCATCAGGGCATTAAAATAAAATTGTGGGGTTTTTTTCATTTTCTTTGAACACTTTTGTTTATTGGTTATAAAAATATTGGAGATGGGGGAAAAAGGCTATTTGATTGACAGTCAAGATGAATCCAATTGGGTAACAAAGAGTCTATTCCTTTGCCAATTGGTCGAGGGAAGGCATTGCATTTGGAGGATGGGCCAATGGCGGGAGTGTGGGGGCGGGGTGGTTCGAGGCGGGAGGTCATGTGATGAAACCTCCAAGAATACATCCAACCAGAGTCCGCAACCCTGATAGGGTGGCTGCTTGTACTTTATCCAGTATTGGCCCAGCAGTAAAAGGGTACAGTGCGCACCTTGAGACTCGCAACGCCCTATACACTATACTACACGTATCGGGTTACGTCTGGTTTCTAAGGGATGTGTGCCTCCTTGCAGAATCTGCCTTTACGGTCCGTATCAGTAAAGAGTGTTGGGAATCAGCCTGGATTGTAACGAACGTGAACAGGGTTGGGAAAAGGCCATTAGGCCTAAAAGCCCATCCTTTTCTGATAGGTCAGCTGGGCTTACTCACCTTCTTACCGCACTCTTCAATCCATTCTCTCTCCAAAAACGTATCTAATTATCTCTTGAACCCATTTATGCCGGGTGCTTCCCTGGAAATTTATTCCACAACTCTTATCATTTGAGTGAAAATGTTCCCCTTGATTTTCCTATATACAGGAAACTCTTTGGTATCCGGCACCGACGGGACCGGCGTGGTGCCGGTTGATCGAAAGTTCCGGATAACGGAGAGTTATATCTACCGAGGCTATTTTTAACATAAAAAAAATCAAGAAATGTGCAGTATACAGTATTTGGTTACTCACCTACAGAATGTTGTGTTAAATGGATGGTGGAAGATGCTTGATTAAGTACAGTACTGCCAGTTGAGGGTAATCCATAACTCTTTAATTACTTAACAGTAAGTGAGACTCCCGGCAGCGCGGGAGAATCAGACTCCTGTTACTGCAGTGTTCGGACTTCCGACAGCGCCAGGAGGCCGAGTAGTGGCACTTTGGAGAACTACCCCCACTGACTAACTCGGCGTTCGCAGGAGACTCGGACTCGGCAACATTGCCGGTTATTTGAGAGGAGTTTTCGGAGTATGATTTTTGCCGGTTAAGAGAGAATTCCGGATATTTAGGTGCCGGTTAAACAAGAGTTTCCTGTACTCCTAATTTTTACCTTGTGTTTCCTGGTATTTCAACTCTTCAACCACAGTGAACAAATTGTCTTGATCAGCTTTGTACGTGTCAAAATATTGAAAACTTGAACTGTATCACTTCAAACGTTCCCTTAAAGAAAACAAGCCCAGTTCCCTTGACCCTTCCTGATATCTGAAATTCCTCAAACCCAGAATCTTTGTTGATCACCTCAAATAGCGTCGGTATCTATGGGCTAAGGAGGCAACAAAAATTAGCTGGGATTTACATGCCTGATCAATAACCAGTTTGTACATCTGGATGTCAGGTGACTAGCCTGAGTTTGGCTGTGATTCCCTGCAGTCAAATAGCCTGCTAAGAATGACCACTTGGTCGAGGGTCGGGAGGTGCCTGTGGAACTGTAGCTCAGGTGCCGTCAGGGCAGAAGCAGACGAACATGAGAAAAATATACGTGGATGGTCCTGTCACTATATAAGGACGTTAGCATTGCAGTACAGTCCCGTTCCGATAAAAGAAACATTTCAACGTTTTCCGACAATCACAAGATAAAACAAAATTGCCACTAACGTGCTCAAGGAGGTCTACATGCTCATCCCCAATTCGGCGATTAATATTTCAGAAATATCCATAATGTTTTTCCATTAACCGGTTTGGATTTTGGCACATCACTTCAATGTTTAAAGATTATTAATGAACACTTCCGTATTAGTTGTCTAGACGAGGAAATGAATAACAACACCCAGCCTTCTTGTCAAACCAGGTAAATAATAGCTTCACCATAACCTGACAGGCCCCAGAGCCAGCACAGTGCACTGATTGTCTGTCCCATGAACTATGTTGACTTTCAGGTCCATCAAGTTGAACGTAGCCTGTTACAATGAGGGGAGGGCTTTTCACAGGTCACAAGATAATTACAGAT
Organism: Squalus acanthias; assembly: GCA_030390025.1. NCBI lineage: Eukaryota > Metazoa > Chordata > Chondrichthyes > Squaliformes > Squalidae > Squalus > Squalus acanthias. The sequence goes on from CM059434.1 coordinate 126,638,302, forward strand.
GAGGAATGCCATTCAGCCCAACTTAATTCATCCATCCATAAAGTCCCCTTACTGTGGCATCGAATTGCTTCTTAAAGGAGTCCATGGTTTCACTTCCACTACTCTGTTTGCAAATCTGTTCCACACGTTGATCACTATGTGTGAAGGGCTTCCTGATATCACCATTAAAACGACCTTTTATTAGTTTGAATCTGCATCTTCTTGTTCTACTCCCGTAATTTAATTCTTACTTAAGCGTCAGCTGTGGCTCAGTGGGTAGCACTCTCGCCTCCTGGATCAGAAGGTTGTGGGCTCAAGCCCCACTCCAGAGACTTGAGCACTTAATCTAGGCTTCCAGTGCAGTGCTGAGGGAGTGCTGCACTGTCGGAGGTGTCGTCTTTCAGAGGAGACGTTAAACCGAGGCTCTGGAAGGCAGAGCAAATATGTAACGGCACAAGGGAGTATGGCAAGGCTGGATGGCATTTATTTTAATGCAAGGAGTCTTGCGAGTAAGGCAGATGACTTGAAGGTGTTGATGAACACATGGGAGTATGATATTGTTGCTTTCACAGAGACATGGTTGAGGGAGGGGCAGGACTGGCAGCTCAATATTCCGGGGTATAGAATCTTCAGGCGAGACAGAGGGGGGTGTAAAAGAGGAGGGGGTGTCGCAATATTAATCAAGGAGTCAATTACTGCTGTAAGGAGGGATGATATCTTAGCAGGTTCCTCTAATGAGGCCATATGGGTAGAACTTAAAAACAAAAAGGGGGCAAGCACTTTGCTGGGAGTGTACTATAGGCCCCCAAACAGTCAGGGGGAGATAGAGGAACAGATATTTAGGCAAATCTCAGAGAAGTGTAGAAATAATAGGGTAATAATAGTAGGGGATTTCAACTTCCCCAATATTAACTGGGAAAGTCAGAGTGTGAAAGGCTTAGAGGGTGCGGAATTCTTAAAGTGCATC